>CM061921.1:273557625-274106659 GCA_031002005.1 Vandiemenella viatica | reverse complement strand
AACACACCATGAATGTCTTAGTGATACATTGCATTTTTTTTAGTAACAGGTAGATATTACGATATTCAATCTACTTATAAGATACAGCAGCATAACAAGATACAAAAAATTTGGCGTTTCCATGTCTTCGGTATCAGAATCAAATCTACATGATTCGTTATATTTTTTCTGTTTCTTTCGAAAGCAAGTTCTTAATGAATTCATTTTTTATAACTGTTTCTTTATTTGTTTACTGATCAACTTCTCTCAATTTACTGATAAGGATATTGTGCAGCATTTTTTTCTGTTTGTTTAAATAATCTTTACTTTTGATTTTCCACAGACACTAATATTGTTAGCATAAATCAATAAATTCAGTGAGAAATTTGAGCAACATTAGTCTAATAACCGTCATGCAAGACGGAAGTACGCACGCACATGGCTTTTTGCTGGACGACATGTTGGAACACACATGAAAAAATCAAGAGCATTCTGAATCCCTTCAAGCCAAACAATTGACATAACACAACAATTAAGTCAATTGACTTGTCTCCACACACTCTCCGTTTGCATTACAACTTGAGACTGTACAAGCAAAACAATTGTCAAACTTGTGTGTGTGCCAGGCTTTACACTTATTTTAACACTGAAATGAAAGGGCAGATTGTTGAGACCAAGGTATCTCTTTGTTTGTGAAATTCCTGAGTCAAGAAAACAAGAAGATTAGCAAGTGACATTCTGCCCATGCCATCCCTGTACCTAGTGATCTTGCTGGTCAACAGTGGGGACTGAATCTTTATTCTGAGTAGAGCAGTCAGTGACTATTCAGTTACCAGTGGACAGACAGTATCAGGCTCTGTTCAAACAGTGTTGAGAACATGTGGCCCGTGTCTCTTATGATTGTGCAGGACTGGTGAACGAGCAGTGAGGGCCACTTGGAGCTATTACTTGTAGCTCTTCCGGTTGTCTAATAAGGTGGGCATCACGTTGGCATCTGGAGTGATGTCTACACAACATCAAAGAGTCAGAGACAAGCTGCGTGTTATCACCAATGTCACAAAGAAAACAAGAATGTAGTAACATTGAACTGTTCCTTACAATATAAAACACAATAATGCCTTCAGATATATTTCTTTCTTGCTCTATCAGTTAAGAAATATTTAATTTTTCATCTGTCTATGTTAATTAAATTAATTTAAACTGTCCATTTATAGCATCACTTTGTTTGACAAATAGATGGCAATTTTTGTAAACATTTGATCTTCCAAATGATAATTTTTACATATCCTTTCATGGTTTTGCCATTTATAGGAGACAGCCATGCTCCCATCATAGGAGCATGGAAACAACAGCCATTCTGCCAAGCAGTAATATGATGTAAAAGTAAGTCAATTAAACTACTTAGTCCTTGATATATCTACTGCACATTACCTAACTACAATGCAATTAATAAGCACAACTGTTAGTTACAACATACTGTGTTTCAAAAACCTGAAGAAATAAATATTAAAGTTATGTAAAAGTACATGTAAATTGGCTAAATCAATTCAAAGAGCAAATTGAATATCCATTACTTGAAAAGTCAACGACAACAACAATCTTATCAAAGCGAAATCATGCTTTTTATTTATGTGATGCTAATGCAGTCTTTATGTTGTTTCTTTTTCCATTTCATTTACTCATTGTGGTTGCATTCCAGTATCAGTACACTGAAATTAAATGAGTTGAATGATTAATTTACACACATATAATTGCCCCTTTTCCACTGTGGGGAGACGTTACTGCTTCTCCTACAATATTAAGCTTCTAATGTGATACTAACACAGTCTTGTTCTGTTTCACGCGTTGTATTGTTTTTGTTTTCTTATTTGTCACATAAACATTAATGTATCCTTTTTTTCTGTCTTTTGATATCATTCTTCTTATGCTCCATTTGCTCATTGTGTTTATGCTGTAGACTAATATAGTCTTTGATTTCATTCACCTTCTGCGTTTTTTTTTTTTTTTTGATAACATGAATTTGTATACATCACCCTTTGACTACATCTTCCAGAAGATGAAGTCAGAGAGTGATTTCAAAAACATCACATCAAATTAAAGTGTTCCCCTCATGGGAGACCCAAGAACATTTCCTACAGCCGATACATTGGGAAGCCTCCATTCATTCAAAATGAATCTGTTTAATTTGCTAGTCTCTCTTTTTTTAATAGTCTTTTCTATGAAAGAACTAAATCTGTCTTCTGACAATTCTATGATTTTGTTCTTCTGCTTCATTTGCTTGTTGTGTTTACATTCCAAATTAATATAGCCTTCAAGTTTGTTTGTCTACTGTTTTTTTAGGATTACATAAATATTAATTTCTCCTTTTCTAAGAAAGTATAAGATGTGACATCAAACCTGTCTTTAGATCAGACCTTTTTGTGTAAAATCTGAAATGTATACATTCTACTGTTTGGTTTTCTATAGTGAACAAACAAATAAGTTCCCTCTTTTATAATTATACAGATTAAACATCACAATGAAGAATAGAAAGATGATATCATAACAGGTATCAAATAAGAACCTATATGACTGACTGAAATATTAATGACAAGCAATTTGCAACAAGATTTATTTCCTGTAACAAGATACGGTACTGGTCAGAAATATTATCTTATTTTTATTCCCACAAGACATGAAATTTCATGAAAATTTGGTGATCATTGCTCTATTTCAACAAATATAATTTTTTTCTACAACATTCTGTAAATTTATCATTACAATTTACAATACTGTATCAACTAATGGGGGAATACTTAGTGGGGGAGTACTTAATTTTTAATTGGCACTAAGCTTTAGAGTTCCGTAATAGTCATCTGTCATCCACATTAGAAAGAAAAGTGTGGTCAGATAATGCATTACTAGTTACCATGTTTTATTTATACAACTGCTGCTACATATAATTTAGATAAAAATGCTAGTATAACAGGATTAGATCAGAAAATGTCACAAATAGCTTACCCATGTGTTGAAGAACCCTGGGGTCCATCATTTTTGCCATTTGCTGATTGAGTTTTGTCATTTGTGCTTGGTTGACATTCTTTGCCATATCACCACCTTTGAACAAACCCTTAATACCACCCATTTTCTTCACAACGGCAGCAAATTTGGTATACTGTGAAATTAGCTCCTTAACTTCTCTTTCAGTCACACCAGATCCTTGTGCTACCCTTACAATTCTGGAAGACTGCTTTGTAAATAACTTTGCACCATCTCGACTATCTAATTCTGCAATTATAAATAGCAATGTGGTAATAAAACATTTTTAATTTCCATTGGGTTGATTATAAAATCATTAAAATAGAATATTTGCTGTTCTAAGTAGATTATCATTCATACCTCCATCATTCATGCTATCCATAATTGTCATAAGCCTTTTCAGTCTTGCCATCGAATCTTGTTCACTGCCTTTTGAGAGAAAATCTTGACTGAAGCCAGGTATCATTCCCTGTAAAAAGTAATTACCTTCACGTACACATAACAACTAAACTCTATGCGACAATAATACTGAATATTTTTTCAATATGTGTACCATTATCTGTGAGAATGGACCCATCTTCATTATATTTTGAAACTGTTCATACATGTCACGTAATGTGAACTGGCCATGTTTAATCTTCTCAATAAGTTCTTCATTGTCATCCAGCTTTAATTCATTTACTTTATCAATTAGGCCCTCAATATCACCCATACCTAATAGCTTACTGACAAATGGTTTTGTTTTAAAAGGTTCAAAGTCATCAATGTGCTCTCCTGTGCCAATAAATATTATTGGACTCTGAGTAGCAGCAACACTGTGAAGCAAACAAGAGAGAAATGTTACCCGAAGCAAGAGAGCTTACAGATGCATAGTATTATGAATCTCATACTTACGCACTGAGAGCACCTCCACCTTTTGCATGGCCATCCAGCTTTGTTATTATAACAGACCCAACATCTACCTTTTCCTTAAATGCACGGGCCTGAGCTTCACATGCCTGACCTATAGTTGCATCCATCACAAAGATAATATTGTCTGGTTTCTTCCAATGGGCACAGAAAAAGAATCAAATGCATATTATTGCTGTAACTGGCACAGAATACACATCACTCATAAAAGCTATAGTACTATACTGAGATACCACTTACAATTGCATTTGAAACTTGTAACATTTCTTCGAATAATGATTCTTCCTGCTTATGTCTCCCACTTGTATCCACAATAATTATTTCAAAACCTTCCTTCTTAAACATTTCTACACCATCTTGAGCAATAACTACAGGATCCACTTCAGTATAACTATAAAGAGAAAAAAGGAAGCAAATGTAGTCTCTTCGACTGTTAATGCTTTAAAGAAAATGGACCAAGAACACATACAACAACACATACTTTAGTTTTAAAACCTGAGATAGTATACACAGCTAATTAGAATTATTTAAAAAAATATATTTATTCACCTACTGAAGCTTGCGACCTTACGCCTCATCAACATTGAGGTTATTAGAGGCGGGAAAGGATTGGGGACAAGGAATGGGAATGAATTTGGCTGTGGCCTTTTAAAAAACTCATTCCTGCATTTGGGGAAACAATGGAAAACTAAAATCTGGATGGGGATTCAAATCTGCATCCTCCTGTTATGTGATTGCGTGACAAGTTGAAGTTGTTGTGTGTCTCAGTCTGCTTGCAGCAGCAGCATGGGCATTTATGTAGTGTATCACAATGTCTTTGTCCATCAAAAGGGGAAGCACAAAACATTAATGATTAAGAAAAAAATGCGATTCTGGAACACCTCAATCATAATGATTCTTTTACTAATTTGGCAAGTGAGCATGGTGTAAGATGTTCCACAATTTATGACATTAAAAAAACAGGAATATTCGAAAGTTCCTGTCTACCACTGATTGAGGGTCAGACAAGAGGCAAACTCTCAAGAAAGCTGAACAGCAAGAGGTGGAGGAAGCTCTGTATGTGTGGTTTCTTCAGGAAAAAAACAGGCATACACCTGTTTCTGACTCCATGCTGGCCATGAAAGCAAAGTTTTTTTTACAGGTAGATAACAAAAAAATAATTTGTAGCTAGCAATGGATGGTTGGAATGCTTTGGAGGTTGCCATGAAATACATTTGATGATGGTAACAGGAGAAATGCTTAATGATGCATCCTGCATAGAGTCGCATGTCATATGGTATTGATTTCATCTCACCATTTATATAATTTGTCAGATTACAAGGTACTCCTTTCCAAAAAGTTCCGGACTACAAGGGGTCTGACAAAGTTGATAATCCAACACCTAATTACAAAACATTTGTTGGGTTATCACAGGTCATTTGTAATGTGATATTTCCTCCTGAGTGGATGATGTGCAATATAAATAAAACCGTGCCCAATATTATTGAAATTTGGTTTATATAATAGTTGGAGAGATACTGATGGCTAGAAAAGTTTATATCTGACAAATGGGCAGTAGGATATCCTGACCAGGAGATTTTCTTCAAAGGTTGTTTGTTACTTTTCCTCAGCAATATTGGCAGTGCAATATGTTACACTTGATTTGTTGCAAATTTCCAACTCTTGAAGCAAATTATAACAGATATGAGGTTAAAACTTCAGGTAATATTACTAAACAAAATTCTATCCAGTCTATTAAAAGCCACATTAGGAGGCAAGTTGGAATGTCAATAACTTAAGGAGTTTTCTGTTTGAGTCCTTAATGATTTGACTGTAATTATGTACCATTCAGAAGTCTCTCTGGATTCATAGCAAGCTCTACAGTAAATCCAAAACTTGAAAATGAGAATGCTGTTTAAAAAAATTTGGATCCTAGAAATATATGTTAGTTATATTCCTTCACCATGGCTTAGATAAAGCAATACAGGCGTGTTGTGAGGGAATAGGAGCAAACCAGTGCACAAATAGTATCTTTTTATGGGTTTTTATGTAGACGTCTCTTTCTTTCCTTTACTCCACTTCATCGTTGCAGTCACTTCTCGGGTAGTTTATGCTGATAGTTTTCCCTAAAACAATACCACTAGAAGTATATTTTGCTGTTCCTCATACCAACTTTAACACATTATCAAGTATTATATTCTATTTTACTGTACCACAGATTTCTGAACATTGGCCGCAAAATACACCAGGTCAATTAATATTGAATCTAGCTTGGTTTAACTGACCTGGTGTAGCGTTTACTTTAATACCAATAGATGGAATTTTTCATGAGTGGAGTACCACGATGAGTAGTCCAGTCAAAAAGTAACGTTTCACTGTTGCTATCTTTTCATTTCAAGCACATTACCAGGCAATGAGCATAAGAAAGACTTTACACGATGACTGCACATCACTGATCTTAAATCCATAAACTAAATTTTGAAGCATTTTTGTGTTTAAGTAATTTTTTTAATCTGATTTAATGGAACATGTTATAGTTAATTGACAAATTTCAACTAACAGACACTTATTCACATTTAAAGTTCTACATACAACAGCATCAACGAGATCACAATGAACTGACTAACAAAAATATAAACTGCCTACTTTAGCCACTGGATGGCTTTATACAGGGAATCTTGTACATTATTAACCTCTTACTGCACCATCAATCTCCAATTACCTGTCTTTAATATTATGTTTTCACATTTTGTGATAGATGTCTGCCATATAATCAATTATAATGATATTAAGGAAAAAGGAAACTGCTTTTAAGCAATATGAATAACAAAGGATGGGGAAATTAACATGTCACTCACCAAAGTTGAAGGCTGCAATGAGTGTAAAACACAAGAGATGAATGCTAACAAATAATATATTGGTTTAAAACTTTATTCATGCTGGAGGGATCGAATCATTAGGTAGCGGGAATGTGCAAACAACAAAGTTTACCCCATAACTGGCTAGGCATTGAGACAAGGAGTGGGTGGAGGGGGGGTGAACTATTGTGCAGGGAACTATTGATATATTCTCGGAAGAGACTAAGATGTTATATACTTCGGTGTACATATCACAGATGATTATGAGATTCCGGAGTAGACGTGTATGAATACATAAACTGTACATTGTATTAAAGCGAATGACAAATTTGGAAGAATTTTGTTGAAATTATTATTGGAAAAATACTAATAATAATAATAGTAATAATAATGAGTGATGGCTTAAATGGTATGAATTTATCAGTAATTGAGGCCAGGGGGATGACTGAAGCAGTTGTTCAAGTCATTAGACTCATGGTAATTGGAATGTTCTGGTATGTAAGGTATAAGTTGTGGGTACATCTTAATCTCTGCCTGGGATGTATCGATAGTACCCCTCACAACAGTTCATCACCTTCACCCACACCCTGTCTCCAATGCTTAGCCAGTCACGGGGTAAACTTCGGAAGGTGTGCACACCCCCGCTACCTAATGAATCGATCCCTCTAGCATGAATAAGATTTTAAACCAAAAAATATTGTTGTTTAGTGTTCATCTCTTGTGTTTTACACTCGTTGCAGCCTTCAACTTTGGTGAGTGATGGGTTAATTTCCCTATCCTTTGGTATTTGTATCAACAATTTTGTTGAATTACACATTTGTGATGCTGATGAAGTGTCAAATGCTTTCTGCATTTGGTACTAGCATCAGTTCATTTCATATGCTCTCCACTGAGGCTCAGCCAACTCCCACTGCCAAGTTCCTTTCCCTTCTTTTTTTTTTACTTATTGCTTTACGCTTCGTCGACGGCTAAGGTCAATAGAGGCGGGATGGGACTGGGGACAAGGAACGGGAAGGAATTTGGCCATGGCCTTTTTGAAGGAAGCATCCCGGGATTCGCCTGGAGTTATTTGGGGAAACCATGGAAAACCCAAATCTGGATGCCCGGACGGGGATTCGAACCCCAAAGTAGGCCTATTATTCCCAACAAGGATCTGTTACTCAAACACTCACTTCTTCAATCTACAAACCTTTAAAAAGTTTTGGGACACTACTGAAAACATCAACTCTGCTTCCACCATATACACTGATCAGCCAGAACATTACGACCACCTACCTAATAGCCGGTATGTCTGCCTTTGGCACAGATAACAGCGGCAATGCATCTTGGCATGGAAGCAATGAGGCCTTGGTAGGTCGCTGGAGAAGTCGGCACCGCATCTACACACACAAGTCATCTAATTCCTGTAAATTACATCAATCACATCCCAGATGTGTTCGATCGGGTTCAGATCTGGCGAGCTGGGGGGCCAGCACATCAATTGCAACTCACCACTCTGTTCCTCGAAACATTTCATCACACTCCTGGCCTTGAGACATTATCTTGTTGAAAAATGCCACTGCCGTTGGGAAACATGGTCTGCAACCAGTGTAGGATGGCCATCATGATGCCTTGCATGAGCTTCACTGGACCCATGGAGGCCCACGTGAATGTTCCCCAGAGCATAATTGAGCCGCTGCCAGCTTGTCTCTGTCCCGCAGTACAGGTATCAATAAGCTGTTCCCCTGGAAAACGACAGATTCACACCCTGCCATTGGCATGATGAAGAAGGTATTGGGATTCATCAGACCATGCAATGCTTGCCACCACGCCAATGTCCAGTGATGATGGTTCCGTGCCCATTTAAGTCATAGTTGTTGATGTCGTGGTGTTAACATTGGCATATGCATGGGTCGTCGGCTGTGGAGGCCCCTTGTTAGGAGTGTTCAGTGCACTGTGTGTTCAGACATACTTGTACTTTGCCCAGCATTAAAGTCTGATGTTAGTTCTGCCACAGTTTGCCACCTGAACTGTTTTACCAGTCTGCCCAGCCTACTACATCTGTAAAGAGGGGTGGCCATCCAACTCCTTGCCGTGGTTTCACCTTGGGTTCGCCACTTGTTGAAGACACTCACCACAGCACTCCTCAAACACTCGACAAGTCATGCAGTTTCCGAAAAGATCGTGCCGAACCTCTGAGCCATCACAGTCTACCCTAGGTCAGACTTGGATAGAGTGCGCGCCTACCCCATTCTAAAGACGGACAGCATGCTCACATGCTCCGTGCGTGTGTCTGCCTAGCAGTTATTCCTCATCAGGTGACGCTGCTATCGCCTCGACAGCTTTATATCGATAGTAGGTAGGTGGTCATAATGTTCTGGCTGATCAGTGTATAACAATTCCACTATCAATCACAAAATTTTAAATGTCTCAATTTATTTATAGCACTTATACGACCATCGAAAAAAAATGACAACAAATGATCAGCCTTTAGACTCCTGTTTCTTTCTTTCTAAATCCGCCCCTTTTATTCGCTCTTGGAAAGTAATCACCCACAATTTTTTTCTTTTCCTACTGTTTCTTTCCTTTACTCAAGTTTATTACTGTAGTCAATTTCAGCCCACTTCTTGAGAAGTCTGAGTTGATGTTTCATCTAAAATAATACTAGTTTCGTTTTCCCCATACCTTCTTTAAACCCACTATATTATATTACATTCAAGTTTAGCAAGGCTTATCTATCACCACATACCATGATGAAGAGATCAGTAAAAATAGTTAACTTCTCTTTGTTGCCATCTTTTTGTTTCTTTACATCAATCTGTCTATTCTTGTTAAGTAATAACCTGTGCTCCAATTTTTTTTGTATAATAATACTCTCAAACACACATTCCTCCTCCTTTACTATTAGATCAATTGCAGAAAAGTTTAATTGTTATTTATTAATGGAAAATACAGGTTTTTAAAACAGAAAAGTCAGTGCTCTAATAAAACGTGAAGTGATTCCATTGAAAGTGATACATTGTGATTAGATTAGCACAGTATCAATTGGGAAGAGGTCACTCTGCTATAGAACATAAAACTTGTATAAGTCAAATACATATATTTGTAATGTGTTAAAAATAAGTTAAGCAGTTTTTTTGGTGACATCTTACCTGCCATAAAATGGAATTCTTGCTTTTGTTGCATTTTGCTTCAGCTGGTCATAAGCACCAGCTCGAAATGTATCAGCACATACTAAACATGCCTTCCAATTTTTCTTCAAGTAATGGTATGCAAGTTTTGTACAAGTAGTAGTCTTTCCAGAGCCTTGCAAGCCAACAAACATAATGATGTTTGGTTTTCCTTTGATAGGCTGGTGAGCCTTTACACCTGGATCAACCAACTAGAAAAAACAAAAAATAATTAAATCAGACTCAGATTTGATATTTGAGGAGATAGCAACTGCATCTGTAAGCCACTTATGAGGTATACAAGATCCTACTGACTTTCTGGTAGCAAAAAATGCCACAAATACATTAAGTTGAATTAACTGCAACAGAGGTTAACCAGATTTGCCCAGATGAAAGGTCAGGAAAGCCTTTCAACATCCTGTTTGCTCTAAAAGAGACTCCGTGACAGTTATTTCCCACACTGTGCGCAGTATTACTAATTGTGATACTCTTCTGGCTCTTTTTTAATACCTCCATTTCTAACAATACCACCAATAAAGCAATGGCACAATATCCCCGAAACTGCTTTTATTTTTCTCTCTCTGCTGAATTTTAATCTTATGTCATCATTTGAAGTCACTAATGACAACCTACTCTAAGAGAGAAACTGAGTTTGCTATCAGTCAACAAATCAAGTAAACTTTATGTTAATGCACCCTATTTGTGTAACAAGTATTTCTGAGGTGAAAACTGGAGACCAAAGAAGATAATGGAATACTGGCACAATACCATATTCAAGATGGCTGGAATGCATAGGACAGTGGGAATTGAACCTATATCAATAGTCCTTCCTCAACTCTAGTAAGGCACAATTCTATCAGGATCAGTGAAACTGCATGGTACTATCCTATTGATTCAGACTTACTAGAAGGATAATGGAGAAGAGCAAAATGCAAAATAAATAAAATAGCAACATATCAAATACTGTTGTATTCAGTGACCCCATAGGTCAGGGAAGAAGGGATATATGTCACGTTACAAAAAATATTTGAATACTAGGTGTAAGCCAGTTACCGTGTTTTGGGTATAATCATTAGACTACAATAGTTTCACATTTATTGTGATAATGTGGCCTGGAGCACAATTAAAGCTAATATTACTAACAATTATCACTCCAGCCACTATGACTCTGCTACATGGGTTCCCCATTCACTCAGCAGGCAATAGTGTGTATAAAACAGTCTACAGATAATAAAGATACATTTAAAGAAAAAGTGAAAGATTATCTTATTGGCAACTGCTTCTACTCCATTCAACAATTTGGACAAATTAATGTTTATTGTTATTATCTTTATTTGTCTTTGGAACAATACTTGTTTTTACTATGATTATGACTCAGATTGTATGTATGTGTATTAACCATGACATGTTTCACATCCCAGAGGTCCTTCTCTTCACTCAGAGTCTGCAAGAATACTGGAATATTGTGTTACACATTTTCAAAAATCCCAGTCACCATCATAGACAGTGATTGTTGGGATGAATTTCCCTATCCTTCCATAGTAACAATTCTACTAGTTTTATAAATAGATATAAATCACAATAAAGAAATAGAAAATAATGTAACGACTATGGTTCGGAACTTTAGGACAAGTCATTTTTTTCTGCCCTTTTTTGAGCTGTAATGCTGAATTAAACACTAATTAAATGTTGTGTTTTAAGCATATTTTATATAGCATATAAATCCATATTCAGGCCATTTTCCTAGTTTTGGTCATATTTCGATAGTATTTATGGTCATATTTGGAGGAAAAGTCTGGTAACTTTTTAATAGTACTGGGAATTCACTAGCTATAGATGAGAAGAAATTAATTATTCACAGAACTGTACTCCTATTATACATTGGAGGAAAAATCAAATCTAATCCTCATTCAGTTCGTCAGAATTCACGAGTCAAGAATTAAAGTTATACGAGGGCGTATACAAAACAACTGGAATAGCATTGCTGTGGGCAGAGCTTGTGTAGCATGCGTTTCTGCCGCTAGGCATTTATGGTGTAACTCATTGTCAGTTCAGTGTCACCTGAGTTGTCAACCTGGTTTGTTCTGCCAATCTTCAGTGACTGTTTTTGCTAGCACTGTTTTGTCATTGTTTTTGATAATGGCAAGTTTCAGTGAACAACGTGCAGCTATGAAATTTTGTTTTCTACTAATTAAAAATGTTGCTAAAATTTTAATGTTGAAAACAGCTTATAAAGATAACACTATAGGAAAAACTCAAGTGGTTCGCTGGGTTTAAAAATGGCGAAATGTCGAGTGATGACAAACCTCATTCTGGACGTCCATCAACTGCCCGAATCGATGAAAATGTTGAAAAAATTTGTGAACTTGTGCTCTCAGACCGCCAACAGAAAAATTGATCAACTGTCAGAGATTAGAGTGTTATCTTGGAGCTTGGTTCCGTGAATTTTAAACCCAAGAGTTTGGAATGAAATGGTTGCTGCCAAGTTTGTTCCTCGGGCTCTGACTGACAATCAAAAAGAATGTCGAGTTGAAACATGTCGTGCTTTGAAACAACAGCTTGAAATTGATCCAGAGTTTCTGTCAAATGTTACTACTGGTGACGAGTCATGGTGCTATGGTTACAACTCAGAAACAAAGTAACAGTCAAGCCAATGGAAGAAGTCAGTGTCACCCCATAAAAAAAAAATGTCGTCAAGTCAAATCAAACATCAAAACAATGCTCATTTGTTTTTCAAGGGCGTAGTGTGTTCAGAGTTTGTTTCCCCACATCATACCGTCAATCAAATTCTTATTTCAAAGTTTTAGGAAGATTACGCAACAGTGTTCATCAAAAAAGACTCGATTTGTGGCAGACAGGAAACTGGTTCTTCCACCACCACAATGCCCCTGCACACACTGTTGTCTCTGTTAAGCAGTTTTTGGCTAAAAATGGCATGGTTCTGCAGCCCCACGCACCTTACTCGCCCGACCTAGCTCCGTGCGACTTTTTCTTATTTCCACGCATGGAAAGGGGCATGAAAGCACACCGATTTGACAACATTGAAGAGGTCAAGAAAAAAATGAGGGAGGAGCTGTCAGCCATTTCTAAAGATGACTACAGAAAATGTTTCGAACAATGGAAACACCAGTGGGACAAATGTATTAGTAATAATGGAGAGTATTTGGAAGGGGATAAAGTTGTTTCATAAAAATTTTGAAAATATATAGCTTTTAAAAAATAATTCATTTTTTTGGATACCCCGTCGTACTTTATTGTCACTCTCTAAACCTAACATTCCGCCCACCTTTTAATCTTGACAATGGGGCAGCAGCATGCCTGTGTAGAGCCATGTTAATCAGCGTTTCAATGAAATAATCGTCAGTCATCGTCAAATCTGCAGTGGGTCAGTGAGTGCTGCCATGTCAAATTTTTTTTTTTTTTTTTTTTTTTTTTTTTTTTTTTTGGATAGTGAGAATTTTTGGAGTTGAGTAAGGGAATTAGGAGAGGAGTATTTTAGTCCAGATGAAAGAGTTCTTTTCTGTAAATTATGTGAAATTAAAGTGACTTTGACAAAACGGTTTTAAATTAACTTCCCAATGGTGCATTGAGTGCATGGAAGCAAATTATGCTGTCTACATGAAAGCTACACTACTAGATAAAATAAATGATGTACAGTTGAGCATGTTTTGATGTGTAGTAAATTTAAATGTTTGGTCATACTTTGTTATTTTTAGGTCATATTTACCCATTTTTAAAGTCATATTTGACTGCTTATTTCTATACTTTTTTGCTCATAAAGATCCAAACCCTAGTCATGACCAAGCTACAGTGAAAATGCTGTTGCGGTTTTGTGGTGGCGGTAAAATGAATGTCTTGTTTAATTTGGTTATTTGCTAGACGCAAAGACTTCTACCGCGAACTCGTGACTATACTACTTTTCAATATGATAGTAAAGTTTGCAGCTTTGACCATGTTGACAGAGGCTTTAGTGGTAGAGAATTAAAAAATTATTTCATTAATTAGCATAATCAAATGCCATGCAGATTACTTAGATTTTTTAATGGCTCCATCCCTTAAAAAGGGAAAGATTTCAGTTCAATAATAGCAGTAGTTCATACAGGATTTATTGTCTACAAATGAAGGCTAATTGCTCGAAGTACAGTAGAAACACAGTTTAAACTTCATACGCATAGTGCAGTACCAAGCCACATCACATCATTGTCATAAAATAATGGTCTTCGATCCTAGAAAAATTACAGGTTGAAGTTTCAGACAACCCAGTCACTTCCTTATACTTGCCACAGACCACACACTCATCTTTCCTGGCTATCGACAACTATTCACATTTGACTCAGTCTCACCTTGACGCTTTCATGTTTGACTAACATTCTATGGTTACAATGACTGTGACTTACACTATCCTCACTATCTACGATTCATACCTGCATACCTGTCCAGATCAATGTTCAAGATACTTCTGATTCTTCAATATGGCCACTAGTCCTCCTCCTACCACTCCTATAATCACGGGCATTCTTTTCTCCACATGATCCTACTTGATCAATTGTAAATTACCTCGAATAATTTCCATAGTAAAGACTCTACTGCTTATGTTTCTAGTCATTCTACTCTCCCCAAAATTACAAATCTGATTCATTTCCATAATGCTTCATTAATTTATTCATTCTTCTTTAATTAATTCCAAATGTCATACCAAATCTTGAAACAACTTTTTGTGCAATAGGAATTTCATAACATGTATTTTCCTGTTAATTGATTTCTCAACTTCACTACTCCCTGGGCTAAAATAACTTGTCAGCTCAGGTTTACTTAACCAAAGTTTTCAACTTCTGCATTACAATGTACTCAATGTAAAAAGCAAATAAAAACTTAGTAAAATAATCAATCACAGTTTTACTTTTAATAGCCTTAACCTCATGCCTGATGCAACCTCCAATCTGATATCCTATGTAAATACATAAAGATAGCCAAGCAAAGTGATAGTAGTGATTGAAAAATGACAACAACAGGGACTAAACTGAATCGGAAAGTTCCACATTTTTTCAGCTGTAAAGTATAACCATATTTTTTTAAAACTAAATTGACATATTTAATTTAAAATAAAACGTTACAAAAATCAAACTTCATGAAAGCTAAGAGACTGAAATACGTCTTACAATTTCATCAGCTTGCTTATCTCACATCGAGAGTCATTGTCCCAGCCTAGCACAGATCCAACCAATAACTATCTGCGTGACCAAGCCTGCAGGTGGAGTGACCATTGAAATTATATAGCAGATTCCTTGCAACTTGTGGTCAAACATTACCTTCCCAGAATAAAGTAGCAGGAATGTTTTGAAGAAGTGGTATCATTTTTGCCTCTATAACTCCCCTGAAGCAGCATTTACTATTACAATTGCCCATTAATCATAACAGGTGAGATACTGAATTAAACCCAATGGAATAAAAGGTGGATTCAGTTCTGTTATCACTAACCTTTACAAGCTCCTTGAAGACAGCACTCTGTATCATTCTTCTTTTGTTTAGACCTCCAGCCATTTCATCAAAATCGATAACAGAGCGAACATTTTCACGGAGCTTTTTAACTAGCCTTATGTTTACATCAGCTTCTAAAAGTGCTGCACAGATCTCTTTTAGCATAGCATTTAGCACCTGAAAGAACATGCAATTAAGTATACAGCCAGTATTAATATTAATTTGAAAATGGAACATTCAAATTACTAATCTAGCTAATTGGTATATTATATTTTTAAACTTTTGTTAACATGAAAATACATCACCTGTTGATCTCACAAATTACTCTAAAAAAAGTAAAAAACACTTATTCACTATGTTGTAAGAAAGCACTGAAAAGGAGGCAACACATACAGTCAAAGCTATTCAAAATGAGACAAGGTGTAGAAAATAGGCATTTCAAATAATGTAAAACATTTTGTTTCTTCCCACCTGATGAAAGAATGACCTTTAATCCAACTTTAAATATTAACTGTGATAATCTGCAGATCGTAACAGACTAACAGAACACAAGATTGAATACTGAACTTCTATCCAGCAAAAGGTTGTAAGCACCTTAGAATTTTGTTAAATTCTAGCTCCTCACCTTTAGGTATAAGGGGGGAAAGCTAACTCTTTAGTAACAAATAGTTTCGTTTCTTGTATAGGTTAGGAGAGTGAGGCTTTATATAGCATGAAGATACCATGACCAAACAGACCAAATAAACCATTTTAGAAACAGTAAAGGTACTCAAAAGTTAATAAAAGACCTAAATAAACTTTCTATAACAGTAAGAAAACATTATCGTGGGAGGAAATAGGTTAATTCACATAAATTCAATTTCCAAGCAATAAACTTTGCTATAGTTCAATTTCACCATTTCTAAACCAATTTAAATGCAGTAAAGACTGTCAGTATTTAATAAAAGCCCTAAATAAACTTTGTATAATAATAAACGGAAAATAAAATAATCATTAATAATACAACTTTGAAACAATGAGCTTCTACTTTGGGAGCATTTCGTCATTTCTAAACCGATCTAAGAGCAATAAAGTAGCTCAACATTTAATAAGCCAACTAAATTAACTTCCTATAATGATATAAAAACTTTGTACTAACCTGAAACGTGATAATCCATAATAATTCAGTGCAACAAACAATAGATTTCTAATATCTGGTATTTCACTAGTTCTGCACACTTTCGAATGAAATAAAGTAGTTTTAAAGAAATAATAACTCAATTAAAATATGAATTCACTAAAATTTCGTAGTTTCTGGATGTATAAATAACTTAAATCAATTTTTTAACACTTCATTAGGTGCACTTCACTTTCAACAATTTTTATCACAGAAACCTAGAAAGCTTTTGGAATAAAAAGTAGATTCCCTGAAAGACCTCAAAAACTAATATCACATATATTAATTTCAAGCAATTCCATGCAGTAGAACAGATTCTATAAAGATTTTAGAGATTATTTCACAACGAAACCACGTGCCCAGTTTAGGAATTTATTACAGCTGATCAAAATTAGATACAGAGATGAGACAACTTTCAGAAGACGTAATTTACCACAGAGAATATTTTGGTAATTTTACATTTTTCATAAAAGCAATAGAAGTAAAGTTATTAAATTAAAACATACATAGCATTTTTGTAAATCTTGCCAGAGCTGTAATTCCATTATCCGGGCATCAATCTTAATAAAAGTTACACCAGAAAACTCAGGAATTTTGGGAGAACACGCTGATAATAATATTATTTAGATAAATGTTGATTTAGCTGAAATGACGAAATATTGCAAGTTCGAAGAAAATAGTAATTCCCCTGAGCAGAAAGTAGTTCGCCTCATACGCTTAGGATTTAAAAACTAAATGCTTAAAGTTACTCACTGCATATCCACTATTTATCTATTAAAAAAGTCTAAACACTGTCAGCCTTTAATCTCAGTATATCCGTTTGGTTACTGAGTTAGCTAGGACCTAATTTTTCTAAGTGGTAGCAGAAAGCTGTGATTTGGCTGTGACGTCAGAGAGTCTATATAATCTGTTGCTCAGAGGACCGGCCATCTTTACTCGTTCGGGAGCTGAGCTGTAATGTGCGTATAGTCTGTGTAAGTGTCAGTGCGGTTGGGTGGAAGATGGTCAAAGTTGGCACTACCGAGTCGGCCATTTTGGGACTTCGGCGGGTTTCATCTAATTATGAACTAGTAAATTTCCATCAGGGGTTCGGTCGGTTCTAACATCTCTCCACAACTTGCAAACTTTTGGAAACGTATGTTCGATTTGCCAATTCAACTGTTAGGATGCTATTTTGAACTTTTGGTTTTCTTTTGAATAAATTTGAAGATTTTGTTATTTCGTAGTTAACTGATAACCTTTTCAATATTTGTGGGTCAACAAATATTGTGGCGACCTCAAGCATTCAAGTTGAATTATCCTGGCTACATGGTCAAGTCAAAATTATTTCGTAAGTTTTCCAGAGAACTGTTAGTCATTATCAAGAGTGTAAGTTGAGGCACTAAGGCTATACTGTAACCCCGGTACTAGCCTTGGGTCTTACAAGGTGCCATTTTTTCACCCCTGGCTCTACACTGGAGCTTTCGGTCACAAGACCCTCTTCCTGTGATTATCACAACTTCTTCAAACCAATACTAAGTACTTACAGGTAGGCAGTGGCCAGAAAGTTAAAATTTCCTGGAGTGCATAGTTATTATTTGTTTGCAGAATAGTTTTGAGTATGTCACTTACTTAAAAGTTTTGAATTTTCTGTATGAAAATGGATTTAGGAGAAGTTCTCATGTGGAACTCAGCTCATTCTACCTTCCCCTTCTGTAATGCATTAGAGTCACTGGTTACTGCATGTAACATAAGTGTCCATTATTCAAAGAATTATTATTTTCAGTTGTTCTTCAGTGTCACCAACTTAGCAAAAGTGGTGTCTTCATATTTGAAAAGTTTGCAGGAAAAATAAATTGTTTCATTGTACTGGTCTTCCTGTTTTGTTGATGGTTGGACATTTTACTAGCTTGTCACTGGCTCATAGATTACAATAGCATATTGTCAAAAATTTGGATATGGACCTCACACAATATTCAATCAGTTAGTAGCTGACATATTCTTGCACAAGGTGGAACTATTTATTTTATTAAAAGTGTTTGAGTTTTAGACTCGTCAACACTGAAGTCATTATAAGAGTCAGAGGACTGGGTGCATGGAATGGGAAGGAATTCGGCCATGGACTTTTTAAGGTACAATCCTGGCATCCCACTGGAATGATTTTTATAAACCATGGGAAACTAAAATGGAGGGTCAGACAGAGATTTGAAATGAGTGTCTTCCCAAATTCCATGCTTGAGTGTTATCACTCACCCACCACAATCAGTGACAGTAACAGGTTGTAAGACTATGTATTTGGTAATATTGCAGAGTTACATAAAGAAAATATATTTATTTAGGAGAAATCAAAGCAGTAAAAGTCATCAAGGACATGGATTAGGAATTTTACAGTGATTATTTTTGCTGGCTAGAAGAAGTTTATGATTTACACCAAGGGAATATTTAACCATTCAGATATAAAACAGAGCTGTAGAGTACAGTGTAGTCATCTTACTCAAAGGAAGGTCAATTAATTGTGAAATTAAAGCTGAAAAAAGTATACAATTTACATATTACTTTCTCATGTGAGACTGACATTAATCTTACAGGAATGCCTGGTGCAATTGTGCTTCTTCCTTGCAACTTGTCGATACAATTAGATATGTAAATGGTCATGATTTGCTAGCACAAAGACCATAATTAAGAATTAAAATATTTGATGGTGAGTTTTAATTATACTAATATATTTTCCTATAATTTCGTATAGCAAATGTGTGCCAACAAGAAGAGAAGAGCTATAAAAAAGTTTTCCAGGGCATTATTCTTGTTGTTTGAAGTATTCTGAGAGTACAAATTAAATAAAAGTTATCTTGGACAAAATATGAAATACAGAAACACACAAAAAGGGCAATCTCATACTCAACACGATGTAATTTTTATATAAAACATACATAGTTTAATCACACTGGGATCCCTGAGATTCTTTGCAAGAAGTGGAACAATTTGAAAATATTCAACATTTAATGGTACAAATGTACAAAAATCATTAACAAAAACAATATGAAATAATAATTACACATACAAAGGAATTGACAGATACAACACAAAACCAGACAACAATTTTCATCAGTAACTCACCAAGAGATAAAAGGAAGTTGTCAATAAAAAATTCTTAAACTGTCTCATATGCATAAACCTAAAAATTTTGTATTAAGTGTCAGATTACTGGAGATACAAACACTAGAATGTTTAACTCATTTCTGCACCAAAATTAATTACCTTAAAAGACTCTTGTGAAAGTACCAATAACTCGTAGTATGGTTGTAATGATATTACCATTTGTTTCAAATAAGGACAAGTTTTTGGGTGAAAAAGACATTTATGAGTACATGAATTCCAAACCAGTTGCACATTTACCTAACTGCTTGAATGAATTTCTGCAAGATTTCCTGTGTTACAAGCATCACACTCTTATGTTATATGATTAACAGCAGTGTTGTACCAGACACTTTGAATGTGATATAAACAGTCAACAGAAGACCACTGTCATAGAGAAATATTGTAACGATGTCCTCAAAATATTTGATGATTGTGATGCAAACAAATTTATTAGACATGGTGTATATGGTCAATATTAATTCTGAACAACAATAAAAATCAGTTTTTGCTGCCCTACTGAAGAAAGTGACTGACATGTTGTTCATAGACAGTCTAAGGTAGGAACATGGGAGCAAGATTCCAGCTATATGGCATTTTCAAACTGAATGCATCTCTGCTGCACATGGAGACCTAAAAGACACCAAGAGTGACATGATTAGAGCCAAAGGTTAAGAACTGGAAGGAATTTGGCTGTATTACATCTCAAGGAACTATCATGTAGTTCAGTTGATCTGATTTTAGTAAAAATAGGAAACACAAAATAGGATGCCTAAGAAAATTTTTACACTGACTCCACTCTAAAGAGGAGTTCATTAACATTGCGCTGGTTCCATCTCACCTCATAAAGAGTAAAGGAAAAGTCCCATTTTATGGAATAAGACAAGGTAGTGTGAGATGCAAGTAATAATGTGTCGGTATTTTGATTTTAAGACGAAGTTCACTATTCCCAGCATTAAATGAATTATGCGTTTAAGCAAATGAATGTGTAATTTAATCTTCATGGGTTTGCAATATTCTCTGTTGTCTTGTACAACGAAGACAACAGAGAACGTTGTCAAAATGACACTTTTTTTTACGACAAAATTCGGCTGCAAACCTGTGAATATTACACTGCATTTACACGCACTGCTAACGACAGCATGATAATTGGTTTTATGATAATTACCAACAGAACAGAATTCTTTGCCAATCTAACATTAGAAGGGATGGAATGGACTGGATGAGAAATGTTATAAGCATCTCAATTCATAAAAGGAGGATCTCTACCAGAATCTTAAACAACATATGCTACAGAAAGGAAATAAAAGGACAAAAACAATCACCAGATGGCACTACTGAAATGTAACACTTCTATTGTTGTCAAATTTGTTACTATTAAAACAAGGGCAGCTCAGAAATTGTTTATAGTGAAAAATTATAGAAACAGTTTTGCAAAAAATGTAAATTTCATGTGAAGGAATTTTAAAGATAATTTTTTCTTTTTACAATTTTAGTAAAGACCTAACTCAACAACAATGCATCGAAACACTTTGTTCCACTTTTCGTAACCACACACCATCAGAAAAGACTTTAAAATTGGTTTGCAGTATTCTGTCACGGTCATGCTTCTGTCAGTGATGAATTTCATGAAGGTTGACCAAAATCGGTTCTGGCTACAAAAAGCATCGATGCTGTGCACAACATGACTAAAGAGCATCGGCATATGACTTAATATGAGATGAAGGCATCCTTAGGCGTATTGAAGATTGAAGTAAATTCGATTTTTCATGAATATTTCTGCTCCTGAAGGGTTCTACATAATTTGACCGATGCCCAAAAATATGCTTGAGCCAATTGGTGGAAGAAAATGCTCAAAACATTCTATCGAGGAAATGAAAAATTCATATACGACATTCTAACAGGGGTGAAACTTAGATATATTCATATAAGCATGAAAATAAACAACAGCCAACAGTTTGGATCTTCCAAGGTGAACCGAATCCAACAAAAGTGGTTTGTTTGGGAAGCACTACCAAGAACATGACTGCTTGTTTCTTTACATGTCGCAGATTCTGAATGATATACAACAATTTGTTTGCCAGAAGTAATTGATGCAATCAGGAAAAACAAATGAAAATGTTACATATGAGGGCGAGTCAAATAAAACATTAAATTTGTAATAAAAAATCGAAATTTCGCGCCATTATCCTGTAAGTTGGTAAGCGTGCTACAAGCAGTGTGCAGAATGGCCTGTAGGTGGCAGCATAGTGCAGATGCACAAATACCGTCACAGTATCAGTATCAAGATGGCTGCCCCACTTGAGACTAGCATCAGGGAAGAACAGCGTTCTGTTATTCGGTTTTTGAGTAGTTAAGGTGTGAAACCTATCGAAATTCATTGAAGAATGAAGGTTCAGTACGGTGATGCATGTTTGTCACAGAAGCAAGTCTACGAATGGAGTAGGAAGTTTGCAAATGGTGTGACTTCAGTGGAAGATGCTCCTTGTCCAGGTCAGGCACAACGAGTTGTGACTCCACAGAACATTGCAGCAGTTGAAGCCATAGTGATGGAAAACCACCGAATGACACTGAATGACATTGCAGCATGTTTAAAGATTAGTCATGGTTCAGCACACCACATTGTGCATGATGTGCTCCAGTTTCACAAAGTGTCTGCAAGATGGGTGCCACGGCAGCTGACTCCTGAAATGAAAGAATGACGTGTTGATGCTTGTGAAGAACTTCTTCGGCGCTTTGAACGAGAAGGTGATGGCTTCCTTGCAAGAATCGTTACTGGGGACGAAACCTGGGTTCACTTCCACCAACCGGAAACGAAGAGAGCGAGCAAGGAATAGCACTATTCCTCATCACCAGACCAAAGAAGTTTCGAACAGAACCATCAGCAGGGAAGGTTATGCTGACTCGCTTTTGGGACGAAAAAGGCGTCATTTTGGAGCATTACGGTACATGCCTAGAGGGACCACTGTCACCAGTGCATCATACACAGATCTCCTAAAAAATCATCTTTGGCCTGCAATCAAATCAAAGCGATGTGGATTGCTGTCATCAGGTGTCCTTTTGCAACATGACAATGCAAGGCCCCACACTGCCCATACAACAATCACAGACCTGCATTCTGAGTGCCTTCCTCAGCCACCATACTCACCAGACCTTGCCCCAAGTGATTTGGACCACTCAAAGAAGCAATGGAAGGAAAGAAGTTCCGTTCTGATGAAGAGGTACGCGACGCGGTGCATGAGTGGTTGCACGGACTACCAAAAGAATTTTTTTCTAAAGGAATTTATGCACTTTGTAAGTGCTGGAGGACTTGCACTGAGCATGGGGGAGATTATGTTGAAAAGTGATACAGCTTTGTACCACTTCTGCACGATAAATAATATTTTAAAAAACATTTAAAGTTTTCATCGTGATACCAACTCTTACACAGCATATCAAACAATTGATTATTTGACAGAGAAAAACAAACTAATTGCCTGTATTCACCTGATTTATCACCTAATGACTTCTTTTCATTCCCAAATATAAACAAAACATGCATGGACAGTGATTTTCATCACCACAAGAACTGTTGAATTCTTCCAAAACCATGTTTTTGACTTTAGAGTGGAAAAATGTTTCAAGAAATGGTTCGAACGCACGCAAAAGTGTATAGATCTTAAAACCAAATATTTTAAGAAGCAATAAAATGTTTTGTAGCAAATTTTTTTTCTTTCATTGTTTTGTAGAAACTTCATTTGTGAACCTCATATATAAGATTGGGAAAATTTTAATGGCGTCTCAGGACTAACCTATACCTATAAAATGTCAATCTCGGTCACGATGTAGCATTGTCTGTCATGCTGTTATGTCACATTTCCTGCCTTAGCTGTCCAACCAACAACAACCGGAGATATTACTTGAGGTCATGCACGTTATTTAATAACAGTTCTATTTAGCTAAGCATCCGCAAGTAAATGAGATGCCAGCACACTAAAAGAAAAGTATGTATTTCGTAAAAATCGACATATGAATTATTAGTTGCTTTTTCTTAATTAAAATTCATTTGATGTAGATTTTTCTAATATTCTCTGTACAATACCATTGTTACAGTAAGCTAAGAAATATCTACATTACGTCATTTTCAAAATTATGAGCATTATTTGATGAAAATCGTATTTAGTTAGTTAATAAAAGAATTGCTAAACTGCATTTAACACGCCATTTTTCACGAGCTTACAAGGCATTTATATTTGATGTAGATATATCTAAAATGATTTGCTGAAACAATGAAATAAAAGTACGTACTGCATTTAAATTAATATATTAATTATTAGTTGCTTTTATTATTGATGTCACTCACTATATCAGACACATGTAAATACTTCCAGTGGGTCAAATTTAGATCACAATACAGTGAATGTATTCGTATACAGGTAACAGAAGTTATGAGTTTTTATAACAGTGACATTAGTATCAGTTGTGATTAGGTTGAAATGCAGACAGAACCAGAATGACATCTGACACAATTTTTTACAGAATAATTCACAATGAATTTAATTTTATAAATAATTTAAGCAGCTTTCATAAGTGCCGAGTTCCTGATGTTATTACTTCAAACAGGTGGAAGTAGTTTCATATTTATCGTGCTGAATGAGACCTGGACCAGCACTAAAACCAATATAATGTGATATAGCATAAGGTTTCGGAATTCCTAATTTATTTTTAATTTCATTGGTTCCCTAACTCTGATATCATTAATTCAGTAGAAGTCCCAACTGTATCGTTGTGTAAACTACGGCCGAAATGTGTACAACATTATGATTAAACTAAGGAAAAAGGAAACTGCTTTAGGCAATATAATTGTAAGAAAAGGGAAAATGACTCATCACTCACCAAAGTTGAAGGCAGCGACGAGAGAAGAACATATATTACGAACACATAAATAAACTCAATATTTTGGTTATAAAACCTTATTCATGACGGAGAAAATGAGTCATGAGGCTCGGGAGGTGTGCACACGCCGAGGGTTGCTACATGACTAGGTGGATTATCAATATGGTGGTGGGACTGAGATATTGTATAAAAATATGTAAATCGCAGATGGTGGTATAACTAATACTAGAAAAAAAAGGAGGGGAATAAAGTAAATAAATATGGACAGCTAAATTTTGAAAAATAAAATAAGGTAATTAGTTAAATGACAATAATGCTACTTCTAATCCTACTAATATTGAGTGATGTGTCCAGGAAAGGAATTTTATCTGTGGTTGAGGCCGGGTGGGTGTCTGGTATCTAGGATGTTTTGGTAAGCAAGTTCCCATCTGCGAAGTTCTGAGGCGGCAGTAGTTTCGGGGAAAACTCATAAATATATCATCTATGTATCTGAACCACACAGTGGGTCACCCACTGAATGGATTTCAGCCTTGGTGGACCAGCATCTCCAACCTTTTGTACAGAGTCTTCCCTCCTATGTCATAGATACCCCACATTTCCTTGAACATCTAGCCACAGTCCATACACCTCTACCTCCAGAAGCCTTCCTAGTCTCCATTGATGTAACCTCCCTCTATACCAATATCCCACACTGTCAGGGTCTCAGTGCCCTGGAACATTTCCTAGATCTGCGACCCCCACATAGCCGTCCTAGTACATATTTCCTTTCATCATTGGCCCACATGATAGTGTCCAAAAACTTCTTCACCTTTAATTCCACCGTATACCACCAGATACGTGGCACTGCCATGGGCACCCGCATGGCCCCCTCTTATGCTAACCTGTTCCTTGGGCGTCTTGAGGAACGTTTCCTCAACCATACCCCCTTCAAACCCATTGTGTGGTTCAGATACATAGATGATATATTTATGATCTGGACCCACAGTGAAGATCAACTTATAGAATTCCTCCATTCTCTTAACAATAGCCATTCCATTTATTTCACCTGGACCTACTCACATTCACACATCACGTTCCTCGATGTTGACATAACACTCAGGCAGGGTGCTCTTCACACTTCTGTCCAAATCAATCCAACTAATCTACAGCAATATCTACATTTTGACAGCTGCCATCCATTCCATACCAAACGTTCCCTCCCCTACAGCCTTGCTATCCGTGGCAAATGTGTCTGTTCTGATGCTGAATCCCTCTCCCAGTATTCCCAAAACCTACCCCAAGTCCTTATTTCCTGCTCCTATCCAGCAGATCTTGTACATAAACAAATCACGCGTGCAATCACCCACCCTCAATGGAATCACTCCCTCCCGGCTCCTCTAGCATCCAACCATAGCCCTGTCTTTGTCATCCAGTTCTCGCCTGCTCTCGAATCCATCAATCAAATCCTACAACAGGGGCATGACTTCCTTCGGGCCTTTCCAGAAATGCGCACTCTCTTGCCAAAAATTCTGCCAACTGTCCCCCGTACTTGCTTCAGCAGACCACCTAACCTCAAAAACATCTTAGTGCACAAATACCCTCCACCTGACTCTCCAAAAACACCCTATGGATCTTTTCCCTGTAATAGACCCCGCTGCAAAACCTGCAACATGCATCCTCCCACTACTACATTTTCCAATCCTGTCACAGGGGAAACCTTTCCCATCACGGGACATGCCACATGCTCCACTACGCATATCATATACCAGCTAACTTGTCGCCATTGCACGAGTTCTTACATAGCCCTGACTACACAACAACTCTCGACCAGAATGAACGGCCACAGACAAACAGTTCACACCCGCAATTTATATCTTCCCATACCAGAACATACTAATTACCACAACTCCAACAACTTCAATGACTGTTTCACTGTGAGAGCAATCAGAGTTTTCCCCGAAACTACTGCCGCCTCAGAACTTCGCAGATGGGAACTTGCTTACCAAAACATCCTAGATACCAGACACCCACCCGGCCTCAACCACATATAAAATTCCTTTCCTTGACACATCACTCAATATTAGTAGGATTAGAAGTAGCATTATTGTTATTTAACTAATTACCTTATTTTATTTTCAAAATTTAGCCGTCCATATTTATTTACTTTATTCCCCCCCTTTTTTCTAGTATTAGTTATACCACCATCTGCGATTTACATATTTTTATACAATATCTCAGTCCCACCACCATATTGATAATCCACCTACTCATGTAGCAACCCTCTGCGTGTGCACACCTCCCGAGCCTCACGACTAATTTTCTCCGTCATGAATAAGGTTATATAACCAAAATATTGAGTTTATTTATGTGTTCGTAATATATGTTCTTCTCTCGTCGCTGCCTTCAACTTTGGTGAGTGATGAGTCATTTTCCCTTTCCTTACAATTAAAATACAGTTATGAGCATTACATAACAACAATTCTATTTATTTAGGCAACCACAAAGAAATGAATTGCCAAAACATTGCTTTCACCCATCATTTTTGATGGGTTTAGTGGCTAGTGTTAATTATAACTTTCAATGATGTGATAATGGAGTAAAACCATTTGCTAACATGTGGTAATGAGATAAGGATCATCATAAATAAGGAATTGCAAAACAGCAGTGGCACTTAATATGTACAATTACACTGGTGAGTTGCAGTTTAAGCAAACTGGCAAAATCAATGATGCCTAAATTGGTTCTGTCATTATATATGGTCAAGTAGAACTTCAAGTATATTACAAAATTTCTCTGATTCTTTTGGAGTGAAGGGTGCTCAGTTCACCTGCATCCATTGTCAATCAATTTGTCAGCACACTGGAACCCCTCATTCTTCATGTATGAGTCAGGTGCTCTTAGTCATAAAATTTTTTGTCCGTTTCCCTACTGTCCAAATATCATTCTGTCATTAATGCTGCTGTTAAGGGACACAATTTCATACAGAGTGAATAGTATCAGTCTAGCTGTACTCCGTTCTGAATGAGGCTTTCTACAAGATATTAATGCTTCAATATTGAGACAGTGCTGATAACAAGCTACTCCACAAATTCTGCACTTTGTATGTATACGACTAATAGAAAATTACATAAATCTTACTCTGGTACACAAGGCACAAATTAGCATAAAATTAACTGCAAAAATTTTGTTTGAATAACTCCTCACAATTTTTGAGTTTCAGAGTTATTATGAGCACATTGGTAATAAATAAGAATACTGAACATTACAGGGTTGTTTCATTTCTTAGTAGAAGCCACAATGGGAATTAAAATTCTGTAAATGCAAGATATGTGTAACAAATAACTGTATGTGTGGTTTGTAATGGTAAGTGGATATGAAGATATATGTGCAGAATTGGAAGAGATGTAAGGTTTAATCTAAGCCATTGTAACCAATGAATTTACGATAGAGAGGTTATTTTGGTACTGAATTACCCTCAGTGAATACACTAATGTACTGTAGCTATGAAAGTTCCACTTGCTTCCAGTAATGCTACCATACACTTGCAGGCAACAAAAACTCTAAACACAAGCATTCAAAATGAACTGATTTTGGAAAACTGTATAAAATGAAAAATTAGTAATGGATGACCTGAGTCAGCATCCAGGTTCTCAATAATTTTTGTTATTGGGCCAAGTTCTTATAATACAAGGCAATTGGCATTATTTTTCACTGTCCTGGATCAACACTAACATAAAAGGCTATGAGCTTTGGTTTAGAAATTCTTGAAAATACTCGTCAAGGAAATACCTACTTCCCCAAATTATATTGTAAAACTGCAGCTTATAATAAGATGAAATAAAATTACAGAACTATTATTTGACCAAGATTTTCCATCACACTGAGTAAACAATAATTTGTACAATGTTAGATTATAACACTAAACAGAGGCAGCACACTCCCAATTAAAAAAAAAAAAAAAATATATATGTTGAGACAGATCTGGAAATGAACTACGAAGCTTTTTTTTTCTTATTGACACTTTGATCATTAAGAGGCGGGAAAGGGTTTCGGGCAAGGAATGCGAAGTAATTCGGCCATGGGCCTTTGAAAGAACCATCCAAGTATTTTCATGGAGTGATTTCAGGAAATCCTGGAAAAGCAAAATCTGGATAGCCATATGAGGATTCGAACATGCATCCTCCCAATTACAAGGCCTGAGCATTAGCGCTCAACCACACTCGGTCTAATATAGCACATGAAGATTACTATACTATATGATGTGGCACAATAGCAGCTGTTCTGCATGACTGGCAGATATTTATGACATATAAATGTCAATCACTGAGTGGAGGGTTGCATCCACATAAAAAGGTGCATCATTTCATAAGTCAAAGCTGCCTTTAACGTTAAAAGTGTGAATAAATACCACTGTAATTCATTTGCAACTTGATAGTATGTGATATAGCTATTTCTTCTAGGCCACGCAGTACATTAACATAACCATGAGTTACATACATTTTTCCTGGTCCACGAATCATTTCAACCTAACTAGAATTGCCTCAAACTATAAAAACACACAGAAATTTCAATTATTGACTCTCCACAATGTCACTCCATAACAAGTAACTGACTGTAGGTCAATGCTTGAAGTAATTAATATATTTACGAATTAATGACTGCACAACCAACCATAAATATATAAGAGATAATTCAGAACATCATGTTTTTTCCCTTTTGGATTTACGCTTTGTGGGTGTTGAGGCCATTAGAGGTGACAAAGGAAGGGGATCAAGGAATTGGAAGAAATTCAGTCATGGCCTTTTAAAGGAACCATCCCGGCATTCGCCTGGATTGATTTAGGGAAACCATGGAGAACCCAAATCTGGATGGCCAGACAGGGATTCAAACCCGTGTCCTCCTGAATGTGAGGCCAGAGCGTTACTGCTCATGCATCACATACGGTTTCTCTTCAAAGATTCTAAAAGAAAGTTACATGACAATTAATAATAATTATGAGTTTTGTTTAGGCCTACACATACATCCTCAAAGTTCATCTGTTCAAATCAAATGTTCAGAAAAAATTGTGTTTACTGGTGAATGTGATAATGCTAGAACTACTTTCTCCCATGCAGGGTAATGACATCATGGCTCTAGCACAATCATTTGGACTCATCAAGGAATTGTTGTTCTGATCTGAAAACTGTTGTGCATGTTCGTTTTGTGATACTATTTAATATATGTTGCTCTTAGAGCTTTAAAATATATAGATACCTCAAAAACTTCACTTGAAAAATGCCGTAACGCAATACCGCGTGTGACTGGAAGAAGCCTCATAGCGAAGTATAATTACATGCACACATTCATTGAACGATATTATTTGGGAATATGTTGCTATAAAAAGAATAAACATGGAAAAAAATTACACGCTTAAAAAAACAACCTTGAACCGTAAGCGGACATTAGTTGCCTCGTTTACGTACACATATGCAACGTTCAATGATAGGGGAGCTTGCATAAACCACGTAGCGCCATTCTGGCTTCCTGTGAACCCCCCTCCCCCCCATGTAGCTTTTTTCCCTTTTGATTCCAGAAGACATTTTGTACTGTTTTCTCCTTTCAGACTATTGTAAATTACATACAGAGATAATTAACTGAAGAAAATAAATATTCACATGCTGTTGGGTGTTTTGTTCCTCGTTTTAACTGTGAAAAATGTTATGAAAGGAAAGCTACGTGGCCTGGCTCGGAAACCCCACCCCCTCCCCCCACGTAGCTCAGCGTAGCCTTCCAGCCCCCCCCCCCCCCCCGGACCGAGCCACATAGTTTGTGCACGCCCCCTAGGTATTACATCATCAAGAAACGTATCCAGCATGTTGTTATGTCAGAGACGTTAATATTCTATGGCATTTATCAAAGTAGCTTGTGGCAATATTAACGTAGCTTAAGTTTAGGTTGAAAGTGCAACAATATCCTTGTTTCAGCATTAGGTCGAAGGAATTTAGTTTTTACAGTTGACATGCAGCCTGTACCAAAATGGTGCTTGGTTCTTTTTGTTAAAGCATAATTCCCTAGAAATTTGGATTAATTAAACATTTAAGTTATCATGATTTTCCAGCAGAATCTTTAGTGGCGCCTGTGGACAGGTTGGAATGTAGCCTGGACCAAAATGGACATAGACGCTTCCTTTTGTAGCTTAATAGACTTGAAATTTGGTTTTTATAATAAAGTTAAGTTGGTTTGGTTTTCATCATCGTTGGTCATGTTGTTGCATGTAATATTAGCACTGCTGGAAGTCGCATATGACAACAAATGGTGTTCTCTCATCGCTTGGTGTGTAATGTTACAGCAGTTTTTTTAAATTATTATTTTGCGTGAAGTTGGTGCATTATACACTATCTTGAGGAGTGTAATAGAAACATATTAATAAAAAAATACTCGAAAGGATGATAGCATTATCATTACACATTGTTATATGCCTTCTCCCAGTGGTCACCACCTTACGTTACGGCACTTTTCGAGTGGAATTTGAGAGCAACATATATTAAATAATATCACCCAACGAACTTGTGCAACAGTTTTCAGACCAAAACGACAATTTCTTGATAAGTCCCAGTGATTGTGCTTAAGGCTGACATCATAATACTACGGCTGTCAACCACAAGATTTATTTTTTTCAAACTGTAATACACCCAGTCAGCACGGTACCACTAATTTCCAAGGTAATATGACATAACCAGAACTACTTCGAAAAGTATTTACAGCAGTGTCATACTGGTCTGGGGTGTTACCTAGTGTTGCGGAAAGTATGTCCAGCAGTACCGCAATCTCCAGTAATCCCGTACACAATACCAGTGGAACAACTTTATGTTGCACAAGGTAATGAAGTCATAATAATATAGCAGTAAATCATGAGATGTTTTATACCCAAGAAGTAAGTAGGTTGAATTATACCCTAGATAATTGTGACACTGCTAGAGCTACTTTTGAAATCTTCAAGAATGACTTTAACATGTTCAGCCATGATTATCATCACCAAAAGTTCTCTAACTATTTTGAGAGAGGCTACATTTATTCAACAGACATCCACAGTGTACAAAATAGATTACAGGGAAAAAATAATTTAAAACAAAATGAAAACTGATAGGAAATTTAACTAGCAATGCTTCCAGGTTATAATAAAAAAAAGAATGGTAAATATTTCAATACACAAAAATTTACTGCAGGAACAGATATATTAATATCAGCCCCCATCAGAGCATTGTAACACAATTACCCCATCATTCATGCCACATTCTGAAACAACTTCCAATTGTGTCTTTATCTGTACTATTATGGTTGCTGTGATATCTTCAGTTCTTATCATCATTTTGAGTTTAGGAAATATCCAGAAGTTGCATAGTGGGAGTAAGAATACAGTGTAATCTTTTTATTTGATAGAAACTTCCATACCAGAAGTGTTTTGCAATACTGAGTGCTGTTATGATGAAGAATGGGCTGTTAAAAGTGCTCTTAATGAAAACATACCATTAGTAAATTGACATCTTTCTACATCCCACACAGCCAGTCCCTTATAGGGGAACCTATGGAAAAATTAATGTATTGTATTTTATGACCCACAATTTTTTTTTTTTCCAATTCCCTGTTTGATGGAATCATTTCTCTATTGTTCAACACTCTCTTCAGTTTCTGATGTTTAAGTGCCTCCAGATCACTCTTCAACAGATTCAAAACCACTAATAAACAACCTTCAGTATCAGTGTAGCATCACCATATATAATTTTAACATTTCATGTGTTTTTTTTTTTTAACATTCTGTAGTTTGAAACAACATTTCACATAATAAAACGTAGTAAGTGATCCATGATTTAGGATAAACGTAAAAATATACCTTACTGTAACATAGGTTCACATTTGACTGACTGCACCAAATATGTTGCAATGCGATTATTACAACTGTATGCATCGAACTCCACAGTAAAATTAGCCCCTCCACCACTTTTTAGCACTAAGTAGCAACATTCAAATTTTTTTTTATATATATACCTATATTTCAAACCTCTTAATCAAAATATTTACACGTAAAAATTATATCTGTTTTGAAACAGAAGGTATATAAAGTAATAATAAGTAATGCAGGTCTACTGGAGATCGCAATTCCACTACAACATTCACTAATGACGTGATAATATCGCAGTAGTCAATCGTAAGACATATTATTTTCAAGCAGTAACTCCATTGTAATATAGCCTGGACCACTATTTTCAAGCAAAAATTAGATTGTAATACACCCTGGACCAGTATTACACCGTTAAATATACTTTGAAAAGTATTTCTAGTTGTGTCTTGCATTTGACTGATACAGTATTATGAAGCCAATTCCTTGTGTAATCGCCACCTTCAGTAGGCCCTAATCCCAGTTATGCAATATCAAAAACTTGTTTACATAGATGGTCACTTTTTATATTGAACAGATTTTACTGCCTATAACAGTGTGCCACATTATGTAATCGTAGGTTTTCCCCGGCGAATCTGCCACTTGAAGATCTCTCGGACATGCGGCCGGTTCGTTGAATGACGATCAATTGATCCCGCTGCATACCCCAAAGATCTTCAAGCATGTGCCACATTCATGAGGTACCTCTAATGTATTTATGGAATATAAACTATAGTAATATTTATATTTCCCATACTAAAAGGATAAGACAGGGGAGGGTGGGGCAGAAAGCTATTTTAGAATTTTCAACGATCTCAATCTACGCTATTTTCGGTATTGATGATGAGGGTTACAAAACATCACTGTTCAGTAACCAGTAACCAACAGCAGCAGATTCATTTGAGGTGTACGATACTGGCGGAATCACTTTCCTCTGCATCAGTAATGACAATAAAATACATTCATTTTCCATTGATCTCAATATAAGAGACTGGCTCTGTGGGATCTGGAAAGTTGTCAATTTACAGAAAAACAATTGCATAACAAAATAATACATACACCAGAAGATGTACAGTCATATCATACATGGTACATTAATTATGTCAACTACATTTACACAAACTATTGACAGTCTATTTTATAGATACCTTAGAAATAAATTCTTTGACAGAGTAGAAGGCGTTGTCAATTAAAAATTCTTTTAATTTTTTCCTGAATTTATTCTTATCATATGCTAGACATTTAATGTTTGTTGGGAGCTTATTGAAGATATGTATCCCTGAATACCGGACCCCCTTTTGAACAAATGACGATGATTGTAATCCTTGTGAAGATGATTTTTACTTCTATGTAATAGATTTGAGGATATGCATTTTCAATAGATCAATTATTCAGATTGGATAAAGTAGAAATTAAGTGAAGTTAAATTACGGAGTGTGTGTTACTATGATACCTGGACAATTACCATTAATAGAGTAACTAGTAAGGATAATCATACAGTATCTTTTCATGTACGATATCGTGTGGCATGCGGAATTCAGTGCCATGTTTATCTCACACCGTAATCACGAAGAAAGTAGTTTTACCAGTATTGTATAACTCGGTAGTACCCACCAGTGTATGTTAAAGTTAAAATTACTGAACACAACAATATAGAAACGAAGTTCAATAGTAAAAACGATTGGGATCAATTGAAAATGGGGTATACTGGAGATCGCGATTCCGCTACAACAACACATAGTAATATCGTTGGAATACTGATGTAGTCAGTCACAAGACGTATTATTATCAAGCAGTAATTCCGTTGTAATACAGCCTGGACCATTATTTTCAAGCACAAATTATGTTGTAATACAGCCTGGACCAGTATGAAACCGTTAAATGTACTTAGGGAATAATTTATAGTGGAGACTTGCGTTTGACCACTGCAGTATTATGATAACAACTCCTGGCGGAATCGCGATCTCCAGTAATCCCGGAAAATGAATGTAATGTATTGTATTGTATTATATATAACAGTTTCTGATACGAAAACACCAATTATTATGAGGTGAAACCTAGTAACAAGGCAATCGAGGGTGCCTTAGGAATAATAAACAACAATGAATATCACCCACAAATTCTCAAATAAATATAATAATCACCTCCTCGTTTATCACAGTTGCATTGCTTAGTGACCTCAAAGCTGAGGTAATTTTTCTTCCCAAATCTGCAAGCACCATGTTTAAGCCTTAATTCACACAATAATCACAAAAACCAATACAATTTTCCACGACCACACCGACACAGCTGGAACTTCAAAACTTATTTTTCACCAACGTTGATGTTGGCTACCAGAGATTACATGATTACAAGCTTCCAAAGATTAACTGTCATTCTTAAAACAAGCCACGAAACGGATCCAAGGATATATATTTCTATTATATAACTATTGCAGGGACCATGGAGGAAGGAATTATATGGAGGAGAAGTGACGTTAAATCGGTGAAGCAAGCACTAAACTCTCCCGCATGGTGGCAGCACCGGCAGCGACCATATGGCGCTTCCCAACAATTAAGGTGTTCACATTGTGGTAGATGCAGTGATTATTTCATTTAGTATTGTGTATAAGTGTTTAAAAATGCCAGCTTGTGTTGCGTACGGTTGCACAAATAGGCCAGACAGGAAAGAACCTGGAATATCATTTCATAAGTAAGTTGAATTGTAATTATCGTTGTTGAAGTGAGCGGTAGACACCGCAAACTTTGCAGCACGTCTATAAATATTTAGTCATAGCTCTCAATGGGATGACTTTGTTCTCAAATTTTTCTTGGTGTAGTGTAGAAAATCAGCAAACTTGCTATTTTGCACATAATAGACTAGCATTATTTTTTAACGAGTGTTTAAAATGAGATTTAAAGGGGCGTGTTTTACTTCGCGATTCAGTGAATTTACTATTACGATTTCTTTCGTCACGTTGCTGATTATACTGACAATGGATGATGAAATTAACTGTTATGTGAGAAGCTGTGAGTTTTATTAATTTTTTAAATAGCTATTTCAGGCCATTGACTTAGGTTATTTTTAAAGCTTCATATAAGACTTGTTTCTGTTTGTAAATACGTCTATACCTATTTTTACCGATTTTGAAATCTTTCTCATCTATTTATGTCGAAACAGTTCATGCAGAAATAAAAATGGGCTTCATAAATAAAGAAGTTATTGGCCTTTGAACAAAATCAATTTGGGGAATGTGTTTCTAATTTAGTCTCTTTTTTTTTGTACAACATTCTCCCCCCCCCCCCCCCCGTATCTAAATCTAACTGAGAGATAATTTTTTTACAATTGTCCTAATAAGTAGGGCTGTGAAATTAGACAACACATCTTGATCAAGAGAATGTTCATTAAGGTGACTGAATAAACATTTTATTTCTGGTACCAGCCTACAAAATGTCTGGGTTGCTCATCCCTAGAGTGGGTCCTCTTACTTTTTTTCTGGTCTAGGACACATTTCAGACTAACCACAAGTGGTAGTAATAAAACTGAAATATCCATTCTGCATGTCAACCATGTAATCATTGTGGCTTTGACAGAATTAATTTTTGGTCCAGCCTGCATCCAAACCTAAACCCCTCAATTTGGATGTTGTATATCCCCCAAACTAAGCAAGATATCGAAAACATTTATTCCTTATTATCGAGTTTTTTCGTCGTGTTACATAAGAATCCATCATTAAATTTGACTTTTGCGAAATTTTTCTTCTGCATTTCAACTCAAGACACCTCACTTTTGAGACAGTATATCTCGAGAACTAGGTGAAATATCGAAAAATTTTACTCTTTATTTTTTATTTGTCTCGTCTTTTTAAATAAAAATTCATCATAAAATTTGACTTTGAATAATTTTTTCTTCTGAATTTCAACCAAAACCATTTCACATTTGAGACAGAATATCTCGAAAACTAAGCAGGATATCAAAAAATTTTATTCTTCATTTTTTATTTGTCTCATCGAGTTACATAATAATCCATCACCAGATTGCGGCGTCACGTTTATCCTAGAGTCCCCTTGAGGTGTTTGTACATATTCCCCGTGTTTGTTGGGAAGCGGTCAAGCCCCCACCACTCCGGCCATGCCCCCCCACTCCTCCGCCGGCCTGCTTCACTCCCATGCGTGGTAAAGGTCTCTTGCGTCGTCTCCATATTATTCCTTCCTCCATGGCAGGGACAATATAAACAAAAGAGTGTAAGAATCGATCATCAAGTATTGTCGTAACAATCAAATTTATCACTGTCCTTACATTCTTATCAGAACGTTTCTATGACAAATGAAATATTGCTTCACCAAATGCTAAAGAAAACAGATGGGGCAGATGAGACATTTATTGTAATCAATATTTTCATGTTACAGAATGATGAACGCAACAAATACAGCAATTTCATTTCCCCACATACTCCAGTTAACAACAACATTAAAAAATGATTCTAGAATATATTCACCGCTAAAGTATCTTCCAATCTAGATGAATTTGATTGTTAAGTCTGGAACATGCGCAGAAGTAAAAAAATAAATAAAAAAAACAACAAAAAAAAAACAGTAGCGGTAGCACAGAAAATATTACTGGAATAGTAAATAACGGGAATGCTTCTGTTTATACTAACTGAAGAAAATACCTGCTGTAGTAGTTTCACGGATGATGAATTCTGTATCAAATCAAATAGTCGAGATATATTATAAATATTATTATTATTATTATTTGATTTCTGTAAATATGTAATCAACTCATGGGGGAAGAGAGTATAAACTTATTATTTCTCAGTGAACTACTGACACAGTCTTCAGCATTGTTTGTCATAACAGGCTTATCCACTTTACATGACTACTCCAGTGAAGACATTTATCATTCTTCTAGGGTAAATTTTCTAGAGGTAAAGGGAAATATGGTGTTCAGTGACGTTTGTTTTGAAGCAGTTTCTGGTAAACCATGGAAGTCGATTTTACCATCATTTTCTTTTTTATGCTGGAGGACACCAACTATTAAATTTCTGTATAACACTTATTGGTTAAACAGCTGCTTTTTCTGTAAAAGCTAACACAATGAGCCACATGTAATGAACCTAACTCAATGTTTTGTGAAAAAATAACTTTCACAAAGAATTAATTGTATATATAAGAGTTGCACATAATGTTTTTTGTATCAGTTTCCTTCTGCTTACAATTTCTACACCATGTAGGAAAATATTAAGTACTGAGCTGGTACCCACGACTTCGTTCGTGATTGTAAAGAATTCATATTGACAGCTATAGACATCTAACCACCCTAGTGCACGATGGGAGACTCGATACTATTACCACACACAAGTACCAGTCTTCTGCGCTATGTAGTTCCGTGCAGCAAGGTAAAATTTACGGATACACACAAGTCTTTTGATGAAACACGAAAATATTCATGATAGACCAATTTCAAACAACCATATCTCACACACTCCCACAGTTACCGAATTTCGGCCAATGTTGTGATCGATGGGAGACTCTGTGTTACTACCACACACAAACGCCAGTGATCTGCGATTGATACTTTTCACTTAAAAGTGATACACCGTGACACATGCGTCTTTGGCAGAAATATGAAATTGCCGCAGGTCGACCATTTTCATCCCCCATATTTCCACACCCCCATAGCTACAGACATCTAACAACCATAGTGCACGACAACAGACACGATTCTACTACCACACATAAACACCAATGCTCTATGCTATGTAGTCGTGGTAGAAAAGTGAAATCTGCGGAGACACATGCCTTCGTCGAAATACGAAAATATACTTGGTCGGCCACTTACAACCACCATATCTACCACAGTACCACAGTTTCTGAAATTCGGCCGCTGTTGTGATCGAAAGGTGACTCTGTGCTACTACTACACACAAACGCCAGTTATCTGTGATCTATAGTTTTCGCTGAAAAGTGATACACCATGACACTTTTGTCTTTGGCAGAAGTATGAAATTGCCACAGGTCGATCACTTTCAACCCCCATATCTCCCACACCCCCATAGCTACCGACATCTAACAACCATAGTGCACTACATGAGATACGATTCTACTACCAAACACAAACACCAATGCTCTATGCTATGTAGTTGTGTCAGAAAAGTGACATATGCGGAGACAGTCGAAATGCGAAAACATCCTTGGTCGGCCACTAACAACCACCATATCTACCACAGTACCACAGTTTCTGAAATTCGGCCGCTGTTGTGATCGAAAGGTGACTGTGTGCTACTACTCCACACAAACGCCAGTTATCTGTGATCTATAGTTTTCGCTGAAAAGTGATACACCATGACACTTTTGTCTTTGGCAGAAGTATGAAATTGCCACAGGTCGATCATTTCAACCCCCATATCTCCCACACCCCATAGCTACCGACATCTAACAACCATAGTGCACTACATGAGATACGATTCTACTACCAAACACAAACACCAATGTTCTATGCTATGTAGTTGTGGCAGAAAAAGTGACATATGCGGAGACAGTCGAAATACGAAAATATACTTGGTCGGCCACTAACAACCACCATATCTACCACAGTACCACAGTTTCTGAAATTCGGCCGCTGTTGTGATCGAAAGGTGACTCTGTGCTACTAGTACACACAAACGCCAGTTATCTGTGATCTGTAGTTTTCGCTGAAAAGTGATACACCATGACACTTTTGTCTTTGGCAGAAGTCGAAATTGCCACAGGTCGACCACTTTCAATCCCCATATCTCCCACATCCCCATAGTTACCGACATCTAACAACCATAGTGCACGACAGGAGAGACGATTCTGCTACCACACACAAACACCAAAAGTCTATGTTATGTAGTTGTGGCAGGAAAGAGAAGTATACGGAGATACGAATTTTTGGTCGAAATATGAAAACGCCCTGCACTGACCAACTTTAATCATTATATCTCCCACATCCCCACAGCTATCGGCATTCGGCCAACGTTGTGCACGACAGGAAACTCCATGCTACTTCCACCCACAAACATCAGTGATCTGTGCTAGGTGGTGGTGGCTGAAAAGTGAAATATAGGAAAAACCACGTCTATTTTTATATATATATATAAGATATAACAAGTTAATAGTATGTCACTTGCAATGGAGGTTCTTACAGTTAATAATGACTCTATTTTTGTATGCCCTGGTTCATCTCTTGTGCAAGAACTCATTTAACGATATATGTGCATTTTAAAGAGGTGTTTTATAGATCGTGTAAGTTTGGTAATTAAAGCAGCGAAACAATATTTTCGCACGTAAATGGAGAGGAACCTAGCTTTTACCTTCATTAAAACCTATATAATCGCCAATATTACAATCGATTTCTACATGAAAATGTGTAAGCAATTGAGTAGCCATTGAGTGCAGTAGCGTAGTTACATGTTTTGTATTTGTATTTGTATTTATTGGTCCCTTAGCATCATACATAGTACAAAGTACAAATGATATGGGATAAGTCAAAAAATAGTCTGTACGCAGACAGACAGTACATTCTCTCTCTCTCTCTCTCTCTCTCACACACACACACACACACACAAATGGGCATTTTATCAATGCTGTGATCATTCATAAAATAGCGCTACAAGTTTGATAAAGATACAAAATTTATAATTACAAATAACACATGATTTTTCACTATTTAAGTCTATCATTTGGTTTGAAAATACTCATCAATACTGTAGAAGCAGTGGCCAAGCATGTACTCCTTCAGTCCTGAAGTGAATTTTGTATTTTCTTTTACAGATTTGATACTATGTGGTAGGTTATTAAACAATCTGATTCCTGTATGTAATGGTCATTTCTGACATTAGGGTAGTATTTGTTTGTGGTACATATAAATCTGTTATCTGTCTAGTATTATATGTGTGCACATCATTGTTTGTTTGTAATGTATACCCAGAAGCTTCAGTATTTTTTTATGAATGTTATAGTTTCCAGCATATATATACAGGGCAGTGGTAGAATTTGCATCTTTCTAAATAAAAGTCTACATGAGGTTCTACTCTGTACCCCATTCATAATCCTAATATTTTTTTTCTGCATTTTGAAACATTTGATACTTGTTGGGGAATTTCCCCAAAATATAACACCGTACCTTAATAATGAGTGCATATACGCAAAATAAATATTCTTAATTGTTTCATCTGATATGCAACCAACTAATATTCTCATCATGTAGCAAATGGTATTCAATTTTTTACAAAGGTGATCAACATGTATATTCCATTTTAAATTATCTTGTATCCATATTCACAGAAATTTTGTTTTTCCTACATTTTTCAGTAGTTCATCACAGAGTTTTACTGTAGGTACTGGGGTATCTAAATTAGTTTTTGTCCTGAAGTGTATGGCATGTGTTTTTTCTGTGTTTATTATTAGTTTGTTTTGAGAAAACCAGTTTGCTAAGTTTTTAGAACAGTGTTCAATGTTTTTCACTAATTGTTCCTTATTACAGTCTTTTATTAATACGTTGGTGTCATCTGCATATTTAATATACATCTGGCAGGTACTTGTAGTTTCTAGATCATTTATGTACACTAAGAACAGTAAAGGCCCAAGAATTGATCCTTGCGGCACTCCATATTTCTTGTGTTTGCAATCTGAGCGCTCATAGTTTACACTGTTGTTAGTCTTAAAACTACATTCAACAATTTGTTTCCAATTATAAAGGTATGACTTTATCCAATTTTTTGCTACTCCTCTAACTCCTTAATGTTCTAATTTTGTGAGCAAGATATTATGGTCAATTACATCAAATGCCTTTGAGAGATCCAAACATATTCCAGACACATGTCCTTTTTCATCAAGTGTCTGTAAGAAATCTTTCTGTATAAAATGAAAAATAATGCAGTTTCAGTTGATTTATTCTTCCGAAATCCATGTTGAGTATTTGATAATAGTTTATTATTTTCTAAAAAGTTCACAAGTCTTTTGTGAAATAGTTTTTCTAAGATTTTGGAGAAACATGAGAGGTTCGACACCGGTCGATATTTTGACACGTTTTCTTTTTCGCTTTTTTTGAATAGGGATTTAACTTTTGCTGTTTTAAGCCTGTCTGGGAATATTCCACTAGAAAATGAACTATTACATATATGAGAGAGAGGGCAAGCTATTAATTTAGCACATTTAAAAAAAAAATCTGGGACATTATCAATTCCGGATGAAAATTTAGGTTTTAACTCGCCAATAATTTTTAATACTTCTTCTTCATTTGTGGGTTGAATAAAAAGTGTTTTCCTATTAGTTTTACTGATATTAGCTTGTGTGTTGATGTTGGACTTATAAACATTTTTCTTAATCAGGTCTTCAGCAATTTGTGAGAAATATGTATTAAAGGTATTGGATATCTCTAAAGGATCAGATATTATTTTTTTTATTCTCTTGCAGTTGAATGTTATGGCTATCTACCTGTCTTGCTCCTTCTTCATTCTTAACTATCTTCCACATGGCTTTCATTTTATTAGTAACTGAGGAAATATATCTGTCATTTTCTAATTTTTTGGCATATCTTACTACCCTGTTAAGAACCTGTTTGTATTTTTTGAAATATTTATCAAATTCTGGTGTTGTTTCCTGTGTTTTTGAGATTGTATGTAATAGATGTTTCCTTTTTGTAGATATTATGATACCAGCAGTAATCCAGCCTTTTGTATTATTTATTACATTTTGCTTTTTTGTCCTAAGTGGGAAACATATTTCAAAATAATACAAGAATGTATTAATGAATTACTCATATTTCTCATTTGTATTTGGGCAACTATGCATTTCTTCCCAACTTTCATTTTTTAAGAGATTATTAAATTGGTTAATCTGTTGATCCTTAAAACTACGTGATTTTACTGTTGTCTGTGTATTAGTTTTAGATTCCAACTTTAATGGTAACATTTGTGCTAATTGATCTGAATAACCTGTATCAAATTTTACTGCATCGTGGCTATAATTAATGCTATTTACAAAAATCTGGTCAATTGCTGTTGTTGTATTTTTTGTAATTCGTGTGGGTGTTTCTATCAAACTTTTAAGATTGAAAGAAGACGTTTACCTTAAAGTATCACTTCACAGCTTTGAGTCCTTAGAAAAATCTATATTAAAATCACCACATACAATTATAGTTTTATTTACTAATGGTAAACTTTTTAATGTTTTCTCAAACAAATTAAGAAATGTACTATTGTCACCACCTGGAGATCTATATACACAAATTAGTATGATTTTATATTTTGGGACGGATTTACCAGATACTTCAAAGTGATTTTCTTTAGAATATTTTTCAGTGAGTTTATTTCTTTAAAATCAATGTCATTTTTAATAAATATACAATTTCCTCCCTGTTTGTATTCATTTCTGCAAAAAATGAGGCTAAGGTAAAGTTTGGGATGCTTGTTATATTTAGTTGTGCTGTATTGAGCCAGTGTTCTGTTATACATACAACTGCCACATCTTTAAGATATGTTGAGAGAAGTAATTCAATTTCAGTTTTCTTATTTTTAAGAGATTGACAAATTATAAAGTTTGAACTTGCTTTTTCGGTATGTACATTTGCTCGACCACTTACCTCTTTATTGGTGCTCTCTACCTTACAAGCTTTATTTGTATTGACACTTTTTTCACTGTAGCACAGTCTCACTTTAGGTAGAGCTAAGGGGATCACCACTTGCTTATTGTTATTTATCTGGATGTCAGTTTGTATGCATGGCGAGCCCATAAAAAATCAGCATCTCTTGTTGGTTGCTTCTTTCTTTTGGTAGTGAACATTTGTTTGGTTTAATCTCTGAGTGTTTACTATTTGTAGTTAATACAGGTTAGTAACAGTTGAGTAGCCGCTGAGTGAAGTAGCGTAGTTTGGTGTATATTTGTTTAGAACAGTGTAGATATCCGTTTTTTGTTCGTGTCCTATTTTTTCTACTTCTTTATTTGTTTTTTAAAAACTAGCGATAATATGTCGAGGGAACACTTCGGGGAAAACTGGCAGAATCCTCGCACGTCATCAGTCAAGGATGATGTTTGTCTAAGAGTTCCGGGGATTTATAGCATCCCGTGCGAGTGTGGAAAGACCTTCTTCGGTCAAATTATCCGCACTATAGAAATCCGGTGTGAAGAACATAAACGCCACCTCCGCCTAGAACAATACAGCAAATCAGCGCCACGTGTACGACCACGGCTACAGAGTAGAGTTCAATAACGTTAGGATACTTCACATTTTTGGGAATTTGTTATCAAAGAAGCGATCGAAATTCGACTGGCCAACACATTCAATAGAGACAATGGTCTATGCCTTACTGAGGCATGGAAACAAGCCTTGGCAAGAATCCGCAGAGAACGTTGTACCTCTGTCGAGCTGCCGGCATAGAGGGCTCCATATTAGTTCGGGCCGCAACAAGAACTATAACCACGCCCAATGGCAGCCGTAGGACGCGGACATATATATAAGGAAGTACGGCACCCGAGCTATGTCAGTATCTGTGGGTCAGCCGACCAGTGTAGATGTCTCCACACCTGAAGAAGACGGCGGAGCTAGTCGAAATATCGTGTTTTCACAACACAATCCGGCGGTACACCCGTGAAGACTTCATTGCAGTCGTATACCTGGAAAGTCTTCGTTCTTACTGGAATACAATTTGCTTACACCGAACCAACACAGATTTGGTAATATAATGTGAAACACAGCTCGCCCTATTTTCACATGACGTAATAAAAGTTATAGATTCAGGTTCACAAACTGATGCAATTTTTCTGGATTTTCAGAAAGCCTTCAGGCTTAATTCCTCACAACCGACTTTTAAAGAAGTTTCGAGCTTATCAACTTTGTGAATTCATAAACTATTTTCTAACTGATCAGTCGCAGTATGTCGTCGTTGATGGAGAAGCCTATTCTAAACTACATGTTACATCGGGTGTCCCTCAGGAAGTGTTATAGGATCATTTCTTTTCTTAATTTTCATAAATGGTCTTGGAGACAACATTAAGAGCAGTTTCAGCTTATTTGCTGATGTTGCGGTCATCTGTACGGAAGTAAGGAATTGAGCCGATTTCTTAGAAATTCAACGCGATCTGGATGTTATTTCGGCATGGTGCGGCAAATGGCAACTTACACTAAATTGTAAAAAGTGCAAGGTAATGCGCATAACTAACAAAAATAATCCGTTTATTCGGAGAGTCAAATTCAACAATTAAGTTGTTGATATGGCAGATTCCGTGAAGTTTTTGGGCGTAACAGTATGACATGGGACTTGAACATTAATGCGGTCATAGGTAGAGTTAATTCTAAGCTACGATACATGGGTCGTATCTTGAAAAATTATAATGGGCAAACAAGAGAGATAGCGTACAAAACTCTCGTGTGCCCACATTTGGACTACTGCTGCGCCGTTTGGGACCCGTTTCCTGGGGGGCTGATTGACAGAATAGAGAAAGTAAAGAGAAGAGCCACTAGATTCGTGACTGCTCCTGTCCTAATGAAAGTGTCACAGAAATAATTCGTAGATTTGGCTGGGGTACTCTGGTAGACAGACAACGTAGGTTTCGTTTGACGTTTTTGGTAAACATGAGTGCACCCACTTTCATTTACGAGTGCGATGAAATACTTCGTCCAAGACCGTATTTGGTCCCCAATGACAAGAGTGATAAGATTAGAGATATTAGATGTTGCACTGATGCTTATCTGAACTCTTTCTTCCCCTATTTGGGATTAGAATGCACGGAGTAGCGATTAATTCTGGTGCAAAACACCGTCTGCCAACTGCAAGTTTTTTAATTGCGGAGTACACATGTAGATGTAGATAGTGAGATGCTGACCGGCTGGAGAAGAATTTCCACACCAAATCCTCTGAATAGTTCTGTATTGGAATATTTGTTTGTGTTAGAAATACAACGGTATTCTTAACGTTATATTGAACCAACCTTCTTTGCATCATAATGGGCTCACATGAAACAGAATACGTATTAGGTCACGGAATTAGCTGAACTATAAAACTATACGCGAAAATAATTCTAAATTGATTTACAAAATTAATTGTGCTAAAAACGGCATTACTGTCTGTATTTGCAATATGAGTATGATAGCCTCACACAGTTTCTTTGGAAACGGTGTGTCTAAGAAGTTCTGTTGTGTGTGTTCTGTCTTGATATATTTCGATGAATATCACAGCAATTTTTATAATATACGCTGCATTATCTTACTGAAAATTAACATCAGTATAAATAGCAAAAGAGAAAGTTTTGGTAAGCAACGCGAAAATATAGAAGGCCCTGGCAATGTGATATCCTCCAAAGTGCTGATGGTCAAAGACTTGTAAGTTTACATTACTTGTGCAGGTGATAATATTAATTTCTTGTTCAGTCTGCTGGATACACAGGTATGAGATGTGTGACTGCGGATTAAGCTGCCCTCCTCTCAAATCGAGTTACTGTCGTGATTTTCAAAGGTCCTTGAACTGATTTTAACTTCTGGAAGATCTGCATTGTGAATGCGAAGTACGGCATAAGTTGTACAAGTTTTATTTATTTATTATTCTTGTTTCAGAGATCCCTGTTGAGAAAATACTTCTAGTATGTGGAAAACTTAATGGTTAACATATATGAATACAATTATAGTTAACACTATACTATATGTCATAATCAAAATTAAGCATTAAAATTGATAATAGAATTTTGTACAAGTCATATCATGTATCATTGGAGGAATAGAGGAGGGTGAAGAGAGTGTGGGAATGTTGTTGTTGCTTCAGAGCGCGTCGACATCGGGGTCATTAGCGCCCTAACAATTACCAGCTATTACTGTGACTTAAGAATGTACTAAAATGTTGTCTGCATGGTCAACCGTAAAGGTGTCGGCCATGCAGACAGCAAATAAAATAAATCATAAAATCAGACGTGGCTTTAAAGGGGCCACGGGTACTTTAGACCGTACATCACCTGGATGGCTGTAAAGGGGCCAAGCAGGTTCAAAAGAGAATTTAAAACACTACATGTATCGCTGGCTGTATAGTGACCAGCGAGACATGAATTATAACAATATAAAACATAAAAACAGTGCATATGGTTGGGTGGCTGTAAAGAGGCCACCCATCCATCTTAAAACTAGGCCGATCTGCCTAAAATTTTATGCGATAGACCCGCCAAAACACAAAATTTTAAAAAACTCGCCACGTTGCTGGTCTCATTGTTTAAAATGAGGGACAGATCATTGGCCAGGCCAACGTCTGCCCTCAAGTCTAAAAATAATACACAATCAATTAAAATTTGGCGCAGCGTCAGAAGTACGCCACACGCATCACATTCCGATGGGCCAGAGGACAGTGCCCTATACGGTGGCGAGTAAGGAGAACCTCATCCCTCCTCGCCCACTGGAAGGAGCTGGTCCACGGCTGAACGATCGGTCTGACCAGTCGGAGCTTATTATGCTCTACATCTAGCCACTGCCTCTGCCAAACGTTAAAAACAAATCTTTTCCCCGTCGAGGCACGGTCAGACTTTGGGACCGGATCAAAGTCAATTCTGACCTTGTTGCAGGCTAACTTGGCAGCTTCGTCAGCTGCCTCGTTCCTCCTGATTTCCACATGACCAGGTACCCAGCAGAATACGACCTACTGTCCAGAAGATTGGAGGGATCGGAGCGTGTCCTGTATATCCTGGACAAGACGATCTGCTGGGTACATGCTTCCCAAGTCCTCAATGCAGCTGAGGGAATCACAGCATATGATGTACTTTTGGCTCCGACTTACCTTCATATGCTGGAGCGACTTCAACAATGCGTAACACTCTGCGGTGTACACGCTGCACATGCTGTTTAGTTTGAATGTGTAAGTCGCTCGAGGTAACACTATGGAGTAGCCAACTCCGTTAGCCTGCTTAGACCCATCCGTATATACCGGGGTAAAATCGCGATGCTCGTTTAAAACATCGTTAAAAAGACTAATAAATATCCTATTAGCGGTAAACAACTTACTGTACCGTGACAGGTCTAAAATCATTCTGGGCCTTTTTAAAAGCCAGGGAGGAGATTTACTCCAACCCTGGTGAATAAGAGAGGGCATCTCAAATCCATATTCCTCTAAAATAGCCTTTGTACGGTAGCTGAATGGTCTGGTTGTTCTTTGGCGGTTGGTGTAAAACCGCTCATAGTTAGGATGAATAACTACGTCGTACACGGGACTGCCTGGAGTTGCAGCAATATGTATATAGTGTCGCATCATGAGGAGACGCCGTCGGATGAAGAGCGGCGGCTCGCCAGACTCAGCACATATGCTGGGTATCGGACTGTATTTTTTTTATCTGCTTTACGTCTCTCTAACGGAGAGGTCTTTAGAGACGGGAAATGATGGGGGGCAAGGAATGGGAAGGAATTCGGCCATGGCCTTTTTTAAGGAAACATCCCGTCATTTACCTGGAGTGATTTGGGAAACCATGGAAAACCCAAATCTGGATGCCCGGACGGGGATTCGTTTTTTTTTTTAAACTGCTTAACGTCTCCTATAACATCTAGGTCTTTAAAGACGGGAAAGGATGGGGGGCAAGGAAATCGGCCATGGCCTTTTGAAGGAAGCATCCCGGCATTCACCTGGAGTGATTTGGGGAAACCATGGAAAACCCAAATCTGGATGCCCGGACGGGGATTCGAACCGCCGTCCTCCCGAATGCGAGGCCAGAACGCTAGCCGTTACACCACCACGCTCGGTGGTATCGGATTGGTGTGGTATGCACCTGTGGCGAGACGAATTCCTGCATGGTGGACACTATTCAGTGTAGGGAGATAACTGTCCTGTGCCGAACCGTAGACAATACAATCGTACTCCAACTGCGACCGTACAAAGGCTCTATGAAACTGTAGCAGGCAGGAGCGGTCAGCGCCCCACGACCTGCTACACAGACACTTTAAAAAAATAAGGGCTTTCAGGGCTCTGGCATTAACATCTTTAAGATGTGGCACCGAAGTAAGCCTACGGTCGAAAATGAGCCCCATAAAGGCTAATAGTTTCACTAAAATTAAAACTGTGTTCCTCAAGATGAGATGAGGTTCTGCTAAAAGACTTCTACTACGGCTAAAAAGTACACACCGGGTTTTCTCAGCAGAGAAACGGAAGTCAGTGTGTACTGACAATTCATCCAGCCTGTTCAACGTAAGCTGCAGCTGCCGCTCTGCGCTTCTCAGGCTAGACGATGCACAAAAAATTAAAAAGTCGTCAACTTATAAGGAGTACCGGATGGGCCTCCTTATAACGAACGAAATGCTATTTATTGCTATGGCAAAAAGTGTTACACTTAAAACTGACCCTTGAGGAACACCGTTTTCCTGAATAAAAAGATCCGACACTTCTCTACCGACTTGGTTACGGAAGCAACGACCAGATAAAAATGATTTTAAAAAACGGGAAAGATTTCCCCTAAATCCCCATTCATATAACTGTTTTTAAAAAACGTGCCGCCATATAGTATCGTATGCCTTTTCTATATCGAAAAATATACCTACGAGATGTTGGCTGCGGATGAAGGCGTCTTGAATTGCCGCTTCCTGTAGGATCAGGTTATCCGTGGTGGAATGGAACTTCCTGAATCCACACTGAAAACGGCTCAACAGTTTACAGGACTCAAGACACCAGATGAGGCGGCGGGTCACCATCCGCTCTAGTGTCTTCCCGAAGCAGCTCGTTAAGGCAATGCTACGGTAGCTACCTGGCAACAACTTGTCCTTTCCAGGTTTTAAAATAGGGATCTTCGTTGCTTCCTTCCACGAGTTGGGGAAGTGTCCTCCGGTCCAAATTTCATTAAAAATATCTAGGAGGTACTCTTTAGTATCTTTGTTAAGATGCCTCAGCATCTGGTACTGGATCAGGTCAGGCCTTGGCGCAATGTCTTTGGCGCTGTTGAGAGCCGACTCCAGCTCCCAAGTACTCTGCCATCAACTGCGCTATGCTTCGCTCGTTGGTAGCTACAGGTCCCGATCCAGTAATCCAGATACTGGTGGTCGTGAGTACCTCCCGGATATACGGCGGATAGACTCCCATACCCTTAATGACGTTGTGGAACGGTGGTGCTCACAAAGGTCTGCCATGACCTCCTCTTGCTCTCCTTAATAACACGGCGCACCTTAGTTCTAGCAACCCGGAACGCTGCGAGGCTGTCGGCTGCAACTTAAACCGACGCAAGGCCCGTCTGCGGCCCTGTATAGCGGAACGAAATTCCTCGTTCCACCAGGGGACAGGCGTTCTGCGCAACGCTCCAGAGGTGGTAGGCATGGAAATATCAGCTGCCCGGTGAATTACATCTGTGAGATGTTTCACCTTCTCGTTGATGTTATGGCGCTATTCGAGTATGACTGACCGACTGTAGAGCTGCCAGTCAGCTCTGCTGATATTCCATTTTCGTATAGAAGGTCTTACTCCTCGTTCGAACTCTATGTGTATCCATATTTGGAAGTTGTCGCTTCCATGTAGGTCACGATCCACTTCCCAATCCACGGAGCGCGCAATTGAAGTAGAGCAAAAAGAGAGATCAATGGTAGAGGACGAACCGGAAGCAGTAGTGAAGTGCGTCATCTGACCGGTATTGAGGATGCACAAATCCTCCTGCTCCAATAATGTACAAATCTCTTGACCTTTGGGGCAATTGTTGGTCGAACCCCACAACGCATTGTCCGCGTTAAAGTCTCCCAATAGGAGATAAGGTCGAAAGAGCTGGCGAGTAATATCAGCCAGCTGACCGCAATCAACTGGTGATCCCGGCGGTAGATATAAGGAGCAGACAGTTAGTTGCACCGGTCCGTGTATTTTAACTGCTACTGCTTGTAAGGGAGAGGTGAGAGCTACAGGTTTGGAGTGGACAGTGTTCCGTACAAACACCGCCACTCTCCCCTTTGCTCGATCACACTCAGTATCGTCCTTTCGGTAAACGTCAAAACCTCTTACCACAGGTTGACGTGTTGGTCTGAAGTGTGTCTCTTGGAGACAGAGACACAATGGATCAGACCGTGCTAAGAGTTGTAACTCCTCTTTGTGAGCCATAAAAACATTAATCTTCCATTGGAGTATGGGAGCCATTCTACCTGATCATCCTCACCCGCCCCGGTTCGGGTGGGTCTTCGGTCGGTGTCTGCTGAGGAACGGGACCAGTCTCGTCCACCAGCATTTCAGATTCTTCTGGCTCCGAAGAGACAAACATCTCCGACTCAGTAAACTCACCAAACACCTATTTGGCTTTCTTCTTCCTCGCCCTCTTTCCCTTTTATTCCCTACTACCAGGTATCCTGGGAGGGGACAAAGAGGGGGATTTCACAAACTGAGTCTGATCCGTCTGTCGAAACTTCGGGCCCCGGATCTTTTGATCACCTCCATTTGCACTGGTAGCAGATGTTGTTGCTATTCCAATCACTGCACGTGGAGGAATTGGAGGTACAATGACTTTAACTGCTGCTGTTGCTGGTGGAACATGTGCTGCTGCTGCTGCTGGTGTGGTCGAGGTGTCAGACGTGCTGCTACCGACGTCCGCGGTCTTAGGCGTTACGACCTTAGTGGGTTTAGCACCGCATTTGCATTGACATGAGCACGAAGTACTCGTGCCCATGTCTGCAAAGGACGTCTGGGTAGCAACACCCTGCTTCCTGACGGCAGCTGAAGCCATCTTTGCAAAGCTAGTCCCAAAAATTGGAGCGGCGAGCGACTTGGCCATCTTTTTTGCTTCTCCATAGGGAATCCGCTCTTTAGTTTTCAGTTCCTGTATCTAGCGCTCTTCAAGATACACGTGACACTCCCTACTCCAGGAGCAGTTGACGCACACCTGTGGGAGCGTGTAACTAACACCAGGCTCATGTGCGCCCTTGCCGCATCTACCACAGGTGGGGTTACCTTTGCACGACGCCGTCGTATATCCGAACCACTGACACTGGTAACAGCGCATCGGGTCCGGAACATACGGACGGACGTTAAGGTTGATGTACCCTGCTTTGATGTTCTTTGGTAGTACTGGAGTGTCAAACGTCAGGACGAAGGTGGCAGTTTTTTCAATACTGCCAGTAACCTTTCGCGTTATCTGACGTACCTCAACCACTTTCTGATCCTGCCACACCTTAACCAGTTCCTCGGTCCCAATATGTATTATGTCACGGCAGGTGACAACGCCTTTGGACAATTCAGGGATTTGTGGAGTTCGCAATTGACTGCGAACTCCCCGTGCTTCACACAGTTAAGGAGTAGGGTAGCTTGTCTACTGGTGGATGTTTCCAGCAGCAGCGTCCCGTTCCTCAGCTTCTTTACGGAATTCAAGTTCCCTACGAGACCCTCCAAGCCTTTTTGGATCTAGAACGGCGAAACTTTCTCGAACGACCCTTCGACTCTGTGCATTACCACAAAGGCGTTCGCAATCGAACATACGTTTCCGTTAGAGTTATTTTCAGAAGCGGGGGGCTGTCAACCCTCAGCCACTTCTTAGAACTGGGTGTATTTTTATTAGCCTGTGGCACACCCATACCGCAGGGTTCTTTCGTTTTCTTGTGAGGCTGAATATTTGGTCCGACGTGTATAACCAATATAAAAAGAAATGCTAACACAACAGGGGTGCGCAGGTGCCCCTGAAGTTGCACGCTAGCGATTGATCTGCCTCTCACCCAAGCGCCTTCTCGGCACGTTTCTGACCTTGAGGTTAAAGTTTTTTTATAGAGGTTTGTACCGTCCTGGTGATCCGGGCGATTAAGCCAAGATCCCCGTTCTCCTAGGCACAGAACGTTCCACTGCCACGCCCTACGGTGGTCGTAGAAGCATGGTAGGAGTTTACGGTGTGGGAAACTTGCGGCGCTCACAAGTTTCCAGCTCGGACACCGCGGGTTCGCCAAACCCGTACCTGGCACTTGCGTACTAGGCCCCTGCGGGGTGCTGGGAATGTACTGGGCATATATTGGTGATGGGGATTGGAGGGATATTGGTCAAAGAATTAGGAATAGTGCATGGAAGGGAAAAGGCGACCATGACCACAAGCTTGCGCTCGATTTCATGCATAATGGGAAAATTTTCTTTTGTTGGTAAGGGTGTCCGGTATTGGAACAATTTACCAAGTGAAGTGATCAATAATTTACCAAAAAAGCTTACGGAATTTAAAATTTGTAAATTGGAAAAGTAAATGGATGAGGTATTTGACAATAGAAAAGAAAAATGTGTGTATATAAAAAGGGGTAATTATATGACTATAGGAATTGCCACCGGAGCGTTATCTCCATCGCAATTAAAATTAATAATAATATACAATTAATAATTTTTGAGGTAAATTCTTGAGGAGAGTAGAAGGAATTGCTAATAAGATAATATCATAGTTTTCCTCTGAATACATCTTTAGCATCTACAAACTGTTTTATACTTTTAGAAAAAAAATTAAACAGATGGGTCCCACAATAATTAACCCCTTTTTGTTTTAAAGATAATTTAGAGGTTTGTGAACGTTACTTTTCTTTCTTGTATTGAGATTGTATATCTGGGGATTCTGTATAACCAATTTCTACATATGAGAAGTCATTGTAAAAATATTGTGCTCATTAAAGAGATACCTGAAGAATTTCTTGATTTCACCATACACAGCTTCCTAATAGCTCTTTTCTGTGTTATGAAAACTTTTTTTGTATGTGAGGAGTTTCTCCCCAAAATTGTACCGTAAGACATGATTGAAGAAAATAAGAGGAGTTCATCTGTTTCGATAATTCCAGATCCGCTGTTTGAGAAATTTTCCTATTGCAAAGGTGGCACAACTTAACTTCTTCAGTAGTAATGGAATATGTTCTTCCCAATGTTTTTTCTGATCTATCTGAATAGCAAAAAAATTATACTCTTTGTTTCCAATAATATGTTTTTCATAATTTAAATATAGGAATGGTTTCACATAGCAGGAATAGAAATGTCAGATACAACTTAGCTTCTCATTACTGTAGAACTAACTTCGAGAAAGGAGTAGTTGTCACTTAAATTAGGAATGGTAGTAGTTTTAATAGGATAAATATTAGTAAGTACTGTCTTCACCAACATTTTGAAGCTTGTATTATATGCCTAAATTTCGATAATGAAAATTTCATAATAGTAACCCTCTGGGAACTTTGCTCTTTTTCTGAACCAATTTGAACTCTTATTAACATTTTTAACAGAAAACCTTGTGTGGTGAATTTAATGTAGATTTTTTTATTAACTTATGCTATAATCATGTTGGAAACATTACTCAACTTAAATAAACTCTTCTCTGGCTTACAGACGCGTAAAAAAGTCGCACTTGTGGGACGTTTCGCAACACTCATTTTTAAACATAGATTTCACTGTTTAACTGTTTGTTTACGCGCTGCCGCGTAAACGGTGGAAGACAAAAGCCAACCCACCGCGATGACGTCATCCACTCTTCTGCACATTACCGAGGCGAAGCCATTTCAGCATTTTGATAGCGGTGTAACAGGCCACACTGAGTTGATAACCGGTGTCCCTGTTAACTAAAGAATCAGTTGTTCTGATTTCTACAGGTTCTATTATAATGCTGTCCAAAAAATCTCTGACCCGAGCTAAAATTGTAGTATGTTCGAAATAAATGTATGTCCGGGGTAAATGTCGCTCTTCTCAAAAAGAACAAAAACCACGAATGACTGTGGGCATTCGAACATCATGCAATTTTAAAATAAAGTTGTATATTTCTTCTAGGAACAGTCACAATATTAAAGCTCATTATAAGAGGTGCTGCAAGATAGTTATCAAAGAATCTAAAACTATGTACTACAGAGAGCAGATTCATGACTCTGGAAATAAAATTAAGACAGTAAGGGCATTGTAAAAAAAAGGGTCAGAGTATCGGTGTAAAATTTTGATGCTGCATCATATGATTCACAGATTTCTCAGTGAGTGGGGGGGGAGAGAGAATCTTCAATTGTGATGTACCTCAGGGTTCTATATTAGTCCTCTAATGTTTTTGATGTATGCACTACCCGGTGTTGCGGCTGAAAGCTTAAAACTTGTATTTTTTGCAGATGGCACAAGTATAGGAATTAAAAATACTCCACGTTTCTCTACTGTACATAACAAATTATGTCTTCGATTGTATTAATAATTTGGTCACAGCTAATGGCTTATTTTTAAGGTGATAAAATTCAATATATGAAATTCATTATTTCACACCATTCAACACCATATATAGTTGTAAATTTTGCAAGCCAATCCATTCAATAGGTAGAGTGTGAAATTTCTATAGTTCATATTGACCTTAATTTAAACTGGATGTTACATGTGTCTGACTTGCCACAGCGATTGGCTGGATCCACATTTGCATTATGTACAGTTGGGGACAGATTTCGCGAGACCCCACGCCTTTCGACTATGCTTCGTTCTAGACACGAGTACCTCATGGGACAGCATAACTGGTAGTTGGTACACTAAATTCATGATATAGTATACAGTCATTTCCCAGTGCTTTAATCCAAGACTAAAAAAATGATTCCGTGCCCAAGAGACTCGCTGACGCATAGGGGCGAAGATCTGCAGTTAAAATGACTACGACTATTCCCTTTTTACTCATTAAATAAGCATTGAAGTAACGAAATCGATTGATTTTAAAAAAATGTGACACCACTTTCCTCATAAGGTTGATAGCCGTCGCAGCAATCATAATAAACAGCTACACTTCACTAGCAAATGCAGTTATACGACGAAAGCCCAGCATGTTACGTGTTAGCTTAGGTTAACGCGCTCGCGCGTTAACCTAAGGTAACACAATGTAACATGCTGGGTCTGCCTAACCTAAATCATCTACAATAACCTCAATTACTGCTAGGGTGTGATGGTTTACTAACCTAATACTGGTGTTAACCTCTAGTGCATCCCACCCTCGTTACATATAATTATCGCTTCACATGCGCTCCCAATTTATGAAAAATAAGGATTAACCTAATCATACGCTAACTTATCCCACCTTCATTACATGAAGTAAACGCTTCACAAGCTATTTTGAGTAAATGGCGCGCATAACTGTGTGTGCGTTAATGTGTCTGATACGTTCTTCCAGCAACCTTTGATCGAATACATTGAGTACTGTGATGGTTTATTAACCGAAAACTGGAGTTAACCAACACGTAACATGCTGGGGCTGCCTAACCTAAATCATCTACAGCAACTCCAATTACTGCTAGGTTGTGATGGTTTATTAACCTACACCTCAGATCGAGATGAGTTCTCCAGGTAAATCCAAAATTAAATCTAGAAGGCAGAGATTAATGATAAGAAACATCCTGATGCTACTGAGCGTAATAGGAAATTTCAAAAGAGATTGCTAGGCAAATACTGGTTAAATTATAATCAGTGAATTTAAGAATTATGAAAATGACTATTACCGGGGAAAGAATGGAACCGGTCAGGCGTCGTGTCAAGGTAAGTGTGGCAGGGAAGTCAACATGATTAAGTGAAACGGAATATTTTGCGGTAAAAGGCGGCAAGGGACCGACCGATCCAGACCCGATAAATAAATGTGTGACGAGTTGTGTCATTTTGGGGGCCAACATTTCTGATATAACTCGCAGGTACAGCCCATGAAGTTAACCTGGTGAGAATGTAGGCGCTCCATTCTACCCATCTGCATTTAAGTAATGTCGGTAACTTCGAGCCCGGATAGGCAGAATGGGGTGGGTTATTAGGGCATAAAAGCTTGTTTAATGGAAAAGAGATAATGATATTTCTTGGCGGGATCTGATGCGCAAGTCTTCATTGTTGGGAAACTGTATGCAGCGTGGAAAATTAGGAGCCACTAGTCTGCCAGTTATCGATATAGACCGGGAAATGTTAAAGTGTTAGGGGTATGTACTGCTAAATTAGTATAAGCTCCAGGATGTTCAGAGCAACCGTTCAGGCGGTTCCTTATTCGAACAGAGCTTACAGTACGATACAGTTGTTAATAGGACCACGCGAGTGGACACTTTCGGCTGACGTTCTAAGACTTCTCATGTGTTCAGGTTGAGGGACAGAAGTGTTCCCACCGCTATACGAATACCCATAAGTCAACTGTACGTGCTAACATTACATATTATTGACTAAAAACATATTCAAGTACCTCTAAAGGAAATTTTTGCCGAAGATTCATTTGTGTTAAGTGATACGCTCCATGTCACCGGACGGTTAGACGCATGTAGAGTGTATATAAAACAGAAGTATTTGCCATAGCGAATTAAAACATAATATATGGGATGGATGGATTAAAAGGAGTAAATATATAACGTCGTATCGGCTACATCAAATTAAACATGATCGGAATGCACAGAATGGTTAAACTTGACAGGAATTAATAAAAAAAAAACGTAATTGCCATATCAAATTAGTAAACGGTGTGTAATCGAACGCAAAGTATGAGGTTATGCACGGGTAAAATCCTAAATTAGTACTGTAACTAGAACGGAATCGAAACTCATCATTTCGAAGAACAAGAATAAGTTGAAATTATTACGAATATTGTACAAGTCTGGTGTTTCAGTTTGGAAAAATATAGTCTCAGTGGCATGTCTTTCATTTGTCCACAGTAGTAACCCGTACTCAGTACCGGATTAACCACGTAGCAGGAGGTAGCAAATGCTACGGGTCTCGAGCCATCTAGGGGACCTCGCGCCATCTAAGGGGCCTCGCGCCTCCTAGAGGGGCCCCGCACCTAGGCTAGATGGGCGACCTTTTTTTAGCTCTACAATTTTCCCCCGGACGGCAAAAATCAAGGACCTCTTCTTCACATTTGCTACGGGCCCCGCGCTGTCTTAATCCGGCCCTGCCTGTACTCACTTAATGCAAGGAGTCACACTCTGTGTCACACGTTAGAAATATTTGGAGCACCAAGTATATTCAAAAAATGGGTGATGTAAAGGAGTCATGGACCTTTCCTTACGACATAATACGCACTCAATAGCCTACTGTCAACTCCACACGTTTATGGAAACAAACTTACATTCATCCCATACCAACAGATCCAAGTTACAAACATAACCATTATGCGAACTTCATTACTCATATATGCAATCAGTTTACAAACCTAATCATTTAGCCAAAACTACATCTATTTTATAGGTCCATTAAAATCTGTACATTTAAAATAGTTTGCACATTCGATGCGTAAACTGATATAAGATTGTAGAATAGGGAAGTCATCACTAAGTGGGGTTACCAAGGATAGTTAAGTATTAAAAACCGAAAACTACGTATAACGAACGGAAAGAGAATGAACTTCCAGTCTGAGAGAGACAGGTGAATTAGGAGCAAACAATATGATGTGAAGTTTCAAAAATCATATGAAGTGGGACTTCCTGTCCCACTCCTTATCGAAAGCTCTATCACCATTCTGATGACCGAGGGTGGTGGGTTAGCAGTAACGCTCTGACCTCGCATTCGGGAGCACGCGGGTTCGAATCCCCGAGCGGCCGTCCAGATTTAAGTTTTGCATAGTTTTCCCCAATTACTCTAGGCGAATACAAAGATGGTTCATATAAAATGCCTTGCCACCAGTCCTTTCCAGGCTCTATGAGGCAGAAAGCCAGAAAGAAAAGAAAAAAAATCTAATAATCTCTCCATCGACGAAAGGTAAAACCTTGGTACCAGCAGCTGGAATATGAACATGTTTGCAAATTACTTTGTATATTATTGGATGCAAAATGATAATTTAAAATTCACTTCAACATTAAGACTCAAAACTGGGATCCTTGTTAGAAACACGGATAACTGAAGAATTGAATATAAAGTGCAATGTTCAACAATCCAACAGTACGTTATGCTGATCGCTAGTTTAAATATTAAAGTATATTCTAACCATGATTTATATTTTCCGCTCAGAGCTAAGAATCAAATTGAAAGTCGGGTGTTTTAAAAAGACATAACTAATATGTGTTGACATGGAAACAGTGCTGTTGGTATGTTGAATACACTGTCCTGTGACTTTCGACGGATATATTTTCATGTCAAACCTTGACATTTTTTCCATGAGGGAAAACTGATATACTGTTTACCAATATTTGTCTTTGAATTTACGTTATTTTTTGTGATTTTCTTAATTTTAAGACTTTCTTTCATGAAACTACACAACTTTGATACTAATTTACAATACTTAAAGGACCTTTTCAAATGTCAAACTGGTCACCTGAAGTATTTAACATCAGTAAAGTGAAAATTGTGAAAATTAACAAATCCTGTAATTTGTTTACTTAAAGACTTGCAAGGTAACGATATTGCATGAGTATTTTACAAGCATATCTATTTTATACTTTTTTAATGCAATTCATGGAAAGTGACACATACTAACTTATGTGGTGGGAAGGAAAAACAATCTATGTAGGTTATTAATAGGCGCTGCTGTGCTCAAGGAGTATCATTACAATTTTTATGAAGGAGAAAAGAAAAAGTTGGAAACAAATATTTTTTTAAAAAATGGTAATTTTATTACAAAAAACGGTAAACACCGTGGACTTCTCCTAAAAATTCTACGCTGTTATCATCCTGGTAAATTTCTTCAGAGCTATCACTATCCTGTGTCATTTCTTCAGAGCTGTCACTATCCTGCGCCACCTGTTCGGTGGCGATAATAAATTTTTCTTCTTCTTTTTCAACGTTATGCTCCATTTCGTCAGCAACTTCCTCATCATTACGTCCATTTTCAACGTTAACGACCTGAGCCCTGAGGTTGAATTTGTGCAAGCTCATGACGTCCGGCTAACGGCTGAAACCAATCATTGTCGTCGTCGGCGGCGGCGATAATGATATGATTTCGTGCCGCAAACCCTGGACGTCCTCTGATGTTATAAGGCCGGACAATCGCTTTTGGTCTTTCTGGACGTTTATCCCAATACCCTCTCTCCTTTTTAGGTGGGGTTGGAAGAGGAGGGATTACCTCGTCACAATCTGCTATAGGAAAGAAATAATATAATAATAACAATGATAATATATAAAAGTGTTTATCTGACGAGTATATATCTAATACCACTATTTACAGGATTTGGGGTGGAATTCAAGCATGACCTTTTGAAGGAACCATGTGGAAGGCAACTCCAGTATTTACGGGATTTGGGGTGGAATTCAGACATGACCTTTGGAAGGAACCTTCCCAAATACCGTACAGAAACACAGGAAAACTTATTTCCCTATATCGTCATTTAATGGGGATGCTCTATGACATGGTAATAACTGTATTGATAATTGGATTTGAGATAAAACAGAGAAAGATATGAATTGTAATTCAACAGCACTGTCAAAATGATTTATATGAAATGTTTCACACGGCTAGTTTTTTTTAATAATATGTACATAAAATATTCTGAGCAGATCCAACGAGTGATTGTAAAGTAAAACAAATAAAAAGAACAAGATAAATATTTTAATTCATATGCTGAACTCTACCTTTTTTTTAAATCTGCTTAACGTCTCTTAACAGCTAGGTCTTTAGAGACGGGAAAATCCTGGCAAGGAATTCGGCCATGGCCTTTTGAAGGAAGCATCCCGACATTTGCCTGGAGTGATATGGGAAACCATGGAAAACCCAAATGTGGATGCCCGGACTGGGAGTCGAACCGCCGAGAACGCTAACCATTACACCACCACTCTCGGTGAACTCTACTAGTCAAATACATTTGATGTACATCCTACCTGCATTAAGAAGATTATAAATTTCATCTAGAACTTGTACTGCGTCCATATCAGGTGAAACTTGAACTGAAGATTGTAGGATTCAAGATCTTCCTTTTATCGCGTGAGGACCATCCCCCCACCACGGAAATTTTGACCGTCTAAGCATAATGAAACTAGAAACGTTGTTCGAGTTGGCAGATCCACTAAATCACCCTGGGGTAGGTATCTACGATTTTTCCCTTTGTCAGAAGCCGCCAGGGAGGTGAAGCAATCTTCGCAGGGACGTTTATTTTCCCTCTGTCAGAAATTTTAATTAAAAAGGTCGCGGGGAGTAGAGCAATCTACGCAAGGCCGTTTATTTTCCGGCTGTCAGAAGTTTTAATTATAAAAGGTCGCCAGGGAGGTGAAGGAATCTTCGCATGGCCGTTTATTTTCCCCCTGTCAGAAATTTTAAGTAAAAAGCCGCCAGGGAGGTGAAGCAATCTTCGCAGGTAGCCAGCCATTAATGTACGCAGGTAATAGGCCGAAAAGGACGTTTATTACCTGGCTGTCAGAAATGTTAATTAAGTTTTAAGGTAGAGGGCTGCAGGATGTGGGGAAGGGGGCGGCGCAGGTGGTGGCGCCTTTTGAAACAGTAACCGCCTTTATATACTACTAAGGAGCTTCTTTTTAACTATTGAAGAATCTAGATATATTTACTTTATATTTCGTGGCTTAAGTCAACATTTGCGTATTTTCGTAAAACTCCTACCTTCTTACGCTTAAACTTTGTGTTAAGACAGACAAAATTTCATTTAATGCTGTTTCTCCAGAAATTGTTACTTTGTCGATTCAAGAACTGTTATCGGTTCTAAAATTTAGTCCGTGTTTATTTTAGCGAATCTTTTCAGCATTCGTCGTATAACTGCATTTGCTAGTGAAGTGTAGCTGTTTATTAAGATTGCTGCGACGGCTATCAACCTTATGAGAAAAGCGGTGTCGTTCCTTTAAATTCAATCGATTTCGTTACTTCGATACTTATTATGAGTAAAAAGGGGATAGTCGTAGTCATTTTTAATTGCAGATCTTCGTCCCTATGCGTCAGCGAGTCTCTTGGGCGCGGAGTCATTTTTTTTAGTCTTGGGTTAAAGCACTGGGAAATGACTGTATATTATATCATGAATTTAGTGTACCACCTACCAGTTATGCTTTCCCATGAGGTAGTCGTGTCTAGAACGAAGCATAATCGAAAGGCGAGGGGTCTCGCTAATTCTGTTCCCGACTGTACAATTTCATTCAAAGGTGAAATCGGTATGAAGAAACTAGTCTAATTTGCTCATTTCCACTTCTTCGTGTGATAGGCAATTTAAATCATAAAGCATTCAGAGCCAAGAAGCGAGTAACAATAAGTATGTGTGGGCTGGGCCGGTGGGGAGGGGAAATGTATCCCGGGCCCTCGAAGGGGGCCCACCGGCCATGCTGCCTATCTAAATAGAAATGAAACGTAAGTTTTAAAATCGGCATCTATGATTTTGACTATTTTTGCACTCAAATTTTCTGATTTCATACAAAAAATAAAGTTTAAAGTAAAAAAAATCGTTGGAGGAGTCTTAGAACACTTACCCGATTGTCGAAAATCCTAGCGCCGTCCCTGTGGATGGGGTAAGAACGGAGACATTCCCAGCGTATGATTGCAATGAAATCTTTGTGGCTGATCCGCCGTATTGTGTGGTAAAAGCTCGGTATTTCACCGGTTAGCTCTGTCGTCTTCTCCAGATGTGAAACCATCTATACTGGTCTGCTGACCAGTATTTTTCCGGTACGAGGTGTAATGCCCAGGGAGAGACTATACTTATTTAGATAGAGAAGTGGTTACAAATTGTATAGTGTAGACTTGACTCTGGACAAGGACTCATAACATTTTGTCACTAAACAACTACGTGACTTGGCTTATATTTACTTTTTTTTTTTTGGTAAGGGAGGTAGCATCTATATGTCACATAGCTCCATTTTGGCCTCGTCTGAACTCCTCTCTTCCCACACGTATTCTGGCGTGGCTTTTGCCTTGATACCACACTTCCCCCTCCCCCCACATGTGTATATATATATTCCATATTAATTCCAGAAGACTTTTTGTACAGTTTTCTCTTACCAGACTATCACTGAAATTATTACTATACAATGAACACAATCGATATTTATAAAAGGTTTTGCTGTTTTCGCTGCCGTCAAACTAATACAAATTGCTTGCGAGATTAACGCTATGTCGAAAAGCTCCTCCTCCTTCCTCTTCCCGAAGTTTTGACATGGGCTTAGGTCGTCTTCAGAGGACTAGCCGCCTATTGAATCTGCTGGAGACTGAAATCTGTTAGAGACTAGCGGGGCTGATTGTTTTCGTTCTTGTTCTGTGGAGACCGTCGATTCTCTGACAGTATCGATTATCCAGAGATAATGTTTACAAATTAGTATGTGTGGGTCCAGTGTGTTTTATATTTATTCAACACACATTTCCAAGCCTGGCTAAGACCATAACCACTATCCTTGTTGAGGTTGTTTGGCTGTTTTAATATTTCAATAGCCTCTCTTACTTTTCTTTGTAGATACAAGAGTTTTAGGTAGAACCGAAGGTTATCTACAAAGAAAAGTAAGGGTATTGTGATATTCAAAAAACCAAACAACCTCAACAAGGATGGTTATTATGGTTTTAGCCAGGCTTAGAAAAGTGTGTTAAATAAATAATAAATACCTCTGGACCCACAGATACTAATCTGTAAGCATTATATTTCTGGATAATCGATATTGTCAGAGAATCGACGTTTCTACAGAACAAATACGAAAACAACCAGCCCCGCCAGTCTCTAGCAGATTCAGTAGGCGGCTAGTTCCCTGAAGACGACCTAAACCCAGGTCGAAAAATCGGGAAGAAGAAGAAGAAGGAGCACCATTTCGACGCAGCGTTAATCTCGTAAGAAATTTATATTACAATCGATGTTTGCTTAACTTACTTTCAAAGATTGTTCTCAGTCAAATGGTAGAACTTACTACTCCTGCAACTAATCAATTATTGGGAAAAACCTCGATCTCAGGTACATCCAGGGACCCATTTCTTCTTGAGGTGTTACTGAAAAACATTCTCCTCGTCGCCACCATCAACGTTTATTAGTTGAAGAAATAGAACAAACTATACATGCAACGTAAAAATTAAGAACTGAATTTTGCTTTTCGTTTCTGCAGTTCTGCCACTGTTCTATCTACATTACCAGGGAACAATTCTTGGGCCTGTTAAAAAGTTTTACATAGCTTATTGACGCCGTTTTGATATTGAAAACTTACATTTTCGATAAGCCTTGTGAAGTTGCTTTTTAAGGAACCACATTAGCATTCACCTGGAATGATTTGGGGAAACAATGGAAAATCCAAATCTAGATGGCCGTACGAGGATTCGAAGCCGTGTCCTCCTGAATGTGAGGCCAGTGCGTTACCACTCACCCATCACGCTCGGTTACCTCGTAAATTTTATCATACAGCACCATTTCACACGACACTTTGAACTTGAAACAACACTTCAACGAACACTATAGGTAAAGATGCACTGACAGAAGAAAATTAGAATATTTTTTATTAACGAGTGGCTGTGGTGACATGCAGGGATCCCAATCAATACAGCCTTGTTTCAAAACCACAAAACAATACAAACTGTCACTGGCAAGGAAAATCACGTGTGACATCTGTAAAGTAACCCATGCACAGTCCAACTTGTAGTACTTTCGATTATCTGATATAGTACTCTTGTTGGACCGTGAATGGAGTGAGGGACTACATGTTGGATTTTGGACTCCCAGACTAAAATACACGGGTCCATTACGTCCAACATTGTTGGATCGCAAACGGGAGAATCGTACTTCAGAGCGTCCAACAAAGTGGCTTTTCACTTTTTTTTTGTCTTGATAAGGCATAGTGAAGTCACTTAACTAGTCATCAAGGGGCGACAATATTATACAAGCAGATTTCATTTGATTTTCTGATAAGTTGTTTGCATTCAAACTACTTGTACAAGAACGGAGAATTTTCCGGCGTATGATTGCAATGAAATCTTACAGGTGTACCGCCGGATTGTGTTGTGAACACTATATTCGACGACTATTTGTCGGTCAACAGACCATTACACATGTTTTGGCAACTGAGGAAGGCGGCGGAGTATTTTCAGAACATAATCCAGCTGTACACCCGTGAAGACTTCACTACTTGGAAAGCTTTCAAATAATTCTTGTTTGTATTTAAAATCGTTAGTAGTCTCTTATAATTCTATCAAGTAAATTAAAACTAAGAGTACCAAGATTATCTGGTTTCCTATACACATTTTTTATATGTCGCTTTATCAGGCATTGGGGAACGTAAAGTGATATAAATATCCATTTACCTTTACATAGTCACTTCGGAGAACTTTATAAATTTCTCTGTACATTTCAGGTATCACTTTCCAGGGCATCTGAGGAGATATGTGGGAACTGAGTTTCAGGTCCTCATATGTTCTCCCTGTGGCCAGAAATCCCATTGTTGCTATGAGGCGTTGTTATGAAGATATAAATTTTCTCAAGAGTGTACCGCGTTTTGAGATTAATGTGCCAACATTTTTTAACACAAACGTGAAACTGGTGCTGTCCATTCTCAAGAAGTTTTTATAATCCTCACTATCTGTTTCGCTAAACGTCATTGTGTCACAGCAGTTTACTTGATAAAGAAACAAGTTTTGATCCACACTTTACTTTTCTTTTTCTCTAAAGCTATGAAAATAAGACAAAGTACTGGCATGTTTCCTTTCGCTCTGGTAGAAATGCGAGACACTTCTGTGCTGCGAGAAAGTACGATTCAAGATGACTGTTTGGAATATCTTGTTAAATCCTTGTGAATGGGTGAGTGCATTCAACGGTAGTCCTACAGCAAGGTCCTACGTACTGGACTGTGAGAACTTTGGTTTCCCCGTCCCTAATGATTTTCGGCGCATAATGCACCGTCGCGTGTCGGATAGTTCAAAACGCCGGCTCCTTGTCATCCGAAATCTACGACGTCAAGTCACACGCACGCGCGGCACAGTATATAGCGTATCTAAAATACAAAGAAAATTGAATGACGGAAATAAATATCCACATGCTGTTGTGTGTTCTGTACCCTATTTTAACTGTGAGAAATAACATGAGAAGCTATGTTACTTAACTAGTTATAAAGGAGTGACAACATTATACAAGAAAATTTCATTTGATTTCCCAAGTTGTTTGCATTCAAACTACTTGTAAAAGAACGGAGACTTTTCCGGCGTCCCTCCCGCTCACGAAGCCCAACGTAGCTTTCTATCAAACCTCCCTTGACCGAGCATCCAGGAACACTGTCAAAAATGAAAGTTTTGGTGGTCCCAGTGTAATGGTTTTGGGAGGCCTAACGTTGGATGGGTGTACAGACATCCAAATCTTTGAACTCGGTACACTCACCGTTCAACGTTATTGTGGCATTGTACTTCTTCCATGTATCGAACAGCGCAGGTGGAGGAGTAGTTGGAACATTTTTTTTTTTTTTTTTTTTTAAACTGCTTTACGTCTCTCAACAGCGAGGTCTTTAGAGACGGGAAATGATGGGGGCAAGGAATGGGAAGGAATTCGGCCATGGCATTTTTAAGGAAGCATCCCGGCATTTGCCTGGAGTGATTTGGGAAACCATGGAAAACCCAAATCTGGATGCCCGGACGGGGATTCGAACCGAGTTGGAACAAGAGAAAATTTGGCCAATAGACTGGTCTGCCTATTCTCCCCGACTAAAATTTCATAGAGGATGTATGGGTTGCGTTGGGAAGAGGTATTGCATCGCGTCCACATGCACCAATGACCATGCAGCTATTGTCAACCAATCTGCAGGAGGAATCGAATGCTCTACCATAAGAACTGCTTACCAACCTTGCGGCCAGCAAGGGAGCACGTTGCAGAGCATGAATCACTGTCTGTGGTGATTACACTTTTAAGAACCATTTCCCTCCTTTTTGTAATGTCCAGGGGACCATCTTGAGTCGCAGTGGCTTCAGTGCAACTTATCTCTGTATAAATATGTCATTTCTATTTGTCTCATTGCATATTTCTTTCAGTTTCCTACTATAACATACTGCAGCAGTTCTTTCTATGTATGGTTTAATCGAGCTGTTTGTTACTTGGCAGAGACGCAGCATGCGAAAATTTCTTTCGTCCATAAGTTTTGCACTCCAGTGTACGTAAAATTTTTTAACTTCACTAACTTCCAAAGTAAGGAGAGGAAGCAAGTAAAATTTAACACGTTAGTAAATTTGTAAGCCACGTCTACAAAATAAATTTAAGGCATATAAAGTTATCAGGGTAGAAAGCAATTTCACGTTTGGAGTAGGTATACGAAAATTTACAAGTTTTAGACCTTTCTTATAATATGGGGGGTAAAACTTTATCTGCATACCAAATTTCAGCTTTCTATAACTGCAAGAAGTACCTTAGAGTTTTGATGACCATCAGTCATTCAGTCAGTGAGTGAATGAGTGACAAAAATCAGTGAAATCTACATAAGAATAGCATCCAAACTAAGAACAGAAATAAGTGAAAATTTTAATGTGTTTGCTAAGATTGCTGATATCAGTGTATAATCGAAATTTGAGGCATGTAGTGTTATTAAGTCCGAAGAACTTGAAAGTACAAAGATGACGTGAATTTCTTCTAGATAAGTGTAGGCAGTGCAGCCTTGAGTTGACTTGGCGGGTGCACGACCTTTGTCTCTAAACAATGACGAAACTTGACTTATTTTTATAATTGTTTTTGTGGAGTCTCATTTTTTTAAAAAGTCGAACACTTATTCTGAGTCGTCGCTCATATGTAACGGTTCCATTTGAAAATCGATGGATAAGGAGAGTTCAGAATTCAAGACGACATTATACGAGTGTCCATAACCCACAATGCCCACGATCTCAGCAAGCAATTGGTGTGTCCCCTATGTGAGCACGCTGATTGCCATAGACTTAATTGCCACCATACGTAAATTACAAGTAACTTCTAAACTAAGCATAGGAAAAAAGTAAAATCTGAGGTGTTAGTTAAGCTTGCTGCGCTGTATACATATCAGAAATTTGAGGCATTTAGTATCATCCAGAGCAAACCAATTAACCTGAAAATACTCCGAAATACTTCATTCTGGGGTTGCCATTCAGTAAATACACGGAAAATCACCACAAATATTGGACTTTGCTTATGACATGGGTATAAAACCCTGTATGAGTACCAAATTACCTGATCCTACGACCACGGAAAGTACAGTGGAATTATGGTGTCGGGGTGGTGTTATCGATAAAAATAAATTGAACACCACTAACTTCCAAACTAAGGAAAGCAAGGAAGTAAAGTTTTACACATTAACTGAACTTAATTAACTCTGTCTATAATGTAAATCTGAGACATATAAAGTTATTAGGATAGAAACGGATTTTATGTTTGGAGTAGTGTTTGGAAGAGTGTAGACATCCGGAAATTTACGAGTTTTGGACATTTCTTATAATCCAGGGATAATTTTGTTTTAATCTGTACACCAGATTTCAGCCTTCTACGACTACGGGAAGTACCCTAGAGGTTCGATGATCATCAATTAGTTAGTGAGTGACAAAATCGGTGAAATATGCATATGAATAACATCCAAACTAAGAACAGGAATGAAACTAAATTTAGAGTGTTTGCTAAGATTACTGATAACTGCAAGTAATAGATATTTGAAGCATGTAGCGGCACTAAGACCGAAGAAACTGAGGTACAAAAACAGTCCGAATATCTTCGAGAAAATGTAGGCAGTGCCGTTAACTTAGACTTCGTGGCAGTGCAATCAGATTTACCAAAATGTTAATCTTGTATGACGAATAGCGACTGTTGGATGAATGAAACATTATGTTTATTATTACACAATATTAGCAGTGAACAGGCTTTTGAAGGAATCATCCCAGCATTTGTCTGGAGTGATTTCGGGAAGTGATTTGAGCAAACCACATAAACTTGAAATCTGGATGGCCAGACTGGGAATTGATCCTGTCCTTTTGAATGATAATTGCTCACCCACTAGGCTTGGTTTCAGAGTTAATGTTTACTGGTGTAAGATGTTGAAATTCATAATCATACTGGGAAAGAAGGGACTGATTTTTATCTGTAGAATAAAATGTCCTTTGTTGCTGATGTGTGACAGAACACCATGTATGACTGCTCAGTGTAATCATGCCACCAGTATCACAGAACCTGTTATTAAATACACTTACCTGCTTACTAAAGCCTTAGGATTTCTGCTATTCAGTGCCACACTGACCAGCAGAGATGGATGGTTTTACAGTGATCCAGTTTTTTTAGTTACATCTCTTGATGATAGCGCGATGGCAGATACATGGTCGGCAAATTGGCCACTCAGCACATGGCAGAACACAGATGTGGTGCAGGTACTGTAGATAATAACACTGGTCTACAAAAATCAACTTTTTTTTTCTTTTTCAAGAACAAAAACACGAGATTCTAGAAGTATTTTTCATGCTGAATTCAAATGTTATTTTATTTTTTCCCCGCCAGGCAGGAGGTTTTTTGTGATATTCATTTGATTTTTTAATTCGGTAACTAAGTATCTAACTATAAATGATATACCAAAAGTAGTAGGACTGATTTTTTAAAAAAATATTGAAGATATCTTTACAATTCCTTAATCCTCTTCGAAATAGCACCCTTAGGCAGCTACACACCAAAAATTACGCTGCTGCCATTGGCCGTACGCCTTCTGGAAGTCAGTTTCGGGGACGCTGTTGAGAGCCCTCGTCGATGCTGCTTCAACGTCCTGGATTGAGTCAAACCGCTGTTCCTTCAGCTGCCTTTTCATCCGTGGGAATAAAAAAAAAGGTCAGTTACAGCCTGATTGGGACTGTAGGCGGGGTGCAGTATCGTGACAACGCTGAATCGGGCCTACAGTTGCCTTCTTCATCCTCCCGTCCAATGAAGGCTCGCATGAGCAAATCAAAGATCAAGACAATGCTGATCGTGTTTTTTGACCGTCGCGGGGTGATTCATAAGGAGTTCGTTTCCCCTGGGGAAACTGTCAATTCGAACTTTTACGTGCAAGTGCCAGCCCGCCTGTGAGACCGAGTGAATAGCGTCCTACCAGACATCTCCGCCAACTGGACTCTGCATCACGACAATGCGCCGTGCCAAGGCGCGCCGTCACGAGCCAACTGTTAGCCCGAATTGACATTGCCGCGTTGCTGCACCCCGCCTACAGTCCTGATTTGGCTCCATCTGACTTTTCTTACTCACATGGATGAAAAAGCAGCTGAAGGAACAGCGGTTTGACTCAATCCAGGACGTTGAAGCAGCATCGACGAGGGTTCTCAACAGCGTCCCCGAAAATGACTTTCAGAAGGCGTATGGCCAATGGCAGCAGCGTAATTTTTGGTGTGTAGCTGCCTAAGGGTGCTATTTCGAAGAGGATTAAGGAATTGTAAAGATATCTTCAATAATTTTTTTTTTTTTTTTTAAATCAGTCCTACTACTTTTGGTATATACCATGTACTACTCATTTTGACTTGCCTAGAAACTAGTAGATAGTGATTTTCGGGCATATTTTCCATCTGGACCATCTCTCCTCTTGGCCCAATAGAAGTCAGCCAGCATATTAGAACTCCACTTGCCTTTGTACCTCTTATCCATTGTAGAAATTTGCTGATGAAAACACTTACCTTGCTCATCACTGGCAACCCTAAGATTTTCTGCGAAGAAGTTTAAGTGAAAGTCCAAGACGTGAATTTTTAAGGACATGTTGCATCCCATAGCTTCATAAGAATGCAAAAGATCAGCCACCATGTCACGATAGTTTTCTGCTTTATGGTTTCCAAGAAAATTGCAACATACCTTTTTGAAAGACTGTTAGGCTGCTTTTTCTAGTGGATTTAACAGTCCTTCAAAATGTTTGTCAGCCATTAATGACTGTATTTGTGGTCCTATAAAAATTCCTTCCTTCAGTTTAGAATCACTAACTTTGGAAAATTTTGATTTCAAATACACGAATCCATCAGAAAGTTTATCTGTAGTCTTTTCGAAATTTTTCATTAGTCCTAATTTAATATGCAATAGAGGTATATAATTTTTTTTTTTCTTCAGGATTTACTAAAGGGACATGTGACACATTTTTCTGGCCAGGGATAAGAGATTCAGGTTTAGGCCAAGATTTTATAACGTAGTGAGACTTCCTCTCTCTTCTGTTCCATTTACACAAAAACAGCAAACATTGGTGAACCCAAGTTGCAAACCAAGCAATAAAGCAATGACCTTAATATCACCACAGATATACCATTTATTTTTTTCATAATGAATTTTTTCTAAAACTAGTTTCATATGTCTCTTTTATATCAGCAGCATGCACTACAGGTATTGATGAAAGTTCATTGCCAATATGTAGTAGGACAGCCTTCAAACTAACTTTAGATGAGTCTATGAACAATCACCACTCATCTGGCAGGTGTTGATGGCCAAGAGTTTCCATAACGGAACAAATATCATTGCAGAAACAACATCATTTTCTTCAGAAAAAGTCTTTAAAATCACTATGGTGGCTATGATAATTACGTATTCTTACTTTTGGAGTAGATTATAGTCTTTTAGCCTCGAAGTTAAAACTTCAGCTTGCTGTTAAGACAGGTTTAAATCCTGAATCAGGTCATTAAGGACTTGTTGCCTTCATATATAGGGTCATTTTTTATAATCATGATCATTTGAATAATTTTCAGATTGAGCTCAGTCAGAATCAGAGTAACTAGTTAAGGTCTTATCTGCATATACTGGCACAAGGAAATCTTCATTGTGTAAGACAGGCCTCATTGCAGATCCTTAACTGTATATTTTGATTTAGATGCGATTCCTTTAATATCTGTTAAACAAAAATAATCAGTTAGATAATCCTTCAGTTCCATCCAAATCATGGGAATTGCAAATAGCTTATGATGTGTACCATTTTTCCACCCAGTCAACAGTCTAACACAGGAAATACAGCATACATTTGGAGCCCAGTGCTTGTCAAAATCACCAACTTGACAGCTATAGTAAAGTTCATAACACTGTTTCACAAGTTGCGTAAAATTTTGCCTCTGAGACTTGGTCAGCTCATCACAAATACAGCAGAAATTATCTGCATGATTTACACACTTTCGTGGCATGATTAAAAAAGAAAACTCTCCAACACAACATACACAGTACACCTCTAAACAGAAAGGAAGGAAATATTTTACTAGTGATATTTGTGGTAACAAGCTCACCGTCAGCTCAACAATGACACATCACAATGCCAGATTAACAGGTTTGCGCATGTCAAATCATGAATACAGTCAAGTATTTTGGTGCTTCAACATGATATTACATATAATTCCCTTAAATACAGCTACAGTAGAACTCCAATTATCCGAATCAATTGGGACCGGACTCCATTCGGATAATCGATTTTTTCCGTAAAAGGGTCTATTTTAATTAATTATTGTATGTATGTGGAAAATGCCTTCTTCTCCAAGAGATTTTTGGTACTTTTCCACTTCAGGGATGAAAATTTCGCCATACCACTCGGCAAACAAAGCAGCAGTCATCCGAACTTTGGGTTGGTTTTATAAAAGAGGGGAAGCCTTTTCGCAGTACGTTTCCGTCTTAGTTCAAAAAGCAATTCGGATAATCGGAGTTTGGATAATTGGAGTTCTACTGTACATACGAAGGTTGCTATTTATATTTCTGGCCTTGGCAGCACTAAGTGTTGCCAGGAGCCATCTGACGTTTCCATTGGAAACACTGACATTGTTGGACATAGCCTTATTCATAACAATGTGTCATTTGAGTGCGATTTGTTGTTTACAGTAACTTTAAAAATTCATCTTGGACGAAAAATGGAATTAACTCGTGAACATTTTCATGCCATTATTTTTCACAACTTTCGGCGTGGATTATCAAGACAAGAGTGCATCGATGAACTTAATTCTTTATACGGCGATAAAGCACCATCATATAGCACTGTAAAAAACTGGTATAACGAATTCAATTGTGGACGAAGATCGCTTCAGGACGAATTCCGTCAGGGTCGTCCAAAATCGGTTGCTAAGCCAGAAAACATCGATGCTGTGCGTGAACTGATAAAGCAAGATCGTCATGTGACACCATGAGATTGAGGCATCTTTGGGCATTAGTATGACAAGCAGCAATACAATAAAACCAATTTTGATAATAAATATTTGTTTTTCCATAATGAGGCCAGAAATATAAATAGCAACCCTCATATAAGGTAAAAGTTCCTATGACAGGTCAAAGAGAATGCTAAAATCAAATTTTAAAAATTAGCTGTCACAAAAAATCTGTGCCTGATGGAAAAATTCTGACTACATTTCTGAATTCAGTATGAAAAAATGCACTAGATTCACTCACTAATCAGATTTGTTGTGAAGAAAACATTGTAGACCAGTGAATGGACGATCATCATTCTAAATGCAGTGACACTCAATTTGTGGGGAAGTTTTGAATGTCGATGCTTTTCAGACAACTGGCTCACTTGCGCCACATAGCCATCATATTGAGCCAAGTAAGGGATGTGCAGATTTAGTATCATCAATAATGCATATCTGACATTCTTTCCCAGTACCAAACACTGGTGAGAGAACTGTGTTCTAATTCTTCTCATCCAATATGGATTTTCAAAAGAAAGGTACAAAAGCTTGTCACTTAATCTCCAATCTAAGTCATGATCTCAGACAAACAGAACAAGAACTTACGTTGCATGGCAACCTCTTGGACTTCGGGAATGTTCTTTGCTTTTAATAAATATTACCTTTTTATTTCAATAGCAAATACTGGTATAGAAGGAAAGAAAAATAGAAATTAAACAGAACTTACAAATGGTTCACTAACAAATATACATGAGATGACCACGAAACATACAAGTTTGGACTCGGTCCTTTGTCATGTAAAGAAATTCAATTTTCCATGTGGGTTTAGCATTTCGTACACACAAATATTTGTTCCCACACCTTGTTTTTTTTTTTTTTTTTTTACCAAATAAATTTTAGAGTTGCATTTGATATAGATCAGAAGCCATCATCTGGCAGTTTAAAAACAGGAAGTAGAAAAAACTGTCTCTAAGCCAATGTTTAAATGTAGCTATAGTATTAACCTACTGAATATGCATTGCTGACTGATGTATAGTAAGTACATGTAACTATTTAGGAAAAAAAAAAAAAAATATAGCCCCTTACAACTCCAGAACATATTCCAATTTGGAGAAGTAGACATTCTCCCATGGATATGACAACAAGAATCACAGTGGTTAATATTATACCTTTGTAATGAACTCATACACCACAGCAAAGGGCAGCTGAAATGCAATTAAATATAAATAAATAGTCTTAGATGGAAAAGTAGAATGAAGAACCTTCCTAATCCATAAGTAAGTTGAAAAAATCTATGGCTACAATAGGATTTGACAGAGAGGACATTTTAAGACTGATAAATGCTGAATTTGACTTTTATATATGTTACAAGAATCTCATCATTTTGAAGGGGTAGGAATATTTCCTGGAAGCATTTCAAATCAGCCTCAGTAATTAATGTCAGAAAGTTTTCAGGCAAATTTGACTAGCGAGCATGAATGAGTGCTGGCCACATTCTGAAGAATTTTAATAGTGAGTTACTATGCTGCAGTAACCACTTTTTCTATGTTGTAATTACAAATTAATCATTACAAAATCCACAAGAAACATATATCAGATATTATAAGGAGATGAGCATCTAAATTTTAATGGCATTTCTCATTTCTTGATAACTTACTTTCTTTTTTAAACTGCTTTATGTCTCTCAACAGTGAGGTCTTTAGAGATGGGAAAGGATGGGGGGCAAGGAATGGGAAGGAATTCGGCCATGGCCTTTTGAAGGAAGCATCCCGGCATTTGCCTGGAGTGATTTGGGAAACCATGGAAAACCCAAATCTGGATGCCCGGACGGGGATTCGAACCGCCGTCCTCCCGAATGTGAGGCGAGAACGCTAACCGTTACACCGCCACGCTCAGTTTCTTGATAACACTGCCATTTTTAACAGAGATTAGTATCTTTTCAGATCACTCTCATCCAAACTGTTCTGAAAGCTCCAGCAATTCTGAAAAAAAAACCTGGCATTTTAAAACAGCCAACTACTGCACACGCAACAATACAAGCCACTTGTACGGTTACAATGGCTGACACACTTCAAATGAATTAATACTGCTTTGATTGATAACTGAAAGAATCTGTAAGTAAACTATATAAATTTCATTTCGCCATGATCTTTGTTCTGTAATTAACCCGCTATTCAATTGCTGTATATTTTCCAATCACATTACCAAGATACACAGGTACATCTGTAGTACAATGGGCACGAGCTGCATTATGCTGGAAGTAAAGTTAATCAATGTAGTCCATACACATATTAATTCTTGATGTAACTTCCTGAAATAAAGCCAACAACTTTTTTCTACCAAGATTCATCACCACTTCACATTTCTACTGCTGCAGGTCGCCCATCATATGCCCTTATGTTTTTGATGGTCACTCAAACATACTTCCTCCACTACTTGGTTCCAGTAAACTCACTTGTACTCTATGCTTTCTGCACCTGGTGCATCCCTCTTGTCTGTAGTCTTCTGATATTTGTCCCAACCTTACCTTTCTTCAAGAGTGCTTATTGTGGCACTCTCCACTCCGTCATTTTCATTGCAATCCATTCGTTGTTAGCGTCTCTTCTAGTGGGTCAAACTTTAATTGCTCCCTGATGTTTTTGTTTCTGGTTCTAACCCTTCTTGTGATGTTTTCAATGCCCTTCAGAAACCTCATTTCTGATACCTATATTTAGTTTTGGTCTCTCTTTGTCCATGTCCAGATTTCAGTCATAGGTCAGTCAGTAGTGGTTGGTAGTATACTTTATAAATCAAGATTTTGACTTCCTTACCAATGTTTCACCTCTAGATCATATGTTTGCTGAGAAGATAATACTGTGCAATCTTATTTATTCACTCTCCTCTTCCATCTTTCCACTGGTGACTACTTTGCTTCCCAAGTAAACAAACCATCCACTCATATTGCATTCCATTGAGCCACATCGACTTAAGTGGGCCAGTGTTTCTGGATACTGTAATTATTTTAGTTTTTTTTTTACATTGATCTCCAAGCCATTTTTTCCCTTTACAATCACCTAATTTTCCAGAATTTGTTCTGCCTCCTCCCACATTATCATATCATATACAAATGCCACCTCCTATAACTGTGTTGGGCTATAGTTGTTAAGAAAATTAGGGTATAAATTTTTTATTTAATTTATTCATTGCTACTGTGAGTTGAGAGTAAGTCTTGGAGCAGCTCTTTGCTACATCAGAAATGCTGGTGTTTGCGGGTTGAATTACACCCCGAGTAGCATAGCACATGTCGTTCATGTGTACATCATGCTGTACCTGTGCAGCAGCATGGAATATTCTAGTATATTGAAGTTGGAACAAATCCCCCACCACTATGTTGTCAAATCAGCATCACAAGTCTTCTTGTTTCTAATTGGTTGTTTGAGTTATGGCCGCTGTCGAGTCTTCATTCTGTTAGAAGCATTCACGAGGGGAAAATGTACCCGAGTAGCCAGGTAAGACGAACCATGTTTTGATCAGCCTCACTTGCCTCATATCAGAGCCTCTATGTCGGTTAATTTTCATAATGTTATCATGTGATAGTTATGGGAAGGAGGTGCCCCGCTATCTCTATAAAGCATTATTCAATGGAAGTCATTTGAAAATAAGTATTAACGAACAGTTTCATTTCGTTTTCCAAGTGTTTGATATGATTTTGGTCAGTGCAGTAATGTGTTATTTCCTCAATCCATTGTAACATAGACAATTAACAGACAAGAATGTAATAGCTACATCTTTAATAAATTCTGTTGAATTGTACTTTGCACCACATTTCAGTAACCACATAACACTCCATGTTAAAGAACTCACATTGCGTTAATATTCAGTGTAAAAATGTGCTAAGTAGAATGTAGTCATTTTCTATTGTTATTTGCCCACATAACTCTTTCGGAATATTATCTAAAGCATATCTCGGAGTCCCTAAGTTTAATAACGACTGCCCTGGTGTCAGGTTAAATAATATCTTTCAGATCCTCCACATGAAAAGAAGCTACAGTTCTACTCATCAAAGGTAAGCACTATTTTGTAATATCAGTGATCACGACCATGTTAAAAGTGTCTGTAATAATCTCCCATTCAGTTTTTGGCTTTGCAGTATTTCAAGTATAGGTATTCAAATTCAGATTGTGGTCATAATAGATTATATTTGGTGTGCACATGTAAGCCACTTTGCATGTACTGTTAGCTACAAGTCAGATTATCCCATCACCAACACTAGTCCCTATTAAATAACTCTAGTGGGTTTTTATTTCACTGAAAAGCTGCAATGGTATAGTATATCCTTACTTGATTCACAAATCCTTCATTTATTCCTGCCACTTTTAGGCTTGACCACATGCTTTCTCTTCATACTTTATCACAGACCTTTTTTTATGTTTGTGGAAATTATTATGGTTTCATTGGCACATTCCCACTGTTTCTGTATGATCTGCCAGTATATAAAAATTGTGTTTGCTGCTAATCATCCTTATCCAAATCCTCACTGTTCTCTAGCTTTTTCCTCTATCTGTTGTTTGATTTTACATAGAGTTAGGTTTTTTGTATACATTTTTAGGCCGTGACTCAACATATTATTCCCCAGTAGTTTTCATATATTGATCTACAACCATTTTTATGAACTGGCAGTATGAACTCCTTCCTCCAGTCCTCTGGTATTTCCTAACTGCTTGTGTAACTCAACACAAATGCTGCATTCCTGCTGCTCCACCTGCTTTTACCATTTCTATGGTAAACATGCAGAATAGGTGTGATTAGAAGGCTGTGATTTCTCAGAGTATAGTTCCTACCTGCCGCCTTAGGACGGCGCCACCAGCGCACAGAGCCCGCGCATTTGAAATACAGTTTCAAGACGAAAAGAAAACAAAGTTGTAGGAGCGCGCATTTGAAATAGGAGCCACAGTTTCAAGACGAATATCACTCATGATCAATAACATCACCACGTTTTAAATTTCCAAGTGGAACCATGTTTTATTCGTATAATAAGTGTATTTTAATGATGTACGATGTATTTCAGTAAATTAAAAAAGACATATATACCCAATCTAATTTTCGCACTTGTCCTGCATTAGCGCCGTCCAGACGCAACTTATACATGGTCAATAAACACTTGTCCTGATTAGCGCAGACCAGACGCAACTTATACATGGTCAGTAAAATCACAACGTTGTAATTCCCATGTGGAACCATGTTTTATTCGTGTCACAAATGTACTTTAAGTATATACAATGCATTTCAGTAAATTTAAAAAGCCATATATACCCAATCTAATTTTCACACTTGTCCTGCATTAGCGCCGTCCAGACGCAACTTATACATGGTCAGTAAAATCACGACGGTGTAATTCCCATGTGGAACCATGTTTTATTCATGTCACAAGTGTACCTTAAGTATATACAATGTATTTCAGTAAATTTAAGAAGCCATATATACCCAATCTAATTTTCACACTTGTCCTGCATTAGCGTCGTCCAGACGCAACTTATCCATGGTCAGTAAAATCACGACGGTGTAATTCCCATGTGGAACCATGTTTTATTTGTGTCACAAGTGTACCTTAAGTATATACGATGTATTTCAGTAAATTAAAAAAGCCATATATACCCAATCTAATTTTCGCACTTGTCCTGCATTAGCGCCGTCCAGACGCAACTTATACATGGTCAGTAAAATCACAACGTTGTAATTCCCAAGTGGAACCATGTTTTATTCGTGTCAAAAGTGTACTTTAATGATATAAGATGTATTTTAGTAAATTTTCCAGCCAAATATACAGTCTCTAATTTTCTCCAATGTTTTGCATATTCTGCATCTGCTGTGGCGATACTGGAATTGTCAGTATACGATCTACCCTTTAATTTCGTACCTGGAACGTAGTTTCATTTAAAGATTTCCACTAGTTGTACACGCGTTTTCCTTGACCACAATTTTTATTTATTTATTTTTTTACTTGTGGCTTTACACCTCGTTTACATTGAGGTAATTAGATGCGGGATGGGAATGTTGATAATGAATGGGAAGTAATTCGTCCTTGACCTTTTGAAGGAATCATTCCGGCATTTTCCTGGAGTAATTTGGGTAAACCATGTTGCTCGCCAATGCGAGGTCAGAGCGCTAACCACTCATCCGCTACGCTCGGGTTGTTGAGAAAAACCAGCAACATTTGTTTGGCAGAAGTAGGTGGCTAGAACTCAACGTGTTGTGTGAGAGGTAACGCCCTGGTTGAGCATTCGGGTGGACGTGCCTACAAATCCCTGTCGGGTAATCGAGATTTTGGTTTTCTATGGTTTACCCAAATCCCTCCACGTTATTACTGGAATGGTTCCTTTGAAGGGACAATGGATGATTTTTTCCGTTCTTTGACAAAGCGTAAAGCTGGAAGGATTCTTCTTCTTTTTTTTATTTTTATTTTTTAAAAAGAAAAACAAACTGAAAAAGGTATAAATTGAAATGGGTGCTTGGGACAACTATATATTTTTTTTCTCCCTGTCTACAATAACATTGGAATACAAATCAATAATAATAATGCAGCTTGGTTACATGAGATATAATAATCCATGTAAGGGTACCGAAGAGGAGCAAGATTTGGTTTCATGACGATTTAACATTCTCTATTGATCATATCAGGGCAAAAAAAGGTAAAGCATCGCCTGCAAATTTGCAAAGTCACAAACATTCCAATAGTGAGATGTTATTTAGAATGAGAAGTGGTGATGAGACATCGTCAATTCTAGCATCTACTGATAGTTATGTCAAAAACCGATTATTGAAATGGTTTAAAAAAAAGGTAGTTCCATTAAGGTGATAAGCATTCCCACAAGCGAATATTAAATATTTAATTATCACACAATAACATCATATAATTCCCATAGGTGTCTTAAGTAACTAGAAGAGTAGAGTATGTAGTAAGCAGTATATAATTTTACAAATATTCCGACAAAAACAACTGTTCTGGTGTTCCGTTTTTTTTTTTTTTTTTTTTTTCCCTGTTGTGTTCGTTCGCTGTTGCTCCAGACCGACACGTTTACATAATTAGACCTAACCCCCCCCCCTCCCCCTACACAGTTCGGTTTAAAATTTGTTGAAAATGTAATTTATTAAATTTGATGCTCTGGAAGGTCCTGTGGAGATTGAGACTTTGACTATGTAGCACTGAAATTGGCTGTTAGGAATGCATGACTAGGCTGTGCATTATTAATCAGGTAAGAAGACATATTTTCGAAATTGCTGAACAATAATTCAATAAATAATTCCGTCAGAACATGTTGTTCTTGACGATATTATTTATTCAATTCTTGTTCATCAACTGCGAAGTAAGACCTATTACAGATTAATCAGCAGTATTTGTTCATTGGGGCAGAAATAGAATATGTAGCAAGCGCCTGCGTGGTTTGCCTGTAATTACAGACTATATTTGGCTATTTAGATTTACTGAAATACATCTTATATCATCAAAGTACACTTTTGACACGAATAAAACATGGTTCCACTTGGGAATTACACCGTCGTGATTTTACTGACCATGTATAAGTTGCGTCTGGACGGCGCTAATGCGGAACAAGTGTGAAAATTAGATTGGGTATATATGGCTTTTTAAATTTACTGAAATACATTGTATATACTTAAGGTACACTTCTGACATGAATAAAACATGGTTCCACAAGGGAATTACACCGTCGTGATTTTACTGACCATGTATAAGTTGCGTCTGGACGGAGCTAATGCAGGACAAGTGTGAAAATTAGATTGGGTATATATGGCTTTTTAAATTCACTGAAATACATTGTATATACTTAAGGTACACTTGTGACACGAATAAAACATGGTTCCACATGGGAATTACACCGTCGTGATTTTACTGACCATGCATAAGTTGCGTCTGGACGGCGCTAATGCAGGACAAGTGTGAAAATTAGATTGGGTATATATGGCTTTTTAAATTTACTGAAATACATTGTATATACTTAAGGTACACTTGTGACATGAATAAAACATGGTTCCACATGGGAATTACACCGTTGTGATTTTACTGACCATGTATAAGTTGCGTCTGGACGGCGATAATGCAGGACAAGTGTGAAAATTAGATTGGGTATATATGGCTTTTTAAATTTACTGAAATACATTGTATATACAGGGTGAGTCAAAAGTCGCAGTACACCCTTTTATTTCAAAAACTCTGCAGGAATTGGGAAACCTGAATATTCCAGTAAGGTATTGGTGAGGTGGTCTATCTTTTACGGTATGTACCGAACATGGGCGCCATCTTGAAATCGGCCATCTTGAATCTAAGTCAATTTTTTTAAATGGAAAGGGGGTCGTGTGACACATCAAATAACATCAGAATTTTCTCACAAGTTCATTCCTGTAAACAGATTTGAAATAGCAGTTGCGGTTCAAAAGTTACCTAACTTTTTTGTTGCAGATAACTGAAGATGGCTTTGACCAAGGAGGAGAGAATTGAAATCATTTTGATGTCTGGAGAACGAAGTTTCCGTGCATAGCTGCAGATTTTAACAACCGTGGTTGTGACGGTTAACTTCACCACTGACATAAAAGTTTGCCTCATCACTGAACAAGATGCTTTGTGCAAAAGAGGGATCCTCTAAGGCCCACGTGCAAAACTGTCTGGGTCATCCTCTGCTAGGTGCTGGAGTAACTGAATCTTGAATGGATGCCATCGATGGGCATGAAGGATTCGTATGATCGATGACTGGCTGATTCCACATTCTGCTGACAAACGTCGTGGGCGCTTCACGAAGGACGCCAAAACCATTGTTGAGGTTGTCTCGTCAGTAGCACTTTTTGGACGGCCACTCCGTGCCTTGTCAGCCACAGTCCCAGTTTCTCGGAATTTGGAAATTAAGCACCTGACAGTGTTGTGTGAAATTGGAGGTCTTTCTGCGTGCCGGTTGTTAAAATCTGCAGCTATGACACGGAAACTTCGTTTTCCAGACATCAAAATCATTTCAATTCTCTCCTCCTTGGTCAAAGCCATCTTCAGTTATCTGCAACAAAAAAGCTGGGTAACTTTTGAACCGCAACTGCTATTTCAAATCTGTTTACAGGAATGAACTTGTGAGAAAATTCTGATGTTATTTGATGTGTCACACGACCCCCTTTCCATTTAAAAAAATTGACTTAGATTCAAGATGGCCGATTTCAAGATGGCGCCCATGTTCGGTACATACCGTAAAAGATAGACCACCTCACCAATACCTTACTGGAATATTCAGGTTTCCCAATTCCTGCAGAGTTTTTGAAATAAAAGGGTGTACTGCGACTTTTGACTCACCCTGTACTTAAGGTACACTTGTGACATGAATAAAACATGGTTCCACATTGGAATTACAACGTCGTAATTTTACTGACCATGCATAAGTTGCGTCTGGACGGCGCTAATGCAGGACAAGTGTGAAAATTAGATTGGGTATATATGGTTTTTTAAATTTACTGAAATACATTGTATATGATTAAAGCACACTTATGACACGAATAAAACATGGTTCCACATGGGAATTACACCGTCGTGATTTTACTGACCATGCATAAGTTGCGTCTGGACGGCGCTAATGCAGGACAAGTGTGAAAATTAGATTGGGTATATATGGCTTTTTAAATTTACTGAAATACACGTACATCATTAAAATACACTTATGATACAAATAAAACATGGTTCCACTTGGAAATTTAAAAGGTGGTGATTTTATTGACCATGTATGGTATTCGTCTTGAAACTGTAATTCAAATGCGCGGGCTCCGATTTCAATTGCGCGGGCTCCTACAACTTTCTTTTCCTGTGTGCGCTGGTGGCGCCGTCTTAAGGCGGCAGGTAGAAACTATACCCTTAGAAATCACAGCCTTCTAATCACACCTATACTGCATGTATACCATTTCTATTGTCAGTTAGTATACACTGGGTGATTTCCAATCTGGTAGTTCTTTCACTGCCATCTCTAGTGCTGGCATATTAAATTCTTCCATTTACTTTTCTAAAGCCATTGTTTCAATTATCTGTTCTTTTGTACAATATTTCAATCTGTTCCTTCAAACAGGTCTTTGAAGTACTATTTCCATATTCTCAGTAAGCTTTTGTCTTCCCACTGCACTTTTCCCATGTCCAATACTTTGGTCACCATATCTCTAGATTTTGATGTGTTCTAACCACCACACAAAGTATCATCTTCAGTTTCTCTGTACATTCTTGCCAAGATTATTCATTTGTTATATTTATCATTTTTATTAAGCTTTTGCCAAACATTTCAATTTAGCTCTTTTCACTTCTGTCTCAAAACTACTCTCTTCTTCCTTTTTACCACTCCTACTACACACTCATTCCACCATGAGTTTTTCTTGAACTTGTCTATCTTTATCTTACTGGATGATTTTCTACACATTCTTTCTGCTGCCTTTAGTACTGTTGTTCCAAATCTTCGCCATTATTTTCTGCTGTTCATAGACCACCCTTTCGTAAATCAGCCTTTACCCTCATTTGCCTGGAGTGATTTGGGAAAGACCATGGAAAACCCAAATCTGGATACACAGAAAGTGATTCGAACCCGTGTCCACCTGAATGCGGGGCCAGAGCTTTTCCACTCATCCACCATGCTCGGTCTTCAGAAATGTTTCCTTCATCCCCCATTCTGCCAGCTTACACACCTGATCCTTTGGATTCTGTTGTTTGACACTACACCTAGGCTCATTTTCTTACTCTTCACGGCCAGCCAGTTATCTCTCCCTACAACTACCAGTCTGAATGGACACACATGGTGGTCAGTATATAAACTATGAGACTTTACCTGTAATGCCAGGTGCTGCCAATGACTAAGGTCCTGCAAGCTCATATCCAGCAAATCTTATCCTTCCTTATTTCTTGGTTCTATACAATGACATCCAAGCATCTCTTTGTAACCTGTTCTAAATCTCCCTACTGCAGCATTTAGATCTCCAATTATGATGACGTTTCCTGTTTTTATTTTTGATCTTTTATGAACTCTTCTCTTTCTTCTGTGCACCATACTTTGGGTGCATACATCTGAATGATAAATACAAGGGCGGTTCAAAATATGAGGTATCCAACGATGCCGTGTCAAAACCAACAATGCTAGGCGAAATCCGACGACAATACCATGTTCCTTGATTCTCACACCAGCTGAATGGTACAGGTTCGAGCTCAATTGGATGACCAGTCGCTGCTTGACAGCCGTCTGTGATGGAGCAGTCACTTAGTTCATCCGCTAGGTGCGAACTGCTTTCAGTGATTCGATTTTTTAACGCGAAAATGTTACACTGATAGAAATCCATCGTCAGTTAGTGGAAGTGTACGGGGAAAGGTGTATGGACATTAAAAATGTGCGGAAGTGGTGCGGGGAGTTTTCTGCCCGTTGCAGCAACGTCCACGACGAGTAACGGCCTGGAAGAACGAGCGTGTCTGACGAAACGGTGACCAAAATTGATGAGATGGTGCGCAGTAACTGAAGGATAACTCTTGACGAGATAACCGAGAGACTTAATTGAAAGTGTTTTAAAATCTTCATACACACATTGTTTCAGAAACTCTAGGATACAGTAAAGTGTCCGCCAGGTGGGTTCCCAGACAGCTTACCAATGAACACAAAAGAAAGCGCGTGAAATGTGCCAAAACATTTGTTCGCCGCTTTGAAGAGGAAGGGGAAGACTTCCTGGATTCAATAGTGACTGAGGACGAAACCTGGGGGCATCATTACATTCCTGAAATGAAGGAGCAGTCCAAACAATGGCGTCACCCATCTTCGCGGAAGTCCAAAAAGTTCAAGACAGGGAAGTAAGCCGATAAGGTTATGGGACCGTAAGGGGATATTGTTGGTGGATTTCATGCCAAAACGAACAACAATTAACTCAGACCACTACAGCGAAACTCTGGAGGGCTATCCAGAACAAAAGATTTTTTTTATTATTTTTTTTATCTGCTTAAAGTCTCTCTAACATAGAGGTCTTTGGAGACGAGAAAGGATGGGGGGCAAGGAATGGGAAGGAATTCCGCCATGGCCTTTTGAAGGAAGCATCCCTGCATTTGCCTGGAGTGATTTGGGAAACCATGGAAAACCCAAATCTGGATGCCCAGACGGGGATTCGAACCGCTGTCCTCCTGAATGTGAGGCCAGAACGATAGCCGTTACACCACCACGCTCGGTGAGAGAACAGAACAAAAGAAGAGGAATGCTCACGAAGGGAGTGTCTTTGCATCATGACAACGCACGTCCACATGTCTCACATCAAACGATCTCGCTTGTCGAACAATTTGGTTGGGATCTCGGTGAACACCCCCCCCCCCCCCCCCCAATAGCCCGGACATTGCCCCAAGCGACTATCACATGTTTCTCGCACTTAAACACCTGGGAGGTCAGAAGTTCCGGTCAGACGATGGGATCAAAAAGCTAATGGTGCAGATGTGGAAGGTCATCATAAGGGAAGGCGATTACATAGAAAAATAGCTAAAACTTCAAGCTTTCCAACGATGTATCACAAGTGGTGAATAAATGTGATTTTCTATATAAAAAAAATAGGAGACCTTATTTTTTGAACCACCCTCGTATATCTCTCCATTTATAGCAACTGATAGTTTCAGTATGCTTCCATTAATATAACTAGCATTTATTAATTTTCCTGAAAGTCTGTCATCCAGCTAAGCCATTGTTTAGTTCTCCAGGCCACAACAGTTTGCACCCTTCCGCAGTCCTTAATTTAATTCCCTTTCCATTTTTTTGTTTAATCCTAGTATACTTAAGCTCCTTTTTTTCCATTATTGTGGTTACTTCCTGTTCTTTCCTCTTCAGTTACAAGATATTGATTGATCCAACTCATAATCTGATACATGTGTTAGATTGTCTGTTACATCCATCTTTTCTGAGTATGTGCTTAGCTTTTTTTAAAGCTAACGGTTTGCTAGGCCTGCCGTAGTTTCCCCAGAGCCCTGTTGGCTATCATTTTCAGGGTTTCTGTAGGTTCTTCATAGTTACCGTATCAGTTCCAGGGTACAGTAAGTCCCAACTGTACTTCCTCCGACAGACTACCCCATATTTCAGACTGTAGCCTAGTTCCAATCATGTGGGAGGGAGGGGGGAGGGGGGAATGGAAGAAGGGGAGGGGGACTTGATAGACAATGAGATTACTGCCAAGTATGACCCAATTACACCATGGGCCAATATTGCACCATAAACATTTACACCAGGTTGATATACAGCTTGTTCCAAAACAACAATTTTTTTTGTCCTTCAGGCTTTACACATCATCTATATCAATAGAAGTAGGAGAGGAGTGGGACAAGGAATGTGAAGGAATTTGGTTAAGGCCTTTTCAAGAAATCATCCTGGCATTTGCCTGGAGTGATTTCGGGAAGCTATGACTGAAATCTGGATAGTCAGATGGGGATCTGAATGTACATTCTCCCAAATAACAGACAAGCATTTCTGCTCACCCACTGGCCTCAGTAGCTTGAAAGTGGTCTTATATGACCACACAATGTTAAGAAAGAAACAGAGATGAACTTGATACTGAACAAGTACAATCTAAGAAAATTGTAGCTGCATATCAGTATCATCTTCCAATAACCCATGTATTGGATGTGGAATATACACTTTGCAATTCTGCTCATGCAGTATCATTTGGACTGAATGGAGTGAAAATAAGTATGCCACCCTACACCTAAGCCATCTTTTCAACAACAAACACTGCAGTATGATATTACTGTTATCTCTTCACTACCTATGAAGAACACCCTGAAAAACAGCTTACCATGATCATCTGTTATTTCAATTGCAGGAAAAAAGGTAACACTGTACATCCAGCTTATGAAACATAAAAGTGAAATTATTTTAAGGCAGGAGCACTGTGAAGACATAAGAAAAGACGAACACAACTGATCAGAAACCGTATAGGTGATTATGGTTCAACTGTTATAGCTAGGGATAAAGTATACGAATTTAATGGCTTGTTATAAAGGAAGGAATTTGGCCAAGGTCTGTTGAAGGGACTATCCTGCCATGTGACTTAATCTATTGGTCATAAATTGTGCTCCTGCAGTAACAAGATGTTTAGCATTACCTTTTTTGATGGACCAACAAAATTAAATCATTTGTAAGCATAACCCCAAACAAAAATGTATTAGTATTATTAATAACTAGGGTTCAGATCTTTATGACAAAAGAGGGAGAAATATGCATGCAAATATGATCTTAAAAATGACAAAATATGACCAAGCATATAAATTTATAATACATCAAAACATGCTAAATTATATGTCATTTATTTATCTAGTCGTGTCGCTTATGTAGACAACATAATTTGTTTCCATAGAATCACTGCAACATTTAGAATTTTTTAAAAAATTATTTTAATTTTCCTATAAAAGAATAAATTACTAGATTTTTCTTTTATCAACAAAAATAAAAAAAGTCACTGTATGCTTTATCGAGCTCAACACCGTGAAACATTGTTCTTGTGTCATGCTGTATCACAATGCTGCTGCACATTAAATCGCTTTTTGAAGTCACTTTGATTTCAAATAATTTACAGAAAATAACGCTTTCGTCTGTACTAAAAACACTCCTCTCCAAATTCTTTTATGTAATTCCATAACTTGACACTTTCAGAAAATTTTGTATTCGGCATGGTGGTACTCGGTGATCAGATTTAACACTGATTGAGGATTATTTTCAAAAGTATTGGCGACAGAGAGACATTGATTGGCGCAGCTTGACACACGAAAGTTGCTGCTGCATTATGGAGATTAAAAGGTAGGCGGAACATTGACATTTAAAGAGTGACAATAATGTATAACTTTAATTCTTGAGTGGTGAATTCTGACCAATTCAGTGCCTATTAGTTTTGTTTTTCCTCCAATGTATAATAGGAGTACATTTCTATGAATAATTATCTTCATTTCTACTTACCCATAACTTCTACTATTAAAAATTTACCATATTATTATTAAAAAATTTCTACAAGACTTGCCATAAAGATCCAAACCCTAGTAATAAGTACCAAGTTTTATTTAATTTTATTTACTCCTTTCCAAACGGAGTTGATGTTTTAGATTCCTGACTGCCACTAGAATAGTATACACTAGTGTTTGAGTTAACCAAGCCGTTAATCAAGCCATTGGTACCTATTCTGTATCCATTTCTTCTCAAGCTGGCATAAGTGGAATGTCAAAACTGTGTTCTTGAAACCTGAATGTGATGTACTGGGTTGAGGTTGATTTGAGGAATCAGATTTCAAATGTTTTGAAGTATTTCCTTTTTTCAGAAAATAATTAATCTAAATGCAACTCTTCTACTGCATCAAAAAAATCTTTATCGCTGTCACTGAGTTTTAACATTTCATCTAAACACACTTTTTCGTTTACATTTTTTAAAATTAATTTCACATATAGCAGACAAATGTAGCTTTTTCTTTCCATAATGTAGATCCATACTGAAATGTCTAGGAATTCCTAGCAGCTAATATATATGTGAATCAGGGTACCAGGCTGGTTCCTTGCTAAGACCACTGCCCACCAACCACATGCCAAACAGCCTGAAGTGATTAGGGGAAATAATGGAAAAACCAAATCTGGATTGATACTTGGGTATTCAAACCCACTTCTTCCTGAAGGTGTGGCCAGACCATTACCACTAATCCACCATGCTCAGTAATGGTCAACACTGATGAGCCGTCACAGTATTTGTCTATTTCATACAACCTCTCAAACCTAAATCTAGAAGGGCAGACAAAGAATTAAACCCAAAAGATCCAACTCAGCAGGTGAAACTAAGCTGACTTTTAATATCAAAGTCACTTGCTGCATCCAACAATTAGTGTCTAGCATTTTCATTCTATAAAATTCAATGAACCTCACAATTTAATGAAGGTTTTATTTCCAGTCTTCTTCTTCACCACGTTTTCCCTACATTTGGGGCCGGCTGCTTCGATGAATTTTACTCATCATTGGCATGGTCAAATTTGGAGCTATGGTTTTATGGCTGGATGCCCTTGCCGACACCGAACATTTTATATATTCTGCCAGGTCATACTAAAAAATAATGGGGAAGTGAAGTGTTTCCATCTGTCTGCAAAACATGTAAGTATATTTAGTGCATGGTAAGTATATTTTTTGTTTCTGAAATGTGTAGTTTATGACGTGGAAGTTCAGGCCTGTCCTGGTATTTGCCATGATGGCTGTGGTAAACCTCCTAAAAATTGCAGTCAAGATGGCCAGTACACGGGGACCTGGGCTCCTTTCAGTCCATTGTACCTCTCCAATTCAGTGTGTGGCACTAAGCCACATTGGCGGCTTAGGTTTTATTTCCAGAATGCCTGATCAACAATAAATAATTAGAAAAAAGAAAGTATTAATGTGAGTACATAAAGTTTTTTTTTTTTTTTTTTTTTTTTTTTTTTTTTTTTTTTTTTTTTTTTTTTTTGCTTAAGGCTTTACAGCTCATTGAGATTATTAGAGGTGGGAAAGGACTAGGGGCTAGGAATGTGAAGCAACTTGATAATGGCCTTTTGAAGTAACCATCCCTGCATTCACCTGGAGTGATTTGAGTAAACCATGGAGAACCCAAATCTGGACGGCCGGACAGGGATTCAAACCCATGTCCTCCCTGCTCGTCTACCATGGTTGGTGAATGAGGTGCTGAAGAGGCGGCCTGAAGCAAGCATACAAAAATTCTCTCACTAGTTTCCACTCATTTTGGGCAAATTATGAGTAATTATTTGTGACTAACATCCGCCAGTGATATAATTCGAAATGGGATGTCAGAGACAATTCAGTAGTGGGCAGAACAACAGAGAAAGACACTGTTGGTTAGTAACCGTGTGGCAAGGTGCCACTAGGTGCCAGTGATGTTATGGCGGCCTGTGTAAACAAATGTGACAGCTTCAAGAGTACATAGCAAGAAACTGTTACTGGTATATATTTAAAGACTGTCATCGAGGTACTACACTGATAATTAGTAATTTAAAGGACAATGTTGGTTGCCAATGGAAGTGTAAAAGTCTTCTTTTCTCTTGATATCTATAAAAAAGAAGAGTTCGATGGCTTAGGTTTTAGGAAAAGAGAATAAAAGAAATGAATGCAAATTACCTCATTTATGCAAACATACCCAACCATGCAAATTGTTCTAAAAGGCCTAAAAAGTTTGCAGATCTAACTCTCTCTTTAGATATCGAGACTGCATTTTTGTTATCATTGACTTATGGGAAACTGTGACCACAAAGCATTGAAGACATTGGTCAGGCATAATAAGTTTCATGAACAGGCTACATAGAATCTCATTTTCTACTTCCACAAACATGTGAGCTAAGAAGTTGAAGTGGTTTTAACGCTCTTACACTATTTGTAATTACAACAGCATTATCAAGTCAAGCATTTATTATGCAAACATTTACCAAGATCTAGGTATACTTCAAATGTTACAAAGCATACTTAACATCTTTCAATTCTTACAACAGCTTAAAAAAATAATACTGGAAATAAATTCAGCACGATGCAAAGGATTCTTTAACACACACGCACAAGCTTGCGCACAAGCGCGCGCACACACACACACACACACACACATATATTACAATATTTTACATTACTTATACTTTAGAATATAAAATGTGTAAATATTTCCAGAATTACGAGCAAAAGTTCCGTATATATGATTATAAGATGAAGAGAAAAATAGCAATTATTTCATCTCAAATGGCTATTAAAATGGTTCATTTATGATACAGATTTCTGTTCTTTTAAAACATGCAACATGATTTTATAACTGAAATAAAGAATGAGAATCACTACCAAAAGAAACACATTTTGAATTTAATGTTCTTTAAACTTAAGAAACAGGACAACAAATAATTACATTAAACTATTTCAGTATGTTAAACAAACAATACAGCATTTACAATAGTGAATATACTTTTAAGGTTTCACACTGCATAATATTATAAAGCACACTGTGGTAAAATTTGAAATTTAATACTACATTTACTCCTCATTACAAAATATTTTTCAGCCATTCAAGATTTACTTATAATGTTACTTCTTATCACTTCCATTTTCTTTGCAAAAATACTGTTGAAAAATTAAGTTTATATGAAAGACTAAGTACCAAAGCTCATATCAAACTCAAAATTTGGAATTAATAACATTACCTGTACATGTAGGTGTAGGAGGGCTGTAGCACTACTTACAAGCAACCATTGATAGGGAAGTGTTACAAGAATTTTAATTCATGCTTATTATTACAAAAGTACTTTAGATCACAAAGAGTACAGTAATTGTATGATGTAATCATCAAATGAGCTAATGAATGTTCAATCATTTGATTTGATTTTGGATCTACAGACCAATAAATCTTTCATTTTATATACAAAGTTGAAATAATGAAGTAATCAATTGGCCAGATTCTTCAGCACATTCATTCCCAATTTAAAAGTATTGTTTACCATTAAGTCACAGATCTAATACATCTTTAATACATCTGTAATACTAACTGAAAAATCAAATACTTCAAGGCAGTATAGAGCAATCACAGAAAATAAAGCAAATGAAACAATAAATTATAATACACTGAACTGTATGGGTATGCTCATAACACAATACGTTAATAAAAGACATTTTAACTTAAAAACAAAAAGTGGTGATATTCAAACAATTGAGATCACTCCACCTGTAATTTAAGTTATAGGTCCATAATGCCACTTTACATCAAGATAAATATCTTTAACAATGATAATAACAAGCAGGGTAATCCTTGAAGGCAATGAAAGTAGGGAAGGCAGCAAATTCAACCCAACAATTACTACAGGTGACAGTGGCTGGGATTAAACACAAAACTGAAGCATATGGATATAATTTTGTTCATTGATTCCAGGTGTGAGTTGAATTTCTCTACCTTTCCTTACCATGTGTTTGTCTTTGTATTCAATAACTATGTTTGTATATTTCTACAGCAGAAGATATCCCAAACAACACATTATTAGTGAGGTATAGATACAATAGCAGTGGGGTTGATTAAGAATGTAATATTTTCCAATAAATGATATTACTTTATTTGGATGAAAATGTAAAAAAAAAAAAATATTTTCAGCTGGCATAACTATCTACTTATTGAGGCAAATTCAGCAAATAAATTTAACTACATTTGTTTATAAGCAAGAGAGTTGCCTGAAAAGTTATCACCTGCTATGAATAGTGCTTCCCACACAGTTTCTTTCTTTCATTATTGAATCATAAGAAATGCATTTGCCAGAAGAGAATGATAAAATCCAACATTTTTAAGAAATGCCATGTTTTTTTTTTTTTTTTTAAATTTACTTATTGCTTTATGCCTCGTCGACGGCTAAGGTCATTAGAGGTGGGATGGGACTGGGGACAAGGAATGGGAAGGAATTCGGCCATGGCCTTTTTGAAGGAAGCATCCTGGCATTCGCCTGGAGTGATTTGGGGAAACCATGGAAAACCCAAATCTGGATGCCCGGATGGGGATTTGAACCCGCGTCCTCCTGAATGAGAGGCCAGAACATTAACCGTTCACCCACCACGCTCGGTAAATGCCATGGTGTGCAGCCTGCAGACGTTAAGTTCTAGATGTAATCAAGGAGAACAACTTTTCAGATAGCCCTCTCAAAAAACCAGTTAATTTACCAACTTGTGAAGTAACTGCTCAGTTGGGTATCATAAAATGTGTTAGTAGCATATTAAAGGCTAAATTGTTCTTGCAAATAATATGCCATAGAATTACTTAATTTAGTTTTACTGCTATATTTACTAAGCATCTAAGAAAATTAAAATACTTTCACCAAGTAGAAAAACTGTTCATCACCAATAAATCATCTCAATAATGCTGGGAACTACAAAGGAGTTACCTTATTAAGGAGCGTCCACAAACCACGTAGCTTCATTTGGTCTCCTGTGAACCCCCCTCCCCCTATGTAGCCCGACGTGGCTTTTGCCTCAACCCCCCCCCCCCCCTCCACTCCCAATGTAACACGTAGCTTTTTTACCTATTGATTCCAGAAGATATTTTGTACTGTTTTCTCTTGTCAGACTATTGTAAATTACATACGCAGATAGTTAAATGACAGAAAAAAACATTCACATGCTGTTGTGTGTTCTGTACCTTATTTTAACTGTGATAAATAATATGAATAAGAAGCTATGTGGCTTGGCTTGGAAATTCCCCCTCCCCCCACATAGCTCAGCGTAGCTTTCCGGCCAACCCCTAGCCCCTTAGACAGGGCCACATAGTTTATGCACGCTCCCTTACTTCAAGTGATACCGTGAAAGTTACTCATTATGAAGTTTTCACTACAATTCCCAAAATTCTTCTTTGCCTTATTAGATTTCATGTATACCACTTTGAACTGAGAGGTCTTCACATGATTACTCAATACTCAACGTAAGGAAATGTTTCACTTCTTGCATCATATACATGTAGTAATTCACTAGTTTCATTTCAGGATACCAGGATCAAATACAATTGCAATCAAGAATTTTTAAGATGAGGATGTTACATGATTTGGATTCCAAATTAAATTGTAGGTTTACCCATGACAGAGGCTAAATGCAAGAGATATCAAAACTTGTCACCAGGTCGTAATACCACATGAATTTTCTTTTACTTTATTTACAAGGATACCAGAATGTAATAGTTTGACAATTTATATTCTAAATAAATAAATAAATACTAACCACCAAAACGTTCTCTTTCCTTCTCTCCCCAGTGTTTTCGTCTAAGGCCTGTGTTGTTAGGTAGAGACTTTATATTTCCTTGTCAATTATATGTTATGCAAACTCTGATTTTTGAATTTTTGTTTTAATCATAAGCTCTAAAATAAATAAGGAGATAAAAGGAACTACCATTTAACAAAGAAGTGCGACAGCAATGAAATACACAGATGAGAATGAAGGCCAGTACAAACTTTCAGGTACAAACCCTTCATCAGCAGAACATGGTATATATAGGAGTAGTGTTCATTGAATGTGAGTTAAGCAACCCTCCAGTACACACCAAATTCTTCTACAGATTGCTATCTACACCTGAAAATTTCATTAATCTGTTTGTGACCACATTTGATCATATCCCCACTGTCCTGCTGTCAGCGATAGTAGCAATGGTTCCTTTTCAAGTCTTATTAACTGCTGATTCAGCATTATTTGTTTTGCACTAAATCTTAGCTGCAAGTTCTATCGATTCAGAAATTTAAAAAATTTTCAACACATTAGTATCCAACAGTTATGGTTAAGTAAAATATTTATTACCAAATACTGTGGGAATCATGTATAACTGTACTTTACAGTCTGTGTATGAAGAAATGTTACTCCCTGTTGGAGAAAACTGAGCTTCTATTTATCCACAGAAATAGTGCAAACCAGTATGAACAGATCTGAGCGATCTGGTAGCTCAGTGGAGAAGGTGCATGGCTTCAAAATTAGAATTCTGGGTTTGAGCCAGGAAATTTTAGGGGCTGCTTTGAAGGACATCTTAAGAAATGTAGTCTTGAAATATTAGACTGATTAGTTCATCCTCAGCAAAATATCCTAAAGGGGGAATAAATACCTTGGCAGTATTCTAGATGGGAGAGGCCAGTTGCTACTCAGATAGGAGTTATCATAGAGAAAATAAATGAATATATTCTATTACTCAGACTGTGAAATGTTTGAAGTCTAAGGTACGTATGCAAAGAACCTTTACAAAAAAGAAGCTAAGTCAGATGAGTATAGGAAATGGGGAATAAGCATGTCTTAAAGGATCATACAGCATACTACCTAATACATCCACCCCTTAATTCTTACTCTTTTGTAATGATGCTCTTTCACTTTATGGTGGATATTTGATCTTTTGTACTTTCATAGGTTACTTCCATCACTCATGTTACAGTACACTTTAAACTTTATTATAAAAATTCTGTCTCCAACAGTGTCTGAAGTAAAATTTTCTTGTAGTTCCCCATAAATCTAATCTTCAATCATTTCATTTAAGGAAAAAAGCACATATGCAATGATCATAAGCATGGCACAGTCATTAGCAACTGTCAACAGTTTATTTTCTGAAGAACAAGAATATATAGTAAAGGTTCTCTAATCAGCATTCACAAGTTGGTTAGATAATGGTAGATAAAATCAAATACTGCCCAAACTGCTATCCTACTGTAACTGATTAAAATGGTACATTAATGGATATTTGAAATATCTGGAAATCAAGGAGCCAAAATTCCTTGATAATTGGTACATGTCATTCTCAACCCAGGACAAATTACTGAATTCAATCACTTGTAGATATTTACCGATTTCTCTCTTTTGTTTTACATTGTGACTTCATATTTTGATAACACTGAAGGCAATTAAGGAAAATTTTGATACCAACAGGAAGTGAATGTTCCATCTGCCAGCAAAAATTGTGTAATCATTGAGAAAAAGAATATTCTGTTATTCTGTCTATAATTTGTATTTTTAAATCAGAAATTGAGAACTATTTGGCATTCATATAAAAATCAGCAAAGCTGAAGGACATTTAGTGTCTTTTTTGCTGCAGATAAATAACATAGGTAACACGTAATTATAGTACCATCATTTAACTTTTTCACTTTTACCAGGTCATCCGGCACATCCTCTTTCGAGGCTGTGTTTATCTGAAAGCAAGCCTCAATCTATTTCCAGCTTGCTAGGCCTGTCCTTTGATGAGGGAGTAGATGTATTGCCATCTGTCTGTAAAATGTTTGACTTGTGTTCTGTGTACTAAATGTGTAGTTTATAAAGTGAAGATTGAGTGAACATTGTTTTTGTTGAATGTGTATGTTTCTTTTTGGCACATGATTTTCAGGAAGAATGCTTTGGCTCATTTTTTCCCCCCTACACATACTCTTATGTCACAAGAGTATCATTTCCTATTTCTTTTGTTATTAGTCTTTCCGCTGGTTTGATACAATACTCCATCTCTTCTAGTCTGTGCTTATTTTGATAGCAATGTTCCATCTACTAATGCCTTGCTAGGAATATTGCAGTTTTGATGGGGGAAAATGAGTTTCCATCTATCTGTGAAATCTGTAACTTGTGTCCTATGAGATAAAACATTTTTTTATTTGTGAAATATGCGGTTTATGAGCAGAGATTGGGAAATGTGTGAGTATTTGCCTACATGATTGTGGAAAACTGCCTAAAAACTGCTATCAGGATGGCTGATATGCAGTGCATACCTCCTAAATCAAGGATGATGGCATTTTAACTCGTGCAACGACACTGGCAGGCCATCCAACTTTCCTATCCTGAACTAATCTCTTCATCACTACACACTCATTACATCCTACATCTTCAGTCTTCTGCCTCACATACTATATTATTTATCTTCAACTACCAGTTCTTGTCCACTCCACCCAAAAAACTCTAATGTCTTGAAATGTAAGCCACAATCATATTTCTTTTTTCTGTGAGATTTTGCAACAAACTCCTTTCCTCGCCAATCATTACCAAAATAAGTTCGTTTAATACATTATCTGTCCACTTAATTTTCAACTTAAAGCATGACATTTAAAATTCTTCAATTTCCTAACTTCTTGATAATCTCACAGTCAAAGCTTTATTTCCATAATATGTACTGCCTTAGAAAGTTTTTTTTTTTTTTTTTGAGCCGCAGCTCAATGTAAGGTTGATTAGTTTACAGTAAAGTAAAATAACTCATAATAAATATTATTCAAATAGCATGAAAATAATATTTACTGTAAACAAATACAGAATAGAAAACCAAAGAAGAAATAAACACAGTTAATACCTTTTTTATCATTCACTTTAACAACCTGCTGGACAGTTGGTGTCAATAAGGAAAACTTAATGTAAGGATGGTAATAAGTGTACCCATCCATCTGTGAATCAAGTGAGCTTGGTGTAAATGTGCCTTATGTTACTCTCCATATGCAATTTTCGAGGCAGAAAGTGGAAGCCAAGCCAGCATTTACTGGTTCTACTAAAGTATATGATACCCTTGGGACTAATTTCTACCATGTGCAATGATGATGTTATTGATAACATTGTGCTGTTGATATTAAGCATAAAAGGAAGTGAAAAGTTGATATGATCCATGGACCAAAAATGTTTGCAATGTAACAGTATGGATACAAAAAATATATATTATAATGTATTTTCATTTACATGTGTAGTACACAGTCCGTCCCATAGGAAAAGTGACAGATTTTAGATTTGTGTAACTTCAAATTCCATCTGCGAATGGATGCAAGAATTAACTAGCGTGTTGTTTAAACTACATTCCATAATAAATTCAATATCACTGGCAATACAGACTGCAGGTAATAACCAAACTTTAACAGTATACTTTGAACCTCAGTCATGAAAGGAACAAAGGAGCAAGGTGCATACATCAAGTTTTATTTTAAACTTGGTAAAAGTGCCACAAACATTTTTGAAATGATACTATTTATGATAGTGAAGCAATGAGTTGTATAAACATTTTAGGTGGTATTCAAGGTTGTGAGTAGGAGCACTGAAGATGAGCCATGTTCAGTATCATCATCAACAGTTCATGTTGAAGAAAATGTTCAAAAAGTGGCCGATATTCTTCAAAATTATTGTTGTGCATCTACCAGGAAGATTGAGCAGCTCACTGGAATTCCTAAAACAACTGTGCATCGCTTTGTAACCGATAATTTTGGCAAAAAGATCTGTTGTCACTTTGTACCCAACTCACTCACTGATGATCAAAAAGATTGCAGAGTGAACACTGCAGACATGAACACATCGGTTGCTACGGATCCAGACTGCATGTCTCGCATTGTAACAGGTGGAAAAACAACATTTTCTGTACGAGTCACTTATAAAGTGCCAAAATTTGGAGTGGAAAGATCCACAATCTTTGGGACTGAAAAAAGTGTGCATAATGAAAAGCTGTGGAAAGACACTAGTCATTGTTTTATTTTATTCAAAAGGGATTATTCATAAGGAATTGTCTCCAGAAGGTTAAGGGGTGAATGCAGATTACTACTTATATGTTCCAAATCATTTATGGGCGACGATTGTTCGGGATTAACTTGAATGCTGGAAACAAGGAAAATGGTGTTTGTTGAATGACAATGCACCAGTGCACAAAAGCAAAATCAAACACAATTTCTTGGCTCAAAAATGTATACTGATGCTTAAACACCTCCCTTATTCACCTGATTTAGCCCTGTGTGACTTCTGGCTATTTTTAAAACTGAAATTGGCAGTGAAAGGCAGTTTTGATATTTCAGATATCCAGAAGGTTACTGGTACTGGAAGCAATTTCAAAGGTTGAATATCAAAATTGCTTTGAAGATTTTTTTTTTTCAACGCTTATAGTTGTATATTGACTCACACGGAGACTATTTTGAATAAAATGTCATGTAACCTAAAAAGAATCAATGTCTTGTATTTTCTTTCACATTAGACATCTTTCCTGTGGGATGGACCGTGTATAAACTCACGAGTGACGTGATTTTAACATTATGTTGTGCACCCTAAAGAAGTCCTGGCTGTATCACACATTTCAGCATTACCATATTCACCTAGGCAAGTGGAACACTGTCTTTATACCATGCTAAGCATGACCAGAACTTTGGAGCTGAGGTAAAACCAGTGATCAACATGGAGGCACTTTAAAACATTATATTCTTGGGTCATTTTAATAAAGAACTTTCTGACCAATCCTTAACAGAACCACATTTTCACATGCTTAGTACCAGCTGCTGTATGAATCTGTTCAGCTAAGTAAACGACAAATATGTCAAGTTTGGGTCAACATAACATTATCACAGCTCCACCTGTGGCAAGCACTCGTTTGCTCCCCTATAAAACCCTTGTTCATGATGATAATCAGTGTATTTTATACATATCAACAATAGAGAAAGAAGAAATGATATCTATTAAAAAGGTTTGATACTAAAAGAAGTTTTCCAAATTTATCAATGACAGGAAGAGATATTGCCAAAACAAGTCCATAAAATACATGCCAGTAAGATGAAGTCCACCGGCGTAGGTACAGATATATAATTTAAAGGGGAAAGAGCTGTTCAGCTAATAATAATATAAAAAACAAGCCACCCTTTACTGACAAAAGATATCTAGGCTCAAAATCAGTTTATCTGACTACGGATTTTAAGCGATCTCATGTAATCGTTTGGGCGATTTATTACAAATTTCACAAGTAAAATAGTTCACAGATAGTTGGCAGCACTTATGTTTCCCCTAACGGCCAGCAACTGTCTCCTGCAGCAAGCTGACTGGAGTAAATAACTTACTTCATCCAGGAAACTGGAGTTGGGAAATGTCAAGTGATTGGAGTAAAAAAATTATTTTATTGTCATGTATGTTAAGACTTTGGGAATCTAGAAAGTTGTAAGCAAGGTAAGGGTTATGAAACATTTACCGAAGGCAAGCTGTAAAGTAGACCAAAAGAGCAACCACCATGTTTCTACTTATACCTCACTATGTTCTTGATTACATATGGCAAAATTATGTTTTTTACATACACAAATAAATACTGTTAAAGTAACAAACAAAAGCTAATGAACACTATGTTTCTTGGGTATGAAATGCAATTCTTACAACATATCTAATATGTGATTATTCAAGAGCCCCGTAACTACAAAACATCCCATTTATAGTTACATAGTCAAGAATCCAATCCTTGCCATCACTAAAGTATTCTTCACATGAAGGAACGTAGGTGTTTGGGTCTACGAGTTCCACAAGAAGCTCTTGGACAATTTTTTGAGATTTTCCTACAGACACCTTTCTGGGAAATGAAACTGTAACTTTGACAGGACACATTGAATAGGTGGGAAATCTGAAAGCTCTTCATATAACTATGTTTCTCTTGGTTATAAATATTTTTTTAAAAATGCAAGAACTACCAAAACAAACATTGTTCAAATTGTTGAAAATGGTACAGCAGTTAACTGGAAGATATCAAAAATCTCACAAAATAGGCTTCAATATTTGAAACAAATACTATGGTAACTTTAAATTACACTACTCCACAACTTAGAAAAAGAGATAACATGTAATCAGAATATAATATGATTCCTAACATACAATAGCAATGTGAATGAAAAATTACATCTCTTGCTTGTAAGAGGAGAACATAGGAGCTACATTTCTATAATGAATATGCAAACATGAAGAAAGAAAACCACAGATTACAAAAGGTGGTGGCTTCCAGGCAATAAATATATGTATATGAATATGAGTGAATGCAATTAGTAATTTGACACCACATCATCAACATGGAACTAATACACGTGACGTGTTAAAAATTAAAAATGTGACTTTCCATGTAACAGTTGAACACATAATTCATGTTCTGTAACATTTCTCTCAGTCCAAATCTGATGCCTATCTTACTTGAAAAGTAAAACTCTGCAATAATACTATTAAGGATATCGGTCTTTCTATAAAACAGCACTAGTTTCCAGCTTAAATTCAGAAGAACATAACCACACAAAGATCTGCTTTGAAACAACAGCAGGACTTCAATATAAAATCAGTTAATGTGTTTATATTTATGACACTTTACAAACATTTTCTTAACTAAATATATTGTGAAGCTGTAAGCTCAAGTTAGTAGTAATTTTCTTCAGGACTCTGATATTCAGGAACTAAGGTCAGGTCTTTTTCTTCACATGGTCTAACTGGTAGGTTTCTCTCTATATGTAACCTCTATCTCAAAAAGTCAAAATGAATACCATACCAAGTAACCACATGTAGGCATTTGCTGTGGAGGGAGTAACTACTGTATGTGTGGATGACTTGGACGACTGACAGTGTGGAGTTTGTGTTGTGGATAAGAGAGGGTAAAACATCTATCAACTTTTCCCATAATGATAGTCATATTAGTACTGGTAATAACATGTACACAATTAACTAAAAAGTTGCCCAGGGATATGACACACAAATACCAATGTATTTACAAGTTTGGCATCACACAAAAGACTGATTTGAATGAATAGATGATTTCTTCAAAATGTAAGTAAAAATCAACTCACCCTACTTCCATAACTATGGTTTAATTTTAAAACTGAAGTCATACTAACAAAACTTGAGATGAGGGAGGAAAGCCCAAAAATATGATGGTTGCCATTGAATTACAGTAGCTTTGACATGATAAACTACTTTTCTCATCCTAAAGTGATACATTTAAATGGACAATGAGTACATGCCTAAATACTGGGCATGTGTTAATCAATTTGAAAAGTGTAAAATGTAATGACACTACAGGAGTTATTTCTGTTGTTTTTTGGGCTTTAGGGCACATCGACAGTGTGGTCATTAGTGTCCCAAAAACAACCGGAACTTAAAAATGAACCAAATTGTTGTCTGTATGGCTGACTATAAGCAGGTTGGCCTTTTACAAGAGCAAAATTAATTCTACAAAGAGGCAAAGAGGGGAAATAAAAACTAGAACTACAGCAAAGAGTTGAAGGTTAACATATGAGCTAATGATGAGTGTTTCCTTCAATAGCAATAATAGTAACAAAAGAAAATCAGAAGCTCTAAGGTTCATTTTACAAAAGATTATGCAATGTTTCCAGATCATTATTGTTGCTAATGGATAAATTGGTCAGCATTGGCATAATTTCTGAACAATAAAACTTTATGTCAATAAAACTGAAATTTCAATAAATGGACGAAAAATTCTCATAACTGGTATAATATATATTCCTTAAAATTACTGTCTTCAAGTCTCTTGGAAAACAAGGATAACAATAATTAATTACAATAATATCACTTAACATATCTATGTCTGTTCATCCTGAAAGACACTTAAGTCAAAACATACCATTCCTAAAATTTATTTTTAGAAATTAACACATTCATGGACGGCTTCATTAAAATCTTTCAATTGATATAGCACAACTTGTCCACTGCTACTTAAGAAAAAGGTTTCATACAAGTTGATTAAGGCAACAAATTTATTAGAAATGCAGTATGCAAAAACTGAGATTAATTTGACATTTAAGAATGCAAAGCTGTGAACAGCCACTTGAAACCTCACAGGAGAAACAAGAGCCAAACTAAATGTCGGTCTCTGCAGAGCCAACTTTTGACGATTGCAGAAGTGCAGAAGATCAAAGAGAACTTCAGAGAGAGCTCAGGCACCTGTATGGAAATGCTAAATGACTCTCCTCCTCAATTTGGAGGTACACATGGGGCATCATTGTAAGTAAAGATATGGGACAAGCCACAGTGCTAACCAGTAGTTTTGGATAATAAGTAGACGTGGAACCCACAATTGTCGAGGGACATTTCACTGAAGAAAGACCAGTCCTGTTGATCATCACCTTCTACGAAGGAAACTACGTGGAACTGATGGAAGCCACTAAGCAAAATGCTGCAACACTTCCTCTCCCAACCAGTTAAGGATGTTTCATGCTATCTGGTACAACAAAGAGGCTAGCTGATACAGTTCCTGGATGAACACAGGCTTTACGTCTCACACCTGTTGTGATGCTCAACAAGGTTGTAGATCTGAGGCCCGATGGTCGACATTCCTGAGGAGATAGTCACCGTAGAACTCGAGAACAATGGCACTGTCAAGGGGCTACTGCTGTACACGTTCCAGCCAGATGGGCATGTTCCACATCAGTAAGGGTAGACGCAACTGCTTGGACATAAACTACAGCTTGGAAACCAGAAAAACTCACTGCTAGCATTTTACCAGTGTTTTCGTTGTCAAAGCTGAGGGTACGTGGCCCAAACACACACTAAAGCTGAGTACTGTATTTGAGATTGGATTTTCAACCATGACACTGACCCTAGACCTGCGGCAACAACCACTAGAACAGCATCAAATGACTGTCGGCTGTCAAAAAGGGTGCCCTGCCTATAGAAGCACAGTCCAAGTGCCAATGGGACGGCTACTCACCTGAATATATTGGCTCAGAATGTAGCCAGTACCACAAAGGTTCTCTTGCTACTAATAGTGCAACTGCATCAGCACTACATCCTAAACAAGGTACAATCATCAGCAATAAGCCACTAAACATAAAAATAAGTAAATTCATAGACAATGCATATTAATACATCAGCCTATAGGCTGACTGAAGTTAGGTCAGAGGTCCAGAAAATGTAAAGCTTGTTTCCAAGGAAAAATTTTAATTTTTAACCACACATTTAACTTAACTGAAAGATCTAATGTTTCTCTTATGTCTGTGGCTAGGGTATTTTGGAGATGGGCATATTTTACCACATAAGATTTTTATCACCTTCATGTATGACACAAAACAAGTCACGAACTCACAAATACTAAACCTTCGAGTAAAAATTATTTCCTGTATCATCTATTGCACAAATTGAATAAAATTGTTTCAAATTTGTCATCTCTATGTGACATATTACTGTAAAACATTAACTTCAACAACAATAAAATACATTAAATTAAAAATGCTGTAAGATGCAGGTAGTGTTTTATAAAAATTAATAATTCTTTTGTTCACAAGACAAAACGAATTTGTTTATATAACAGAACAATCTTTCAATAAAAATGTCAAGATAAAAACAATCAATGCATGGATAGCCCACAATGTATGGTTTATTAATTCCTTTTTTGTGTCATTATTTGATGCTACCTCCTAGCAACAGCCCTAACTTTTAATGTGAAATCTAATTTTATTCTATCAACACAAAAACAATTATGAATTTCTACAGTTTACTTTAAAAGATGAACAGTTTCTTTAGTGTAGCGCAAAATGTAATTGTTGCATTAATATGTTTCAAAAGTTTAAGGGGAGTAATAATTTCATCAAGTAAGATTCACAAGGGTTAAGGAAAAACAGATGGGCAACATAATGGTTAACTTTTTCTTAGAATTGTCAAACTGGGCAAGTTTTTTGTTTTTTTTTTTGGTTTCTATTGATGTTACTCATATCTCAGTATTCCAAAACTTTACTAAATGTACAGAAGGATAAAAGTGAAAGAATCACATATTATATGCAAAATATTCCTTCTTTTATACCTCAGTGAAATTGATATACATAGACTTAGTTATATAGGAGCAATGCTAATACAATTTTAAAGCTAGAAATCAACTATCCAACATTCTCGGTTTTCAAGTTTTAAGTAAACCTGGTTTTTTCACAAAAACATTTTACTATAGAGCAATGCAGTAACAATACCCATATTATTTGATGTGCTTATTAGTTACACAGCAGAAGCATGCAATATATCATATAAAGACATATAATCACTAATATTTAGAATTAATGTATATCTGTAACAATTATATTCTGCCATTAGCATAATCATGTTTCATGGCCTAAGGCTTAAGCTTAAAAACCACGTCTTAGTAGGAATCAAATTATTGCTTTCTGTTTCAATTTCAGCCAAACTATCATCCTAGCAACATCACCACTTATATTTTCTGCAATAAATTTATTCCTTTTTGATTTAATGTTTAGAGTGTGTGTGGGTAGTGGTGACAATGAATGTGGCGTTAGGCAATGAAAATAACAAGGGATAGGGAAAATAACCTGTCACCACAGATGAAGGCAGGAGGGCCAAATGAACATGAAAACACAAACACACTTTAGAATATTGCGGTTTGAAACCTTATTCATTTATGCAGGGTTGGACCATTTAACAAGGAGGTGTGAGCACGCACCACAACTCAGCTAAGCTGTGGTGTTTGCACACTCTTCCTTGCCAAATGTCCCAGTCCTACGTACATGAATAAGATTTGAAACCAAAATATTGAAAAGTGTGTTTGTGTTTGCTTGGACCTCCTGCCTTCATCTGTGGTACGTGAAAAACTATACAACGAGTAATTTATGGGTGAAATAGAAGAGGTGACAAAGAGTGCAAATACTTTTCACACTGGAATGAAATACAGCTTTGTGACATACAAAAATATCAGTCTAGGCAGAATGAAGGACTCACCAGATCTACAATGAAACCCACGTGTGTCAGTCTCAAAGTAATTTTTCCCCAGATAGAAGAATCGAGCTGAAGCAGCTGATACATGAGTTACAGTAATTCTGAGAGGGATGTTTGGAAAGTTTTCAGCTTTGACCAGTAAGTGGAAATGGTATTACGAAATTTTACTAAGATTTTGTGATCATCACTCTCAGCAAACAAATATAAGCTTCTTAAGTCATTTCATAAAGTTAGTTAAACATATAACATACAACAATTGACAAACCACCTTTCCACCCACCCATATAACTTCTAACATATTTCAACTTAGTACTGGTAAAATGTCAGAAAACCTGCCAACCACCGAGTTATTTGACATTAAATGCTTTTCAAAATACTATTAATTAACTGAAAAGTCAGTTAAAATTAAAGTACAGATGAGACAGCTGGTTCCATAATTAAATTTTTATTGTAAAAAATTAATGTTCATGGGTCAAAAAATTAATATACTATTCACATGGGCAGAGGCAGGATGGAGGAGGAATGTAACAACAGTCACAAAATGTTCCAACATGTAAATAACATTTTATACATGAACAATGTGTAACAATCTTTGGCAAAAATAAAGAAAGACTATTCTAAGAAAAATAAAACTTTGACCATCATTTACTACAGAAAAGGCAGTATCACTGAAAATGATTATGCAGTGAATATATAAATCAGATTCTTAAGCTTTGCATCTACTTGTATGATAAAAACAAGTTTACTAGATAGCTGCAAAAAATGTGGTGGTTCAGTTGCATATAAATTATGCTCATTCCTTACGACAAATCAAAGGGATAGTTTGAGGAGAAATGAAAGTAGTTGATAATTTAAAAAAAAAAATCAAAACAAATGAAAATCAGAGCTAAGGTGATGGTTTCAGAGATGGAATGTCATATCAGAAAGATTTATCCTAGACTGAGATCTCCAGGCTGTCGTATGTCTAGGAACTGTTGGTAAGTGGAGTATAGAGCAAGAGTCAATTTTGGGTTGGACTCTGCCAGTATTTTAAACCTGAAATAGCTACCTTCATATGGACTGGAATGGTTACAAAATGGACAGTCCAGATTAGAGTAGTAAGATCCATCTATGATAACTTATTATTGTGAACAGTATGGTGTTAAACAACAAAACGTGCAGTGGGATGTTGTAGAAAAGCAGTCTGCAGCATATGGCTTGGAATAGGTCATAGGGGATGAGTACTTGATGCAACATGGTACCTCAGGAAATGAACCCAGAGGTGATTATTGTGGCAATATGGAGATTTCACTTAATGGCCTAAGATTCTTAAAGTATGCCAAAGCAAACAAAATATTCTGAGCATTTTTGGTACGGGTTGTTTTCAGACAAGAAAAATGGAAATGATATTTATTCATGCTGCACAGTATCAAGTTTATGTTTGCAATGCCCGAGGAGAAATGACTAGTAGAACATCGAGCTGTGATCAGTCTTATATGGCATAAGGTCAATAATGTGCCACTGTTTAACATATTAGTGGATGATATGAGAGCGAAGGATATGAAAGCTAGAGATGGTGTGTTGTTACAGCATTGGATGAGGGATTGTTTATCACGGCAGATGCTGCACTTATCTGTTGTAAGCAATGGTCCAGTTTGCCATTTTAGAAAGAAGTAAAACTACACCAAATCCTTGACTAGAGAGATGTACAACTGCAAACTTACTGAAAAAAAAGTTAAAATTGCTTTCATGGATATGATTTATGTTCTGTTGAAAGATGATCAAAATCCACAGCCTAGTAAATTTTGCAGTATTCTACTTTCTGAATATAAAATAAATAATTTTTAGGAATTCTACTTGATAATATATCTCAGGATGTTCCGTGGTTTGGATTTCATGTCAAACTGAAGGAACAGCCATGATAAAGGCGGAATGCGCAGCAAATCGAAACTCTGTCACCCAATCGTAAGGCCATACAAATATACTTTTTCCACTTTATTAAGCTTGACTATGTTAGTTGCAACATTACAAGCCTGAACTATAATGCTAACCTGCCTTAACTGGGTTTCCCCACCTAACACTGAATGTTATGTCAGTACCTTTCACGCCTTTCTTTTCTTTTTTCTTTTTTTACAAAGGAAGGTACAAAACTAGACTCTCGGCAACTTCCTACAAGTCTGCAATGCTCAAAAATAAATGAATAAAAAAAAAATCACTTTTAAACATTAAAGCTATTTAAATTGCATCAGCAAAATATGTACTTTTATTTAAAAATTAAACCTACTGTACTAAATGTTTCAGACCACTAAATTCTTCAATACAATGAATAAATTCGTCTTAATACTGTCATTCAACAAAAGAAACAATTTGAGTAAAAAAAAATACCAGTATTTTCATCATTCATAAATAATGACAGCCAATCTATTCATATTTGGTCCATTCTTTGATTAAAAAAAGCAGCTTTTGTTCTGTTTCCTTAAATATGGAATGCTTACTCCAGCTAACTTGAGTAATCATTGTTTTTGTAGCCACAATTGCTAGTTTCAAGCTGCCATTATATTTAATACAGTACAAATTACGACACATGCCAGAAATTAATACATTTACAAACATGTTAACTAACTCTGTACTAAAATAGGCATGAAGATCAGTCATTTTGAGTTCAAAAACACATTATACATCCCTCACATTTTCGTAAAAAACTGTTTAGTTTTCCTAACAATCCTACCAATTTCTTAAAAATACATCATTATGGATATGTTTCAAGTGCAAAATAACACTATTTTCATAACTATGCATATACAGTCAATCAGATGACTCAAGAAATGCGTTGATAATTTATTTTGCAATTACATGCAGTACATCAGACCCTGATAAACAGATATGACAGTTCAATAATCTGCACTTCTTAAGTCTCTTTTGTTGAAAATGTGAACCATACATAACATTAATACTGGTTAAGACATATACTTTGGTAAATAATCATCAAGCCAATGCGGTCAGGCGCTGCACAGATATAACTTTTAATATTGTTAATGTCTGACAAAACAAAACAAAAAATATTTAATAGCCCACTCTTCTGACTAGCTGTACTGGAACTGTAGGCAACATTTTGGTTTTTAAAAAAAATTACTCACTGTTTCCTGCAACGTAAAGGCAACAAGATGAGCGCTGTTCAGTTTGTTGTCGTCTCAGATCAACTGTTTCGCCAATGTACGGACGATCCAGCTTCGCTTCTAGCTGTGCCCAGCTTTCTACAGCTAAGGAGAAGGCTTCTTTCACATTGGTTGCATCCTTGGCACTGGTTTCTACATGTGGTGGGTTACCATTCTCCAGGCACCAAGCACGTGCTTCTTCAGTTGTGACCTCTCGATGCTGTTCTCCCATATCCACTTTATTCCCGACGACTAAAAAAGGAAAGGTTGTGCCTTCCTTAACATCAGCATAGTATAGGAATTCATTGCGCCACATTGCCAAATTCCGAAAACTTGCCCGGTCATCAACAGCGTACGTTAAAAGGCAAATATCAGAGCCGCGATAGAATGGCGTACGCAAACTTTTAAATCTCTCTTGTCCTGCAGTGTCCCATATCTGAAACCAATGAATTAGGATCCTATAATCATATAAACAGTTGTAAGGTGTAATTCTTAACTTATTATGCAGTGAGACAGCAAATGACTAAATTATTAACATTACAATGGGTCTTTTTCCAGTTTTTAGATAGCAAGTAAAAAGAAAATAGTTCACTCCCTGCACTTGTATTTTCACTCACACCCACACTTCACTGATGAGATAAAAATTAATTTAATTAATAACAAAGGATGATGGGTAGAACACACACGCAGAGAGAAATGAGCAGTTGGCAGAAGTCCATAGGGCTACAAACACTCACCAGTGAAGTTCATAAATGATGCTCACATGACAGAAAAGTAAACAGAATCATGAATATTTCAGTTTGAAAACTGCAGGGAATAGCAACTGTGTTCATTGCTTCCTTGATATAAACCATTTAGAATTATAGTCTGAATTTCAAAATACTACAATCTGTTGGGATTTCATCATCAGTATTCTTCATTTGGCAAAAGAGAAGGATTCAGACAGACTTGTTCCTCACTGGTTACTGAAGAGAGACAGAAATGCCTGGATGCTGCATCGCTATTCAAAGATTTCACACTGAAGAAAAAATGTGTGTGTGGCATTATTGTCATAAATTAGAGTTTTCAAGTGGAGATCATTACACATTCAAATGTGTTTATAATATGAGAATCACAATTTGCTGAAGTATCTACGATATAGCATGGAAACCTAGATCTTTGTAGTTTGACACATGCGAAGAAAGGGAAAGAATATCGGGGAAAAAAACTAATCAAATTCGATAACAAAAGTGGAGGTCGTCGTCATCATCATCCACCATTTCAAGCTGCTGGCTGGGTCTGCTTTGCATACAAGCTTCTCAATTTTCTTCTCTCTTCCCATCAGCTCTCTGTCACCACCTTGCTTCAGTCCTCTCCTTGCTTAAGCACATCTCTCCCTTGGTCTTCCCCGGGCCGTTTACATAGTATATTCATTTCATACACCTTCCTTGGCACTCTCTGCTCCCCCATTCTCTTACCATCTCCATACCATCTAGCCTTCTCTCTTCTTTCCTGCAGGGATTCCTCCTTCACTGTGTCTCTAATTTCTTCAAAAAGTGGATGTACAATGCAATATTTATATTTCTTCTTTTTTGGCCGAAAGCTTTACAGTTCTTCGATGTACAGAGCTGAGAGAGGAATAAGAACAAAGAATGATAGGAATTCAGCCATGGATGATTGAAGAAAATGTACAGCAATTTGCATTGAGTGATTTTGTGAAACCATGGAAAACTGAAATCATCACAGTCGGACCAGGGATCGAACTTACGTCCTCCGAAAGCCAGCCCTGAATGTTCATACACAGACACGGGAGCAATTTTTGGGCTGTCCTTTCTTTTGGCAAAGGATACGTGTAAGCATGGCCACAATGTAGCATGCACATAACGCTACTGTTGCAGCTTCAGCATGCGTTAACTAGAATGTTACTATACCCACAAAAGCCTATCGATTTAAAACATGGGAAATGTAATAAAAGTAAAAGTGAGTAAAAATTAGTTTGGTGGACTGAAAAACTGGAAAATCTAAACAAATAAATATTAAAGCAGCAGTCTCAATGACTAAACCAAGGCAACGCAAAAAATAATATTTATAATGAACTCTTGATTATATGAAAGTGTAAGTAAGCCCCATGCAAGAATCTGCTGCGAATTATGGAGTACAATTTAGTCTCCACAAATGAGAGATCTCAAGAGATAGGATGGGGATTGGGGAGTGAACAAGGTGGATTTATAATATGTCAGGTATCTCCCCCTAAATCCATATGCCCTAGTGGCTCTTCCTTTATAAGAAATCACATATTTTAAAATGGTACATACTAAATGTACAGCAGCAGAGAAAATCCAGCTACGAAAGCAGAGGCCAAATTTCTTAAGGAATTTACTCAGCATCCTAAGTTTGATATCACTATGCAAATTATTTTCCTGAATGGATTTTATTTTTCTTGCTACTGTCAACTATAATAAATTTATAAATTTTGTTACACAATAAATTTCACCAAAATATAAATACACTTTAAAATTTTTTGGGTGATAAGCACCATACAAAAATTTGAAACAAATTTCTTCTATACAGGGAACATTTTATGAAACATACACTTTTCATTAATGTAACTGGGTAGCATAACTCATTTACATTTTTAAATTCCTGTTAATTTGGAAGCAAATTGGGGAAATTTGTATCATGTCAGATCTTACACGCACATGTATAGTGAACAGCGTAATTCATTGTATAGTAGCATCCTCACGTGTAGCCATTTCACCCATATCTCGAAACAGTATTATTAAAATTTTTACCCAATGCAAAAATATACTTCACACAATGACAAATTCTTAGGGATGGTAACTAAACCAAATGTCAGAAATGAAATAGTATTGTTGGTCAACTGATGGAGTGACCAACCTAGAATGACACTTTAAGAAGTAATCTTCACAAATGATATTAGAAAAGTTACCAGCAATGCAAAGCACTATTTCAGTTGAGCAACGTATATTTTTATCACAGAGTAAAAATTCTAGCCCAAAAGTTTCAAAGAGCGTCGGTGCGGTTGCAAGAGAAGGCCGAAATTTCTGTTTGCAAAGATGATATTAAAACAAATTCTATTAATGACCATATTTTGTGTGGACTTTTAATTACTGATATGATAAAATTTGTATGGTTAGGTTCAAAATTGAAAGGGAAAACCAGAATTTAGAAGTGTAAATGAATTGGGATTCAATAATACAGTAATGAAAAGTGTATATGGCTGTTTTCATAAAACTTTGTGGCATGTAAGCAATTTAGGTTTCAAATGTTTGTATGATGCTAATCATTACCACTCACTGGAAACCTTTCATTGTAAAATTTGTCATTTAAGTAATTAAGACTTCTATTATATTAAGGGTCTTCTAGAACAGTGGTACCCAAATGGTGGTCTGCGGAACCCTGGGGTTCCGTGGAAGGGTCACAAGGATTCCGAGAATTAAATAAAATGTTCGTTGAAAAGAGTCATAACCGTGTCGTGAGGATGGTATCATGGTTCTGCTTCCGTTTGTGATGACTTACTGATGCGAGACTGGTTTTTCAGCTTACTCTTATAAAAATGGGGATCCACCAAAAAATGTATGATCAATTAGGTTTCTGTGGCCAAAAGGAAATTTGGAACCACTGTTCTACAATATCATGTACCTGTAAGTCTTTTTTTTTTTTTTTAATGATATCACAACTCCCCACTTTAAGCTGTGGTAAGTTATAGGTTTACTATTTACCATTTTCAGTTTCATAACGACTTGTACCACTGTTTCCTGCTCCATTACTACTGTCAAAACAAAATATCTGAGTGCTTGACAAAGGCAAGTCAGGCAATGAAAAATGAAAACATTTACCTGATTGTATGAAGGCAGTTATACCTTTAAAATATTTATGAAGACCTGTTAATTATTTTGAGGACAAGGTCACGAAAACACAAAAGTTCAGGAATAAAACCAAACTGATTAAATGTAACACTGACATACACACACCACATCACACTCCAGCAGGTGGGCATAAGATACATATGGTTGAGAGAAATGTGCAAGGCAAAGATGTGTAGGAAGAACCTATTTATACCTCAATCGTTGGAAACAGCTGCTCCATTGCTGAAAGGTTGTCTGTCTGTCTGGTGGCTTCCTACATTCAATTTCCAGCCTTTTCCTTTGCCTTGCATCAAACATCCACATGCTCGAGGGCAAAACAACATCTAATTTCTGAACAATGAAGTAATCCCGAACCTCACTGCAGGCAAACTTAAAAGCTCTGTAAGCTGTCACTCTCCCAATTCTCCAGTAACATTTCACCAAGCAGAATAAAATTTTAATCTAAACGGAATTGAAGTTCTGAAGGTAGTGCTGGATGATACAATCAGCTGCACACACCTGCATTAACTGAACAGAAGACACCATAGCAAAAAATGAACTTTGATCATTTTTTTCCCTCGGGTTTCAAGCCGTCTCTGATGAAGTTTCGGAAGCTTGCACCGCTTCCATTGTCAAGCCCTGCTTAACATCACTGAAATCTGCCCCACAGAAGTCTATTACATAGGGTTACCAGACGGAAGCAGAGGGGAACATGAGTAGAGGGGTGGTTAAGTTAGGCCCTGCTCACTCGGTGACACCATGATCGGGTCGCTTCTATACCCTAATATAACTCGATCCTATGTGGCTTGCAATAATCCAATTACTGGCTTCCATGTTTGGCTTAAATTGAGGCCCTGGTCATGATAAATAACATTATTACTGAGCCTAATCTCAATCGCCTCCTTCACAACACTGTCCCAGAAGTTATTTGCATAACAAAGGTGTGTCTTTTGTCTAGGCCCATGCCCGTTGTCAGTGGCATGTTCAGCTATAGCAGATTTTTCTTTTTTTCCGAGTTTAGAGCACAAAGGTAGCGATTGGTGTGGGTAGTATTTCTGTAAATGTTGTGCCCTAACCTCCCATTTGGCTTCCGACACACTAGTACATCTAGAAACCGAAGTGTTCCATCCCTTTCAATTTCTATCATGAATTTGATATGGGATGAATTCAATTAAGATGGTTAACAAATTCATTTAAGGATGGTATTCCATGAAACCACATGAGGAACATATTGTCAACAAATCTGTAAAAACAATTAGGCTTTAAAGGAACTGTGTCAAGAGCTACATGTACAAAATGTTCCATATAGAAGTTCGCTACTGTTGGAGACACCCATCTGTCCCTCGGTCTTCCTCTGGGTTTCTTCCCTTTCAGCTCCATGCCTGATGGGTGAAACATGTTAAAAAACACGAGGGAAAAAGAGGAGGAAATTGGGCGACAGCGGGATCTAATTATCGAGATATGCAAATATGATAGCGATGAAATAAATAAGCGTATGATTCTCTAAGAATTTTCCATAATAAATTTAGAGAAGAAGAAAATTTCTATTATGGGTAACTCTGTCGAATACAGGTTGGCCATGGCTGAATTCCTTCCGGTTCCTTGTCCCCAGTCACATCCCACCTCTAATGACCTCAATGTCAACAAGGCATAAAGCCATAAGTTAAAAAAAAAAAAGAATACAGGTACTTAAATTCTTAGGGGTTCCTTAAATCGACGTGATGTCGAACTTCTGTTCCTCAATAAAAAAAAATAGAGCTTTCATCTTAAACTGAACGAACATTCAAGCCGTTTACAACATTTTTATTTATGCACTATAGAGTGATGCTAGAAATCTAAAATTTACACATGGAGGCAGTCTTCAGTAGATACAATGCCATTTAAGAGTCTGCAGCTATGTATACATTAGGCGGGTAGTAAAATACTTCACTTCTTAAGTACTTCATGTAAAGGCAGCAGATATCGCAAAGGCATGTTCTTATATTACATGACCCGTTGTTTTTATATTTTATTTATTCTTGTATTTTTTATGAAAGAACTTAATGTAGAGTTGCTTCTCTGACTATACAGTATTCCACAGGGTCTCACGACTTGTAGGACCCGGATCCTGGGTTAGTACTGATGGGATCCCATCAGGACCGGATTAAAAACGCGCGGGGACCTGTAGCATTTGCTAACTCCTGCTATGTGGTTAATGCGGTACTGGACCCCATCTGGGTCTGGAATTGCTTCTACTTTTGTTAACTTTCCTCTCGATATCCCTTGGTCCTGCAAATATCAAGGTTGCAAAGTAATTTAAAAACAGCCTATGTTAACGTTTCAATAACAAATGATTGAGTAGCTTTCGACTTTTTTTAAATTTATAGCAGAATCTTACGGTCGCCCTATAATTACGCTGGCAGAAATAAAAATTTCAGTACACATACAGGAATGGTAGAATTTTAGGAAACTGTGAAGATATATCCAGGGTCATACCCAGAAGAAATGATAACAAATGGAAATGGATCAGGCTAAGTTTATTACCTTTAGATACAGTTGTCAGTGATAAATGCGCCCAACTTGAGCACCAATACATTCGTGGATACTTCCCGGCATTGAATCAATAAGTGATCGGATGTTTTCTTGGGGTAAGTCTCTCTGCGCCTGCATGTCTTTTGCAGTCAGTTGTTGCACAGTTTGTGTTGGGTCACCGTGTGATCTAATGTCGCTCTTCTTGGTATCCCAGACATGCTCTTTTGGGGACAAATCTGTGGACTGTGCTGTCCAAATTGTGATCGCAACCCCTTGCAAGGTTTGTGTGACGATGGCCGCAGTATGAGAACGGGCATTATCTTGTTGGAAGATGCGATTTGGATGGTGAACATGAAGGATATCACAATAAGATGCAGTACCCCGTCCACATAATGGTGGGCTGTCATTGTGCCTTCAACAACAGCCAACTCAGCCATGCTGTCGAAACTGATTGCCGCCAAACCATGACACCAGTGGCTGAACCTGTGTGACATTCTGAAATCACAGCAGGGTAAGCCTTTTCTCCAATACACCTGCGTACATGTTGTCGATTTTCACTTTGCCACAGACAGAATTGAGACTCATCTCTAAACATAAATGTACGCCATTCACGTGTCCACTTGCGTTTTGCATTACACCACATTAGACGATTCTGGCAATGAAATCAGATTAATGGAACACATTTCATAGGGGTCAGAGAGTGTAACTAAGCTTCTACCAATTGATTTACAATCATCTGGGGGTGACTCCCTGTAACCACTGCTTGGATCTGGCCTGCAGTCACCCATCTGCCAACAGCCACCCACACAATCTGGCGGTCATGCGCTGTTGTACATCTGTAAGGACCTGTGCCTGCCCTAGGAGTATTAGATTTTTCTTTCATCAGTGTATAACAAGTCTGTATACTGACATTACACTACGGCCAATCCTTCAGGAAATTTCACATTATGATGCAATGTTTTAAAACACGTTAATTCTCCGACCTCTCTCACAGTTAGACATTTGGGTGTAGAGGGTTGTCACTTTTCGCCTTGGCATATTTGGCCAACAAGAATGTGTGTACAACAAAGTGTCATGTTACAACTTACTGTTCGCCACTTATATGCAAAAAAAAGCAATTTACACAATAAATGGCACCGTAGGTCTCATTATTACATATAAAACTTTCAATTTTTAATCATTTAATACTCTTCATGTGGAGATACTTGGGGCCAAATTTCATTCCTTTATCACAACACCATCTGGGTGTAAAGGTCGAGCTGCATTTTGCCAATACCGTAACCGGAAAGACAGTCGGCCGGGTGATGGCTCGCCCCCTCGTGTCCACACTTTTTATTTATTTACAGACTTTGGAGTCCATTTGTATAACTTTATAAATTCACAATAGTTGGTGTACACTGCTTAAATATATTACAAAACAATTATATAAAGAAAATGGCTTATAGTCTACTTTTACTAGAATAATAAACTTTTACAACTACAAAGTAAAAAATTTCTGATTAAAATTTACTGTTAATTGTTCATTCATATCTTAAGGTACAAAAATGTAACAATTTGACTTGCTTTGATGATAATCTTCCAATTTTAAACCTACTATGAAAGTTAGCAAGCTTGCACATTCTTGCTAGGGGATTATTTTCTGTATACAAGTGTTTATATTTCATTAGGGAAAATTTTGTTGTTTGACGAGTAATTCTTTGGGGAATGTTGAATCTTAAACTTCCTAGCAATTCTGAACAATCAATATTATCATTGCACAAATTTAATAAAAATTTAAAATCATTAAGTTCATGAAATGATTGCAGAGAGGGTATTCTCAACATGATTGCAATGTGGGTGTATGTATGATCAAGAAATGGGTCTGGAAAACCGATTCTAAATGCCATATACATAAAAAATTTATGCTGAACAGTTTCTATTCTTTTAATTTGAGATAACATGTACGGTGACCAAATTACTGATGAACATGCTAATGTTGATCTTACAATGGATAGATATATTATTCTAAGTGCTTCAGTGGAATGGATTTCACGACATGTCCTCATAACAAAACCTAGTTTGTGTAAGGATTTGGTTACAATAGTGTTCATCGAAACTCATTTTACTGTCGAATATTACTCCTAAATCATTAACTGAGTACACCTGCTCCAACTTGATACCGCTTATTGAGTATTTAGATAAAATTTTCCTACTTGCTCATGTAAATGAAATACTTTTGCATTTTAATGGATTTAAATGCAAGTCATTATCTTTACACCAATTATTGAGAGCAGTGCAACAATTCTGAAGATCACGTATGTCTTTAATTGATTCAATACTTTTAAATAATTTTAGGTCATCAGCAAAAAATAAAAACTTTACATTATTCAAAATTTTACATGTCATTTATAAATATGATAAACAAAAGTGGCCCAAGATGGGAACCCTGTGGGACACCGGACAGTACTAATATTTCAATTGAAGTAAATGCTTTATATTTGACTATCTGAACCCTGTTAGTTAAGTAACTTTCTAGCTACTTGAGAAGGGATCCAACTATCCCAAAAGATTTAAGTTTGAGAACCAGTAGTTTATGATTGACTGAATCAAAAGCTTTACTGAAGTCAGTATAGATACTATCAACTTGAACTCCATTTTCTAGCGAGGATAAAATATATTGAGAGTAACACATTAATATTGATTGGACATTTCTTCCTTCCATGAATCCATTCTAGTTTGGTGATAAGTAAGGAGACATAGTAATCTTTAATTTTTTGGTAACAATGGATTCCAGGAGTTTGTGTATTACGTTTAGATTAGAAATAGGTCTGTAATTTCTAATATCACTTTTGGGGCCTGATTTGTGTACGGGAGTGATAAATTCTGTTTTTCATTCCTTTGGGACTATACCTTCACTAAGAGATCTATCAAATAATAATTTTAATATTGAAGTAATTATATAATTGCATTTCTTAAGCAAAATTGGTGGAATATCATCAGGACCTGCACTTTTATTGTCATCAAGTTTTTCAATTTCTGAGAAAATTTCTGAATTTGAAATATTAATTGAATTTATAGTGAAATTTGTTTGATCGTCTAAATTTATTTGAGTGTTATGAGAGGGTTTGTAAAATGAATTAAAATATTCCGCAAATGCATTTACTATACTTTTCCCTCCAGTTAGGGCCTGCGAGTCTTTAAACAGAACATCGGTAAATCTCTACTACATCTTTTGGAGTTAACATACTTCCAAAAATTTTGGGGATTTTTTGTTATTGAATTCCCTACAGAAGGCATTAAAGTCTCTTTTGGCTAAGGTCTTGCATTTATTTCTCAGATTAGAAAATTGAAAGTATTTTTGTCCTGTTTCCTTATAAAAAATATGAGCGGTCTTTTTCTCGATGATAGTGGTTCCGAGTTCCTTAGAGTACCATTGTGGGAATTTTGACATAAAGATTTGCTTTGTAGGTACACACAAATTGATACACTTATTTATACAAGAGTAAAATCTGCTGACGCACTCCTCAAATGAGGTTCCATTCCAGTCATTTTTAGCTGTGAAATCACCCAATTCTAATATTATACTAGGATAATCTGCTTTACTAAAATCTTTAATCCAAGTATTGTTTTGTACCGAGGCATTGTCACCCTCAACTTTATATTCTAAACATAAAGATGGATGATATGCGTCAGGAGGTACTACACACTCGTTAGCTATGGAACAATTTATATCAAGAAAGTTTGAGAAAATAAGATCAGGTATTACACCAAAGATATTAATAGTTTGAAAAAGGTTTAATAATGAGGTTGTATCTGATAATTTCTTTGATTGTGTTTTTCATGATGAGTTGTCTTAGCAGTGTAGAAAGGATAGCTGCCATTATTACTGTGTTTCCACTGCATGTTTGGCATATTAAAGTCTCCAAACAGTATCCAATTTGAGTCCGCGTACTTAAGATTTATTTCTTCAACAGCCTTGCAGTAAGAACTCACAGTAGTTTCTGTTGTTAGTGAAGGAAAAAGTATGCAACTCCTATGATTAAGCTATTTTCATTTCCTAAGATTCTTATAAATAAGTGTTCAACATCAGTCATTGCTTCTAACTGGAGACATTGGTATTTATTCTTAACACCACCACCTCTAGAGAATGGACTATTGTTTACATTTCTAAAGATAACATAATTATTAAGGTTCAACTCTGCATTATAAACTTTTGGGTCAAGCCATGTCTCTGTTAACACAATAACGTCAGAATCATTCTAAATGTAGTTTGCTTTTTCAACTTCCCTTAGTTTAGTTTTAAGTCCACACACATTCTGATAATAAAATTTTATGCAATTTATACAGTTACATTTTTTAAGTGCTTATAAATTCTCATTATATCGACTATCTTAGGTTGTGCATTAACATATTTAATAGTTTTTACCACTTTGTCCTAGTTCAGGATGTTTAATTGGTCACGAAGCTTGTTCAAGTCTTTTCTCTGAATCGGAGTTAGGTCAGAAGAAATTTTTATTGGGCTGTCACTTTTGTGCTTGTTCTTTAAAACAGTCAGAACAGTCTCAGAGTCATTCATAACCACTTTAATTGGTCTAAGTCGTCCCTTGTCATTATCAGATCGTTTTCCTAAACGAAACATTTGAACTGTTTCACATCACACGGCAGTTTCAGACCGTTAAAAATTTCTGATACTGATTTTTTATCTGATTCAATCCGCTCTGTAAATGAGATCGAAACGGACTCCTTTACATTGAAAACAATTAAGTTGTTCTTGCGTGTAGCCCTGTCAGTCATTTCGTCAAAGATTGTACAACGATGTTTTTAACCTTAACATTTTCACTGACGTTGCCTGATTTTAGTTGTTCAATTGTGTTATTCATTTTGCTCACATCCTCCGACAACTTTGCAATTTGTGTTAATACCTGTGGAAGCGATCATAACATCTCACAGTCATTACAGAAGAATTTCAAGGAACGCTTTTTTAGTTCTCGCCCGTGTTCCCATTCCGCCTTTAGTCACCTTTAACGTTTTCAAGTGATTATATCAGGGAATCAGTGTTGGGGATGACAGGTAAGTTTGTTACCCTAATTTATTTTGCACAGTTTTGGTACAAAAGTACATTAAAATGCTTTTTTATCTGACTCACATTATCACCTAATTGGTTGATATTTTATGTACAAAAATAGTATTCCAGCGCAGTATTAACGAATCATCACCAAAGTGTACCAGAATGAAAGATCGTTGCGTGTTTCAACGCAATCACAATGTAATGTCAGTCACTTGGCACTTGATGTGTTTGTTTTTGCTTGAGGTTTTTTTCTATTCACTCAGTATTTTTTGTTAGTAAAGAACGGGATTATAACATATTTTAATTTAAATACAGATGGTAAAGATTTTGTATGCTAAAAATAATAATTTCATGTTATCTGAAAGTTCTAATCACAGAGTTTCTGATTGGGAAACTCGCAGTGCACCTATATAGTAGTCCCCTAACTTGAAAAGGAGACCTACAGATTAACGTGAAATTCAAACCACAGAGCGTTGTAGAATCTTCGCATTAACAGATAAAAGCTGTGCCAGAGGTAAATGTAAATTTTAAGGTCCACAAAAATTACAGTTGAGGCCGGGATTTGAACCGGGGCCTTCAGTACCCAAATCACACGCAGTAACCATTTGAGTCAACACTCCGAATATAGGTTTTTTAAAAAATTTTCTTATTGCTTTACGCCTCATCAACGGCTAAGGTCATTAGAGGCGGGATGGGACTGGGGACAAGGAACAGGAAGGGATTCGGCCATGGCCTTTTTGAAGGAAGCATCCCGGCATTCGCCTGGAGTGATTTGGAGAAACCATGGAAAACGCAAATCTGGATGCCCGGACAGGGATTCGAACCCTCGTCCTCCTGAATGCAAGGCCAGAACGTTAACCATTCACCCATCACGCTCGGTAATATAGGTCTAATGAAAAATAAGTTTTCAAACATGATAAAATGAACAAACCATCTATATTTGCCATTCCAAAACACGGAGGTCCCCGTTACAAATGCGGATCTCGGCTGCAATTTTTGTGGGTCTTAAAATTGATATTCAACTCAGGCAAAGCTTTGATTTCTTAATGCAAAGATGCTAGTACTCTTCCTAGATTTTATGAACATGGAAAAGAGGTTGATGAAAAAAAGACACTTTTTTTAAGGCAAATAATAACATGAAAACAACATTTGGTCGTAAGGGAAGTGAATTTTCCAAACTCTCTGTATGCGCTTCTCCACATCAAGCAGGAGTACAATTGTCCACACCATCGAAACGTAAACCAATCTAATGACGGCCAGGTGTCGGACGACATGCCGTGTCCTTTGGACAAACTTCGATTGAGTGAGCGCCAACAGTAAAAAAACTTGTCGGTGCGGAACAGTATCGGGCAAGTGAGGCCCAATCTTCAGAGGAGTTAACATTAATCTAAAACCACTTTCGATCACCGGTGAGCAACATGTGGCTAAAATCTTTGCCATATTGACTATTGAACATGAAGTAGGTCAAATTGTTAATTCTGAACATGTGATTTACGAGTTTGCAGCTATCAAAGCTAGAAAGAGGAGATTGTGAAAGCAAATGTTTTTAGTTTATTTGTGTATCTTTCAAATGTTATTAATATTACAATTTTACTATTATTTTTGAATAACAATAAATGTTTATTTAATTATGTTTTATCAATATCATATTTTACACTAACACAATATTATATTTTACTTTGAATTTAAGTTTTCAAGGGGTGACACCATCGATATCTGCCCTGGGTCTCACCCACGATAGCTACGCCACTGGGTGTTGCCACACAGATTACCCTTGTATCGATACAACACAACAAACTATACCAGCCACTTAAGATAGCTAAGAAGAGCTGCATTTTTTGTTTTCTTTTGTTGCCGTTGTGTCATCTTTCTTCCTAAATTACCAGGGAATGATTCTTTGATCTGCTTAAAAGATTTCTATAACTCACTGGATAATGAAAACTCATTTGAAAAACATTTTCAATAAGACTCGTAAAGTTAATTGTACAGACCTACTTCACACCACACTCTGAACTTGAAATAACACTTCAGCAAGCACTATAATTAAAGATGCATCAAAATTCAACAGAACAAAATTAGGATTACTTTATCAATGATCAGTGTTGTCACACGGGCGATCCTAGTCAAAAGAGTTTTATATAAAATCAACAAAATACAAACTGTCACTTCTCTCAAAAACCCAGGGTGACATCTGGAAGGGAATTTGAGTGAAGGGCTAATGTTTTTCATATTGTAATGCACTGTCACATGACAGTTAGTTCAAATGTGCTGGCCACACTATGAATTCAGATCACACGCATGAGCAGCATTCTTGGATATAGGATATTTAAATTATGTACAGAGATGCAGTAATTAAATGATGGTAATAAATGTCCACATGCTGTTGTGTGTTTTGTAATTCATTTTAACTGTGACAAATAGTATGATTGAAAAGCTATGTGGCTTGGCTTGGAGAACCCCCTCCCACCTCACTGCAGCTTTCTACCCAACAACCCTCCCCTAGCCCCACCAGACTGAGCCATGTAGTTTATGGATACTCCCTACAAGGTGTCTTATTGCAACTACCATTCAAAACCAATGTGTATATATATATATATATATATATATAAAAACTGAAATTAGTGCATACAGAAAAATTGTATATGCACAGATGGATGAACTATAAATGCTTTAGGTAAGGCTCAAGCTGCTAGCCAAGTTCTAAATGGGATTAACACAGTAAAATATAAATATTTTATAAATTCTTACTCTCCCTCTATTTTTTTTTTTTTTTTTGAGATGATATCCTTAATTTGCTTTAGGTATTCAAGACAACCCTGCTTCTGCTTATTACAGCGTACAGAACTAAGATCTTTATTTTTGACTGCAACAGAACAGGGTTGTTATAGACACTATATGTATGAGCACTAGTCCCTGATTTAACAGTCTGTATTCATATCTTATGTTCATTGTTGTGATACTAAAGCCTTTGTTTTGAAATATCTTCAAAATCCAACTTCATGCGACAAGCCAAGGTCTGTTTGTCCTTTTAAATAAATCATTATTTTATTTAAATTTTCAGTTTCTGGATTTTAAATATAAACTACTGTTAAACACAATAAAGGAAATGTAAACTTTCCCTTAAATATAAGCTACGATGATGTTATTTTTAACTGCTCAAGTTACACACAACCATATGTTACAAAGCATTAACAAGTTGTCTAAAACAACAAATGATTCATGACCAAGCAAATGTTTCATGAATTTATGTTTTTAGTACTGACACAGATTTATAATCAGCATTTCAGTAATGACAACATTAAGAACTACAATAACTGATACAGAAATGACTTTTTACCATTGGAAATATTTTTTCCCTTTGTAGAATAATTCATATACATACAAGCTCAATAAAAAGGTATGTATTACTTGAACTGTTGATGACCTAATTTTCAGTATGGCTGAGATGTTTGCAACACTACCAATTAATTCACCAATTTTACTATTCAAAACAAATATCAATGTTAAACTGCACTTAGTTTTCTAAGATGAAGTATAAACCAAGTGCTGTGTTAAGAGCCTTTTTTTTCTGCACAGTAGCTTGTACCGGCAATTAAAAATAACAATTTTATCATAGCAGATGCAAGCCAATTACAAAAGCAATAATCCACAAATTTTCTTCCTTATACTGTTCTGAGAGTTTTTTTATGGCCATCCCAGGAATCAAACCCATGTTTTCCTGACTGCCAACCCTGAGCATTAACTGCTCACCCACTAGGCTCGGTTAGGAACAAGGGAAGCACTTCTCATTCAACAATTTTTTAAACTAAAGTCTTTATAACAGACTACATAAAACCATAATTTATTCCTGAGAACTCATGGAGTTTGCACATTTTAGATTTTCTTTGAAACCTTTTTACCATCTTCAGTCCTTATTATAATGTTATCTTAGTGTATCAATTTCTAACACCACTTAAAATGATGCCTTTAAAGTTTTCTCACTCTCTAGTAAGGAAGTGACCAAAAATGACAAATGAATTTAGAATATATCAGAGCCATAGAAGTGCTGGAGGCAAATGGAAAAACATCAGTTAAGATCCAAGTGACAGCTCAAGGACATTGCAGTTGATTCTTACGGGTTTTCAGAGTAAGGACTGTTTTGAAAGGAGTCATCAGAAAGAAAACTAATGAACATTCTACATGTTGGAGAGTAGTTAGCAGTCTGAATAAGGCAAATTATTTAGAGAACTCAGAAGGAGGTGACTAACTTCATTTAATTGTTGTCAGAATTAGTGTAGTTAACTAGCAGGAGATGCAGAATTTACGTGGTGAGGAATATATATTACAAAACATAAAAACTATTAGTGGGGTGACTGGACAGGGATTTATAATTTTTTTTACTTATGGCTTTACACCTCATTGACGTTGAGGTCATTAGAGGCAGGATGGGACTGGGGACAAGGAAAGGGAAGGAATACAGCCATGGCCTTCTGTAGGAAGCATTCCGGCATTCACCTGGAGTGATTTGGGGAAACCTGGGAAAACCCAAATCTAGATACCTGGATGGGGATTCGAACCGCCCTCCCTCCCGGAATGCAAGGCCAGAGCGATTTATAATGAATAAGAATATAGGAAGATGGTCACTCAGAACAAACAGTTTATTGATAGAATTATCTTAACAAATATAGAAAATAGGCCTCTACCACCACATTACTAGAAATATAGCTGCCAACTTTAGAAAATGATAAAATAGATAAAATTGAAAATTTAAATAAATATGATAAGTGTGAGGAAAATTTAATAATAATGGCCAACTTGAATGCTGTAGTAGGATAAAGAGAATAATTTTAGGGCATTATGGCTCATCAACAAAGAGGTCGTTAGAGCCAGTTGATCACAAGATGGAATGTGAAAGAAATTGGACATGCATCAACATCCATCAATAATACAACATTAACAAAGCAACAACAGTGATTCAACAAGCAGCAGCAGATGATCTTTGCAGATGTAATATAGCACATAAACTGCCTGGACATGAAATGTATGGCACCTTAAATTAAGAGCACAAAGCTACATGAAGTCACAACTAAAACAGCAGCAAACTATCACTTATTACAATACAGCAGTATTCTTTGTATCTGTTTACATTATTAACAGATTATTATTAAGGTATAAATTCTCATTTTCTTTAAAAAAAAAATGGTTCTCCTATTAACCGCTAAGTTGACATCCCTTTATATCCTCTTCAGTCCCGAGGTATCATATATGATACCTCCAGAAATTATTTTTTTTCTCGGGCCTCTGCACAGGTGAACCTTTTCTCGCCTGTGGTATCATCTACGATACACATCGCGCTTCTCACAGCTCATTCGTTCGATCTTCTGCCGAGCTTCACAAGGTGGCAGCACTGAAACTTGGGATTCTGCAGCTGTACAGCATGTCTCGTTGAAATAAAGGTAAAGTCATATCTTTTTTCCATTTACAAGTGTTTTCACGTGCTTTAATAACTTATTAAATCTGTACAGACATTTCCCAGTTAAAATCAAACTATAAATTAATGTTATAACGAATTTAAAAACTTTATACTTTTAGGTATCATATATGATACCTTGGGACTCAATGCCTACTTTTTTTTTTACGTCAGTGGAAGTGTAATTAAATATTCTTTTCACTTGATTTCCAGGTTTGACTGATGAAAAGATCACTGAGCTGGTCCATAGAATTAATCAAGATTATTCTGACATGGAGTTTGATGAATCTGATGCTGCAAACAGATCAAAGTGCCTCTTGTTCAAATTCGATAAACAAATGAGTTCTGGAGGCATACAAATGAGTAAGAATAAGTATGTTACTAAAGTAATTATTTTTTTCCCACTAGATAGTTTATTTAGAATAATTATTTTTCACTTTTAGTTTTCAGATCGGTGACACCTCCAGATTAAAGTGAAGAAAGTGCTTCAGAAAAGGAATCTGTGCCTCTTGTTCAAATTCGACAAACAAATGAGTTCTGGAGGCATACAAATGAGTAAGAAATAAGTATGTTACAAAAGTAATTACATTTTTCCCACTAGATAATTTATTTAGAATAATTATTTGTCAATTTTAGTTTTAAGATCGGTGACACCTCCAGTGAACTCAAAACAAACATTCTTGGCAGCAGCTCAGTAGCCACAGGTGAACTTACTGACAGGAACTGTTTTAACAAATTTTACAAGAAATTAAATTAAATTGAGACAAATAATATTAACAGTGATCCATGTGCTAATATCAAGAAAAGAAAAACTACTTTGAATATTTTTACTGTTGTAATTTTGTTTAAATATTTTGAATTGTTTACTTACAATTGTTGAAAATTTTTATATTACATTTGTATGTTGGTCTATCTACAGACCTACAGCAAATCTGAAGAATATGTGTATTGTTTATGACTTACTTATTTGTAATAAAACAACATGAAGCAGTAAAGTTGTGTATATAATTTACCTGCTTGAGTCCCAAGGTATCATATATGATACCATCTATAAAAAATTAATTATTGTTTCAAAAAAAATTTCACGGTCATTCATTGTTAACTAGCACTAACACAAAGTAAATAACACAATAGTAGTTAACTTGCACTTTTATTATGAGCTCGGGACTGAAGAGGATATTACATATAAAATGTAACCTATAATTTTATCTGGACAATTTTTTCCTAAAGATATTTTCCTGGGTTACTCTTGTTTGTTTTCAGATCCATTTCTGAAAATCACGTTTCTTAAGTATAAATAACTCCATCATAGAATTTGGAACTGCTAATATTTTCTAAATTTTCATGTACATACTACTTTACTTACAATCTGATAACCCTTTAACTATCACAGAATTTTTTTAATTTGATCTCTTATTTTTATCTTAAAACCATGTAACTACAAACCAATTCAAATGTGTATGTCTTGTGAAACATTTTTATCAATTTGTTGATTTATGAAGAACTTACTTGATATTTGAATTGAAGTGAGCTCTGGTTGTGTGTGTGTGAACTGCTGTGCACTAAACTTGAAATAACTTCATCATCAGCTAAATTTTACCATCTAAATTAGTTTTAAGTTATAAAGTAAATAGTTAGGATTATTGTTAGTGAGGCGAAATAAAAACATTTATCACTCGGAAATAGAGCTTCAAAAATCGCATATTCTTATTGGCTAATACTCATTTCTTTTTAGCTGCTTTTTGATTTAGAAATTAGCTGGAAGATTGATAGATTAAATACTGCAAATTGTAATTTAACTTTTAGGTATATCTAATTTAACATCTCAATTTTGTTGTGTAACTAAAAAATAAGTGTTATAGATTCGGATTGTTGTTGATTGTTGCTAAGACGTATTTAGACTTTTGTTTTGTCTGAAATATAACAGTTTGTTAGTTTCATTAGTATTAAAGCATAAAATTAACAATAATCTGCTAGAAATACAACCAATAAATAATAAATAAATGTTAATATCTGACTTCTGGTTTGATAGTAACGATTTAAAAAATATCAAATGTAGATGTAACTTCATAAATCCTAAGATACTTATTAATTGTTTCAGTCTTAAATATAATAGTTGCATATTTACTTATTTCAAAAATATTTAAATAGCAATTTCTTACTAAAAAATTTAAATATTTGATTAAAGTATTTTTATTTACTTATTAATTACTATAACTAGATTGAGGAGTAGAGCTCTTATCCAATTAAATAGAAATGTTAAAAATATGGTATAAATTTTATTAGACTACTTTATTAAATAAAATTAAGGTTCTTTTAGAAGGTGCTAAAAAGTATTTGGGAAAAAAACATTACTGGAAAGTGTGGCGCCTGTCGCAAGTATGTTGCGAAGGGTTTGGGTTGTAGTTGGTGTAAGCAGTGGTTTCGTTGGGCAGGTAGGGAAGAGGAAACATGGGAAATAAATGAGGCTCTCTCATGGTTTTGTTCACTTTGGGGATGAAAGGATGAGGGAGACGGGTGAAACAATGAGGGAATTGCGTGAAAGGATCAGGGTTCTTGAGGCTAGTCTTGTGAAGGCTCGGCTTGTGGAGGCTCAGCAAGTAGGGGTTAGGGATTGCAATCCAGCAAAGCGGGATCCCACAATCCTGCATCATTAGACAGTCTGGTGGATCCTGCACAAAAATAAGCGGATCCGCAATCTGCAGCGAAAATGTGTGTCAGTCTGCATGACTCGTTGTCCCACTCGGTCTCTATCGGATGTATTGCACTGTTTGCCTGTACCCTTGCAGTTAGCATTTGACTCGTGTCAACAAATGTTTGTTTTTGTCAACCTTCGTCTTTAGTAAGTAAATAGATACACTTTTACATATTAATTAAAACTTAAGTTTGTTTTGGGGACACATTTCTATAATTTGAGTTACGTTGTGTATTTAGTATGATTTTCTAACTATGTGATAAGTATTTTTTACATTTCGCACACGCTATCTGAACTACACAGTTAAAGCTTTTTATTCATAGTTTCATTATTCCCATTTTCTATATTTGTGGCTGAAAATTTGATTTTTCGTTGATATGAAACTAATGTTCTCGTAATTTTAACGATCGCATAACTATTTATTTAGCAGCTATCAAAAGGCAATTGTATATCCTTTGACTTATTGTTGTTATGCCCGCTGCCTCAATGCGTTTGAAATACATGTACTTTGATGAAAGACACCTGCTTACATGTGCTACTCTGGCTTTTGATTAATCCTTCTTGTGATGATTTGGTCAACTGCCACAATACATTATTTTTGAGTAAATAGCATGTGTCCTTTCAACTCCTAACTCGGAGAATGAGCTTAACAACACAATTAGAAATGAACAGACTAAAAAATTTGAAATTCATCCTGAGGATAACATGAAGGAAATAAGAAAGTTGAAAAAACATAAAGGGGCTGGTACATTACAACAGATATCTTAGAGATAGTTGGATGTGACATTGTACCTTATCTTCAAATATTGGATACTTGCTACTTACCACAGGACACAAAAAGTGCCTGTACATAAAGGAGGGGTGAGAAATAGAGTCAAAAATTACAGTCTGATCAGTTTGACATCAGTGGTAGGTAAATTAATGCAAAGATTGATATGCAACCACATCAGAAATATATGTGAGGAGCGTAAGTGGTTTTCAAACATGCAACATGGCTTTAGGCAAGGATATTCATGTGAATCTCAGTTGGTGGGATATATGCAAGCTATTTCAGATGAAATGAACAAGGGAGGCCAAATTGATAGTGTATCACTAGATCTGTCAAAGGCTTTTGACAGAGTAAGCCATAAAAGGGTAATAAATAAGGTAAAAACTATTGGAGTGGATGATAAAGTGATTTAATGGATAGAGGAATTTTTAAAAGGCAGAAAACACAAAGTTAGGGTAGGAAATGCAGTATCAAATGAAGTGGAAGTAAAAATGGGAGTGCTGCAGGGTAGTGTATTGGGACCATTGCTATTCATGATTCGGGTAATATCTAGATCGCGATACCGCTGCAACCACTTACCGCCTCGCGTTGTAAACACTTCCCGATGGAGAGAGTATGACGTCACTGTGTTTCCGTGAGTGACGTGCTCAGCCTTCGATTGATTTGAGAATACACTTAGGCCATAGAACGTAACCAATAGTAATAATAATAATACAATTTACGGATTGAAAAAATTAAAGAGAATTATTACTTGCACAGTTAACGATATTATTGAAATATGTACAACATTCCAAACTGATAATTGATATCGTTCATTAGCGTTAACGTCATTAGTCACAATTTCATTGATTTGTATTTGATTCCATTCTTCTATAATTTCTCGCGTGGCTCAAATTGCTATTAAAATCAATCATACGAAATAAAATATTTATAAAACAAGATTTCGTCAATAACCGGCTGCGTTTAGGTTGAAAAACAGCCTGGACCACACTAACAGTGATAGACACAATTTGGAAATTTCCTATCAGCAGTATCGTGTGCGACGGTTACCTTTAACTATGGTCCAGGCTGCATTATGACGTAAACGACAGTAACAGCGATAGATACGACATAGAAATTAGGTATCCGCAATAAGGTGTTCGATAGTTAAGTTTCAGTGTGGTCCAGGCTGCATCAAAACCTCATAGCAATTTACTCCTGTACTACTGGTGCAAAATTAACTATTTCTCAATATGAGACGTATTAGTGATGGACTACTTTCCGTGGAAGTGACATTTAAAGCTGCGAGCGGAACGTATACGTCACATTCAGCAAGGTAGTGACGTCATACTCTCTCCATCCGGAAGTGGTGTTTACATCGCGAGGCGGTAAGTGGTTGCAGCGGTATCGCGATCTAGATACTACCCCATTATTCTAATGAATAATTGTGTTGATTGTTTACTATCAGAAATTAGATTGTTTGCACATGATACAATGCTACATAAAAGGATCAAAACGGTAGAGGACTGTAAACAGCTGCAGGGTGATCTGGACAGGATATCTAGTTGGGTCGGTAAACATGGGACGAAGATAAATGCAAAGAGGAGTCAGGTTATTAGATACACAAATAAAGAAAAACTAAAGGTTGACTACGATTATAAGGTGGGGAAAGAATTGCTCGTTGAAGACTTGAAATGTAAATATCTTGGCATTACATTTGGTAACAAGCTTAACTGGACCGGACACATTGGTCAGGTAGTAGGAAAAGGTTTCAAAATTCTGCACTTGTTGGAGAGAGTGATGAGGGGACGTACAAAAGAAGTAAAGGAATTGGGTTACAAAACTTTGGTCAGACCATTGCTTGAATGTGGTAGTGTAGTATGGGAACCACATTTATCGTATCAAATACAGGAGTTGGAGAGGATACAAAAAAGGGCTGCTACAATTGTTTCTAGAAATTACTGCAGAATGCAAACAGTAACAGATATGATAAAAGAGCTGAAATGGGATTTATTGGAAGACAGGAGGAGGGTGAAGAGGGTCATGGCAGTCTACAAGACATATATTAGTGATAAGACATGGATAGATATTGGAGTAAGATTTTTTTTTTTTACCGCTTTACGGCTAAGGTCATATGAGGTGGGATGGGAGTGGGGACAAGGAAAGGGAAGGAATTCGGCCATGGACTTTTTGATGGAAGTATCCCGGCATTCACCTGGAGTGATTTGGGGAAACCATGGAAAACCCAAATCTGGATGCCCGGACGGGGATTCGAACCAGCGTCCTCCTGTATGCGAGGCCAGAACGTTAACCGTTGACCCACCATGCTCGGTGTGTAAGAATTCAAAGTAATGGATAGAAGGGAAAAGATGACCATGACCACAAGCTGGCACTCTATTTCAGGCACAAGGGTGTAGGAAGATTCTCTTTTTTGGGTAAGGGTGTCAGGTATTCGAATAACTTACCAAGAGAAATGATGAATAATTTACCAATAACGTTGAAAGAATTCAAAGCTAAAATTTGCAGAGGGCAAATGTAGGTGGGTGCAGAAAAGGGAGAAAATGGGTACGTAGGGAAATTGCCAACGGGGCGTGCGCTCCATCGCAATATAATTAAATATTACGGCCAAAAATATCAATCTGCACTGTAAAATGATGTTGTTGATAAAAAAGATGTTTTTGTTCACCATACTGATGATGGCTGAATGTGAAATATGCGCGCATGCACATACACAAAAATAACTTGTTAATTTTTCAGTACCTTTGAGACAATGTCCTGATGCTGAGGTAGTCAGTCACAAGAAGTTTTAATCCCATGGACCAGCATGAAACTGTTAAAACTACTTCCAACCTAAGTGCCACAAAATAAAATGTATTGCAATTTACTACTGCAATATTAAGAAGTCATTACCTCAAGGGACGTAAAGCAGTTCATACTTCTGTAGACCCAAAGTTGGGTAGTTACGTTAATAAATAAATGGACACTTAACAACACAGTACTTAAAAGGAGACACAAAAAAAGGTCACTAATAATGCTAGTTAAGATAATATTCAATTGAACCTTATTTTTAAAGATTACTGCAATAATAAGAAAAGTAGTGTTTCATACATGCCGTAATTTTATTAAATTGTTACATTAAAGCATTGTAGGGTAATATCTAGATCGCGATATGGCTGCAACCACTTACCGCCTTGCGATGTAAACACTTCCGGATGGAGAGAGTATGACGCAAACGTCGCACACGATATTGCTTATACCCAATTTCCAAATCGTATATCACTGTTAGTATGGTCCAGGCTGCGTTTCAACCTAAACGCAAACGGTTATTGACGAAATCTTGTTTTTATAAATATTTGATTTCGTATGAATGATTTCAATACCAATTTCAGCCATGCGAGGAAATATAGCAGAATGGAATTAAATCAATGGAATTGTGACTAATAACGTTAACGCTAATGAATGATATCAATTATCAGTTTGGATGTTGTACATATTTTGGTTTAATTCTAGATGGGGATACCGCTGTCTCGCGACTGTTCACGTGATGTCACGTTCACATACAGTCATCATTTATTATTGTATTGTGCCCTCGCTATGCTCGGTCACAATAATTTAAAGCTATACAATATCAACATAAACTGATATCCCGAAGGTAGATCAGAGGCAGGCGGCCGCTGGTAAGCGGCCGCAGATGTCCGATAACACAACGGGATGTTCAATGTTTCAGGTGAAGCTCGCATTTCAATAATAAATTATCTCATTATATTGTCTCTGAATTATCCGCTGTTAACTTCGACAACTAATAACACGTATTTTATGCAGATGACTGTACGTGAACGTGACGTCACGTTAACAGTCGCGAGGCAGCGGTATCCCCATCTAGAATTAAACCCATATTTTAATAATATTAAATGTGCAAGTAATAATTTTCTTTAACTTTTTCAATCCGTAAATTTTTATTATTATTATTACTATTGGTTATGTTCTATGGCCTACCGTGTATTCTCAAATCGATCGAAGGATGAACACGTCACACACGGAAACACAGTGACGTCATACTCTCTCCATCAGGAAGTGTTTACATTGTGAGGCGGTAAGTGGTTGCAGCGGTATCACGATCTAGATATTACCCGCATTATATTTACCTAATCATTTTATAACCAATATATTTGAAAATGACAGAGCAGCATGGTTGTAACAATGATACATTCTTTACTGGAGACATTTCATAATGTTTTACTTCACTTTTCATTTTCTCTTTGTTTACAATTTTCCCCAAATCAAAAAACAAAATCATAGTAAAAGTGATTGAGATATTGGAAGGAACAAAATATAATTAATACCTATGGAATGGTAGTTGGTGGTTAGCAAAGGCTGTTAAGCTTATTTGAAATACATAATATATCAGTGACTTAAAAATTTAAGTTGTATTTCCCACACTTGACTGCAACAAATGTGAGGTTACTGCAAAACTGTAAACAATTGTATTTTGAGCACACATTTGTTTTTCAATATTATTTAAGAGTGGGTGTATATTACAGCCACAAAATATATACTAATTTAAAACTAAAACTACCACAATATTAAACCGTAACAGATCGCTAGAAGCCATTTTTACACCTGTGAAGTGCAACGATGACAGGAGTAATGAATAAACTGTAATGTGCAATTGTACAAATTGCAAGAACCAGGAACAAAATTTGAAGCCAACTATAAGAAATGTTAGTTTTCAGTTCAGGCTGCATTTCAACAGCTAATTTTGTAATAACAAAGAAACTATGGTCAGGGTCACTGATGGGCTACAACTGGCATTCATTTTTTGAAGTTACCTACAGCCACTATGTGTATGTACATCCTGAGAAAAAAACATCACCATAATGAATCACAGCTTTGTGTATAGATAAATAACACGAAAAATGTGATCCAAAATTGCAAATCTGAATACACAATACAGAAACATTAGCTGAAATAATTCTCAAGTATCCGGATATATAGTGTTAACACACTGTATGAATTTACCTGTAACGTATACATTTCGCCGTTTATTTCGATGTCCTTGTTCAAAAATTCAACTCCAATTGTATGAAAAGAGTGTTCATCAAAATGATTACTAACAAATCTGTTCATAAGACAAGATTTTCCAACCCCTCCATCACCAAGAATCACAACCTTTAGAAGTGTATTTTTACTGGGCTGTCGTGAATGTCGCCCTTGAAATTGATTTCCTGCCATTGTGTTTATTTACGACCAGTTTACAGCGGCAACCTCAAGTGCCTGGCAGAAAAACATTTGTTATTATAACATTTCACACCACTTACTGCATCTGTAAAAAAAAAGTAAATTTTATATGTATAAACTGTATGTCAACAAGATTATGTTAAGTATCGGTAAGCTAGCTTTTAATTCCTATCTCATCAGTAAATATCTCTTAAGATTTACTTACGGAAAATAAGGTAATCTAACAAATCTCGTCTTTCTTAGACATTACAATGATACACCTATCACCAAGACATCCAAAGTATCAATATATTGGAAGAAACAAAATATAATTAATACCTATGGAATCGTAGTTGGTGGTTAGCAAAGAGTGTTAAGCTTATTTCAGATACATCATATATCAATGACTTAAAAAATTAAGTTGTATTTCCCACACTTGACTGCAACAAATGTGAGATAACTGCAAAACCATAAACAATTTTTGCATTCTGAATGTTAAAAAACAAGATTTTTATGATAAAACGGGATATGTTAAATTAACCTAGCCTTTTTTTATGTCCATAAATAAGGTAATTCCACGATTCATTGCGATGAAAGTCGAAATAACGTCAAACGACCAGGCTCTACCCAAGGAGTATGAGATTGATTTGATAAGTTTTCGTCTTAGACCATGTATTGCGACACTCTTGATAATATTTCAAGTTTTAAATAGTAACAAACAATTGATGATCATCACTCTCTACGAACAAATATAAGATTTTAATAATTCTGTAAATCGTTTAAAAGACATAGATGATCGGCATAGTCAACTGTAGTCAAGGACAGGAATTTTTCAAACAACCCTCGAACGCTAAAACTGGTTCGAGTTAATTACCTCAAATGTGGCTGGTTTTTACAGTACCATCTAAATTAAATAGCTGTTTTGTCTTAGGCAAGTTAAATATAGGTAATGCAAATCTATAAAACCTTTAACTAAACGTGACTCATGATAATTCTGTACTAACATGAACACATTTACTCAACGTATTACCGATTTCTTACAAGTATGTAAGCATGGAGGAAGGAATATATGGAGACGACGCAAGGGACCTTCACCACATACTGGAGTGAAACCGGGTGGAGACAAGTGGGGAGGGGAGGCCGCCATATTGCTTGACCAGAGAAACACGGGAAATAGGCAAAAAACCTCAAGGGAATCATAATACAACCGTGCCACCGCAATTTGATGATGGATTATTATGTAACTCGACGAGACACATCAAAAATGAAGAATAAAATTTTTTGATATCGTGCTTAGTTCTCGAGATATACTGTCTCAAAAGAGTGGAGTTTCTGGTTGAAATTCAGAAGAAACGTGTCCCCAAAGTCAAATTTGGTGATAGATTCTTATGTAACACGACGATACAAATCGAAAATAAAGAATAAAATTTTTCGATATCTCGCTTAGTTCTCGAGATATTGTACCTTAAAATTGACGTGGTTAGGTTGAAATGCGGCCTGGACCAGAAAAAAACTATCGCCATATCCATATTTGATGATGAATTCGGACGTAACTTAATGAGCAGGTAATTCTTTTTAACTTGAATAACAAACTGGGCTACAGTCCTTAAATTTTAGTTGATGTTCAAATAGGTTATATTTTCACATTCTATTTCAGTAATTGACAAGGAAGATTTCAAAATCTAGAAATATACTTGTAGACATATTTACAAACAGAAACAAGTCATATCTGAAATTTAAAAAAAAGCAAAGTAATGTCAATGTTAGAACTTTAAAAAAAATTAATACTTCATAAAACCTCATAGTTTCTGAGCTTACTTAGAAGATTTTGTATTGCTAGAAAAATCAGTACATTCAAAAATCAGAAGCTAACAGCTAATAATAAATAAATTGTTTGTTCTCTCTCTGGTATACACCGCATTTCAACCTGCCAACATTTCCATTAATATTGCCGCTACAAAACCAAACTATGTAGACACATCTAAACACAAGAAATGCATCGCGAACTACATTTCGTCAACAAAGTTTATTTCATCACGTTTAGTAGTTCGCACAGCACAAATTATCACGATTAATTTCATCGTGCAATTTCAGTGTAAACTTAAACGTGAGTAATGCATGCAGAATACCATATTCACTGTGTCGCGATGTAAACATGACCCGTTTAAATTAAATTTCCAACATTTGTCTACAATAAGGCTAGCTTTTCAGGTGCAAAATAGTAACATATGCTAATTGTCTACACTACACCAACAAAAATTTGAAAATATGATCCTATTGAGAGCAATGAATAAATTTATAGCGAATGGCACTAATGTTGCGGTTGCCTGTCAGATACTTCAAGAACGATAATTACAATGTGACTTACTTATGAAACGCTATTCCAGGTTTTTTCCTATCTCGTCTGTTTGTGCAACCATATGCATCACAACTTGGCATTATAGAAAACTTTAGAATATTAGAAAATGAAATATTCTCAGCAGCTGACACAGTGCAAACAGCCCAATGTTTTGGTACTCCTACGATGTCCGCCGCGCAGCGCAGTTTTTTCACGAGGTTTCACGGATTTAGCGTTATCTCGTCTCCATATATTCCTTCCTCCATGTATGTAAGGTCAATTCTACCAATACGGTCTATTGGCAACGATATGGATTTAATTGTGTACAATTCCTAAAGTTGATTGATGATTGGAAATGAAACAACAAATGCAATTAACAGGATTATTTAATTTTATTTTTTCAGTAATATTTGTTATACAAGAAACGCCGAAGTATAATTCAGGTGATTACCAGAGTTTTCAAATCTCACTCAACAATCACGAAAAAATGCTGGAAAAATATAGATTTAAAATAATACAGTAAAAAATTCTCTTAATCAGATAATCTGAGATTATAAAGCTCGCGTAACACTGTATATAATCACTGTATATAATTTGCAGCTCTTACTAGGTTTTTTTTTGTTTCTGCTGATGGTTTTACGCCTCGTCAATGTCGAAGTCATGAGAGGCGGAAAAGGGCTGGGGCAAGTAAGGGGAAGGAATTCGCCCAATAGTCTTTTGAATGAACCATCTCGCCATTTTCCTGGATGGATTAATCCCAAATCTGATGACTGGATAGGGATTCAATCTCGCGTCCTCTAAAATGCGAGTCCAGAGCTTTACCGCTTACTCTCTACACTCGGTGGTTCTTACATAGTTTCCTCGTTGCTTAAGTCTCGGATCAATTTGAAAATTTTATATTTTGGTCGTAAACTAAGCAGAAAAAGAAATGGATTTTTGCACAGTTGATTTAAATTACCTTCCATCTTTCATAAATTATTCACGTGTTCACTCTTAATAATACATATCGACGTCCCGTAAGAACAACGACAGAACTACAAAATCTGAACTTTTGTGGCCTGATTTGGTGTAAACTTTTGGAAGAATAATAGCGCAAGTGTCGGTTGAGTTCAAGATTGTGTGCATTACACGTTGTCTCTGGTAGAAAAACGTTACAAGTGTACTTTGCGTAAAAAATTGTTTATTACACCAAAATATAAATGACGTAAGTGTAGTTTATGTCGTTTTTGTTATTAATTTTCTGTGAATTCTGTAATGTAACTGTGCGTTTGGTCGTTGTTTTAAACATAATATTCCAATGCAATGAAATAATTTTAATTTAATTCAACCGCTATGACAATTTCCCTATACACCCAACTTTACCTTTCCTGTACCCTACTGCTTTTGCCGTCTACAAATTTCAAATTTAAATTCTTTCAGCGTTTTTGGTAAATTATTCATCGTCTCTCTCGGTAATTTATTGCAATCTCTGACCCTTTTACCCACACCCTTATCCCTGTTTGTGGTCATCGTAATTCTTTCCCTTCCGTGCTCCTCTCCTAATTCTTCCACCAGTATCTTTCCACGCCTCATCACCAACATACGCCTTGTACACTCCCATGACTCTCTTTATCCTCCTCCTATCTTCCAATGAATTCCATTTCAGCTTCCTTATCATATCAGTTAATAATCGTGTTCTCTGACAATTTCCAGAGACAAATCTAGCAGCCCTTCTCTGCACCCCTCCAACTCCTGTATTTGATACCCAAAATGTGGCTCCCATACACTGACGCTATTTAAGAGTTATGAAGCGACCCAAGCGGTAAGCCGCCACGAAACCAAAGGCTCGCTTAGATTAATCACTCCCAGATTTGTTTCACCTGAAATATGTGATCGAAGTAGCAGGAATTCAGTGTTAGTAATTGAAACAGCAGGGAAAAGATTAAGCAGCTTTAATAAATGGGGTAAATAGACAAATATAAGGAAATAATGGGAATACTGGATGGTAATAGCTCTGATTGAATTAAATAAAGTTACTAATGAATTTCTAGTCGCTTGAAGCATCTTTCCCAAGGTGGCAGAGGTTAACAAAATACAATTTAGAATGTACCTGGTAAATGTACATAAAGTCTGGAAGTTTCTTCGACCATAGCGGAGAATAAATCCGCTGAGCGTCAGTCTAAAACTGCCCTCTCTAGCCGTAGGCCAGGAGGGGAAATAATAGCTTCCGTTAACTATTCATCAACTGTCTAGCAAGTAGTAAGCTCATAATTGGCTCATTAAGTCTTATTCAGTATCTTGCAGCAGGCAGGGTGGCGCGTTCTGGACGTCTGCTTGTCTTAAAACATGCTGCATTTAAAAATAATTATGTCACCTGCCTCCAAGGGCATTAGAAAGTTACTTCGTCTGAACAAGCTATGCTATTGAAGCTTAAAATTATACCAGTTCATTAAGGTTATGCTAAGGAATTTACGTTTTAAGTCAACAACAATTCTTTCCACACCTTATAAATATAATCAACCTTTAGTTTTTTATCTGTATACCTAATAAGCCGACTCTTTTTTGCATTTATCTTAAATCCATGTTGACTTACCCTGCAGCTCTTCACAGTTTTCTACCGTTTTGATCCTACTATATATCATTATGACATCTACAGACAACCTAACTTCTGATAGTAAACGATGAAGAATCATTCATTAGAATAATGAATAGCAACGTTCCCAATACATAACAATGTGGCACTCCTATTTTCAATTCCACTTCTTTTGATACTGCATTCTCTACCTTAACTTTTTGGATTCTAAATTTTAAGAATACTTCCCCCCAGAAAATCACTTTTTTATTCACTCCAATATTTTTACCTTATTTAGCAATATTTTATGGCTTACTCTGTCAAAAGCCTTTGAAGGTTCAAGTATTACATTATCAATTTGGCCTCCCTCGTCCATTTCATCAAAAGTATTTTGTACATAACCTACTAACTGAGATGCGCATGAAATCCTTGCCTAAAGCCATGATGTCGATTTAGAAACAATTTACATTCCTCACAGACTTTCCTGATATGGTTGCATATCAATTTCTCTATTAATGTACCTATGTAAGTGAACCAACAATTCTGTAATATTTCGCGGCTGTGTAAGTTCATTTTTCTTCTTTCTTAAGTGCACAAGGCCTGGCAGTCAGCAGCCATCCATCCATCCATAATTAGCGCAGACAACTGTCTGCAGTGGTATCCTTAGCACTAGGATTTAAATCCTATGGCTAATGTCGGGGTATAGGCTTTGAAACTGGCTTTCTGATTTTGTCTTGATTTGAAATTTAATGCGGTTTTATAAATGGATCACAAGTAGACGTCTAACCACAATGATCTCCAGACTGCGTTTTAACCACGGAAGATTTCTCAGTCACTTTATTCGACTAGGTCCGAAGGAATCTCACCTCTGCGATTGTTACATCGCGTTATAGGTGACACCAACCACATTTTCGTGTAAAAAATTTAAACGGTACCAGGATACTATGATCGAGGAATTAGTCAACATTGAAATCTCACTCCCCACTAACCTAATCCTTCTCCTAGCTAGTGATAAGTAACAGAGCAGTGTACAACAGCCTTACCAAATTCCTAAAAAATGAAAATGTAGATCTATAAGACTCCACTAACGGTGAAAAAAAATCAAGCATACAATGCGGGCCAATCAGATCTGATCACCGGGAAGAGTGTTACAGCCGAGGTCTGAAAAATGAATAAAACTTTTATCAAATAAACATAATCTCTAATAAAACAAGAACTCAAAACCACTAACACAAGGTCGGTATTGCCTAGCTAAGTCGTACAGGAAGATATCAACAATCACAAAAGGAATTGTAACAATTGCTGCAACGAGGCGGCTTCATACTTGGAAGATTGTAAACTTGATTGAAAATTGTAATCAATAGTCAAAACTGTATTGCACAAGCATAACGATAAATAGTACATACAAAATTGTGATTAGCATGGTCAAACCCGTAAATAATTAATTATAAAGAATCATGTAAGTGATGACTGTATAGTTACATAACCGAATGTCAATAAATAAATAAAAAGACGGGTACGCTGGGGTATGATGATGGGGGAAGCGTGGCGGTATGGGTGCCGGCGAGCTGCTGGCTCGCTCTGCCTGCTGACCGCTGCTGTGTGGAGTGGCGTGCTGAGCCGGACAGACGAAGATGACCACATCCCTGGCATGCACGCTTGTGACAACACGATGGCGCGGAACTCAGCGAGGTGCCTGGAGCGGTCGCGGTGGACCTGCTGCTGTGCATGATCTGGTGAATCTATATGGCGAAGACGCAATTTCATAAGCAGAAACCGGCGTACCGCCTGGTGGGGAAACATCTACATCTACATCCATACTCTGCAAATCACAAACATTGTGGGTGGCAGAGGGTGCTAAGCACCAATCCTAAACCTGCCCATTCCAATCCCGAATAGTGCGAGGAAAGAAGGAATACATATAAGTATCAGTACGGCATCTTATTTCTCTAATCTTATCCCTCCGGTCATTGCGACCTAAATAGGTTGTCGGAAGAAGAATTTCATTGCACTCGAAATTTAAATTTTTTCGCATATTCTCCAATAAATTCGAACGCAAGCTACGTCGTCTGTCTTCCAAACTATCCCAGCCCAATCTATATATCAATTCTGTGACGCTTTCATAAGGGCTGTAACAACAAGTCACGAATCTAGCGGCTCTCCTCTACACCCTCTCAACTGAGTCAATCAGAACCTTGCGATACGGAAACCTAAGCTCCGTTGCGGCGAAGACGCTGGTTTCGTGGGGCTGCCAGTGAAATCGTTGCGGCGCAAGCCGGTGAAACCACCTCGACTATGTGGCTGGTCGATGCTCCACCTACCCTCGTGGCTGAACAGTAGCTTCGTGGTCGGCGGTCGTCGGACTTGGCACGTTGATGCCGAAGAATCGTCCTGCGAGGGATCTGGTGACCACTGGTGGCGTGGACGTCGTAAGTCGGAAGCGCGGGACCTCTGCAAGGGTGAACCTTCGCAGCATGGATGCCAGAACCCACGCTGCATCAAGGGCTTACACTGGCGTGGCGACTGCAAGGATACAACTCCAGGCACAACAACACCGCTATTCAAACAGACACCCTAACTGGGAGATTCCATGCCACTCCCGGGGTAAGTAACTGCATGATACCCTAACCAACTAACAACAACTCCCACATCATCCTCAACTGTAGTATAGATTCTATTGCGGTACTGGCGGTATCTTAGCCAGTCGCTTTTTTTTTATCCCAACTTAACTGTCGCAGAGGGTTTTTCCCTGGGGTAAAACCTTGGCACCTTTTTCCCCTCTGCCCTGTCTCTTCTTTCAAAAGTTACCATCTATCTTCTCCGATGGTCCCATGTAAACGGGTGGATGCCTGGACACATGGAATACATCACAATCCAGTTCCTATGATCACCTATTGATTTACTAAGTTAATGCATGTGCATAGGCGAGCAGTAGATAACAGGAATGGCGTCATGCTTGGAGGAGCGGGTTTTTGGGGGCTCCCCCATAAAAAAAACACTTCTTGGTAACAGGTGCTCACCAGGCACAGACCTCGCGTCATCTCCGTGCTGTGGAAGTACAGATACTTTTAAATTTTCACTAACATGTATCTTTGAACTTAGAAATTTTCGGCATAGCAATAGTTTTGTGATAGAAGAAAATATTTCAGTAGATACAGGAATTGGAAATTATTTCCGCCGGCGATATGAGTTAATGGACATAATAGACTTTGATGCAGTTCCTGAAGCCGTAAAGTTTTTGAATGGTTTAGTGGAAGCCTATTTTATCTAAATTTGCGAACGTTGGGAGGATTTGTAAATTTTATTTGAACGAAGGCGTGTGAATGTAGTTTATGTTGTAATCTCCTGCATATTCATTTAAGTCCGATATAATTTTTAGTCAAACGAGTTGTAACCTGATCCCAGGTTAAATTTGTGTATTAAAAGGCAATATAACATATTCACAGTCTCAGTTTAAATATCTATCTTGCTTTATCCGCAAGGCATAATTCTATTTAATAATATCCTGAAAATGAAAAATGAGAGGTAATGAAATGTATCAGTTAAATGTTGTCGCAACTAAAGAAAGGTTAAGAAGAAACAAAATTTATCCTTGTAGCGGAGCGGATATTATCGCAACCTGATAATTACGCAGTTCATACTGAAATTCAGTAAAATGAGGAAATAACACAAACAAAACATACTGGGAGTAAACAAAGAAAAGAATTTCTTATGAAACGGAAATTTGCAGAAATACGGGACTAATGACAATATGTCATGGAAATTCAACTGATGACTAGTGGGCCAAATTGAAGAGAGAGATAAACAAAGCATGATAAGAGACGTTACTGGGATATCTTGAATCACAGAGGAAATATTGAAATTGAAGTTCAGAGGAGAAAGCACAAAATGCTCAGTGTTAAGTAGGAAGACAGCAGTAAAGATATATGAAAAAAATTAATTAGGAGATTAAGGATGAAGACGCATTAACGATGTATTAAAAATGAAGTGAAGAGGTGCTGGAAGATGTTAGTTGCTAGACAACCTAACAAGTTGATGGCGGGAGAGATAGCGTTAAAAGAGCTCCAAAAGAATTTTGGAGTAATGGAAACGTGTATTGAGTTTAAAGTCACTGATAAGTTTTCTAAAGAAAAGATTACAGAGTGAGGAATTTGTAGATAAACTCTATGAATGCTGCAGAATGTACTATAATTTTCTAGGAGACAAAAGTCTGGTATACTTCACGTGACAGACCCAGCGTCAAGGACAGAATCTAACAGGGCTTCGAGAGATACAATGCAGTATTGTATTTTTGAACTGCGCAAAATACTTAGTGCTCAAATAATATCGATGTTCTCAATTAAGTGAACCTTGGCAGATGTAAAGCTTCAGTTCCACTTTCAACAAGACAATGTTTATGAAAGTCAAAAATAAAACAGCTGTCTCCTTTGTGAGGTTGCTCACTGAAGCGTAAATGATATGGCGAAGGATCACCTGCTAGGTGGTACGTTTGGACAGAGGGCGATGTCTGAGGGGTGCTTAATCTCTGCAGCCGTTGACCCTTGTACGCAAGGCCATGGTTAGTCAATATTTATCGGAAAAATATTCGCAAGATTTTCTGGGGTCAACGACGCTTTGGCACGCTCATTGTGAGGAAATTTCCACAGTGGTAGATTGTTAGAATGGGTTTTTGAGTCTAGCTGTATCAGTGGCAGCAATGGTAAACCTGGGGAGAAAATTTAAGCCGATAATGAATTGAATATTCCTCACTAACGGAAGGAAGAAGGGATCCTTGGAGGCAAGAAGGCAAGCAAATAATACACTCAATATGGAGAGCCGAAATCGCTGTTAACACCTTGCAGTGTACGCATATATTGGAGACTGACGAAATTTATTGATTAGTCATGCTTACTTTGTTTTATCTGTTTCCCTTTCTTCTTCATTTCGACGATCCTTGCTATGAGACTTGGTTCCGAGCTGCCGTGCTTATGATTCTCAGTTAAAATACCGTATCCTGCTTCACGTGTTTTATGCACGTAAAATTGAGCACACAGATCTTCTAACATTTCTTTTAGCCGTCAAATAAGGATGAATTCAAATCTGTGGGTGTGATACTAGAACCCACACCTGAAGCAACAAATTGCCCTTGCCTGAATCTCAGTTTCCAGTTACGGTTCTAGGGCAAAACCGCGACGGACAAAACCGCGACGGACAAAACCGCGAACGGACAAAACAGCGAACGGACAAAACCGCGAAAGGACAAAACCGCGAATACAGAAAAACCAGGAATACATAAAACCACGACAGTTCGTAGATTCTTAGCGTTACCCAGGGTGCACCACGAGGAGGTGATCTACGTAACACCCCCTAATTTTTTTTATTATAAAAATTACACAAAAGCATGAACATTATGGAAAATAAAAATACAATATAGATGGATTATACGAAATATACATCAATAAACCATTAATAAGTTAATATAAATTGTAACAAAATACACAAGCACACTATCTAATAATCGAAATTATGAACTATACCAGAAAGAAATTTCTGTGCATCGCTTCAATCATATTCACTAACTAAATTGAAAATCGACTTGGTGACTCTCGCATATGTCATTTTCTGTATTTTTCTATCTCCCCTTCCATATTGCACCAATTTAACCTCCATGTCATTTTCTGTATTTTTCTATCTCCCCTTCCATATTGCACCAATTTAACCTCCGTCAGATTTTGCGATCCCCAAATCGTTTAAAAACTGCGTTAGGATAATATTTTGGAGCATAAGAGATCAAACAGTGAGGGGATAACTCGTAGATTATAAATTACATATACACAAAATAAATTACACTACCGTACTCCATAATAACGTAACCCTAGCTGCCGTTTCGCGGTTTTGTCCGTTTCGCTATTTTGTCCGTTCGCGGTTTTGTCCGTTCGCGGTTCTGTCTGCGCGGTTTTGTCCTCGCGGTTTTGTCACTTCGCGGTTTTGTCCGGACACGCCAGTTACGCTGTCACCAAGAGATGATACTACAGCAGTAGGAGACGAAGCCAAACCGAATGGAAGACCTTAAGGGGGGATTAGGAAAATGGTTGAAATTAATTACACTGAAGTGCCAAGAGTCCAGAGATATCTCCTAATATTGTTTGGGATCCCCTTTTCTCTAGTTAAGGGCTGCAACCCAATATGGAATTGATCCAACAAGTTGTTGGAAGTCCCTTGAAGCCATGCTTAGTCTACATACGTTCATAATTGCGAAAGTGTTGTCGGTGCAGGACATTGTGCATGGACTGACCATTCGATCATGTCCCTCATATGTTCTACTGGATTCAAGTCTGGCGATCTAAGAGATCAAATCTTTCGTTGGAACTTGTAACGGGTTAATCTTCTTTTCTTACTGGTATGACTTTCCCCGTTACAATTAAATATTATAAAAATTTATATTTATTCTCCAATTTCCAATATCGGATCAGTACTATAGGACTTTTATTTATCCTCTCTATCCAATACTGGATTTATTACCACAGCTAAAAATAAATTCTCTTTTAAAATGAAGAGCGATTACTTTTCAAATACCAATTCAAATGGTTTATTAAACTTTTATAGTAATAATTATCATTTACTGATCTTTTGGTATTCTTTTAACACACATTATTCTATTAAAACACAATGGTTACAATTCATTCACAATATTATCCTTCTTCACTGCCTTCGAGCTTATTTTCTCAAATATCAAATTACTACTTTGCGTTCATCTCGCCTGGATTTAGAAAGTCTTCTTACTTCTGCCTCTCAAGCCATCTCTTCTTTAACAACTGCAAACCAGAAATCTTTGTCCCCCTGACCTGTCATTCTCTGACCTTGAAAATTAAATACCTAAGTTACTATATATAATTATAATTATTTGCTAACAAACTAAGCTTATAATAATAAATTTCACGATTAGTGAGGTCATGTACCTCACAAACGGTCTATAATGTTCTTCCAAAAAGCGTGAACGATTTTTAGCCTGGTGGCAAGGCACATTGTCTTCCTTGTTTGGGAAATTGGAGGACATGGATGGCTGCAAATGGTCTCCAGGTAGTTTAACATAACAACTTTCAGTCAATGGTCGGTGCAGTTTGACCAGAGACCCCAGTCTATGCCAAATAAACACAAATAAACCTACCACCAGCTCGACAGTACCATCCCACCAACCTAGATCTTTGACCTTGTAACACTACAGAGTGATTATATGAATATCGATATGCGCGAGAACGAGAGGTGCGATATGGAGGTGAGTTAGGCGTTGTACAGTAGTGGGGGAGTGAGGTAGTAAGATGGAGTGTTGGACAGAGTAGCGGGAAAAATTGTATTGTCGCGCGTGTTTTTTGTTTTTTTTTGTTTTTTGTTTTTGTTATTGACTGCGCCGGGTGCTAAAGAACGATATGTTGGTCGGAAGAACCTTTAGAAAGAGTGCTAAACAGTTGTAGTAGTGGTGTGAACGGTTCTTAGTGCAGTACAAGAATAAGCAAGGACAGTGGACAGCAAATCCGAGTGCAGTAATCGGAGTGTTCGTTGTTGCTATAGCCATAACTAGTGTTCACCACTTATTTGAACTTGCAGTCTAAGGATTAACGACGTCTGATTAAGAACTATATATATATATCTGGTGGTTCGCGATGGCTTGCTGTATCTGTGTGAACTTGAGTGTAATAAACAGTAAACTGTATCCATGAGATATTGTCTAATTCATGTAGCTTTGGTTTCTTGGAGTAGACATAAGTAATTAATTTCGGGTAATTACCTGTGGCGGCCCGTCAGACCTAATCTGTATCAGTAAAGCCACCCGTATAATATACTAGCAGAGTTCCCGGTGTTGCCCGGTATGATCTAGCTTGATTTGCACACACAGTGAATATTGAAGCTCAAAAATGAGGTAAGTTTTTTTGGGATTTTAAGATAACCGTGGAGCCGCAATTTGATGATGGAATCCTATGTAACATGATGAGTCAAATTGAAAGTAAAGAATAATTTGTTTTTTATATCTCGCTTAGTTCTCGAGATATCGTATTTCAAAATTGACGTGGTTAGGTTGAAATACCGCCTGGACGAGAAGAAAAATTTCGCCTTAGTGAAATTTAATAAAAAAAATTCGTATGTAACTTGGCGAGACAAATCGAGAATAAAGTATAAATGTTTTTGATATCTCGCTTCTACTAGGCGCGTCCAGAAAGTAAGTTCCGTTTCAATTTATCTCCGCTGTAGCGCTGCGATTGCAGTTCCACACATGCACTGTAGACGATGTGTATCAATGGGAAGAACGTGCGCCATTTTGAGATCGCTGTCAGTTACGTACGCTTTGTTGTGCTTGTTTGAAATGTCGGCGTTGATTGAAAATCCCGCCGCCTGTGAAATCAGGTCTGTGATTCGGTTTCTGAATGCGAGGAAAGTGAAACCAAGTGAAATTTATCGGCAAATTTGCGATGTTTACGGACCAAATGCGATGAGTGATTCGATGGTGAGAAGATGGGTCCGACAGTTCAATGGCGGGCGTAGTGATGTGCACGATGAAGAACGAAGTGGGCGTCCACCTTTGGTTACAGAAGAACTGGTTCACGCGATTGATGACAAGATCCAAGAAAACCGTAGGTTTACAATTAGTGCTCTCGCTATGGACTTCCCCCAAATTTCACGATCCCTGATGCATGAAATTATTACCAAACAACTGAAATTCCATAATCTTTGCTCACGTTGGGTACCAAAGATTCTCACTGAGCAACACAAAACACAATGGATGGGTAGTGCACTTGAGTTTTTGACCCGTTATGCTGAAAGCGGTGAAGAATTTCTGAGACGGATAGTCACAGGAGATGAAACGTGGGTTTCTTACGACACCCCTGAGAGTAAGCGGCAATCAATGGAATGGAGGCACACTTCATCCCCACCAAAGGTTAAGCCGAAGCAAATCATGACACCTCGGAAAATGATGTGCACAGTGTTCTGGGACTGGAAAGATATCCTACTCATTGACTTCTTACCGCGTGGTCAAACAATCAAAGCAGATGTTTATTGCGAGACACTTCGGAAATTGCGCCGTGCAATTCAGAATAAGCGCCGGGGACTGTTATCAAAAGGTTTTGTTTTGCTTCACGACAACACACGACCACACACTGCAAACGTGACGAAAAACCTCGTACAGGGATTTGGCTGGGACGTGTTTCACCATCCTCGGTACAGCCCTGACCTCGCTCCTAGCGACTTTCATCTGTTCTTACATCTCAAGTCTTTCCTTGGCGGTCATCACTTCACCAATGACGACGAGCTGAAAGAAACTGTTTCCAACTGGTTGAAGACACAGGCGGCAGATTTCTATGAAGAAGGTATACAAAACCTGGTTCCACGCTATGACAAATGCCTGCAAAATTTCGGCAGTTATGTGGAAAAGTAGTTTAAGAGTTGTAGAATTTTGTGCAATAAAAATTTCTTCTGTATCTGTGTACAATTTCATTTTATTACCAAACGGAACTTACTTTCTGGACGCGCCTCGTATATCTACAAGGTGGAAATGCACTAGAGATGTTTTATTTTCTTCCTAGTGGTTGTTGTTTGGTTGAAATACAGCCAGGACTAGAAGAAACGTCACCAAAAGCACAAGGAACTACAACTGATATTTAACATGTTAAATCTCGAAAACCAAGTGAGCTATCAAAAAATGTTATTCTTTATTTTAGATTTTTCTCGCCGAGTTCTACAAGAATTTATCATCAGAATTTGGCGCCACGATAATGATAGAACTGCCAGTTTTTTGCACTTGTGAATTAAATGTCATGTCAGTCACTCCATTTTTCTATACATATTTAAACTGCTAACCCTCTGTGTAGCAGAAAAAGATGGGGTTGGGGTTGATTTATTCCTGCAATATTTTTAACCATGAAATCAGGAACATGTGTACTAAGGTTTATCATAATAACCACAGAAATTCGTGCAGCAATAGAAACAATTCAGGAAATGTGGTAAAGACAGAATCGCTCATCAATAAATTACAAAAAAAAAAGGGAACACTATGTCAACAGTAAAGGTTTTAAACAGTTCAATTTCATATTCAAAGCCATCAGATGTGCATTACTTACTATTAACAGCTAGAATTTAATTCGCATCCAAACATCAGAGATTGTAGCTGTGCGGCCAGAGACCGTAATTTCAAAAAGGAACAAATTTCTCGGAAGGTTCTTCACTAAAGGTTTAAAATAGCTCACTTTCATTTTCAAACCCGTCAAATATGCATTTCAAAACACAGCCATTAAAATTTCACATCAGAGATTGTAGCAGTGCGGCCTCAGATAGTAACATCAAGAAACAAAGAAGATATCGAAAGATTTTTCATTGTATTATTAATATTAATTTAAATATTTTACACTTTACGTAGCTTCCTCTTCGCATTCAATATAGTTATGTATGGGATTTAAAGACTAAATACAAAAATTTAAGAAAGTAAACGTTACATCCGATCACATGGCTATTATATTTTTTACGACGTATGATGTAAGCATCATATTTCTATTTTTGTTTTGTTTCACGCTGTACGTTAAGATTTTTATTTACCACTCCGGCGATATGTTACGTTGGAGCATTAGACATACCAAATACTTCAATTAAGATTCTAATCTTTAAAACGGTGTAAACCCCATGGAAATCTGCTCTGTAGTTTCCAAGTTTTTTATACTTCAAATATATCCGATTTTCATTTTATAGATATAGATGAACTGTAATAACCCGCATATTTGACATTATAACGTCACAACCTAGTGGGATCTATGGCATACTTGAACCCTACCAACAGCTCTTACCAACTGGAATCGTGACTTGTCTGACCACGTAACCTCTTTCCAATAGATATGTTCACAAGCACGAGAGATGCGCTGCAGCCGATGGCGTTTTGTTTCCAAAGGTATTCGTTTCAGTCTTCTGCTACCATATACTGTCAACGCCAAATTTCGGCACACTGTCCGCACGGACACGTCTGTCGTACGTCCCACATTGAGCGTTGCTGTTCTTTGACACAGTGTTCCCTGTCTGTCAACACTGACACCTCGACTCAGACGTCGCTGGCTCTGTCACTTAGTAGACTCAGTCGACCACTGTGTTGTACACATAACGGGAAGTAATGTTGAACATTACATATTCACGGCACACTCTTGACATTGTGGATCAAGGAATGTTGAATTTTCAAAATCACAAAAAATTGAACATGACTCACGAGAGTACAAATGAAAGCCCCGATACTGCACGGCACATTTGTACGTTTCTACCGCGGTGCTGCAGGCATATGGATATTTGAACCTTCTTATCCTATGAATTTTGCACATCAGTATATATAGTATGTATACTTAAGTTTTACTGAAGAAGATAAGTCTAAGGTATAGAAAACTACGAAATCTTGACTGCAAGGAATGAAGAACTACTTCTGTCACCAATGGCAAGTCACTAACTGGCATGAAAACAGATATTTGTATTAACTGCAGTGAACCACTTGAGTCTAAATTTTGGAAATAATATGCTCTGGCAGTTGGTAATTATTAGCTCTGGGCATGCGGAGAGTTCTTCCGCTGGGAATAGTTGTGGTAAGGTTTCATGAATTAACAGTGTCGCTAGTCAGGTGCCAATAAAAAATGTCGTGTCTTTAACAGAAACTAGTGTCTTTCCTCTTCGTCTTTAAGGTGTAACATCAGTAGTTATTTACAGCTGCTCTCTGACTGGGAAAATCTGAGGATGCATCTCGTTGTTATTCTGTTGAAATTTAGGAACTTCACGTTAGCTTTTCCCATCAATATGTCTGCGTGAGGGTTCCAATCTTGAGTCATGTAGGCGTCACAGGCAATCTGGGAATATATTGAAATAAAACTACACCTTCTGCCACCCATAAATTTGTGATTTTCAGGATATAAATGTTGATAAAAATATGGTGTGCTAAGTTAACAGCTATTGATATGAGCTACGGAGTCTTTTTTGAGGCTGTGGACTCATTACTTGATCTTAGCTGATATTAAAACTGACTGAAAAATTTAATCTAAAATTCAACAATAGCAGTGGGAGTACGACAGTTCATATCATTTTCTCGCCGAAGCTGGAAATGAGAGAAAAAATTAATTCCTTGGATAAGGTTGATAACACTGTGCAACAAATTAAAAGGTAAACGTTAAAAAAAAATCTAGTCATCCTTTATGTATTTCAACCTCCTGAATCTTCTTCTTCTTCTCGTATCGATGACGGCATCAAATATGAGGTAGTTTCTCCGCCAATGCGATGGCTTTGTGAATAGCTGATTGGAGGTCAAGTTGGGACACATTCATTCCGATTTGTGGACAGGACAACAGATGTACCATGGTTTCTCACTCCCGGCACGAACATGTGGTATTTGGCTCATCTCCTAGGTATCCCCATGAGGTTAGAGTATCTTTGGAAAGGCCAACTCCAACTCGAAGCTTCGGATGCAGGTGGTAGACCATCTTTTGGCATGATCTACTCGATATCAGGTTGCACTCTCTTCTCTCAAGCCAATATTCTTTAATTGCTTGGTGTTCCACAATGATCCGTCTATGGCTTCTACAACCACCTTAAAAAATAGTACTCAAAACATCGCATCACCCACTGTTTCTGCACAAATCGAATACATTTGTAATGAATAATAATGCAATATAATAATATACGAAAACACCACATGAAGCTCAGAAGCTTGCGCCCCTAGCGGCACACAGCGAACTGTTACGTTGCAAAAGGCGCTGCCTGTCCGTCACCGTGTTGTGTTTGTGGAAGGAAGTATGTGTTAGTGTACAATGTCTATCCGATTCTGTGTAAACTCACCTAAAAGTTTTTGTAATATTGGTGGTGAAGAAAGACGGAAGAAACATTACTGCTTTCGTTGTTTTTGCTTTAGGGCGCGTCGAACTGCTTTCGTGAAAAAGGTTTGCCATATGTATATAAGGAGTGAAACTAGGTGACATCAATAAACCATGGGCTCCACACCTACTTTTGCGGAAAATTATTTGAGTTTGTTATTATTTTTATGATAAAATAGCTTCGCATTTTTATACTAAATAATATAATGTTTAGGGATTTACAGTTTATCATTTATTAATCATTATCATTAATAAATTAGACATCAAAAAACATTCAAAATGTACTTATCACTATGCAAAGGAAATACATGAACAAAATCAATTTTTGTCTTTAACATGAGACAGATACCAGTATTTGGTATATTAAGAAATTGTCTTGCCTCATCATTATCATAAGAAAACAAAACAGCTGTTAATAGTCGGGTGACACTCAGCTAAGCTGGGATTTAATTTTATAAAAGGGTAGACCCACGGAGAAATATTCTCGTCTGTACAGGTCTCCCTGCCAGAGCGTTTCAGGTTGCATCAACATGCAGCAATGCTTCGGAGTAATTGAAATTTTGTAAATTACAGTCTATTAAAACAGCACCGCTGCTTACGTGGCGTTCAGAACCACAACTTGCTCATAATACCACGTCACTGTGTGGAAATAACATTTCGCGTGCACTGAAAAATTTCAGTTTCACGGTGAACAGCGACGCACTGTATGAGTAGGATAAGGAAGATAAATCCTTCCTTCTTTTGTGTGAACATGGCCCGCAAACTCTCTAGGGGCCACGGGTACTTCCACTACTACAATACGCTCTTACGCAGGCTCTAACTAAGACCCAAGCGCAGGCGACAGGGCACACCCCCTGCACACCAGGGATGACCTTCCTGCCTCCACAGCAAGAAGCACTCCCCTCCCATCCATCGCTGATGTCGTTTTCCATCCAGATCCATTCGCCAAGATCAGAAACGGAGAAAAAACACATTGGCTACCTGTATTTGCTATCTAATTTGCACATTAGAACTGCCTCCCAGTTCGTTTCTGCCAATCTTTGCTTCACGCACCAAATTGGTTATCTCTCCCCTCTCCACAAACAGTCCTCCGTAACCTCTCAGTTTTTTTTTTTTTTTTTTTTTTTTTCAGTGGCACATCGCATTTTCTACAGTCGCCAGCTTTGCACGGAATATCCGGCGGATAGGGCACACCACCCGCTGCTAAGAACGTTCCTCCTATTTGTAAGTCCGTCTACCTCAACTTTCCCTTAACCAGCCCAGTCTGGGAATTTCCTTGGGGAGTTGTGATTTTTGCGTTTTCTACGTGTTTCTACCCGTATTGTTAGAGTTACCGGCTAGGAAATATTTTTTCCGACAAATATAATACCTCGGTTATCCGCCGTTCGAATCTTACTGCGATAATGGCCTGGTTCCATCTCCAAAAATCGTATTTCATACTTAATTGATTTTAGTAGTGGGGAAGGCCAATTCTGGGACAACAGATCCTAAGCTGACTCCCTAAGAGATTCAACTGGACCTCGTGACGTCTCAGTTTTAAGTTCATTGTATGGCGGGCTGTTAGAATGGGCCAATGGTGGCCGACATCACTGGCGCGGGCGATATAATTCGACCAATGAGAGGCCACGATCAGTGGAAATTGCCCAAATTGGTGGCGGGAGGAGCCAGAGAGAGGATACCTTCTGTCTTTGTCTAGCCCTGGAAATCCCATTGCCCCAGGCTGCTCAGGCAGGTTTGTACATCAGTTTGCTATGTGACCCGAGAGCGTGCTGGGTGAAAGCGGTGAAGGAATGCAGCGTTTGCTTACACAGGTGCGCACCACTTTTGCTTAGGGCCATTACCGCAGGTACTTAGAAATATTTCAGCACTTAACCAAGCACAGTAAATTATTATCTTCGATTCAAGAAGAAGTATAAATGAATGATATTGTATAACCTAGGAATGGCCGATTTCCGTTTATCAACGTGTTCCTAAAACACTCAGAAATCAGGACATTGTCTCTTCTGTAGATCGTTGTTACCTTAGTCCTGAATGCATTAGAACCTCGGAAAAAAATATCGTAATAAGCTGTGTACTGAACCTAAAATCACGGACCGCAACCGATTATCGGATTTTCATTGAGGCCATAAACCGGTCATATCGCGCGTTATGTGTGCCCTATACTGTCTTAAAAACCACGATATAAGCGTCCGATTTGAGGAGGGAGGGATCAGGCCGCCCCACCTGTGGCAGATTGACACAAACGTGTCTTTCAGAAGCTCATATTAATAAATTACTTTGACCAAACAGTGCTCAAGAGTTCAGTTCTACTGGTCACTTATATTGATGGCACTTGTAATCCATTGGGTGTGATGACCAGTGAGATGTATGGTGAAGATATACCATTCATTGAACATCCTGTAAGTCGTCAGTCTGATGATATGTGGCCAACCATGAGCCAGAATAATTCTTCTCCACTTTTTCGTTGCCATGATTGGTGCTGTTAGTTGGGTCGAACTCGCTGTATCCAAGGACATGTGTGTGATCGACTCTTTCTGTGCATGTTTGCGTAAATATGGTTATCGGAACCTACTCGACCTTTTTTCTAACCTGTCTGTCTGAATATTTTTGTAACGGGAGTGGGGTACTTGACACTAACTATGAAACCTTAATTTACACTGATGGAGTAAGTTGTAAGGATACCGAAAATCAACATCATTTGTTGGGTAGGAGTTAAAAACATACTATTTTTAATAAAATAAAAATGCAAAAAGTTAGTCACGTCATACGAAACACCAATCGGAGCGCATGACGTCAGTTTTCAGCTCGCGCCAGCGAAGATCCGTGTATTTACGTTGGACGATCTTTCCGTCGCTTATTTAAGATTTTTAAGGTTTCAGTGCTGGTTTTAAAACTATTGCTCTACTTATACTCGAAATGGAAGTTGGTTTTATCAGGGCAAATAGCTCTAATTTACCCAGAATTGAGGTGATGATGCTGGGAATGTTTTTTACATGAAAAAGCGATTTCTGCTCAGCAAAATTCTGTAACGTCAAAATGTCCAAGTAAGTAGATCTGTTACGTTATACTTAATACCATATTACGATAAAACGTTAGAATATGAGGTATTTCAGAAGCGTTTGTGTTAGTGGAGCATTTACTTAATACAAATCCGTAATTTGTGATTTCAATGAGTGGGTCTACATTTTGAGTAATTTAGAATATTTCAGTGTAGTATCTTTTAAAATGTGTTTAATATGACTATTTCTTCGCAGAAGAATGTGTAGTTGTTAATCGTAATGTAATTACTATTTAAAACATCCTTGAGTGATTTCTTCCACTATTTTTTGCCGCGCTGGGTTAGTTAAAGTTAAAAGTCTGTTTAAATTCGTTGAACGCAATTTTTCCGGCAGAAATGTTGTGAATATAAAGCTTTTTCTTTCGGTATTGGAGGTTATAAAAATTATGTATAGCTAGAAATTTATTTTGATCATATTTTCTAAGAAAGTCGCAAACTATCGTCCTACACAGACGGAAAAAAAAATCCCAACACCAAGAAAAAATTATTGTAGAGTAATGAAATTTGGACAATGCATTTGTCAAGTTAACATGTTTAATTGATTAAATTTTCAAGATCACAGGTTAATTTAAGCTCAAGAAAATGCATTTCAAATGTGAAATACTGTTAAATTAATAGCCGGTGTAACCTCCAGAATTTTGAATGCAAGCCTGCAAACGTGAATGCATTGTGTCATACAGGTTTCGAATGTCACTTTGTGGTATGGAGTTCCATGCTTGTTGTACTTGTGCTGTCAATACTGGGACGGTCAGTGCTGGCTGTGGATGATGCTGGAGTTGTCGTCCAATGATATCCCATACGTGTTCAATTGGAGACAGATCTGGTGATCTCGCAGGCCAAGGTAACATGTCGACACTCTGTAGAGCACGTTGCGAGACAACAGCGGTATGAGGGCGAGCGTTATCCTGTTGAAAAACTCCCCCTTGAATGCTGTTCATGAATGGCAGCACTACAGGTTGAATTACCAGACTGACGTACAAATTTGCAGTCAGTGTGTTTGGTATAACCACAAGAGTGCTCCTGCTGTCATAGGAAATTGCTCCCCAGACCATGACTCCAGGTGTAGGTCCAGTGTGTCTAGGCCGCAGACAGTTTGGTTGCAGGCGTTCCCCTGGCCTCCTTCTGACCAACACTCGGCCATCACTGGCACCAAGGCAGAACCTGCTTTCATCAGAAAACACAACAGATCTCCACTCCGTCCTCCAATGAGCTCTGGCTTGACACCACTGGAGTCGCAAACGGCGATGGCTTGTAGTCAGTGGAATGCACGCTACAGGGCGCCTGGCTCGGAGCTGTCCTTGAAGTAACCGATTTCTAACAGTTCGTTGTGTCACTGTGGTACCAACTGCAGCTCGAATTTCTGCCGCAGACGCAGTACGATGCGCCACAGCTGTACGCCGAATACGGCGGTCTTCCCTCTCAGTAGTGCCACGTGGCCTCCCGGAACCCGGTCTTCTTGAGGCAGTACCATCCCTTGACCACTGCACCCAACAATCATGCACAGTGGATACATTCCGGCCAAGTCTTTCTGCAATATCGCGAAAAGAAAATCCACCTTCTCGTAGCCCTATTACACGACCTCGTTCAAACTCGGTGAGCTGTTGATAATGGCTTCTTCGTCTTCTTAAAGGCATTCTTGGCTAACATCAACTCACTATGTCAAATCTCAGCGGTAAATAACGTTCACAAACTTTACAGCGCGTATTTAAAGCAAACCTGATTTGCAAGCTCTGAGTAGCGCTACTAGCGCCACACTTATGCGCGAAGCGCGAAATTTGAATCGATGTCATCTTCGGTATTGGAGGTTATAAAAATTATGTATAGCTAGAAATTTATTTTGATCATATTTTCTAAGAAAGTCGCAAACTATCGTCCTACACAGAGACAAAAAAAAATCCCAACACCAAGAAAAATTATTGTAGAGTAATGAAATTTGGACAATGCATTTGTCAAGTTAACATGTTTAATTGATTAATTTTCAAGATCACAGGTTAATTTAAGCTCAAGAAAATGCATTTCAAATGTGAAAACTGTTAAATTAATAGCCGGTGTAACCTCCAAATTTTGAATGCAAGCCTGCAAACGTGAATGCATTGTGTCATACAGGTTTCGAATGTCACTTTGTGGTATGGAGTTTCCATGCTTGTTGTACTTGTGCTGTCAATACTGGACGGTCAGTGCTGGCTGTGGATGATGCTGGAGTTGTCGTCCAATGATATCCCATACGTGTTCAATTGGAGACAGATCTGGTGATCTCGCAGGCCAAGGTAACATGTCGACACTCTGTAGAGCACGTTGCGAGACAACAGCGGTATGAGGGCGAGCGTTATCCTGTTGAAAAACTCCCCCTTGAATGCTGTTCATGAATGGCAGCACTACAGGTTGAATTACCAGACTGACGTACAAATTTGCAGTCAGTGTGTTTGGTATAACCACAAGAGTGCTCCTGCTGTCATAGGAAATTGCTCCCCAGACCATGACTCCAGGTGTAGGTCCAGTGTGTCTAGGCCGCAGACAGTTTGGTTGCAGGCGTTCCCCTGGCCTCCTTCTGACCAACACTCGGCCATCACTGGCACCAAGGCAGAACCTGCTTTCATCAGAAAACACAACAGATCTCCACTCCGTCCTCCAATGAGCTCTGGCTTGACACCACTGGAGTCGCAAACGGCGATGGCTTGTAGTCAGTGGAATGCACGCTACAGGGCGCCTGGCTCGGAGCTGTCCTTGAAGTAACCGATTTCTAACAGTTCGTTGTGTCACTGTGGTACCAACTGCAGCTCGAATTTCTGCCGCAGACGCAGTACGATGCGCCACAGCTGTACGCCGAATACGGCGGTCTTCCCTCTCAGTAGTGCCACGTGGCCTCCCGGAACCCGGTCTTCTTGAGGCAGTACCATCCCTTGACCACTGCACCCAACAATCATGCACAGTGGATACATTCCGGCCAAGTCTTTCTGCAATATCGCGAAAAGAAAATCCACCTTCTCGTAGCCCTATTACACGACCTCGTTCAAACTCGGTGAGCTGTTGATAATGGCTTCTTCGTCTTCTTAAAGGCATTCTTGGCTAACATCAACTCACTATGTCAAATCTCAGCGGTAAATAACGTTCACAAACTTTACAGCGCGTATTTAAAGCAAACCTGATTTGCAAGCTCTGAGTAGCGCTACTAGCGCCACACTTATGCGCGAAGCGCGAAATTTGAATCGATGTCATCTTTCAGATGTATAAACACGCCTACCAAATTTCGTTTATCTAACACAAGTCTTTCTTGGTGTTGGGATTTTTTTTTCCGTCTGTGTATTCAGGTCGAAATATTTTTCTGTATTCGTTGAAGCGGAGAATCAACGATAACCATAAAGCCGCAATTTGGAGATAGATTTTTATGTAACTCGACTATATAAATCAAAATTATGGAATACATTTTTTAATATCTTGCTTATTTCACGAGATACCGTATCTCCAAATTAAGGTAGGTTGAATGCAAACTGGACAAAAAAAATTGCCAAAGCCACAAGGAACTTACACGCTGGACATGCACAGTAGGTGCTTTATTATACTTGGGCGCCGGCAGGATTACTTTAAGGGAGATATATTTGTTTTTTTTTTGTATATATACATTATATATAACAATTATTACTTATTAAGTAAGGATACTAAATTTTACTGACAAGGTGTTGAACAAATTTGGACAACTATCTAGGCGCCTTAAGTTATTATTCAAATATTGAATTTAATAATAAAATTTTTGTTTCTTAATCATTTTCTGTGTGTTTTCTTTCATAGCATGGGGGTGCAAGTGCGCCCATGTTATTATCTCCCTAGCGGTTGTAATTTGGTTGAAACAGGGCCTGGAACCGAAGAAAAACGTCACCAAAGGACAACGAACTATACCTATAACTGATTTTTTACATTCGATATGTCGAGAACTAAGCGAGATCAAAAAAACATATTCTCTACTTTCGGTTTCATGGAGTTACGTAAGAATTTATCATCAAATTGCGGCGCCACAGTTATGATAGTGCTGCCTATGATACTTCATGTAATTTTCCATACCGTTTGACAACTGTACTAATAAAAAAATTCCACGCATTTACAACGAACGGCGTTTTAACGTCTGAAGTTGTAATTTATTTATCTATAAAATTTCAAGTTTTTCACTTAACAAAACATTGAGGTACGTAGCTTATTAAACATAATAAAATATTAAGTCAAAACATACGTAAAAGTAGACTTTACAAAAATATATTGAAGACTTTGTAGGCAAATACACTAAGTCGCGTCGTGCAAGCCTTAGAAACTTTTTCGGCATTTTTTCCATGTGTGGAAATAAAAAAAACTTGTTTGTTGTCTTAAATGTTATGTTTACACACTGAGACACTACATAGCACTTATTTTAAACCGTAGAACTCATTTTATCCACAAAATAAGCATACCGCCCATATTTTTACGCCGGCACGAGCAGAGATGTGACGTCACAAGAGATACCATGACAGCTGCAAGCGTTTTGGTGCCAATATTCAAATCAGCGCATAAAAATGCAATATTTTGCATTTTTCCGTATGTTTTTTTTAGTAATAATATTTTTTTGGGTTATAGTAGACGCCCAGCTACAATACTGACTAATTTCCCAAAATTAGTCAAGTACCCTGTTCTGCCCAGCTAATAAATGGTCAGGACAGTTCTGCCCCAGTTCTTCGTTGCGACGGTGGATGCTATTAGTTTTGTTCAACTCGCTGTATGCATGGACACGTGTGTGTGTGTTTGTATGTGCATGTGTTCCTCGTCCGTGGATGTGTGCCTATATAAAGCGATAAAAGCCTATTCGAGGTAGAGATTTCAACATCGATATGTACTTGTAAACACTGTTTCTATAGGGAGTAGGCACTCCCCCATTTCGCACTGACTCTTTTCTTTACAGTATGCTGCCGTTTGTGTTGGGATACGAACTGTCTGCGTCACGTTGTTCACTTCGTGACCTTCGGGACAAAAATCGCTTATTGGAGAGGGCGATGAGGGGGTGTGCGAGAGAAGCGAAGGACTTGGTTTAAAAGCCCACAGTCAGACCACTGCTTGCATATAATGGTGTAATATGCAGCTCACATTTTTTTAATTTCAAATACAGGGTGCTAGGGAGGATATCTAGAGTTTTGTTGGAAATTATGTCAGAATAATTCAACAACTGACATAATAAAGGACCTGGGCTGGATGTCACTGGAAGATAGGAAGTAGAATAAGGTATGAATCTGAAGGGCAGAGAGGGTGTGATGTTGGAAATACGTGACGGTGCTGGTGTGAACACTTCAGTACCTAGGATACAAGTTATAGAATGGCAGAGAGGGCTGTAGTATGAAAGAGATGAGAAGACGCTGATGTGAACAGTTTGATACCTCAGACACATGGTACTAAATGACAAAGAGGGCTGTGATGTAGTTGAGGCGAGACTGTGGGATGTGTGTCTAAATATGGTAATAGGAGCCTTCTCGTTCTCGAGATGTCACCATAAATATGTGTTTCTAACCACTCCTATTTCGTACTAAGTATACACTGTACTGTCTGCTGCCGTGCGTTGTGGGATACGAATTGTCTACCTCGCGTTGACCATTATACGCCCTTCAGGACAAAAGTAACTTATTGGAGGGGGTAGTGAGGGGATGCACCATAGATGCAGAGCACTTGGGTTACAAACCAACGGTTAACCATTGCTTGCATATAGTGGCGTTATATGGAATCCACGTTATTTGGATACCACTTACAAGTTTTAGATGTGGTGCAAGGGATGGCAGCTGGATTTTGTAGGTGGAAATTACCTGAGAACTCAATCAGCAACTGACATAATAATGGAGTTGGACTGGATGCCATTGGAAGATAGGAGGAAGGTAAAGAGAATACTGGGACTGTACATAGTGTATTATCAGGTTAGAGTGGATATTGATGGAAGAATTCGGAGTGGTGCATTGTAGGGAAAAGTTTAACATGGCCACGAGCAGGCACTTAATTTTACATCTACATATATACTCTGCAATTCACAAAATTGTGGTTGGCAGAGAGTGCTCAGCACCAAAGCTAATCTCTTTGCTGTGCATTCCAATCCCTAATGGTACGAGGGAAAAAAGAATTCATATAAGAATCAGCCCGGCACCTTATTTCTCTAATTCTATCTTTCCAGGCCTTCCGACTCAAATAGGTTGGTGGAAGAAGTATTTCACTACACTCAAAAGTGAAAGTGGGAGTGCACATGTTTACCATTAAGTTTAAATGAAACGTGTGTCGTCTATCTACCAGAGACTCCCAGCCTAGTCAATTAATCAGTTCTGTGACGCTTTCATAAGGACTGTAGCAAGCGGTTACGAATCGAGCGGCTCTTCCCTGTACTTTTTCTATACTTTCTATCAACCCCTTACGAAACTGGTCCCAAATGGCACAACAATAATTCAAATGTGGACGCACAAGAGATTTGTACGCTATCTCCTTTGTTTGTTCATTACAATTTTTCAAGATTCAACCTATGAATCGCAGCCTAGAATTTGCTCTACCTACTAACGAATTAATGTGTATGTCCCATTTCATGCTTCTTTGTACTGTTACTCCCAAATGCTTCATAGAATCGACCATATCAATAACTGTATTGTTTAACTCGTATTTCTGAACAATTGGATTCTTTTTGTTAGTTATGCTCATTGTCTTGCACTTTCTACAATTTAGAGTAAGTTGCACCAGGCCTAAATAACATCCAGATCGCGCTGAATTTCTAAGCAATCGGCCAAATTTCTTACTTCCCTATAAATAACTGCATCATCAGCAAAAAATCTAAAAAGGCTTTTCACTTTGTCTCCGAGATCGTTTATAAAAATTAAGAAATAAGTGGCCCTATTACACTTCCTTGAGGTACACCCGATGTAACATCTAGATTAGAAGAACTTTCTCCTTCAACGACAACATACTGCGCCCGACCAGTTAGAAAATCCTTTATCCATTCACAAAGCTGATCCGATATACCGTACACTCGAAGCTTCGCTAAAAGGCGGTTGTGTGGCACAGAGTCAAAGCCTTTCTGGAAATCTAAAAAAATTGCATCTACTTGTGAACCTGCATCGATAACTTTCATTACGTCGTGGGTAAATAGCGCCAGCTGTGTTTCATATGATCTTTTCTTCCGAAATCCGTGTTGATTTGTTGTAAGCAAATTATTTTAAACTAGAAAATTCATATTGTTCGAGCATATAATATGCTCCATAACTCTACTACAAACAGATGTTATAGATATGGGACGATAGATTCCAGGATCACTTTGATCACCTTTTTTGAAAATCGGAGTTACTTGCGCGAGTCTGAAGGTACTTTTCGCTCTTCTAATGATTTACTGAATATATCAGACAGAAATGGCCCGATTTCCGCCGCATACTCTGAAAATACTCTTACTGGAATTCCATCCGGCCCCGGTGTTTTCCCCCCCTTCAGGAGCTCTAATTGCTTCATGATAACTGCAGTATCTATTCGTAATGATTCCATCACCGACTCGCCACGGCGTGGGAACACGGTAATACTGTCCTTATGTTCATTTGTAAATGAATTATTGAATACAGTATTTAGTACGTTAGCTTTATCGCGGCTTTCATTAACCTCGGAACCTTCATGAATTAGTGCTGAAATATTGCTGTTGGTACAATTAATTTTTCGTACATACGACCAAAATTTTCTTGGTTTTTTTCTTGAGACTCTTAGAGAGAGAGTTGGAGTGAATATCATTAAAGGCCTCGCCCATGACGTTCTCAATACGTCCTCTTAACTCAGCTAAGGTTTAAAAATCGCTGCGACACCCCTTCCTTTTTGAGCGTGCGTGTATTCTGATTTTTTTTTTTTTGAGTAATCTTTTGACTTCGCATGTGTACCACGGTGGATCATTCTCCCCCTTTATTGTCCGCTTCGGTATATGTATTTCCATGCCTTCCCTAACTATATGTATAAATCGATGCCACATCTCTTCAACGGTGTCCTTTGTTTCCTTGAAGTTATGGTAATTATTCCTCAGGTAGGTTCTAAAACACTCCTTAGAGGCTAACTGAATCTGTATACAATCCGCCCTTTTTCCTATTTCGCTTGGTCATTAATTTGATAGTCGCAATTACCGCTTTGTGATCGCTTATTCCTGTGGTCGTTGAAATGTCGGTGAATAATTCTGGCCTGTTGGTAACCAGCAAGTCTAAAATGTTTTCGCTACCGTTATGACACCGCGTAGGTTCATTAACTAGCTGCTCGAGATGATTATCTGACAACAAATCGAGAATTACTTCAGAAGCTGCCTTATCCCTGCTACCTGTGATGTGAACGTAATTACGCCAGTCAATATAAGGCAGGTTGAAGTCGCCTCCTAGAATCATAGCATGATCTTTAAAACGGCTAGCTATACTGTTTACATTATTTCTTAACTCCTCGACGATAGCTATATCCGAATCAGGTGGACGGTAGAAGGCACCTATGATGAGTTTTGACCCAGCAACGTTGAGTTTAATCCATATGACTTCACAGTTCGTATCGACGTCTATTTCATTACATGGGAGAAATTTACTCACAGCTATAAATACCCCACCTCCTTGAGAATGTAATCTGTCTTTAGGCGTAAGGCATACTAGGTCTTTTCGAAAAGTATCCGACATTTGGACGGGGAAAAAACTGGCATACCTGGAGCGTTGGAAACCTAATCATACTCAAAGTAGTCTCCTTGGAACTCCACGCAATTGTCCCAGTGGTGCCGCCATAGTTGGAAGCATTCCGAGAAAGCCTCTTTTGGAATGAAGTTTAGCTCTGGTATCGTTGCAGCCATAATGTCGTCTTGTCTGAAGTCGCTTTCCTTATAATTCCCTCCTGAGTTTGGGGAACAACCAGAGGTCGCAGGGGGCCATATAAGGAGGGTAAGGAGCCTGTGCAACCACTAGATTCTTGTTTTTCACCAAAAAAGTCTGAATGAAGTGCGAGGAATGTGCTGGAGCATTGTCCTGATGGAGGCGCCAATTTCCTGTTGACCAAAATTCCGGTCTCTTGGGCCGCACAGCATCACGTAGACCACGAAGGACTTCTCTGTACTTCTCTTTGGTGATTGTTTGACTCTGTGGTGCGTACTCGTGGTATACCACACCGCGGGAGGAAAAAAAAAGCAGTCAGCATAACTTTAATGTTGCTGCGCACTTGGCGGGCATTCTTTGGTCTTGGTGACGTGGAATGCTTCCATTGGACGACTGGGATTTTTTTTCCGTGTCGTACCCATACACCCAGGACTCGTCACAAGTGATTATGGTGTTTATGAAGCCGTGTTCACTGTTTGTGAAGTCCAGCATGTCCTGCGAGACTTCAAAACGAAGTTGCTTTTACGCCGCCGTCAGCAGCTTGAGCACGAATTTCGCCGACACTCTCTTCATGGCCAAATCTTTGGTCACAACGTAATGTGCCGAAAAAGTGCTGATGCCCACCTCTTCCGCAACTTCTCGGATATTCACATAACGGTCACGCATCTCCACAGCATCCTGTTTGGCAATGACCTGGTTATTTCGGCATGTTGATGGCCGACCGGAGCGTGGCTCGCTTTCCACCAATGTGAGGTCATCTTTAAACCAGTTGTACCACTCCTTAATCTGTGTGATGCCCTTAGCATCGTCACCGAAAGCCATCTGAATCTTCCGAATGGTTTCCACCTGGCTGTCGCCAAGTTTCTGGCAAAATTTGATGTAGTAGCTCTGCTCCAGTCGTTCCGTCATTTTCCTTGCAATTAGTAACCGACGTGAGTACTACACAAAACCTCACTCAAATGTTGCTTGCCAGCAACTGACGGTATCGACAGGTGGGAAAAAATTCACGCATGCGCTCGAAGGTTCAAGGTGAGCTCATGCAAGCGCGCTTCATTCAAATCCATCAGATGTTTGCAACAAAAAAAAAGGTCAGATACTTTTGTAACAGGCCTCGCACATTCGTGATGACGTCTGGATGGATAAAATATGCAAACACCAACTTTCATTTACGTGTGCGATTACATCAACCAGGGAGGAGAGATGATATTGGAGAAATAAGGTGCCGTACTGACGGTTATGTGAAATCTTTCTTCCCTTGTGCCATTCATATTTTGAATAAACAGAGTAAAGATTAGCATCAATTTCCTTCCTTCATGTCTGAGACTGCATATTCTTTCATGATCCTCGACATTTCGGTATATATTGTCCATTGAACGCAATTGGGAAGACTACATTGTTGAGTGGCATAACGGACAAACGCCAAGTATGATGGTTTGAGTGCGGCATTGGTTATAATATGCCATCCCGTCTACTACCTGTTTAGGGCAATCTGAACTGTAACCGCTACATCAGCGAGGTTCTACTCTTCCTTAAGGCAGTTCAATATACCACATTTCAGAAGGACTATGCCCACCCACAAGTGATGAGGAATGTGCAGGCATTCTTCTTAGTGATCTACATGTTTATCTGACATGTCAAAATGTCTGGGATATGGTCGGTCCAGTTCTTGACATTTGTGTACCTGTCAAGTCTCAACTCGGTGGAATAAATTTCATTGTAACCACATGTCTCCTTCAAACATATTCAGACTTTTTGATTTCGAGTATTAATTTCCTTTCAGTATCTTTTTCTAAATAACTGCCCTTAAGTTGTTTAATGTGTCTGCATGTGTAGTGACGTAGGCTACCAGTAAGTTGTCATGTTGTCTTCCTATTACCACCATTACCCGCTGAAATTAGGTGTACTGTATCGGTAGGTGAACTTGTCTTGCAGGTATGTCTAGCAGGAGACAGCGAACAGTCATGGACCATGTTCACTATGAAAAGTACGCCTTATCGAAAGTCCGCTCTTGAATTTTCCAAGTTTGTCGAAGGTTTAGCTAAGATTTCTTATTATTAAAGGGTGAGAATGGACATTTAATACGTGAAGTGTAAATATCTTAGCATAAGATACGATGGTATACTAAGTTATGCAGGTGGTAGGTAGAGGTTTCAAAATCATTTATTGGAGAAGGCGATGAGAAGATGTACCAGAGAAATTAAGGATTTGGGTTATACACGCAAACATTGAGATTTCTGCTTAGGTATGTGTGTTACGAAGCTTGCCAATGTACAAGCAGTTGATCCCCCTAGTGTAAGACATGAAGGTAGCATTCTGCATTCCCTTTCATGATGTCGACATTCAAATAGAGATAGTAAGTTTCACTCGCTTTATAATAGGAAAAATATCCTTCTGGGTGTTGTTTGCCTATTGAGGTAATTGGGCCGATGAACTGTACTGTACTTCCAGCTCCGATGTAAAAAATTCTCGGCTACATCGCGAACCCGAACCTATAAATTTGTTGAAAGCTCTGTGGAAGTGTTGGACTTAATGCTGTTGGAGGAAAGCAAACAGAAGAGTTTGTTTGTATAGCTTATTTCATTTAATAAGTGTGGAATTTCATAACGGTGTGTGCACTCCGAATTACTGACTAAAGTATTGCTGACTGTTGCTCCCTCGTGTGATCGCTTTACTCATTCCCTGTATGAGAAAATTGAGCTAGATTTTGCAAGAAAATAAAGTATTTGATATTGCAATGTCTTAGTATGCCTCCTTCAGGAGGATCCAACCAGTCTTCGGGTTGTGGACTACGTTAATTTAGCAGATATGTTAAAGTTTACTATATGCTTCCAATAAACTTTACCAGATTTAATTGATGTGTCACTGACAAGCAAACAGTTTTTTAAGCTATCAGCTGCATACATCTGTAACACGTTGTTATGTACTTACACTGTTCGCAGTCTCCTGACCACTTGAGAAAAACGACGCAATCTGTACTGAATATGTCGCATGGTTAATGCCCATTGCGAACCCCTTTTCGTTTCCTGCTGGTACTGTTTATATTCAAAATATCAAAATAAATGAGCTACCGATCTGCTATTGAGATCTTCTTGTGTGTGTTCAGGTGCATAATACTTAATTCGGTGATACTACTTCACCGGATCGAGTGAGCAGAGCTATCCATCGAACTAATGTTTTTGCAAGAAACTATTCCTTTTGAAAATCGGGGGCGACCAATAGCAGACTGCTATTAACGTTGTCTCTGAGATGGTTTATAAAAATGAAGAAAAAGAGTATTCCTAACACACTTCCCCGTTTCAATATATAGTAGTAGAAGAGATTTCACCATAAAAGCAACATACTGTGACCGGTACGTTAGAAAATCTCGCATCCATTCACAATCTGATCTGACATACCATAGTCTCGAATCTTTTCTAAAAGACGATTGTGTTGTACACAAATTAAAGCATTCTGAAAATAAAAAAAAAAAGGCATCAATTTGTGAAGTTGCATCAATAGCTTTCATAAGTCATGCGGAAATAGAGCCAACTGTGTTTCACATAATGTTTTTCTGAAATCTGTGTTGGTTCGGTACAAGAATTCGTTTTTCGTCTAGAAGCCTTCATAATGTTGGAGCATATACCATGTTCCAGAACTCGAAAAAGTGGTCATATTTTTCCATACCTTTTTCTGTGAATGAATTTTAGTGTTAATCAAATGCGTTAGCCATGTCGCGACTGTCATTAACTTCACGTCTATCGTGTATTATTACTGGCATATTGCTGACTCAACACGAGAAATTTCAACGACCATCCAAAGTCCTGGTATTTCCAGCATGTGAGGATATGACTGCATAGTTGCTATAAAATTGTATTTATTAAATAAGTTTCCAGTCGGCATGAAACAGAACGGCCCTTCAGGCTCTGTGCCTCGTCGATGCCATCGTCATTAAAGGAGAGAAAGGATGTGGGACAAAAACGGTGAGAAAGTCGGCCATAAACTTTTGAATGCTCCATCCCGGTATTCGCGTGGAGTGATTTCAGGAAACCATGGAAAACCGAAATAAGGGTGGTACGACGGGAATTCGAACCCGTGTTCTCCCGAATGCTCACCCACCACGCTCGGTGCTCTCCACTGATAGGATTGGTAATTAAAATACGTACATAGGTGTAAGGGGTGTAAGGGTTGGGAGAGACTAATACTAGTCTTTTCCAACCAATGTCAACCTACTCCTTCACGTGGGCACCCTGTTTGCACGGACGAGGCTCTGGCGACTGAAAGATTCCCGGTATAAAGGTAGTCCACCCACTGCTTGCAACGGACATCTCTTGAACCCCTTGGGGTTGGAACCGGCCCCTAAAGGCGGATGAATCAGGAAATGATCAACAGGCATGGGGATGCAGAAGGCAACGGGAAACCACTGCATTAAAGACCCAAAGGGTATCCCGAGGACATGTAATCCTCTCAAATTACATATATCATGATGGCTTCTTCCTGGGTAAAATATTCCGGAGGTAAAATAGTCCCCCAATCGGATCTCCGGGTGGGGACTGCTCAGGGAGGAGTCATCAGAATGGATAGAAACATTCTACGAGTCGGAGCGTGGAATGTTAGAAGTCTGAATAGGGCAGGTAGGTTAGAAAACTTAAAAAGGGAGATGGAACAACTTAAGTTAGATGTTGTTGGGATTAGTGAGATTAAATGGAAGGACGCACAGGATTTCTGGTCTGGGGAACACAGGATAATTAGCACACAAGCTGTCAATGGAGTCACTGGTGTAGGATTTGTAATGAACAAGAAAGTAGGGAAACGGGTGAGTTATTATGAACAGTTTAGTGACAGGATTATTTGATGAGGTTAGAAACTAAGCCCGTCCCAACCACATTAGTACAAGTATATATGCCAACGTCACAGGAAGATGACGAAGAAATAGAAAAAATATACGCTGAAATTGAAGAATTAATCCAATATGTGAAAGGGGAGGAAAATCTAATAATCATGGGTGATTGGAATGCAATAGTGGGAGAAGGAAAAGAGGGGAATACTGTAGGAAGTTTTGGTCTAGGAGAAAGAAATGAGCGAGGAAGCAGGTTGCTAGAATTTTGTGAAAGATATAAGCTAGTAGTGGCGAACACACTGTTTAAGAACCATGCAAGAAGAATATACACCTGGAAACGTCCTGGGGATACAGGCAGATATCAGCTAGATTATATCATGGTCAAACAGAGATTCAGGAATCAAGTTCTAGACTGTAAAGCGTACCCAGGAGCAGACATAGACTCGGACCATAATTTGATAGTAATGAAGTGCAGGCTGAAATTCAAGCGAATAAGGAAGCAGCATAAGCAGAACAGACTGGAAGTGAATAAACTGAAACAATCTAGCACAAGAGAAAAATTTGCAGAAATGGTAGACTTAGGTCTAAGAAGTAACTGTGAAAGGAGCTCAACCGAGGACGAATGGAATGCATTAAAGACCGAAATAATGAAAGCTGGCAAAGAAACATTAGGCTTTAGGGAACAAGCTGCCCGAAAACCTTGGATCACAGAAGAAATTTTGGCAGCTGATGGATCAGAGGAGAAGGTACAAAATGCTCAGGATGAAGCAGGAAGAGAGCAGTACAGGCAATTTAGAAATCAAATAAATAGGAAATGCAAAATAGCAAAAGAAAAATGGCTACAAGAAAAGTGTGAAGAAAGTAGAAAAGGAAATGGTCGTAGGAAAAGTAGACGTTGCATATAGAAAGATCAAACAGAATTTTGGAGAAATGAAGAAAGAGGTATGAACATTAAAGCTGCCGATGGGAAACCTCTTTTAAGCTCAGAAGATAGAGCTAACCGATGGAAGGAATACATTGAGAAACTGTATGATGGGGACGACTTGAACAATAGTGTATTGGAAAAGGAAGGCGATGTCGACATTGATGACTTAGGAGATCCTGTTTTGAGGACAGAATTTAATAAAGCTCTGAATGACTTGAAAGCAAATAAGGCAGTTGGAATTGATGAGATCCCTGCAGAACTTCTTAAATCTCTAGGAGAGGAAGGAATCGAAAGATTATTCAAGCTGATATCAAAAAGTTATGAAACAGGAGAAATTCCAACTGATTTTAATAAAAATATCATCTTCACACTTCCAAAGAAAGCACAAGCCGACAAATGTGAGAATTATCGCACCATTAGTCTAACATCACATGCTTCAAAATTACTGACCAGAATAATATACAGAAGGATGGAAAGGGTAGTAGAAGAGATAGTAGGTGAAGATCAGTTTGGGTTTAGGAAAAATCGCGGTACAAGGGAAGCAATTCTGTCTTTAAGATTAATACTTGAAGGGCGGATCAAGAAAAACAAATGATACTTTTATGGCATTTGTTGATTTAGAAAAAGCTTTTGATAATGTTAGGTGGGACAAGATGTTCAAAATTTTAAAGAAGTCAGGTCTAAAGTATCGAGATAGAAGAATACTCTATAAACTATATAAGAATCAAGTGGCTGTAATAAAAGTAGAGAATCACGAGAGACATGCATCAGTTAAAAAGGGTGTGAGACAAGGTTGTAGTCTATCCCCGTTAATATTCAACTTGTATGTAGAAGAAGCAATGAAGAAAGTCAAAGAAAAATTTCCATGTGGCATAAGTTTTCAGGGAGAAAAAATCAGTATGCTACGATTTGCTGATGACATTGTCTTGTTAGCAGAGAGGGCTGAGGATATTGAGAAGTTATTGAATGGCATGAACAAAATACTGAAGGAAGATTTTGGACTGAATATAAATCAAAGTAAGACAAAAGTGATGAAATGTAGCAGAAATGATACCAATACTAGCAGATTAAATATAAAAATAGGATCGGATGCAATAGGAGAAGTGAGTGAGTTCTGTTACTTGGGAAGCAAAATTACAACCGATGGCCGAAGCAGGAATGATGTTAAAAGCAGAATAGCACTAGCAAAAAGAGCCTTCATGAAAAAGAGAAACCTTTTAGTTTCAAATATTGATCTAGGAATTAGAAAGAACTTTTTAAAACTCTATGTGTGGAGCACAGCACTTTACGGTAGCGAAACATGGACTTTAGGAATACCGGAAAGAAAGAAACTTGAAGCATTTGAAATGTGGTGCTACAGAAGAATGCTGAAAAATTAGGTGGACAGACAAAGTAAGAAATGAACGAGTTTTGGAAATGATGGGTGAGAAAAGAAGTTTATGGAAGAAGCTTACAGGAAGAAGAGACAGGCTGGTAGGTCATATTTTGAGACATGCTGGATTGGTTAATTTGTTAGTGGAGGGAACAGTCGAAGGTAAGAACTGTAGAGGAAGACAGAGATTAGAATATATGAAGCAGATAATTGAGGACGTGGGTTGTAAGGGGTATGTAGAAATGAAGAGGTTAGCACAGGATAGGAAGGGATGGAGGATTGCATCAAAACAGTCTAAAGACTGACGACAGCAAAAAAAAAAAATACGTAGATGTAAAAAAAAATTAGGTCAATAGAATTTTTTGGCATTTTTCTGTTCGTCTGGTCGTCGGCTTGAGGACGGAATGGTGTGGGGGCAAGGAATGGGGAGGAATTCGGCCATGTAATTTTGAAGGTTCCATCGAATTTTTAAAGGAATAATGTAAATGGAGTATTGCTGGCTGTGTCTCAAGGGATTGATTAATAGTGTGTGTATGGGGTCTGAGTGTGAGATCAGCGTTTAACTTAGAGTCGATCCACAGACCACCGAATATCAGCAGACTATATTGATTTGTAAATATGTGAAAAATGCCTTTTGTTTACAAGTGCTGTTAAATATTTCGCCTACCAATCTATTTGGGTGATTACCATACTGACGCTTATATGTATTCTTTATTTCCTCGTGTTATTCGGGATTGTAATGAACAGAGTTAGTTTTGGTGCAAAGTACCATCTGCCAATTTGGACTATGTTAATTGCAGAGTAATAGATGTGAATATGAGCTATGCCAGGACCTTACGTCACTCATGTTCCATTGTAATGGCATTATAACATTTTAATCGAAAAAGTAAACCTTTCACATCGTCTATATCTTATTTTATAATTAAATACAAAACCGCAAGCTGCTTTTCTGTTCGCTCAGGATGGAAAAAAAAAAAATCCATTTTCGTTTTGAAAATATGTAATGTGAAAATATGTGGTTAGCAAGGCAGTTTGCTACCTAAAGTGATTCTTAGATTTTACTTCTGCCTGCGAAAGCTGATATATGATAACTATATTCACCTCGTAATAATTATTCCTATTTCTCATTTTTATTATTCTTTCTTTCATCGGAGGCTCTGATGCATTCAGGACATTAAAGAGACACTCGCCGGATTTCTGAGTGTTTTAGAAACACGTTTATAAACGTAAATCGACAATTGCTAGGTCTTTTTCATACTTCAGTCACGTAATTTAACTACTGGAGTTAATGAAGAAGTATACGCCAAACGTAACATGCATGAATTTAATGATGAGGATACATTATCTGATAGTTTACTGAACCACTGCGTGAAGGCGTTGAGAAGCATCATATCCTCATCAGCTTTCACAATCTATGGGATTAATGATGTAAAACCAACGAATTACATGTTGTGGAAGGTTCTGAACCCATGCGATATCTTGAAAGGTGACGACGTGGTTCGACTCTCAAGAGAATATCTTCAATAATGCGGTGTTTTTAATTATTAAAGCGTGGTGACAATAAAATTACTGTAAAGGATGTTAGCATGGATTCCTCATTCCACATGTGTTACTTGTTTCGCTGATAATCTGTCCTAGGATAGAAAAAGCGGATCCAAAAAAAATTTATTCGGAAAAATGTAATCAGTCATATTAGTAGGGAACTCCAACGAATTAATAGCAAAGTACGAGGTGACAGGGACAATACCAATTTACTGGGGGTACCTGAGATACTAAATTTACTGTCCGTTGATAAGGAAGTTGATTGTATGGTGCATACCTAGTTTTTTTTTTAAGGAATAATTGGGGACCAACCAATTAGCTGGAACAATGATTGCAGAAAGCCGGTAATGTTGGGTAAGGACGTGGTCTGGCTTTGTGAATTTTGCTATTTGGCCAGCCACTAGTTACGCCGGGCAACAGAAAATTTTTTTTGTTCGTGTTTATCTATCAAATCACGTAACAATAAGGAAGATGTTAAATTAAGCGCGCACACTTCAAAACACATGATTTATAAATTATTTGTATCTCGACTGGAGACAACAATCCTTCTAATGAATTAACACGTTGTATTTACTAAGCGTCTTGTCACTAACATTTCGAAATAGTTTTCAGAAAAGGCATAAACAAAATTAAAATTCAGGCCTTCATACAGTAAACAAAACTGGTAGATGCTGCGTATATAACTCTCACAAACCCGGTTCCTGTGAATAAAAATACAAGTCTTTAACACAAATTCTTGTCGCGACGTGGTTCTCAGAGCAATTAAGCGATGACTGATGTGGCAGGGACGTATTATCCCTAAAATGCCTTACTATCACAACGCACTTGTATAATTTTCTAAGTGAGTGCAGTTGTAAAAGTGATACTCACTCCATAAGCGTGGATGGACGTGATTTGTTGTAAGTCAAATATTTTCTTAACACAAAATAGTTATCTAATTTAGTGGAAGATAAGTTCCACATCGTAATTCGTTGTCCTTAATGCATTTAGGTGGTTGACGATGGAGCGATGTGTTATTTTTTGCAACAGAAGTATATCTCGTATTTACAATGTGCTTGCTGAGTGCAATAGACGGTGATTGATTTTGTAGTAGCGTGTTGTTGGTAAGACATCTCTCTCACCTAGAATTATTAGCCTTCTTATTGTACAGTGACCGTTGCTGTCTTCACGTATTATCAAGTTCGTTTTCTCAAACAACATAGTTAGCAATACCAGTGGAAGTGGAATCGTTGCTGTCGTGAAGTGCTGTTAAATTTCACCATACAGTTCTTGTTCATGTTTGTCAGTAATGCATATAGCTTGTGCAGCGTGGATGGTATATTACATTGATGCTTAACGCCGTTTTTCTGACGCCCCATCGTCAGTGTTTGTCATAATGTCATAATGTTTTTTAGCTGTATGGTTGCTATTTTTACTTTCGTCCATAAACAATTTTATGTGCCAGCAGTTCTCGATTTGTTCACTAGCAATAACTGCAGCTTAGACTATATTGCTCCTACACCACAGATCCAGCCTCGATAAAGTCGCAATGAGACAACTTAAAAATCTGTTAAAAAAACTCAAGAATTGACTATTTTTACTGAGTGTTAGAACAGGCCATTGAGACCTTTTAAAGACGTCGATATGCACATAATCAACGCGTATCTCGCAAACTCCCCAACGGTGCAGTTAGTTAAGTGTTAGATGGTAGCGGAATTTAAAATCAACCTTTCCATATTACATATGGAGTGAGGGCATACACTGTTGGTGGTTAACCTTGATGACCGACAACTTTGTCTGTGTGGAGTAATATTTCCACTGACACGTTTTTGTCAATCCTATATCTCCATTTGTTAGGCACTTTCGCAACACTTTCTGGTAGGCTCAGTTCCCTAATAGCTTGTGAAGGGCTGCGCTAGAAAGCATCTCTGATCCAGTCCACGTTTACATTATTGTGGTTTTTATTTATGGTCAACTTTAAATCATTTATGGAAGTTATTAAATGTTGGATAAATTGCCAAATGCACTCATTACTAAGTTATTTTCTACTGGGAAAGGGAGGAAGGGCTGTATCTATCGTAGTTGTATCACTTGCTGAATATAGCTTAACTCTAGGTTAAATGTTCTTAAGTAATCTGTCTAATGATTAATTTTCTGGATATTTGTTGATGCTTCGAGACTCTTTGGTCTGAGTTTGTTGATGAGATTCCCAGTTACCTTTTTGTTGTTCCTGCGTAAAGTTTTCGCCGTATTGTGTAAAAGCAGACTTTTGTACTTTGCTTCTATGTTTTCGAGCCCTAGTCCTAACTTCTGATGTGATAATATTAGTATATACTTTATTTCACTTTGGAAATATTGCCTCGCTAGTTTTAATAACTTGCAGTGGAAATTATTCTCTTTATAATTGTGATAATGTAATATGACGGTATTAGATACGGTTCGACGAAATATGGGGCGCCATAAAAATGCGAATATTTGGGAACTAAGATTTAGAATAAACTAGATGATAGAAAATTAAATAAGAAACGTATTATTGATGTGACGAGAGGAAGTAAGAGTATATTTCAAGCACCAGGGAAAAACAGAAGTACTTTTACTGAACTTATAATGGTAGCTCAATGGTTAAGGCGCTTGCATACAAAATTTGGGACCAGTTTCCGGGTTCAAATCCCGTCGAAGCCAGTAATTTATAAATGTTTGATCATAAGAGATATGCCAGGACGTCTCCTTCGGGAGGATCCAACCAATCTTCGGGTTGTGGAGTAAGTTAGTTTTTAAGGGAGCAATAGAATGGCAGCTATGGGAAGGCTGCGAAGGGACGAATTTCGGTGACTCATCTGCCTTACCACTCGGCTGATTGGCGTTAGGAACAGGGCGCTCTCTAAGACAACCCTGATGAAAAACACCACGCCCTTTGGAGAGGGGACTTGTAAAATATCTGTGGAATTTCTATAGATTGGTCCTTAAGGCATAGAGCTTGAAACAACTCGTGTAAAGTTAAGAAAGTAGAGTTGGTATTATCGTCTGTGATGTTCTTGTAGTGAAGAGTATAATTTTGAGGATATGTTCAGTAATATATGGAATTTGGTGCTAGGGTTTTGAAATCGGTTAGATAAATATTAATTGAACCATTTCATTATTGTGATAATTAGGCGTTTTCCTCAGTGATCCAATTAAGCTTATTCGATCAAGGATGGTGCCAATCATTGGTAACTTAGTCTAATTAGGATAAATAAGGATCTCTACAAGTACTGATTCATCTTTGATACTATTAGGAGTATGCAAACTCATAGTTGGCATAGTAATAAGATTATTCACTTCCATTCCTTTTCGATAATCGTTAAATTTCCTTGCACATAAATTGCGTACTATAGCCCTTATTCTATTTACATCAATTCATAGCAGTCGTTTGGTGTGTATTGGGGAATAACTCTATCCATAAACATTTTAATTTGGGCGTTAATTAAATCTAAATTTCTTTGTAAATAGTATGACCATTTCCCAAAATTATTATTTTGGATTTTGTATATTTGATATACGTATGAGCTGCTTCGGAATAGTCATTGAGTACTCATCTGACTTGAGATATTTGAACCTTGCTAGTTATAAACACTCCTAGATCATCTACGCACGACCCACAAACTACTTTGTTTCTTAAGTATGTTAAGGCCCTGTAATGTAGTGCCTAACGTCTTCAGTAACAGTTTCATTGCTGTGGTATATAGGTTTATAGACGCTAGATTTTTATACAGTCAATGAAACCACCACTAAACATTATCTTCTATTTTGAGTCTTCATCAGACGTTCTAAAAAGCCTGATACTCTGGCATCAAAACTAGTTCTGTTGATTATCCGTAAAGAATGCCTTAGACAAATCGACTGACATAATAACGTCTTTAGTCTTACAGATATCAGATATGACAATGACGTTCCGGTAGTAACAAATGATCGAGAACAGCATGTTTGATGTGCTGTGCTGTGCTCTTTTTTTTTTTTTTTAGATGCATTATTTCATCCATATGATTAATGCTCGAGTGGGGATTTTTTAGTCTATATTTTAAAAAGAAATGATAGACTCCGGAGTGTATATCTCTCTAACAGTGTAAATAAAACTCCCTTCCTGTTCATGCTTTTGATATCCGTACTGACTAATTATTTCCCTTAATTTGCTTAAGGTAAACGCAACAATACTCGACATGTTAAGAATTTATTTTTCCATTTTCGAAGTCTTTGACCATACTATTGAATAACTAGGATTCTAAAGTTATCTTCTGCATCCTGAATATTTTTAGTCCATAATATATAACAGCTGCTGCTAAATTGTAAGAGCAAACACACACACACACACACACACACACACACACACACACACACACATATATATATATATTTAAAAAAGGAATGATCCTATGCACTTTGAATTTGACAAGTTCCTAAAGTAAAAATATTATGCACCTGTTATTTTGCACCTGTAGTCAACAACTCATCTACATCCCTAAAATACCACCAGGATAAGAAAAGAACAAGTATTGATCAAAGGTGATCGAGAGGAAAGTTAACAACAGATGCTCGGCCCATTTGGAAGCATTTCCAGATTAAGATGGGGTCCCATGTCCTACGTCCCATAGGTCGTGAGCCCTTGGGGGATACTGTAGACTCACAGAAACATCTCTAAGCTAAGCCCCTTCATAAAGTCAATAAAAACAATCACGGCACATAATGTAACAATATCTCTTGCAATATCTGCCGGCTTTACATTAAGTACTTAGCAAGTAATGGATTTCACTATATGCCTACGACATAATTGTGATATTTTGAAAGTAAAAATATCAAAATACTAAGTAATAAAGTGGATACAGGACAAGCGGAACGAATTCAGAAATGAAGCAAACCCCTTGAAAATGCGGAAATAAGTTGTATTTACGGTTTGAGTAGTTGAAATGATCGTTGGAAAGCAATGAGGCGCCACCAAGTTTACCCAGGTGTCAATTAGCGTCGCATCTGCATACGCTGAGTGGCATTACAAAGCAGAGGCAAAATAATATCACTTCGCGTGAAAGATACTATGACTGAAAAATTAATATCGTTTGAAGAGCGATAAAAGTAAACGTCGAAAAATTTTGGTACGCTGAATATGAAAATGTCAAATACTTGGTAAGAAAATGGAAGCAGAACCAGCGGAATGCAGGTAGAATTGAAGCAAACTGCCTAGGAAAAGCTGAGGAGAGTCGTCTTTACGTATTGATGGTAAGTTGGCCCAGGCGTCGATGAGCGTTGATTTTGTACACGTCGAGTGGCATTATAAAGTGCATGACGCTCTTTTGTCACGTGAGTGTAGGCAAAATAATATAATTTCCTATTAAATACACTACAGCCGTCAATTTAAAACAGATAAAAGTAAGTTTCATAAATTTGTGATCTTTGGCTAATTTGCTAAACAAAGGCGTATTTACGTTAACGGAATTGGTAGTAGCTGCTACTACTACCTACTCCCAATTTTTTTCCTGGTCAGATCTTCTGGACGGCTCCTTTTCATTCTGAATGTTTGGTCTTGCCAAGCGAATCGAAAATATCGCTGTTTCCTTACTGGGACAGACCCAGTAAACATGAGCGGTTAAATTGCGTATAGGCGTCCAGGGCTGCCTGTCGTATATAGCAAGTGCCCAATGCTCGCAATAGTTACGTAAGAAAGAATGTGTCTCGTCAGTTCTATTTTAAACGATTTACCCTCCGTTCGGCTTCCTGTATCATATGTTGCTACCACATAAATCTTCCGATATCTCAATCACAGTTCCGAAATGTTTCAGCGGTAATATCAATGACTCTTTAATTATTTCAAAATGGAGATTAACGATTTGTACAACACGAATTTCCATTCCTGCAGTGGAGTCATGGTTGTCACTCATGAGACCGTTCGTGTGCTTGAACTTCAAGCGCCCAGAAAATTTCTTCATAATCTTCTGACATACATCCGGATTTTCAAGCTTAACAAATACTAATTTTTGAAAGACGTCTAATTGAATACCAAAGACGTCACTTTCTTATAAATGCCTAACTTCAAACAACCCTTCGTTGATTTAATAAACGCTTGGTCTTAGAAATTTCCTGACACATCTTGAATTTCAAAGTGTTTTTCCTAATCGCATGTATAATTGCTATGACTAAAGCAATTGCTTACAGTTCACTGCAGTCCCAGTGTCCGCGGTGCTTTATAACTCCAGGAAAGCACATTCTGTATGCTCGCCGCGAAGGTTGCGAACGGAGTGGTATTGGAGACAGTAGTCAGTTTGAAGTTTGAACTTTCTGTTTGATGAGGGAATCTATCTCTGCAATACAGTACAGCAATACTCCATATACATTATTCGCTTCAAAATTCAAATTATTAACGATAGCCTAAAATTAGAATATTCCACACAACTCTAATAGACCTAGCAACACATGTTATTTTTCCGTTTCCTATCAATAGCATAGTGAAAAACGGGACCTGAAGTCTTTTTTTACATGTAAAGTTTTACTTTAAATCCTTTAACTGTTTGTGGTTATTCCTCGATAGCTTATTCCAGTCCCTGACTTCATTGCCTACAAGCGATAACTGTTCACTTGCTTATGCCTAAAATAAGTACTTCTTCATGGTCATGGTCCTCTCTTTCCTTCAGCATGGTGCTCCTATCTAAGAATTCATTTACCAACGAAGATAAGGAAAACATACCCACTATTCCACATCGTATTGGATTAAAGATGAATTTGTTATGAACCAATATAATTAAGTTTATAAAATTTACAATACATAACAGCATTAATGACAGCTCACGAATTTCAGCTACAAATCCAGTATTTTAAAGGATTTATTAAATTAGGTGCAATGATATTTCTGAAGCTGAAATAGACAAGACGTACAATGAAAATCCAACCAATCTTTAATCTAAAAGAGGTCTTTCCAATATAATTCCAACAATGAAGGGATTAGCTGACATATATGTTTGTAACCTCGATGAATTGAGAGTTCCTAATCTTAAGGTAAACAACTAGTCCTTACCATCAAAAGTAAACTATACCCTGTACATTCCAATCCCAAATGACACGAGCCAAGTAATAATTGATATAACCATCAGTACAGCACCTTATTTTGGCCTTATGGGAATTCTAGAACCCTTTGTCAAGGGCATGATTCTATTTGATTCACAATTAGGCATCAATTTTTAATTTGGAAAAATAGGGCCTTATTTCAGAAGTAGCAAGATTTTGACAGTACATTTATACTTTTTACCAAGTTGCTGTCCAGTGTTTAGAACAGTAGACAGTGCCTCATTTGAAACAATTTTTGTTGGGTAATACTGGAAGAGAGACCGAGTTCAGTTTTCTTTATGATGTCATCCGCCTCTCACCTGGTTTGATGCAATCCTCCATCTCTTCCTGTCTTGAGCTGCTAACCTATTTATCTCAACATATCATTTAAAACCTACATCTTCAATTATCTGCTTCATATATTCTCATCTTTGTCTACCTCTACAGTTCTTACAATCGACTGTTTCCTCCGCTAACAAATTAATTAATCCCGCATGCCCTAAAATGTAACCCACCATCCTGTCTCTTCTTTTTGTAAGACTCTTCCACAATCTTATTTCCTCACCCATCATATTCAAAACTTTTTCGTACGTTTTCATACTTTAACTTTGTATTTAATTTTCAGCGTCCTTCTGAGTTCAGTAGATTTTGCTAATAGAAAAAAAAACCTCCGGTTGTAATAGATGAAACTGCTTTGTAGAGTGAATACATATGTGTGAAACAGTATTTGACACCAGACCGAAGCTAAGCAAAGGATAACCCGACCGATGTTGGGCGAAAATTATCTCCCGTTTTAATTCTCATTATGTGCCATAATGAAATATTGTTTTTTTTTTTCAGTTTTCCTGCAACTAATGTCCATAGTTGTGGTAGCTGTCATTTGACCCTCAGTTAAAATTTATTAACTCTCCATTAAAATAAACATTTTAACTAAATTGCTTAGAAAAGGTACAATTAATATGGGTGCATGCATCTCCACTTGATATAATATTTATTTTGATGAAATCATTTATTACAATTGCGTACTTGAATGTTAAGTAAAGATTCCGATATGGCTGCATAGCAATAACAGGTATTGTCCTGGTAAACATCAAGGAGTTGCGCGGCATCAAGCCTGGAAATTCGAAAAAAAAAAAAAAACCGTAGTCAAGCGCAATACACCAATCTCAACGATCGCGGCGCAAGAATACACCTTACTCGATTTGAAAATTCTGACAGTCACTCCCGGGGACGGAGACAACCAGTAAAAGATGATTAAATATTGAAAATTGCTATGATTGGTAAAATGTAATATTCAATCTGAGGTGGAAAGTGAAGTGTGGGATGCGTTATAACGGAGTAACAGCTTCCTAGAACTACAAAGAGGGGAGCCCATAAAGCCTATTAGTATTACAAACAAATTTTATAACCATAAACTTAATATTTAAACGGTTTTGAATTAAAAAATGCTTGGTGTCATGTGAGTATGTAGAAGTAGAAGTTGCACCACCAAAGTAAACAAAAGCCTCACGAACATTGCCATAGGTTCTATAATTGAAATCAAGCATTTCTATGTAATGTTTGTAGGGTCGGATTTTTTTTTATTTGATTGAAAAGTTTCGGTGTTGGTTGAACTACCAAAACTTTTGGCTGTGAGGAAAATGATACAAACTTTTCAGTAGAGACGGGAAATTATTACTGTTCCGGACATGGAGTGATGAACTTATAGTTTTGAAATAGTTTTTCCATAAAGCTTTTGGACATTTAGTGGAAGCAAACTTTATTTAAATTTTTGAACTTTGTAAATTTTGTCTGAACGAAAGTGTATGAAAGTGGATTATGTTGCAACATCCTGCATCTTAAACTAAGGATTTCGATGTCTGATTCAATCTTCAATAAAGCGTATTGTAACCTGATACCAGTTTAACTTTAAACTCATTAAAAACAAAATCAGTGAAAATGAGTTTTGGACTTACTATTTCTTTTAGCAATAGACTTTCATCCACAGTTAGTTCTTGAAATGAATTATTTTAACCAAATAGATAGAAGTAGTTGGCGACTGATTCAGCGAACTAAGCACAGACAGAATTTGGATAGTATTAAGTTATGTAACATATTCAAAGCTAAAGTTTATGATGAATCTCTATCCAAATGTACATAATTATATACTCTGAAATTCACAATATTGTGGGTGGCAGAGGGTGATCATTGCCAAAAATAATCTTTTCGCTGTGTATACCAATCCCGAATGGTGTAAAGGAAGAAAGAATTCATATAAGCGTCTGAGCAGCACCTTATTTCTCTAATCTTATCTTTCCTGTCACTACGACTCAAATAAGTTGATGGACGAAGTATTTCACCACACTCGTAAGCGAAAGTTGGTGTACGCATGTTTATCATTAAGTTAAAACGAAACGTGCGTCGTCTATCTAACAGAGATTCCCAATCCAATCTATGAGTTTGGATAAAAATATACGGGACTTATTTTAAAAAAATTTGATTTACCATAGCAAATGAACCAAGTGCTTATTATTTTTCAACATAATATCCTGCTTTAGAATACATCGTATCAGTCAGTAGCTTTTTGATGCCGTCGTCGTAAAAGAAAGAGGGATGCGTCAGTAGTCAGTTGCGCACGAAGCCCTCCACCGCATTGTCGTCTTCAAATCGTCGTCCTCCCCGTACTTCTTTCAGTGGTCCAACGAGGTGAAAATTACAGGGCGGTAGGTCAGGGCTATAAGTTGGATGATCAAGTGATGTCCAGTTCATTTTCTCCAATTTAGCTTGAGTGAGAGCTGCAGTGTGTGACCGAGCGTTGAAATGAAGAAGAATCACATCTCTTATGGCTGGTCACGTCTTTTTCAGCAATAAGCAAGTTTAACTACGTCCAAACGGTTGCAGTAGTATGCTTCATTGATGGTGCGACGTCCATGCTAAAAAGCAATATGCAAAATAAATTCACAAATAGTGCGAATGTCCTGCTCTGTAATACACGTTCGTGGACGCAGATCGTGGCTCTCATTTTTAACCTCTTCACGGCTTTTGATGAATTGCTTATGCCAGTCGAACAAACGAGTCCTTAACACTGTACAATCCCCGAACTATGCCTTTAATCTCCACGGAATTTGGGTTGGTTTCTTGCTCTCACAAGCGAGAAATTGAATAATTACGTGTTACGCAATTGAGGGGTGCACGTCTTGTTAAGTCATTATTAGCCGTACTACTGATTGCACATGATAAGGCCAACACTAACTCTACCCACTCCTGATATTCCCAACAGACATGTGTATAAGCGCGTGACCATTCGGAATATTATAGCACGCTAAGTTAAAAAAGTCCCGTTTATATTTATTTGATCCACCCCCGTACTAATCAATTCTGTGACGCTTTCGTAGGGTCTGTAGCAAGCGGTCACGAATCGAGTGACTCCTCTTTGACTTTCTCATTACTGTCAATCAACAGTTTACGAAACGGATCCTAAATGGCACAACAGTAGTCCAAATGTGGACCCTCAAAAGATTTGTTCAATATTTCATTTGTTTGTGTATCACAATTTTTCAATATTTGACATATGAATCGCAGCCTAGAATTAGCTCTGCCTACTAGCGAATAAATGTGAAAGTCCCATTTCATACTACTTTGTGCTGTTACGCCCAATAGACCATATCAATAACCGAACTGTTTACTTTATATATTTCTGAACAAATGTATTCTTTTTGTTAGTTATGCACATTGCCTTGCACTTTTTACAATTTAGTGTAAGTTACCATTCGTAGCATCATGCCGAAATAACATCCAGATCGCACTGAATTTCTAAGCAATCGGCCGAATTCCTTACTTCCCTATAGATGACCGCATCATCAGGGAACAATCTCAAACTGCTGTTCACTTTGTCTCCGAGACCGTTTATAAAAATTAAGGAAAGGTGTGGTCCCATTATACTTCCTTGAGGTACCCCCATGTGATATCTAGATTAGAAGAGGTTTCTCCTTCAATCATACGAACGAACAGTTAGAAAATCGTTTAGTAATTCACAAAGCTGATTCGATATGCCGTTCGCTCGAAGCTTCACTAAAAGGCGGTTGTGTGGTACAGAGTCAAAGGTTTTCTGAAAATCCATAAAAATTGCATCAACTTGTGAACCTGCATCAATAACTTTTATTATGTCGTGCGTATATTGGGCCAGCTGTGTTTCACATGATCTTTTCTTCCGAAATACGTGTTGATTTTTTTGTGAGCACGTTGTTTTTATCTAGAAAATTCCTAATGTTTATGGGACGGTAGTTTTTAGGATCACTTCGATCTCTTTTGTTGAAAATCGGAGTTACCTGCGCGATTTTTAAGTTGGAAGGTAATTTTCGCTCATCTTTTGATTTACTGTATATATCAGACAGAAATGATTTGATTTCCTCTGTGTACTCTGAAAATACTCTTACTGGAATTCCATCTGGACCCGGTGCTTTCCATCACTTCAGGAGCTGTAATTGCTTCATAATACCTACAGTATCTATTCGTAACGAATCCATCAATAACTCCACAAGACTTGGGGAAATGGGTATGCTATACTTATTTTCATCACTGAATGAATTATTGAATACAGTGTTAAGTATGTTATATTTACCCTGACTTTCATTAACCTCGAAACCGTTACGAATTAGTATTGGGGTATCGTTGTCGATACAACTTACTTTTCGTACATATGACCAAAATTTCTTTGGATTTTTTGTGACATTGTTAGAAATAGAGTTGCAACAGAAATCGTTAAAGGCCTCACACATTGCATTTTTAACACGTCCTCTTAACTTAGCTAAATCACTACGATTCCCATCCTTCTTGAGTGTGCATGTATCCTCCTTTGCTGTTTGAGTAATCTTATGACTTCCGCATATACCACGGTGGATCATTCTGCTCTTTTATTGTCCGTTTCATGGTATGTATTTCCATACCTTCCCTGAATATACTTATCTCTTCAATGGTGTCTCTTGTTAAGTTGAAGTTATGGTAATTATTCCTCAGGTACGTTCAAAAACACTCCTTTGAGGCATTATTGAATCTGTATACAATCCGTTCATTTCCCTTTTTTGCTTGGGTATTAATTTGATGCTTGCAATTACCGCTTTTTGATCGCTTATTCCTGTGGTCGTTGAAATGTCTGAATAATTCTGGCCTGTAACCACGAGATCAAAAATGTTTTCGTTACCGTTATACCACCGTGTTGGTTCATTAACCAGCTGCTCAAAATGATGATTGGAGAACATATTGAGAATGACTTCAAAAGCTACCTTACCCCTGCAACAAGTAACGTGATCGTAATTACTCCAGTCGACATAAGGCAGATTGAAATCACCTCCTAGAATTATGGCATAATCCTGTGATATTATTTATTTCTTAACTCCTCGGCAATAGTTATATCGGTATCAGGTGGATGGTAGAAGGCGCCTATGACGAGTTTTGAACTGGCAACGCTGAGTTTAATCCATATGATTTCTCATACCGTATCGACATCTATTTCATTACGTAGGAGGAATTTACTGACAGATATAAATACCCCACCTCCATGAGAATGTAATGCATCCTTACAAAAAAACGTTCATGCTATCCTTAAAAGTTTATACAGAACTTATATCTGGTTTTAGCCAACTTTCTGTGCTGATAACCATATCCGCTCTTGTGCTACATGTAATGCTTTCAAGGTCAGGTTGTTTGTTACAAACGCTTCTACAGTTAGTTACGAGAACTTGTAACTATCGAGATTCTCTTAAGTTCCTCCTACATTCTGGCGTTGCATCTGATTGCGTTGCTCGTAACTGCATTTCACACTCCAGGTCTTTATCCCTCAGCCTAAAAAATCTCCCTGTGCATTCCTCATACCACCCATGTAGCCGATTCACGTGTGTAGTGCACACCTGACCTATTCAGGGAACCCTAAATAACCCTATGGCGAAGATGGAGAAGTCTGCAGTCAATAACATCACAGAAACATCGTATTCTGTGATTCAGACCCTCAATATGATTATTAACCAAAGGTCCACAATCATCTCTGTCTACAATGCTGCAGATGGTTAGCTCTGCCGATATCTTGCGACAACTGGCCACAGAGATCGTTCTTTCAGCCAGATGCCGGAAGGATGAGATGACAACCTCTCTCCCAAGGCGGCAAGCATCATTGGTGCCGACATGTGCCGCAATCCGCAGTTGGTTTCATCCCATCCATTCCATGGCATCTGGGATGGCTTGTTCCACATCTTGGATCAGGCTACCCAGAATACACACCAAATGAACGTTGAATTTCTTCCCAAAAGAATCCACTATTTCCCTAAATGTCTCTATAAACTGCCTAACATTAGAGTTACTGGCTACCAGAATCCCCTTCTGCGAAAGCTCAGACATAACAGGCGGGGGGGGGGGGGGGCTGCCATCTCAAAGGATTCCTGGTTTTAAGAATGATATGTTCTATTCCACATCCCCAAAATTGTTCTCACATGGGTTCAAAATCAACATATCAAATCTAATCTAAAGCTAAAATGACCAGGGCCAGCCATAGCACCCCGGGCCCACTGGCCAGGTTACCTGACTAAATTGAAATCAAACATTAAAATTTTTCTTAGAAAAAAGTTATTTGACTTTTGCATTAAAAATTTTATGACAAGTTTAAAGTAAAAAAAAAAAAAAAAAAAAAATGTGTTGGGGGGGGGGGGGGGATGAGGCTAAGAAAACTTACCTGGGGCCTGAAAATCCTAGTGCCGACCCTGACAATGACCCATATGTTTTCCTCCTATTTCCCTAGAAATTTACTCTCTTAACTGATTTCTATCATCTACTAACCAGTATGAGTACCGGTACACTTCTATCCACTTCTCTTCTGTGTTTATGCCACATTCTTTAACCGTCATGGCTAGCTTTATTGTCCAGTACTCCTTCCTTTAATCAAGACACTATGTCAATAACTACCTGCGGTTTGTGCTTCTACACTGACCTACCAAACTCTATATAACAACTTAAAACTTTGCAGTCAGTGACCATTTTAATGTAAAAGTCTTTTGGGTTTGGAGACTGAATTCTGAAAAATTTTCCAAAAACTTTGTTCATCAATCAATCCCAAATCTTGGAAGACTTTTGCTATGCAAATAAATTACCATTACCATGGCACAGCCTCCATTCCCTCAGCCTGAGTTGCAGGTACAACGGTTGATGTGGGAGAATCTGTGAGCGGCATGGCTACATCAGGGTCCCCAATATCACATCTGCTGCAACCTTTCATAAGAGCTTCCAAGATACATCTCATCATTAAAGCGGGAAGCATCCATTTTTGATCATTCGATGTACACCTGCCAGTTGAAGACTTCAGTAATCTGCCATGTACGTTGTTCATATCAGTCTTATGCTTGAACATAGAACAGAATAATTCTCTGCCCCACCTAAAATGAGATGAATGGTCTTGGCTATGCATTAGAGACGGAGAGTAACTATTCTTGAAATTACCGTAGCATAGACTGATCTTGCGGTAAATGAATGAAACACAGTAAGGTTCTGAGGTAAGGTACCTGCTGATGGCCACTTCAAATCAGCATGTAGAGAAGCGGTAATGTGAACTAAAAAATAATTGTCATGTGAGCTGTCCATCGCCATCTTTGCTATCAACGCTGTAAGATCATCAAATTTACTCTAAATGCTCATGTAATAACCAGGTCATAATGTGTTGTTAACTTCATTTATTTAGGTAGTGAAATTTCAATAAACAATACTATTTGCATATGTATAAATTATGATATTTTTTATGCATTTGATTGTGAACAATGGTCACCTAAGGTGTGCATAATTGGAAAAGGGAGGGGGAGACGGGGGAGGAACTGTTAGGCTTGGTGGAACTTATCTATTAGAGAAAAGTCTTGTGTTGCCATCTGTTGTCAAAACGTGTAACTTTGTGTGTTTTGTCTGATAAGTGTATTTTCATTACCGAGTTAGGAGGAGTGCAATTTCGTACTCCTACCTAACATTCAGGAGGATGGGGGGCCAGAACTCGTCTGGCCATCTTGAATGTGGTTTCCTGCAGTTCCTCCAAGCAAATGCAGGAATGGTTCCTTTGAAAGGTCACAGCCAACTTCCATCCACTTAGGCTAAGTAGGCTGAAAAAAGAGTCCCCGAGGCCCCCTAGCAGCTTCACCTGAGAGGAATCAAACCTAAAATAGTGTATTTTTTGTTTGTGAGGAAGAGTTTGGGGAACATACCCGCACTCTATGAAACATGGATTAATCAGCTGAAAAATTCGTTTTTATTCATCCTTTTTTTAAGTAGCCTTCTTTTTATACAAATTCATTCATTCATTCATAATGACTTCGTTAAATCATATACATTTCTCTTTGATAGTTTCATGTTAAAGCCAATACTGGATAAATATTGTGGCACAACTAAGTATAAGTGTACTAGAGGCTGTTTATAGTAAGTTACTGTAGTATAAGCTTTTAAAGAAAAATGTTTCCACAAGAAAATAAAGAAAATCACTGGAGATAGTATAAAAACTAATGATTTTTTTTTTTTTTACTGTAAAGATATTTCAAGAATTAAAAAGAGGAATGTGAGGTATAATAATACTCTAGCTGTTTATGATTTTCTGTGATATAAGGATATTTATTGACTAAATAGGAACAAGAATCAATCAAAGACATCAAAGCTAACAATCGAAATGGGTGACATGTCTAACCTAATATGTTTGTTCATCTCCCAAAAAGTTATTTTTGTTTACTAACTGGATATCCCTGATTGCCCAAAATAGAAAAAGATTAATTTCCAAGAGAAAGATACTTTTTCTTTATTGATAATTATTATAAGATTTGTTGGATTGATGATGCTATTTTTTGCTACTTTATTCAGGCATTAATAAAAGAAAATATCTATCAGTAATATGGTATATTTTTTGATAATTATTTAATATTTCATAATGAACTCAGGCAAACTTTTGTCCATGCTTTATAAACTGAAACCAAGACAAATAATGTTTTATGATTAAAACAAAAGTCTGTGACACTTCTTCATTCAATACAATGTTAATAAGAAAATAACCTGAAATTTGAAGTCTACTTCTAGAACATTAGTAGCAGGTTATGCGCACAATGGTTTTTGTCTCTTGATAAAGTCAGCTGTGATAACAATACATGTAAACATTAATTCCATATCTTGAATGAATGTAACATATTTGATACATATGCAAAAAATAATAATTATTAATTCTTTAAAAATTTCACATGTACTTTTTGGTTAGCCACTTTTAAAATGTATATTATCACTCCATGAATTTATATTTAGTTTAAGTTTATAAATATATTTTTCACTACTACTTATTACCTGATCATGCCTAATCAAACACAAATTTGATGTAATTGTAAATACGGAATGTATTGTATTTCCTGAATGTAATAAGGAATTCTTGCAATAAATTGTCAACCACCTGAAATCTCTGTGTGCCAAAAATAAATGGAAATGTTATTAATTGCAATTGAGTTTACAACTTGATGGCAATTTCCATACACACCTACTTTTGAAATAAAATAAATGTTTACTTTAAATTCTTTGACTGTTTCTAGTAAACTTTTTAGCAACTTCCTTGATAATTTATTCCAGCCCAGATTCGTGACTTGTAAATGAAAATTTTCCCAGCCTCTAATTCCTGAAATAAAGAGTAAAGAATATGATCATGGTCATACCTTTCCTGCTATATACTATTCCCAATACCTCTCACAATATCATTCCAGGCTTCTTCACCAATATAAGCCTTATACACACCATATACTCCTGTCATCCAGTGTTCCCTGTCCACATCAGTTACTGTCTGTATTCAACCATAATTATTGAAAACAAATCTAGCTATACGCCATTGCACACCCTTCAACTCCTGTATCCTATATACTCATATTCAGTACCCCACAATACACAAGAAAGGTCTGACCAGGGTTTTTATATTCAGTTATCCTCACTTTTCGAATATATCCACTCATCAGCCTTTCCAACAGATGCTGTACTTTAAAAATATTTCCCTACACCTTCACAATGTGTCTTTGCCAATCAAGTTTATTCACAAATAATATGTCAAAACATTTACATCTTGTGGTTCAATAAGCAGTTCCCCTATTAACTGTATAATCATACACAATATTTACTTTTCTACCTGTATATCTAATAAGCTGTCTCTTTTTGGCATTTAACCTCATCCTAAATTAACCTACATAACTAGATATCCTATTCAGCCCCTCTGTACCTGTGAAAATCCTCTCATTTTGACCAACCACATATAAGTACTAGGTTCCAAAAAAAGAACTGGAGTGCACAGCACTCGGTGGATTATGCTACTAGGAAAAATGCATTCAAGCAGCCTTGGCACATAAATATATAATACATTACCGACAGATGTTATCAATAGGCCAAAGCATGCCATGTGGCTTTTAAATCACTATGGTTCATGGAATGAACTAATAAACTTTCACCACTTTGTGTAATCATAATGTAAATATAATATGTCTTTACATGTATCTTATGACTAATTTTTACAACGATCATGTTCATGCAAGCTATTAAGGTGCATCCACACCAAAGGAATACAGAGGAACTTCTTGTTGCTAACTGTAGTGGTCTGTTTCTAGAAACATAAACAAATCACAACTTTCAGAAACATTCCATCCACACAGAAAACCTTATTTTGTAACAGTTTACTTCTGTTACTATTGTGATCCATCTACACCATATATGGGCAACCCCTGGCCCGCGGGCCGGATCCGGCCCTCCACCAGCTTCAATCCGGCCCGCGAGAGGTTCATAAATTTCAGATACAGAACATCCCTTTCCGAAGAAAAATATCCAAAGCTGAGAGTTTTCGCACGAAAAATAATTTGCACATTCGGAAGCACGTAAAAATGTGAGCAGCTTTTTTTCAATCATGAAATTAATAAAAATAAGCATCGTACTCGGTTTAGAGCATGGTTGGCCAACCCGCGGCCGCCTTGAAGATTTTTTCGCCCCGCGTGATTCATCACACTTTTTCAAATTATACTTAGTTTATAATTGCCTATGTAGTGAAAACCAATGTATTTTAAAAAAAATACATTATTTGTGCATCCATATATTTGAAAATTAACTGTCGAAATTATGAGAAAAAAATTTCTTTGTTTCTAAAATATGTTTTTGCGAATATATGGCAGATATTGCCTGTTTTATTTATGACTTTACAGTTATCAGTTCGCCGAATAATTATGTTATATTCTGCGAACTCATAATACGCGCGCATCTCGGAACATATATAATTTTATATGCGGCCCGCGGAGTTATGACGCATTTCCAAAGTGGCCCGCAAGATCATTTGGGTTGCCCACCCCTGATCTACACCATGAGCCATATCTACATATTTCTGTTTGAAATAAAATCATTTTGTCACAATTATAATTTAGTTATTACGTGATGATGTGGTGCGATATTATATTGTCAGCAGCTACTGCAATTATATATTTTGAGTAAAAAGAAACCGTATGTGCTGGATGAGACCATGTCTTTTGGAGAGTAATCAGCACGGAGTCGAATACCTTATGGTTCCTTTTATATGTATATAAATGATGATCCATTATCAGGGCATGGTAATTTATTTGAATGAGTAGCACTGATTTAGAATAGTCCATTGCGCTACTAAGTTTTTTACTCAACATTATCCATAAATCACGTTTCTTTAACCAATCTTTATAATTTGAATCAAATTGATTCCACAAACAATCTGTATTTCGATATAATTCAGTTAAACTTATCAAACATACTCATTCACTCAATCATTATCATAGCAGTACTTAAACAGCTGAGATAACAGGAGTGTTCTAAATAGGTACCACTGTTAGTTAGGCCCCTTGTAAATATACCTCCTCTAGCTATCAGTACACTGATAAAATCAAAGTTAATAATTAGATCTCTCCCCTCAAAATCCAACATAGCAAAAAGATAGGTTTAATGTCTCTTATTATCAGATAACTGTAATGTCCTGGCACACTACAGACAGGATGGGCTATGTCCACACCTATGACGTCTGTCTGTCAGCTAGGAACAAGCTGTCTATAGCAAACTAACAAAAGTTTCAAACACATTGATGTTTACCAATGTTCCTATATTATCTTTCATCTATATCGCTACTTCTGGAAACAGTCAACTTCAAGGAACTTTTGTTTCTGTTGACATAAACAATGAGAAACTTTGGGTAACATGTTGGAACAAGTTGCAGGAACAAACCAACATTAACAAGATGTTCGTTTGTATTTCTATTGGTGTAGATGTGCCTTCACAATGACTTATATTACTTGTGCTTTCATAACTGTAATTGATAAGAAGTATATGATTACTTTATGGCATATTATTATATAATAACCATGTATTTACAGTACAATAGATATTTTACATGCTGCAAATATTTCATATTATAAAAATAAAGCCAGCTGCAACTTGAAGCCAACACACAAGCTTAACTTAAGTGAGATTCACAACATAATACCTGTAAAACCATACTGAAATATGTATCACTGATTTTGTGAATAAAAATTGCAAAATAAAATCATATTGCAAAACATTATGCAATCTATTAATCACCTAACTTCAGACTGTAAAGCAACAACAAAATGATTCATTGATATTTGGAGCAGTACTGAACCTAACTCATTATGTTGTGGTACTGTTGTTCTCACTTCCACTACTTTTGGAAACACATTTTCTGTAATGTTTTTTGCTATCTACCTCTTAAGAATTCCTCTACCCAAACAGACACTTTCTGATTCAGTCCAATCACTTTAACTTTATTCATCACCATTCTATTTATTACTCTGTTAAATACTTGGGTGAGTTTCAATGCTACACTGTCAACTTGGTATCCCTTGTCCAATTCATCTGAAAAAGATTGCCCATAGCCCACAGACTGAGTTTAAAATGAAAAACCTATTCTAAACCTATATTTCTTGCCTCACAGACAGTCTATATGTAGTTGGATTAAACCCTTCATCTTGCCTACCTCTAAAGTCAAATTAATTGGGCTGTTGTCTGTAGTTTTTCCTTCTTTATGAACTGGTGTCATTATGATACATTTCCAATTGTTTGATTTACAGCACCAATATAAAAATTTATAGGGAGGTATGATGACAGCTCCACATAGATTTAAAACATGCCTGGTATTATTAACTATACCAGCTCCTTATATTTAATTAATCAATCTCTATCTCCCCAACAGTATCTTCAGGATTGGTTTTAAGAATGATATGTTCTATTCCACATCCCCAAAATTGTTCTCACATGGGTTCAAAATCAACATATCAAATCTAATCTAAAGCTAAAATGACCAGGGCCAGCCATAGCACCCCGGGCCCACTGGCCAGGTTACCTGACTAAATTGATATCAAACATTAAAATTTTTCTTAGAAAAAAGTTATTTGACTTTTGCATTAAAAATTTTATGACAAGTTTAAAGTAAAAAAAAAAAAAAAAAAAAATGTGTTGGGGGGGGGGGGGGGGGATGAGGCTAAGAAAACTTACCTGGGGCCTGAAAATCCTAGTGCCGACCCTGACAATGACCCATATGTTTTCCTCCTATTTCCCTAGAAATTTACTCTCTTAACTGATTTCTATCATCTACTAACCAGTATGAGTACCGGTACACTTCTATCCACTTCTCTTCTGTGTTTATGCCACATTCTTTAACCGTCATGGCTAGCTTTATTGTCCAGTACTCCTTCCTTTAATCAAGACACTATGTCAATAACTACCTGCGGTTTGTGCTTCTACACTGACCTACCAAACTCTATATAACAACTTAAAACTTTGCAGTCAGTGACCATTTTAATGTAAAAGTCTTTTGGGTTTGGAGACTGAATTCTGAAAAATTTTCCAAAAACTTTGTTCATCAATCAATCCCAAATCTTGGAAGACTTTTGCTATGCAAATAAATTACCATTACCATGGCACAGCCTCCATTCCCTCAGCCTGAGTTGCAGGTACAACGGTTGATGTGGGAGAATCTGTGAGCGGCATGGCTACATCAGGGTCCCCAATATCACATCTGCTGCAACCTTTCATAAGAGCTTCCAAGATACATCTCATCATTAAAGCGGGAAGCATCCATTTTTGATCATTCGATGTACACCTGCCAGTTGAAGACTTCAGTAATCTGCCATGTACGTTGTTCATATCAGTCTTATGCTTGAACATAGAACAGAATAATTCTCTGCCCCACCTAAAATGAGATGAATGGTCTTGGCTATGCATTAGAGACGGAGAGTAACTATTCTTGAAATTACCGTAGCATAGACTGATCTTGCGGTAAATGAATGAAACACAGTAAGGTTCTGAGGTAAGGTACCTGCTGATGGCCACTTCAAATCAGCATGTAGAGAAGCGGTAATGTGAACTAAAAAATAATTGTCATGTGAGCTGTCCATCGCCATCTTTGCTATCAACGCTGTAAGATCATCAAATTTACTCTAAATGCTCATGTAATAACCAGGTCATAATGTGTTGTTAACTTCATTTATTTAGGTAGTGAAATTTCAATAAACAATACTATTTGCATATGTATAAATTATGATATTTTTATGCATTTGATTGTGAACAATGGTCACCTAAGGTGTGCATAATTGGAAAAGGGAGGGGGAGACGGGGGAGGAACTGTTAGGCTTGGTGGAACTTATCTATTAGAGAAAAGTCTTGTGTTGCCATCTGTTGTCAAAACGTGTAACTTTGTGTGTTTTGTCTGATAAGTGTATTTTCATTACCGAGTTAGGAGGAGTGCAATTTCGTACTCCTACCTAACATTCAGGAGGATGGGGGGCCAGAACTCGTCTGGCCATCTTGAATGTGGTTTCCTGCAGTTCCTCCAAGCAAATGCAGGAATGGTTCCTTTGAAAGGTCACAGCCAACTTCCATCCACTTAGGCTAAGTAGGCTGAAAAAAGAGTCCCCGAGGCCCCCTAGCAGCTTCACCTGAGAGGAATCAAACCTAAAATAGTGTATTTTTTGTTTGTGAGGAAGAGTTTGGGGAACATACCCGCACTCTATGAAACATGGATTAATCAGCTGAAAAATTCGTTTTTATTCATCCTTTTTTTAAGTAGCCTTCTTTTTATACAAATTCATTCATTCATTCATAATGACTTCGTTAAATCATATACATTTCTCTTTGATAGTTTCATGTTAAAGCCAATACTGGATAAATATTGTGGCACAACTAAGTATAAGTGTACTAGAGGCTGTTTATAGTAAGTTACTGTAGTATAAGCTTTTAAAGAAAAATGTTTCCACAAGAAAATAAAGAAAATCACTGGAGATAGTATAAAAACTAATGATTTTTTTTTTTACTGTAAAGATATTTCAAGAATTAAAAAGAGGAATGTGAGGTATAATAATACTCTAGCTGTTTATGATTTTCTGTGATATAAGGATATTTATTGACTAAATAGGAACAAGAATCAATCAAAGACATCAAAGCTAACAATCGAAATGGGTGACATGTCTAACCTAATATGTTTGTTCATCTCCCAAAAAGTTATTTTTGTTTACTAACTGGATATCCCTGATTGCCCAAAATAGAAAAAGATTAATTTCCAAGAGAAAGATACTTTTTCTTTATTGATAATTATTATAAGATTTGTTGGATTGATGATGCTATTTTTTGCTACTTTATTCAGGCATTAATAAAAGAAAATATCTATCAGTAATATGGTATATTTTTTGATAATTATTTAATATTTCATAATGAACTCAGGCAAACTTTTGTCCATGCTTTATAAACTGAAACCAAGACAAATAATGTTTTATGATTAAAACAAAAGTCTGTGACACTTCTTCATTCAATACAATGTTAATAAGAAAATAACCTGAAATTTGAAGTCTACTTCTAGAACATTAGTAGCAGGTTATGCGCACAATGGTTTTTGTCTCTTGATAAAGTCAGCTGTGATAACAATACATGTAAACATTAATTCCATATCTTGAATGAATGTAACATATTTGATACATATGCAAAAAATAATAATTATTAATTCTTTAAAAATTTCACATGTACTTTTTGGTTAGCCACTTTTAAAATGTATATTATCACTCCATGAATTTATATTTAGTTTAAGTTTATAAATATATTTTTCACTACTACTTATTACCTGATCATGCCTAATCAAACACAAATTTGATGTAATTGTAAATACGGAATGTATTGTATTTCCTGAATGTAATAAGGAATTCTTGCAATAAATTGTCAACCACCTGAAATCTCTGTGTGCCAAAAATAAATGGAAATGTTATTAATTGCAATTGAGTTTACAACTTGATGGCAATTTCCATACACACCTACTTTTGAAATAAAATAAATGTTTACTTTAAATTCTTTGACTGTTTCTAGTAAACTTTTTAGCAACTTCCTTGATAATTTATTCCAGCCCAGATTCGTGACTTGTAAATGAAAATTTTCCCAGCCTCTAATTCCTGAAATAAAGAGTAAAGAATATGATCATGGTCATACCTTTCCTGCTATATACTATTCCCAATACCTCTCACAATATCATTCCAGGCTTCTTCACCAATATAAGCCTTATACACACCATATACTCCTGTCATCCAGTGTTCCCTGTCCACATCAGTTACTGTCTGTATTCAACCATAATTATTGAAAACAAATCTAGCTATACGCCATTGCACACCCTTCAACTCCTGTATCCTATATACTCATATTCAGTACCCCACAATACACAAGAAAGGTCTGACCAGGGTTTTTATATTCAGTTATCCTCACTTTTCGAATATATCCACTCATCAGCCTTTCCAACAGATGCTGTACTTTAAAAATATTTCCCTACACCTTCACAATGTGTCTTTGCCAATCAAGTTTATTCACAAATAATATGTCAAAACATTTACATCTTGTGGTTCAATAAGCAGTTCCCCTATTAACTGTATAATCATACACAATATTTACTTTTCTACCTGTATATCTAATAAGCTGTCTCTTTTTGGCATTTAACCTCATCCTAAATTAACCTACATAACTAGATATCCTATTCAGCCCCTCTGTACCTGTGAAAATCCTCTCATTTTGACCAACCACATATAAGTACTAGGTTCCAAAAAAAGAACTGGAGTGCACAGCACTCGGTGGATTATGCTACTAGGAAAAATGCATTCAAGCAGCCTTGGCACATAAATATATAATACATTACCGACAGATGTTATCAATAGGCCAAAGCATGCCATGTGGCTTTTAAATCACTATGGTTCATGGAATGAACTAATAAACTTTCACCACTTTGTGTAATCATAATGTAAATATAATATGTCTTTACATGTATCTTATGACTAATTTTTACAACGATCATGTTCATGCAAGCTATTAAGGTGCATCCACACCAAAGGAATACAGAGGAACTTCTTGTTGCTAACTGTAGTGGTCTGTTTCTAGAAACATAAACAAATCACAACTTTCAGAAACATTCCATCCACACAGAAAACCTTATTTTGTAACAGTTTACTTCTGTTACTATTGTGATCCATCTACACCATATATGGGCAACCCCTGGCCCGCGGGCCGGATCCGGCCCTCCACCAGCTTCAATCCGGCCCGCGAGAGGTTCATAAATTTCAGATACAGAACATCCCTTTCCGAAGAAAAATATCCAAAGCTGAGAGTTTTCGCACGAAAAATAATTTGCACATTCGGAAGCACGTAAAAATGTGAGCAGCTTTTTTTCAATCATGAAAATTAATAAAAATAAGCATCGTACTCGGTTTAGAGCATGGTTGGCCAACCCGCGGCCGCCTTGAAGATTTTTTCGCCCCGCGTGATTCATCACACTTTTTCAAATTATACTTAGTTTATAATTGCCTATGTAGTGAAAACCAATGTATTTTAAAAAAAATACATTATTTGTGCATCCATATATTTGAAAATTAACTGTCGAAATTATGAGAAAAAAATTTCTTTGTTTCTAAAATATGTTTTTGCGAATATATGGCAGATATTGCCTGTTTTATTTATGACTTTACAGTTATCAGTTCGCCGAATAATTATGTTATATTCTGCGAACTCATAATACGCGCGCATCTCGGAACATATATAATTTTATATGCGGCCCGCGGAGTTATGACGCATTTCCAAAGTGGCCCGCAAGATCATTTGGGTTGCCCACCCCTGATCTACACCATGAGCCATATCTACATATTTCTGTTTGAAATAAAATCATTTTGTCACAATTATAATTTAGTTATTACGTGATGATGTGGTGCGATATTATATTGTCAGCAGCTACTGCAATTTATATATTTTGAGTAAAAAGAAACCGTATGTGCTGGATGAGACCATGTCTTTTGGAGAGTAATCAGCACGGAGTCGAATACCTTATGGTTCCTTTTATATGTATATAAATGATGATCCATTATCAGGGCATGGTAATTTATTTGAATGAGTAGCACTGATTTAGAATAGTCCATTGCGCTACTAAGTTTTTTTACTCAACATTATCCATAAATCACGTTTCTTTAACCAATCTTTATAATTTGAATCAAATTGATTCCACAAACAATCTGTATTTCGATATAATTCAGTTAAACTTATCAAACATACTCATTCACTCAATCATTATCATAGCAGTACTTAAACAGCTGAGATAACAGGAGTGTTCTAAATAGGTACCACTGTTAGTTAGGCCCCTTGTAAATATACCTCCTCTAGCTATCAGTACACTGATAAAATCAAAGTTAATAATTAGATCTCTCCCCTCAAAATCCAACATAGCAAAAAGATAGGTTTAATGTCTCTTATTATCAGATAACTGTAATGTCCTGGCACACTACAGACAGGATGGGCTATGTCCACACCTATGACGTCTGTCTGTCAGCTAGGAACAAGCTGTCTATAGCAAACTAACAAAAGTTTCAAACACATTGATGTTTACCAATGTTCCTATATTATCTTTCATCTATATCGCTACTTCTGGAAACAGTCAACTTCAAGGAACTTTTGTTTCTGTTGACATAAACAATGAGAAACTTTGGGTAACATGTTGGAACAAGTTGCAGGAACAAACCAACATTAACAAGATGTTCGTTTGTATTTCTATTGGTGTAGATGTGCCTTCACAATGACTTATATTACTTGTGCTTTCATAACTGTAATTGATAAGAAGTATATGATTACTTTATGGCATATTATTATATAATAACCATGTATTTACAGTACAATAGATATTTTACATGCTGCAAATATTTCATATTATAAAAATAAAGCCAGCTGCAACTTGAAGCCAACACACAAGCTTAACTTAAGTGAGATTCACAACATAATACCTGTAAAACCATACTGAAATATGTATCACTGATTTTGTGAATAAAAATTGCAAAATAAAATCATATTGCAAAACATTATGCAATCTATTAATCACCTAACTTCAGACTGTAAAGCAACAACAAAATGATTCATTGATATTTGGAGCAGTACTGAACCTAACTCATTATGTTGTGGTACTGTTGTTCTCACTTCCACTACTTTTGGAAACACATTTTCTGTAATGTTTTTTGCTATCTACCTCTTAAGAATTCCTCTACCCAAACAGACACTTTCTGATTCAGTCCAATCACTTTAACTTTATTCATCACCATTCTATTTATTACTCTGTTAAATACTTGGGTGAGTTTCAATGCTACACTGTCAACTTGGTATCCCTTGTCCAATTCATCTGAAAAAGATTGCCCATAGCCCACAGACTGAGTTTAAAATGAAAAACCTATTCTAAACCTATATTTCTTGCCTCACAGACAGTCTATATGTAGTTGGATTAAACCCTTCATCTTGCCTACCTCTAAAGTCAAATTAATTGGGCTGTTGTCTGTAGTTTTTCCTTCTTTATGAACTGGTGTCATTATGATACATTTCCAATTGTTTGATTTACAGCACCAATATAAAAATTTATAGGGAGGTATGATGACAGCTCCACATAGATTTAAAACATGCCTGGTATTATTAACTATACCAGCTCCTTATATTTAATTAATCAATCTCTATCTCCCCAACAGTATCTTCAGGATTGGTTTTAAGAATGATATGTTCTATTCCACATCCCCAAAATTGTTCTCACATGGGTTCAAAATCAACATATCAAATCTAATCTAAAGCTAAAATGACCAGGGCCAGCCATAGCACCCCGGGCCCACTGGCCAGGTTACCTGACTAAATTGATATCAAACATTAAAATTTTTCTTAGAAAAAAGTTATTTGACTTTTGCATTAAAAATTTTATGACAAGTTTAAAGTAAAAAAAAAAAATATGTGGGGGGGGGGGGGGGGGATGAGGCTAAGAAAACTTACCTGGGGCCTGAAAATCCTAGTGCCGACCCTGACAATGACCCATATGTTTTCCTCCTATTTCCCTAGAAATTTACTCTCTTAACTGATTTCTATCATCTACTAACCAGTATGAGTACCGGTACACTTCTATCCACTTCTCTTCTGTGTTTATGCCACATTCTTTAACCGTCATGGCTAGCTTTATTGTCCAGTACTCCTTCCTTTAATCAAGACACTATATCAATAACTACCTGCGGTTTGTGCTTCTACACTGACCTACCAAACTCTATATAACAACTTAAAACTTTGCAGTCAGTGACCATTTTAATGTAAAAGTCTTTTGGGTTTGGAGACTGAATTCTGAAAATTTTTCCAAAAACTTTGTTCATCAATCAATCCCAAATCTTGGAAGACTTTTGCTATGCAAATAAATTACCATACTCTAATACTTTACCTAATATACTCCTACAGTTCACTAGTAGTAGTCTGGTTACTAGCTATTAAATATTCTCATCACTAAGGAAATCTTCCACCACCCTAGTTCATTTATAGGCTTCACCACCAACAGAATGAATTGTCACAGAAAACAGTTCATGACACAGACTATTCAGTGGCTGCCCGTGCCAGTTCCAACAACTGCTACAGTCTCAACTCCCACATTAGATTTAAACTACTGGAACATCTGAAATCCTTTGATGGAACTAGCATATAGCATAAGATTGGCACCAGACATCTGGCTGGTCACAACCTTCAAGTCTCTTCATTTCTCATCCCTACAATTGGTAAACCTGTCACTTCTATTTTGTTAAATTTGGTTATCTTTTATCCCCATTTGCCACGTCATTATTACCTAACTTTGTATTTGATCCACCATACTTTTTTTGATTCCAGTACTCAACAAATAATTAATTTCATTAACGTGGTATGGTTTAATGCTTGCACACTCATTGAGCTTGCAGTGTGCTTCATTTGACCTCTCACTAAAATATTGGGTGGTTGTATTGTTCTTTTTTAATCTAATCACATTAAGTACTTGCAACATAAATTTCCACATGGTAAAATATTTTTTTCATAACTTATAAGGTACTTGTTCTTGCTGAAATCTTGTGGGTAAGATCTATCATCTCTAAATGTCAATTCAATTTTTTATTTTCATTTTCTCATTTGTTTAAACTGTTTCCATCTCTGCCATAGAATATTGAAATGTGCAACCAGTTGTTGAATCTGATTATACACAACAGATTCAAATATCTATTCAGACAAATCTATTGATTTTGTACAGAGCGACTCAAAGCACTTATATGATTATATCAGTGAAATCAACATTTTATGAAGTACATTTATTCCTCACAGAATTCATGAAGTAAAGTCTGCAGCAAGGCCCAGTATTCAACTCTCTAGCTCCTCAGGCCATATAGGTCTGTATGTTGCAATCTGATGAGGCAGAGCTCTGTATTAGCATTCTTGATCTTTAATATTACATAGGAGGAGATGTGATCAGCACCACCCATTCCTCTGTGGAATTCACTGCAGAGAAAACTGAGTACGCCATTCAAGATGTTGAGCTTCAAAGAAAAGTCCTTAGTTTTACTGATGATATTACCCTGTTTATTATGACTCTGGGCAGTCATTCTACGAACTGAGCTATGATGTCAGTCCTTAACTTAACTTATAAAACAACTATTTGAGAGGGGAATATAATATTTTAACTTTTATTTTATTTTATTTGCCAAAGTAACAAAAGTTTTTTATGTATTAAATTTTAGTGAAACAATGCACCATTAACAATATTCACAACTTTTAATATGGTATGAATATGAAGGAATGCAGGACTTTTTGCACCTATGTATTGTTGTAGGTATTGCAAAAGTCACAGTATGCTGCAAAATACAGACATGTTATGTTTAATGTCTTGAAAGGGTTTGATTCATCAGTTAGATAATTAATAAATTTTATCTAAATGAGACAAAAAGTGTGTGAAATGTTTGGGAAAAAAATACTGAAGTTGAGATGAAAAAAGAAACCAACTGAATGAATGAACAATTTAGTTGAAGTATTTAGCTATGTACCTGGATAGAAAAGATAGTAAAATTGAGCCATGTACAAGCAAATGTATTTGTGCATGGAAAAAGTAAGCTTTCAAATAATTACAGATAATAAGATTGAAATAGTGACATTTTTCCCCTTCCACTTTTTTTTTCCAGTGCAGTTACAGCTGGAGGAAATTATGAAATGAGAAAAGAAGTACATGTTATTGAAAAAGATATTATTTTTCAATTATATATTGTAAACATTACAACACAAATGAAATTTAAAAAAAATGCTGATTTGGAAACGAGTATGACCAGTTTATCAGTAAGTATAAACCAAGACTCTACCTGTTTGTACAATTTTATCTACTCTAAATTTTATGAAAAACAGGGAGGATAGTTTCAGAATCATAGAAATGGTATGTTATAGTTGAAAGAAAATAAATACAGAAGCATAGAACTACAGGTTAATAGTTCTAAATATATAGGTAAATTATGAAACAAAATTTTCAACATGAAAAATCAAAGGCATAATCTCATAAAGCTTGGTATTCAATCTGAAGGATGCTTGGACCCTTCTGAAGGAGATATACAATATAGTATTAGCGGTAGGGTGGTCAATTCCTTTCCTCCTCCCCTAAGCCAACCCAGTAATCCTACCTACTGTTTAATGTGGAATCTGAACCACGGAAGTTTTCTGATGGACACCACATTACACAGCAAGCTGCGACAGAGGTAAAGGTCAGGTTAAGGGTTCATGAAAATCTCCCCTCCCCTCCCCAGATAGACTTCGAACGGGGCATCTTTCAATCTCCAGCCAGACACAACCACCAGACTGCACATGATTTCATAATGACTGTTATAATGATGGTCTAAAAAAAACTTTATTTTTGGGAATGAGGTGGAATAATAGGGAGAGAGAGAGAAACATGGAGGAAGTGACTGACACGGATATGCATTTTTTATGTCTATCTCCCTTATTCATATCTTCCAAGTATAGATGCAATAGCTAATTTTTTTTGGTAGCAAACGGTTTAGAAAATCACAATTTATACAGTTGTAAGTTTCTTTTCATATTTAGTCAATTTCTCTATTCAATGTTGAACTGTACTATGTGACACACATGTAAGTGTTATGAGTGATAGCCATCAACACAAAAATGAAATGGGAATTCACCATTCTTGAATATATTCAAAACACAAATATTAAGCTAGTGTTTTTTTAAATTAAATTTGACATATAAAAAAAGATGCACTTACACCAACTGAAAAACTAATTAATTATACCATAGAGGAGAAGTACTGAGCTACTGTATAGTATGAAAATATAGTTAGAAGAATAAATGCATGTATGTGTGGGTTTATTAACCATTATAACAAGAAACTATTTAAAAATCTTTTAATCTGACACATACAAATATTTTATATGAAAAACTTTAACACAACATGTTGTCATTTAGTTTTATCATATTTATTTTACAGCGATAAGTAGCATTTCAAATATTAAGCAATTTTTTAAAAACTCAGATTGATATTAATTTTGCAAAGAAAAACATAACAAATTAAAGAAACAATATAGGCAGTAGTTTCTTGGTATGTCACAAATAATCAAGACTTCTTCCAAGTGTTCTCAGTGAAATGAAAAAATCTATGATGATTTAAATATTAGTATGAACATGTCACTAAATAAAATGTTTTTAATGAGGTTCATTATAGAGAGCTTCCTTAAACTCATTCACTCATCACAAGTAATAACACAAATCACTCCCACAAAATTATAGTAAATGAAGTAATTCCCCCTCCAGAATTTTTCTTCACATAAAAAAATGAGCTGATAATTTTACTGTCAGTTTTATTTTTCATATTATTATATCAGCTTCCATATATGAGGCCTACTATGTTTTTAACACAAGGTATTCTGGAAGAGACCTCTGAAAGCTGAAGTATTTTACCATATTCTATTGTGGCTTAAGTCTGCCTGAATTGGAGGCTTCTGTAAATATGATCTCTCAAATGCCATTTATCGGTGAACACAGTACATCACGGTACTATAACCTCTTTTAATATCACATCAATAAATGTACAGAAGTTGTCAACACAATGTAAGTTTTATCCTACAAAGAACTGACATTTGATGTGCCACCGGTCATTTTCTCACGCAGGGAAGCAACGTCATCTTCTATTCGTACAAGGAGTTTAATTTTCTGCAAATAAAATAGGATTTAATAATATACAAAATATATGACTTGGTTGCATGGATAGAAGAAAAGGGTTTTAATCATAAATCCACAAGAAGAAATAAAGCATAAAGTATCAATTAACACAAACATAAACATGGTAAAAACACAAACACAAAGAACATGAAAAAAATATATATACATTTTAAGTATGAATCGATTACAATCTAAAAACCGGAAAATTAATGTGCTTGTGGTATATTTTAATCACCATGCAGCCTACAGCTGTAGTTAGAAATAATTCTTTTCCATATCTAGATACTTGTTTATATGGACTGCAAGGAAACAAAAGGTGGTGAGTTGCAATTTAAAATAAAAATTAGGATAGGGGAAAAACCTTCTGCCTACCAAAGATGACAGCAATATGGTGTTGACTCATGGAAAAGATACAAACGCATATATAACAAAGAAATTATAGGGTGTTGCCCTTTATCAGCAGAAGAACATGGCACACATCAGTGCCTCAAAGAAACATAATTTCTTTAAAACGTTACAGTTTTGTTATCACAGCAAACAATGAAGTTCAATTTGTAGCAGTTTATTTTCATATGTGATCAAAAAAATTACTCACAATGCTTTTCATGTGCAATAAGTTCCATGTTTTATTGATAAAATGGCACCTTATCTTTCTCCTCAGTCTACAGGACAAAATTACATTCTAGAATGGCACAGGAGATTCTGATTGACAAAATGTACTGATGTAAAATAAAACGAATGAATGGGAATGTCTTAGCTAACTGGAAAAGTGTATCTTTATTTGTTGTTTAAGAATTATTTTTGTTTGTTTGTTATATATACATTGCTATAAGTATTCACTGATGAACAACCGAATTAGACAGCTGGTATTATTCAAATGTAGCACTGCAGATGGCCCGATAAACTGACTAGAAATGAAATAAGCAGAGACTTGACAATGTAAGGAGTGATGCCTATGGTGTCAGTAATAGTCTAATGTAGTATGGTTAAGACAAATGATCTAAGTGTAATGCTCGTGGGCAAACAGTTGGGGCCTGTTGGATTGATCTCTCCATTTCAGAAGTCATGCAGGCACTGGGATTTCTATAAGCCACTGTGCCAAGGGTGTACCATCAATATTCTAGTAAAACCATCCCTGGCAGAGTGAACTTTCATGGGCAACAGTTTTTTGATGAGCGCAGTCATCATTCAGTAGCTCACATTACAACAGTGTAAAGATGAGCTACAGTACAACAGATCACTAGGAAATTTAACGCTGGTGTACAACAACATGTTAGCAGCCAAATTATCAGGAAAAATCTCCTCACTATAGGGTGCATGAGCCATTGGCCCAAAAGGGTACATCTTCTGACAGCACATCATGGGGCGCCATGATTAGCATGAGCATGGGCACATTGCCACTGGAACATTGGAATGTGGAAAAATATTGCCTGGACTGATAAGTTAAGATTAACGGTGATATGTGTCAATGGAAGGTATGAGTATGATAAAAATATTGTGAAGTGATGGATCCTTCCTAACAGAAGAGTACTCTTTGAGCTGGAGTAAGTGGCATTTGTGTCTGAAGGCTATCTATGTGGACTTCACAGGTGTTACTAAGATGTCCTAGATGACTATGTGCTCTCATTTGTTCATCTGCAACATCCGACTGAATACCTTTTAATTCAACAAGACAATGCACCATGCCATCACTCCTGAATTTTGAGTGAATGGTTGGATGAACATTTCAATGTGAACTTGCTTCCCTGGCCAGCAAGTTCACCTTACCTCAATCCAATCGCACACATTTGGGATGCCTTGAAAAGAGATGTTAAAGCCTCTACCTCCTTCTATAGAATCCCAATGAATGAAGTGTCTCGTCAAGTAAATTCCAACACAAATCACTGCCACCATCAGGGCAAAAGGTGGCGCTACATGATACAAGATGTATCTCTTATTTACCTGATTTTCAGTTGACTTCTCATATAAGTAACTTAGAACAAGCAGCCAATGGATGCAGTAAATTGGAATGGGATGGAAATATGTGGATGGAAAATTTAATAACTTCTTAAGTTTAGTGAGGCTGAAGAAACATTCATTGTACCATATGCCCATTTAGCATCATCATCAAATAAAAGCAACAAAGAATACTCTTATCTACACCTATCTACATATCTACATATATACTAGGCAATTCACAAAATTGTGGGTGGCAGAGGGTGCTCAGCACCAAAGCTAATCTCTTTGCTGTGCATTCCAATCCCTAATGGTACGAGGGAAAAAAGAATTCATATAAGAATCAGCCCGGCACCTTATTTCTCTAATTTTATCTTTCCTGTCCTTCCGACTCAAATAGGTTGGAGGAAGAAGTATTTCACTACACTCAAAAGTGAAAGTGGGAGTACGCATATTTTCCAATAAGTTTAAACGAAACGTGTGTCGTCTATCTACTAGAGACTTCCAACCTAATATACTAATCAGTTCTGTGACGCTTCCATAGGGACTGTAACAAGCGGTCACAAATCGAGCGGCTCTTCTCTGTACTTTCTCTATACTTTCGATCAATCCCTTACGAAACGGGTCCCAAATGGCGCAACAATAATCCAAATGTGGACGCACAAGAGATTTGTACGCTATCTCCTTTGTTTGTTCATTAAAATTTTTCAAGATTCGACCTATGAATCGCAGCCTAGAATTTGCTCTACCTACTAACGAATTAATGTGTATGTCCCATTTCATGTTCCTTTGTACTGTTACTCCCAAATATTTCATAGAATCGACCATATCAATAACTGAACTGTTTACCTCGTATTTCTGAACAATCGGATTCTTTTTGTTAGTTATGCTCATTGTATTGCACTTTTTACAATTTAGAGTAAGTTGCCACTCAGCGCAACAAGCCAAAATAACATCCAGATCGCGCTGAATTTCTAAGCAATCGGCCAAATTTCTTACTTCCCTATAAATAACTGCATCATCAGCAAACAATCTAAAAAGGCTTTTCACTTTGTCTCCGAGATCGTTTATAAAAATTAAGAAAAGAAATGGTCCTATTACACTTCCTTGAGGTACACCCGATGTAACATCTAGATTAGAAGAACTTTCTCCTTCAACGACAACATACTGCGACCGACCAGTTAGAAAATCCTTTATCCATTCACAAAGCTGATCCGATATACCGTACGCTCGAAGCATCGCTAAAAGGCGGTTGTGTGGCACAGAGTCAAAGGCTTTCTGGAAATCTAAAAAAATTGCATCTACTTGTGAACCTGCATCGATAACTTTCATTACGTCGTGTGTAAATAGGGCCAGCTGTGTTTCACATGATCTTTTCTTCCGAAATCCGTGTTGATTTGTTGTAAGCAAATTATTATCATCTAGAAAATTCATAATGTTCGAGCATATAATATGCTCCATAAATCTACTACAAACAGATGTTATAGATATGGGACGATAGTTCCCAGGATCACTTCGATCACCTTTTTTGAAAATCGCAGTTACTTGCACGCGATTTTCCAGTCTGAAGGTACTTTTCGCTCTTCTAATGATTTATTGAATATATCAGACAGAAATGGCCAGATTTCCACAGCATACTCTGAAAATACTCTTACTGGAATTCCATCCGGGCCCGGTGCTTTCCCCCACTTCAGGAGCTCTAATTGTTTAACGATACCTGCAGTATCTATTCACAATGATTCCATCACCGACATGCCACAGCGTGGTAAAACGGGAATACTATCCTTATGTTCATTTGTAAATGAATTTTTGAATACAGTATTTAGTACGTTAGCTTTATTGCGGCTGTCATTAACCTCGGAACCTTCACGAATTAGTGCTGGAATATTGCTGTTGGTACAATTAACTTTTCGTACATACGACCAAAATTTCTTTGGGTTTTCTGTGAGACTATTAGAGAGAGAGTTGGAGTGAAAATCGTTAAAGGCCTCGCGCATTACATTCTTAATACATCCTCTTAAATCAGCTAAGGTTTCTAAATCGCTGCGACACCCCTTCCTTCTTGAGCGTGTGTGTATTTTCCTTTGTTTTTTGAGTAATCTTTGACTTCGCATGTGTAACACGGTGGATCATTCTCCCCCTTTATTGTCCGCTTCGGTATATGTATTTCCATGCCTTCCCTGACTATATGTATAAACGATGCCACATCTCTTCAACGGTGTCCTTTGTTGACTTGAAGTTATGGTAATTATTCCTCAGGTAGGTTCAAAACACTCCTTTGAGGCCATCCTGATTCTGTATACAATCCGCCCTTTTTTCCTTTTTTGCTTGGTCATTAATTTGATAGTCGCAATTACCGCTTTGTGATCGTTTATTGCTGTGGTCATTGAAATGTGAATAATTCTGGCCTGTTGGTAACCAGCAAGTCTAAAATGTTTTCGGTACCGTTATGACACCGCGTACGTTCATTAACTAGCTGCTCGAGAATTACTTCAGAAGCTGCCTTATCCCTGCTACCTGTGATGTGAACGTAATTACGCCAGTCAATATAAGGCAGATTGAAGTCGCCTCCTAGAATCATAGCATGATCCTTAAAATGGCTAGCTATACTATTTACATTATTTCTTAACTCCTCGACGATAGCTATGTAGGAATCGAGTGGACGGTAGAAGGCGCCTATGATGAGTTTTGACCCAGCAACGTTGAGTTTAATCTATATGATTTCACAGATCGTATCGACGTCTATTTCATTACATGGGAGAAATTTACTCACAGCTATAAATAACCCACCTCCATGAGAATGTAATCTGTCTTTACGAAAAACGTTCATACTATCTTTAAAAGTTTCTGCGTAACTTATTTCCAGTTTCAACCAACTTTCTGTACCGATAACGATATCTGCTTCTGTACTACAAATAACGCTTTCAAGTTCCGGTTGTTTGTTACAAACGCTTCTACAGTTAATTACTCTTAAGTGAGGATACACTGGCATCATCAGTTAATGCCTTGGAACCTGGATCATGTTAAACACATTGTGTTTGTTATTGTTAAGAGTATTGAAATTGTACTGGAACATTAAGATGTGATTTATAATGTAGTGATTTTCCTTATACTGCTGCAGTAATTAACTCCAGAAAGATTTCCTTTTATGTTAATAGAAACATTGTTATCTCCAACAGAGAACTTACACTTACTTACCTTTGTATAGACTTTCATTTAATCGCATGAACATTTCTTAGGGTTTCAATTTCAAATTATGTACCATGTATTTTGACATGTAGTTAACATATTGTAAATAAGGTAAATTATTAGAAACTAATCTACTTTTGCATGTCAATTGACATGCAAGTTTGTCAATGAAACAGAAAGCTTTATTTGCACAGTAAAAATATTATCTGTGAATTTGACTATCAAAAAGAAGACCAAAAGACTTTGTTACAGGAACGACTGCTCAAGATGACCAAAGCAGAGATTGGCATCTAAAGGAGTAATGTTACCTGTGGATAGATTTTGGAATTGAAGGAAAAGTAATAATTGTTAAGCATTTGTATGTCAGGAAAGTAGTGCTGGGAAAGCTGGTCTATGAAATGTTCCCCAGGTCTAACATAAAATCATGGCTGTGTGGGATGATTTGTCTAAATGGACATCAATTTTGATGAAGATGAAATTGGCAGAAATGGTGTAGAGGCAATGACAAAATGTTGTAGAAAATGATAAGTGACTGTAATGTGAGAAGAACCTATATATTGGAGCTGTTATTCCATAAGAAACATATAACATAACTAGCCTTTTAATTCCTAAGAAATTTATAAAATCCTATTGCATGGGATAACTACATCCGATGTCTTATCAGATCTCAGCGAAGAAACTGTATGTTCTGAAGTAAAATCACTGTCACAATGTAGTTGCTGGGTTAGAATTTCATAAGTCTGAGGCATTTTGTGGAGGAAGAAGGAATTGCTGTTGTGGTATCTGAACTAAAGGAGTCTGAGGAGTTGAATATACGCCCTTTATTTTTAATTTATACTGTTTGTGATTTCCTCATTCAACTTTTTCTCTTTTATGTCTTTACACCGCATCAACATTGAGGTTATTAGAAGAGGGAAAGTACTGGTGGCAAGGAAGGAATTTGGCAATTGCCTTTTGATGGAACCATGCTGGCATTTGCCTGGAGTAATTTCAGGAAACCATGGCAAATCGAAATTTGTAGGGCCAGATGGTGTTACCACTCACACATGGTGCTTGGTGGGCCACTATTATTTATTCGTCACTAGTTCCCAAGGAATCTGTAATTAAATTTTAAAAAAATATGCTATGCAACAGATTTTTTTTTTTTTTTTTGCAAAAGTAGGTGTTCTTTATGCATTTAAGCCTCCTGAATTCGAAAATGACACTCAAAACTTCGTATCACCCACAGTTTTGGCACATATTGTAAACTTTTCCCATACTGATATCACATATTGAAGTAGTACAGGAATCATGCTGAAGTAAAAGCAAAATATTGAAAATGCACACAGTGAACAGATGCAAACAGAGAATGTGGTACAAAACATGCATTAACCTCATTAATTCTGTGCTTTCTTAGTTGTCATCGCTTGGCTTCTGCTTTTCCTCTTATGCAACATTTCCGTGTGCTCGTGGTGAAGCATCCAGAAGCAGTCACCCATCATTCAAATCTCTCAAGTTCCCTGGTATTGCCGTTCCATGTCTTTGAAATCCTGATGGAATCATTAACCTTGTTTCTCACTTACAGCACCCAGGTTTAGAGGAAAAAAGGTGCGAATGTAAAAAATGTAACTTCAAACTCACTGAGAATCTCAGCAGTTTCAAATTCAGCAGCATGTTCTCAACTGTGTCGACATACTCTGGGCTGGAATTGTTTCCCAGGAAGTTTTGAACCACACACTTGAAGGCAGTCAATGATTCTCATTCCACGACATTAATTGAATCAAGGAAATCTTCATCTAGCATTAGTTTCCAAATATTGGGACCAGTGAACATACCCTCTTTCAGCTTAGCATCTGTCAGTTTGGAGAACTTATTATATAGATGTTTGAAACAGTTGCCACACTTAGGTAATGGCTTAACAAGATGCTTCATTGTGCCCAGTTTGAGGTGTAGAGGTGGCAGCAGTGTTCTGTCTCTTTCCAATAGAGGATCACACTTAATATTTTGTCCCCTGGAAACCAATTGTAACTTTGGGGCCACTGGTTTTGTTCCAAATATATATATATATATATATTTTCTTTTTATCTTGAGTGCAACTGCCCTATTCACAGATGAAACAAAGAAACTTGGTATACCTTCATTGTTGTCCTAGACACATACCCAATACTTTCAAATCATTACACCATCAATTGTGATCCTCGTAATGAATGGTAGTAAGAAGATCCTTCATGTCATCATATGTTTCCTTCAGGTGCACAGAACAGCCAACATGTATTGAGACATACATGTTACCATTGTGTAGCAGAACTGCCTTTAGGCTTTTTTTTTATTTTTTATATTAATCAATGAACAGTCTCCAGTCACCAGGTGTGTACAGAATGTTGAACTGACTGTATGTCACTGCAGTACACTAACAAGTAATTTTGAAAAAAATACTGTGTGAATATCAAGTCCATTTTTCTGTAAAATGTAAGGGATGTACCAGGTGCTAGCAAATTTCTTTCATACAGTCTTGACCCTAGGAAATCTGCTTTATCCTTTGTCAGTTCCAGATCACAGACTGATTCACTTAGATTTGGCTGAATGAAATGAAGAGGGTCCTCATCTGTGTCTACTTTAAACCCAGTATCATCTGTCCCCTGCACGGTATCTATGTCATCACTGTCGTCCATATCTAATGTCTGTGGAGGCTGTGGTATAGCTACATCCGGGCCATGGGGACACACAAATTGCTGAGTGAATGTTGTTCGTGTACTCAATAGTCTTCTTGTTTTTCTTGTTTAAACCAGTTATTTTACAAGAGCAGAAGCAGCAGTTGTTGGTGTGATTCTGCTGCTCCTTCCAGACCATAGGGATGCCAAATCATAATTTCTTCTTTCCTGCCGTCCACCATTGTAAATAATCTATGCACACGACACACATAACCTGTGGAGCCCAAGGTTTATTGATGTCATCTAGTTTCACTCTGAAATAGACATGGTAGAGCTTTTCCATGAAAGCAGTGATGTTTGTTTGGTCTTTTTTCACCACAAATGTAACAAAAAGTGTGAGGAAAGTTTACACAGAATTTGGTAGACATTATACACTAACACTTACTTTCACAAATACAACACAGTGACAGACAGGCAGCGCCATTTGCAACATAACAGTTTACTGTGTGCTGCTAGGGGTGCAAGCTTCTGAGCTCCCTACGGTGTTTTCATGTATATTATAATATCATTATATTGCATTATCATTAATTGCAAATGTATGTGATTTGTGCAAAAACAGTGGGTGATATGATGTTTTGAGCATCATTTTTGAATACAGGAGGTGGAACTACGTAAAGAATGCCTACATTTTTAAATAAGTTTTTGTGACCTGCACTAAGTTGTAAAATGTTATTTAAACTATCCTCTTGATTGAGTTATGTGTAACAGGAGCGCCAAAGATTCATTCTTGAAGGAAGAGCATTTTTTCAGTGTAGTTCCACTTCTCTTTTTTAAATCCAGCTTTTTATCTTCCCTTTGAAACTGTTCCTTTTATATACTATTTAATCCACTGAAACTTAAAATTTTTCAGCAACCTTTTAAACACAGTCTATTCTTTTTTATATACCCAAATTATGAAATGACCCAAAAATTCTGATCAGCCTGCTTATTTCTATTGGTTCAAGATTAACCTCTGTGTTCCACAAATGGCGCATGAAATTTATTAAATTAAAGAAGAGAGCAATATGGTGCATTAATTAATTATACACAACTCACACTACTGCCTATGTGCACAGTTTGAAAGTTTTTGAAGAAATGAATCAGACACAGTGAGTTAGAAACACGTCCACACTGCCTGTGTTGCACGACAATGTGTCTGAGAATCCCATTTCAAATGGGATGCAAGTATTCTGCTCTGTGACACCCGATACCCAATATTCAATGTCACAGCCACAGTGAGGTGGGATTCTTTGTCGTAGTTCACTGTCGCGGACTCTTCTGGGACACAGAACTGTGACAATGTTTTATGACAAAGAATCCCATTGTCTACAGGGCTTTACAGAATCCTATGTATTAACATCAGTTCCTCTAAACTTAGGCAGAGGGAGCTGGACATCAAGTACACACTGGGTGTCAGGCACCTATCATGTCTTAATCAATGTATGCCACCCATCCTCCCCTTTATCCTCTTGCTCTGAATAACCTACTATTTCACCTTTATTATTCAATACACCTATCCCACTGGGAACCACCGCTAACTATAGTTGGTGATATTGTTTTAATTTTCACTTTTATATGGCAATGGATAGAAATAACACATTTTTACATGCATCACCTCAATAAAAGAAAATATGTAATGACAATTTACTGACCATCAAATTCTTATTGATCACAGAGCAAACACCCTGCAGAAAGTTGTTAGTGATTTACATTTCAGATCTAAAGACTACAACTATTTAAAAAACAACCACAAAAAAACGCATTGCCTTTACAGAAAGTAAATTGATTCCTAGTGAAGTTATCATAAATCTACATAAAATATAAAGAGTAAACATGTTTAATTTCTTTGAAATACAATCTTGTTCTTAAAAATTAATTGATATACAAAGGAAAATAGGGTTTAATTATATAACTGGTACAATATATTGAACACTTACATGTATAGTAAGAATAGATATGTTATTGAAGTTTTAAAAGAAAAAAGGCAAAACCAGCCATCATAAGCAACAATAAGACAGTACATGATGAGAAAAGAATAAAAACAGCAGAAATGAGATTCTTACAAATGACAGAAGGATACACTCTGTCAAGTAGAAAAAGAAATATGGAAATAAGAGAATTATTGAAGATAGGAAGTCTGAATTGATGTAATGGTCAACATAAGAAGAGATGGAAAGAGCATATGATTAGAATGAAATATTCCGGAATACCAATGAATATAATGAATTACCATCCATATGGAAAAGAACTAAACACATACCATGGAAAGGTGAAGTCCCAAAATATTTAGAGGATGTAAGTGACATGAGTCCAGTACTTTAAGTAAGAAACCAAGCAAGGTGAGCAGTAACAATCTGACCTAGCATTCGGGAGGACGTGGGTTAGTATCCCCTTCTGAACACCCAGATTTGGATTTTACATGGCTTCCTCAAATCACTTCAGGCAAATGTTGGTACAGATCCTTCAGAAGGTCATAGCTGAATTTATTCCCATTCCCCCAAATCCTTTCCCACCTCTAACGACCTCCAAGTTGATGAGAGGTAACGCCATAAAAAAAAAGAAATAAGAACAAGATTTATATGATCTCTAGTCATATGGAGAGCATCAGTGTACACACATCCGATTCCCTCACCATGTGTCATGTCTACTCACATCAATATAGTTTTCTACCGAAATAGTGTAGTATGTGTTTGTCTTTTTTTATGTCTGAAGCTGCCCTGCTGCCGCCATCAATGGTTAGTGTTTTATTTCTATCTCTATCGTTCCTTTTATATATATAACAAGGGATAGGGAAATTAATCCCAACACATCAAAAATTTGTCTTCTGATACAAAGTGCTCCAAATTTTTTGAGAAATTTCAAACTTTACAGCCTTCTGATTTGTATTCAACACTCTTGGCACCCACCTTGAGTGATTTTGTATAAATGTAACTCCTTTATAAATTATTTTCTGCACTATTCTATAATGTTGTCCAGTTGCTGCAATAATTCCATGAACAGTTATTCATGTGTCTTTCTGAACAAGCTCTTGAATTTGCAAAGTTTTCTGCATTGTGATTATTGTTATCGATTGAGTGTACATGAATGAAGTTATAAACTACTGTATTATTTTCAGAAAAGAATTTATGCCACTTGTACATTTGAGGTTTTAAATGGGTGTCATTGCCAAACTGTGCACGAAATCTGTGTATTTTTTCCCCCTGGTTTAACACCTTAATGTGCCACAAAGTTAATACTTACGTGTTACACTAAGAACACATAAAACTTCTATTCACTCATGATAATAAACTAATAAATAACTGTAGAAACAAACATGTAGTATTACAATGATGCACTGTTGCCACATTATTGAGTGTTAAAATATCTTATGCCTATTTCAGAAGCCTTGTTTATATTTGATGACTCACATTCAGTAGGTTTATTGATTTAGCATTATTTTCTTCTATATTTGGCCCCAACACCCTACCTCCTTTACTTTTTCTCTCATTGTTTCTAATTTGAATTCACTCCCACCCTCCTATCTTTTACAATACATTCCCACTAAGAAGTAAGTTGTCAGCTGCACTCCGATTACCATAATGTCATTTTAAATGTGATTTTATATTTGTTCCATTTTTTTAAATCTTCACTGTCCTTTCATCATATGCGATAAGGGAGGGTTTCTTTTTCATTCCTTATTTACATTTGCTAACCAGTACCTTCTGCTGTCAAACTATGCATACCTATATATAAAATAATGGTGACAGTGAAACTATTATTTTCACTGCTTAGTGGCAGTTTCATTGTCACCAATATGCATATATAAAATAAGGAAGGACAAGGAAAATAATCACATCAATCACCACAGACACAAGCAGAAGGGTCGCGGCAAATGTATAAATATGAACACACTTTACAATATTTTGGTATAAGCCTGAATCATTATTAGAGGACAAGTGGATCGGATATATTCATACTGATGATTTTACCAAATATGATATAAATGGGAAGGGTGGGCATGACAATAGTGGTGGAAGAAGTTGTCCAATGATAATCTCTGTAACAGTCAAAAAAAGTAAACAAACTGAACAGAAAGATTTTAGTAAGATATAAAGTTTTTTGGATGCAGTTATAAATAAATAAATAAAATGAAAAAATAATAATTTTTTTTGTAATAAAAATGAGTGATAGGTTTATTGGTGGGATTTTAACAGAGGTTGCAGCTAGGGGCATGCTTGGTGTCAAGGATGTGTTGGTAGGTTAGATCTCATCCATGGCATTCGGAAAGGGTAGTGTTATTAGATAACATCCTTACAACTCTCACTGTAAAACATTGATTGAGATTGCAAGAGAAGTGGAAATGGCACTGGATGGTCTAGGTTGCCAGAATAAACTATTTGCCTGTGGCCATTCATCCTCATGGAAAACTGGTGAGACCTATAAAAGAAACTGTAGAGTGAAGGCTGGTAAGTTGATAAAAGCAGTGTGTAGTAGTGCAAGTGGAATGTTGAATGATAGGAAAAGATTCCCTCACGGTAGGATTTGAATAGTTAGTGGTGGATGGATGCATGCTGGAAGTTTTGCAGAAAATTCAATTGAATGTTTTATACCAAAATATTTTAAAGTATGACACTTCAATAACGCTGTCAATCATAAACCATATTAAACAATCTGGAGATATATTTATATGTTTTGTTGAAATAAAGTGTTATCCAGCAATTCAGCAAGTAGTACATTCTTTTATCTGCCTGACAAGTGATGTGAAGACAGGTTCCAACATTTGGTATGGTTAACAGTGTAATTAATATAAGAGGTAATGGCTATGACGCAGCACACAGGGAGGACATAATTTATTTCTAGTTTAAAAATATATGTGCATACACAGGGTGATTGAATGATGATGTTACAAACTTTCAGGAATGATGGAGAAGGGTAAATGTATCAATTTGAGCTAAAAGACCCTGGCAGAAACGACCGGGATGAAAGTTATAAGTGAAAATTGTTCTGGTACCTCCGACTTTGGAATACATGTACCAGTACCATTATTTATATGTTGTATATGTACTATCCAGGTTCATGGAACATATCCCACTTGTTATTTGTCAACAGATGTAGTTCAAACATGATGGAGCCTCACCTTGCTTTGGACTGAAGGTTTGTGAAAATTTGGATCAGACATTCCCTGAAATGTAGTTAGGCAGAGGAGGTCCTGTTCCATGGCCAGCACATTAACCACATCCCACTTGATTTCTTCTTGTGGGCTATGTGAAAATATACAAAACACCTGTTGAGACTGAAGAGGGTCTATTGGCAATAATTCTCGCTGCCTGCAACACTATTTAAATGACACTGGGAATATTAGAATGGGTATGACAGATCTTCGTGCATTGATGCTGGACACCATTTTTAGCAACTGTTGTTAATGTAGCATGTTGTAAAACTCGTGTAAGTAAATGGAATTCATTATTACTGTGTGATAGACTTGATATATTTCTGACATTAAGCTACATGCTCTGTTATTAGTCCATCAACAGAGGAAATGATCTGAGGGTATTGGGGAGATTTAAGTGAGAATCCTGTATGTCATGATCAGGAATCAGAAGTTGGGGCCCTTAGTTTGAGTGCTGCATGAGGTTAAGGCAGAACTTGAGTAGATTTTTGCTTATAACTTTCGACTCGGTCGTTTCCGGACCAGAGTCCCTTACCACAAATTGATACTTTACCCTTTTCTATCATCCCTGGAGGTTTGTAACATCATCACAGAATCACCCTGTATATATAACTATAAATTATTCTTGAGACCAAAGCATGTTTAATTAACAGTTGTAAGCCTAAAAACAAATATTTTTTGTTATTTGTAGCACAACCCATGAAACATATGAACTAAAGAATAATAGATTCTTACCGTTTGAAAATCTCCTGGGGTTTTAAGCCATAGATAAATCATGTAACCTGGGATGCATAACATAGATGACAAAGCTGTAATCCAGCCCAGGAAATGACTCCACCATGGATACTCATAATCCAAATATTTAATTGGTGTCCATTGCACAAGATTGAATATGAAGACACCCTTCAATGGAAAAAGTAAATTAATGACATTTAATTTATCAATAACTAAGTTAAATGTACTAATGAAACACAAAATAAAATCTTTTAAAAAAGTATTTTTTCATGATACATTAAATGACATTGAATTGAATGGATAAGAAGGTTTTGTTTGAAGGAGGGGATTCTCAGTATCATAATAATGTTGAAGGTAGAGAAAGAAAATATCACTGAGCATAATAGTAACATTACATGATGGCACATAATGAAAAATCTATGGACTATGCCCTTTATCAGTAAGGAATATATTACTTATTTGTACTGTCAAAGGAATTCAGCAGGGAGAAGGAGAAGTGTAGTAGGTGCATTTGGGGTAAATTAACTGAAGGTGATTACAGATTAGGCAAAAATTACATCTTGAGCCACAGAATATCAGTTGAGAGACAGTTCAGAGGTGCCATAAAAAGAAATAAATCCATAAACAAAACAATAATGCTTTGGGTTATGGATTACTGGTACCTTACAGGCAAGTCTGAGTAAAATTTTTATCTAGATTGCCATACTTCTATTGTCTGAATTCTGGAATTGATAAATGTTCATATATAAGGTACACCTGGGGTGTAAGGGTTTGGGAGAGGCTATATTAGCCTTTTCCAACCAAATGTCAACCTCTCCTTCATGTGGTGCACCCTGTTTGCACGGACGAGGCTCTGGCGACTGAAAGATTCCCGGTATAAGGAGTCACCCACTGCTTGCCAACGGCCTCCGCCCTTGGGGTTGGAAACAGCCCCTAAAGGCGGATGAATCAGAAATGATCAATGGCATGGGGATGCAGAAGGCATCGGGAAACCACTGCATTAAAGACCCAAAGGGTATCCCGAGGACATGTAATCCTCTCAAATTACATATATCATGATGGCTTCTTCCTGGATAAAATATTCCGGAGGTAAAATAGTCCCCCAATCGGATCTCCTGGGTGGGGACTGCTCAGGGAGGAGTCATCAGAATGGATAGAAACATTCTACGAGTCGGAGCGTGGAATGTTAGAAGTTTGAATAGGGCAGGAAGGTTAGAAAACTTAAAAAGGGAGATGGAACAACTTAAGTTAGATGTTGTTGGGATTAGTGAGATTAAATGGAAGGATGCACAGGATTTCTGGTCTGGGGAACACAGGATAATTAGCACACAAGCTGTCAATGGAGTCACTGGTGTAGGATTTGTAATGAACAAGAAAGTAGGGAAACAGGTTAGTTATTATGAACAGTTTAGTGACAGGATTATTTTGATGAGGTTAGAAACTAAGTCCGTCCCAACCACGTTAGTACAAGTGTATATGCCAACGTCACAGGAAGATGATGAAGAAATAGAAAAAATATATACAGATATTGAAGAATTAATCCAATATGTGAAGGGGGAGGAAAATCTAATAATCATGGGTGATTGGACTCCAATAGTGGGAGAAGGAAAAGAGGGGAATACTGTAGGAAGTTTTGGTCTAGGAGAAAGAAATGATCGAAGAAGCAGGTTGCTAGAATTTTGTGAAAGATATAAGCTAGTAGTGGCGAACACACTGTTTAAGAACCATGCAAGAAGAATATACACCTGGAAACGTCCTGGGGATACAGGCAGATATCAGCTTGATTATATCATGGTCAAACAGAGATTCAGGAATCAAGTTCTAGACTGTAAAGCGTACCCAGGAGCAGACATAGACTCTGACCATAATTTGATAATAATGGAGTGCAGGCTGAAATTTAAGCGAATAAGGAAGCAGTATAAGCAGAACAGACTGGAAGTGAATAAACTGAAACAATCTAGCACGCGAGAAAAATTTGCAGAAATGGTAGACTTAGGTCTAAGAAATAACTCTGAAAGGAGTTCAACCGAGGACGAATGGAATGCATTAAAGACCGAAATAATGAAAGCTGGTAAAGAAACATTAGGCTTTAGGGAACAAGCTGCCCGAAAACCTTGGATCACAGAAGAAATTTTGGAGCTGATGGATCAGAGGAGAAGGTACAAAAATGCTCAGGATGAAGCAGGAAGAGAGCAGTACAGGCAATTTAGAAATCAAATAAATAGGGAATGCAAAATAGCAAAAGAAAAATGGCTACAAGAAAAGTGTGAAGAAGTAGAAAAGGAAATGGTCATAGGTAAAGTAGATGTTGCCTACAGAAAGAACAAACAGAATTTTGGAGAAATGAAGAAAAGAGGTATGAACATTAAAGCTGCCGATGGGAAACCTCTTTTAAGCTCAGAGGATAGAGTGAACCGATGGAAAGAATACATTGAGAAACTGTATGTTGGGGACGACTTGAACAATAATGTAATAGAAAAGGAAGGTGATGTCGACATTGATGACTTAGGAGATCCTGTTTTGAGGACAGAATTTAATGAAGCTCTGAATGACTTGAAAGCAAATAAGGCAGTTGGAATTGATGAGATCCCTGCAGAACTTCTTAAATCCCTAGGAGAGGAAGGAATCGAAAGATTATTCAAGCTGATATCAAAAAGTTATGAAGCAGGAGAAATTCCAACTGATTTTAATAAAAATATCATCTTCACACTTCCAAAGAAAAGCACAAGCCGACAAATGTGAGAATTATCGCACCACTAGTCTAACATCACATGCTTCAAAATTACTGACCAGAATAATATACAGAAGGATGGAAAGGGTAGTAGAAGAGATAGTAGGTGAAGATCTGTTTGGGTTTAGGAAAAATCGTGGTACAAGGGAAGCAATTCTGTCTTTAAGATTAATACTAGAAGGGCGGATCAAGAAAAACAAAGATACTTTTATGGCATTTGTTGATTTAGAAAAAGCATTTGATAATGTTAGGTGGGAAGAGATGTTCAAAATTTTAAAGAAGTCAGTTCTAAAGTATCGAGATAGAAGAATACTCTATAAACTATATAAGAATCAAGTGGCTATAATAAAAGTAGAGAATCATGAGAGACATGCATCAGTTAAAAAGGGTGTGAGACAAGGTTGTAGTCTATCCCCATTAATATTCAACTTGTACGTAGAAGAAGCAATGAAGAAAGTCAAAGAAAAATTTCCACGTGGCGTAAGTTTTCAGGGAGAAAAAATCAGTATGCTACGATTTGCTGATGAAATTGTCTTGTTAGCAGAGAGGGCTGAGGATATTGAGATGTTACTAAATACTGAAGGAAGATTTTGGACTGAATATAAATCAAAGCAAGACAAAAGTGATGAAATGTAGCAGAGATGATACCAATACTAGTAGATTAAATATAAAAATAGGATCGGATGCAATAGGAGAAGTAAGTGAATTCTGTTACTTGGGAAGTAAAATTACAACCGATGGCCAAAGCAGGAATGATGTTAAAAGCAGAATAGCACTAGCAAAAAGAGCATTCATGAAAAAGAGAAACCTTTTAGTTTCAAATATTTATCTAGGAATTAGAAAGAACTTTTTAAAACTCTTTGTGTGGAGCACAGCACTTTATGGTAGCGAAACATGGACTTTAGGAATACCGGAAATAAAGAAAATTGAAGCATTTGAAATGTGGTGCTACAGAAGAATGATGAAAATATAGTGGACAGACAAAGTAAGAAATGAACAAGTTTTGGAAATGATGGGTGAGAAAAGAAGTTTGCTGAAGAAGCTTACAGAAAGAAGAGACAGGCTGGTAGGTCATATTTTGAGACATGCTGGATTGGTTAATTTGTTAGTGGAGGGAGCAGTTGAAGGTAAGACCTGTAGAGGAAGACAGAGATTAGAATATATGAAACAGATAATTGAGGACGTGGGCTGTAAGGGGTATGTAGAAATGAAGAGGTTAGCACAGGATAGGAAAGGATGGAGGATTGCATCAAACCAGTCGAAAGACTGACGACAGCAAAAAAAAAAAAAACTGTTGCAAACAGTCACATGAATCATTACACATTTTCCTACAATTACTTCCATGGAATGACATCAGATAGTATAGAGAGAGAGAATGTTCACCAAAGTAACATGGTTGAAATCCATAAGGTGAAAGAGCTCAAAGTCAGAAGTGGTGGCTGAGCATTAATGTAGGTATAGTCCTAGTATTCCAGTTAATAATCACTGAAATGAAGAACTAATGATATCTAATACACAATTAATATCAATATAGTCAGTAACTGAAGCTTGCTTATTTTCCCAGAATTGACATGAAGGAATTTATCATAAATTCTTACCACACATATCAATGGTGTTGTAATTGTCCAGCAGAATTTCCACCACATGAAAGGGTAGTAACCGATCATGTCCTTGATGCCATCATAAAATCTGTTCACTCCAAAAGCCCAAGAAATGGCAATACACTCGAAGAATATGAGGAACAACAAACAAAATCCACTCACAGCATATGAATCGAGTATTTGAAACACATACATTCCTCCCTGTAATTAAGAATTTTATTGAATTAGTGATGCCATGTAATTGATAATTTAATTTATGAATCCTATGAAACATTGTTCAATACTCAAACAGAACATCTGAGATCATAAGTTACTAAATTTCCACACACATAATAATATGGTATTACACCATTTTTTTTGTTGAAATGTGGCTTAATTTAATCCTTTGATAATAATAAGCCACTAGAATTTTTATTTCAGTTTTATGAATAAATTCCTTAAAGGGGAATTTAAATCTTAGATTTTAATCTTCCGTGGAAAATGCCATACTGCTTTGGTTTGTGATGTCACCTGATAGCAACTAACAACTGTCAACCGTGAAACAACTTCGAGAGTGGAGACGAGAGTGATTCAGAAAAGGAACTAAGTATTTTGTAATTTAAAATGCACCAAAAACAGAAGCAACAACACTGAGCGTGGTGGGTGAGCAATTAACGCTCTGGTCTTGCATTCTGGAGGATGCCAGTTTGAATACCCATCCGGGCATCCCGTTCCTTGTTCCTCGTCCCATCCCGTCTCTAATGACCTTGACATTGACAAAAAACAGAGGCAACAACAATCCCATCAAAGGATGATTTGGTAGCATTTAGATGCTGTTATTCTTCCTTGTCTGAGTTAATGCCATAAGCCACTTTTGTCATGATCCCAAGTATCTTTTTTCTGTATTTTCTATGGTGCTATTATGAAATACCTGTTGGAGTAGTGCAATATTATTCAGTTGAAAGTATGGGGGGAACAATCAGTATTCATCATATAGTTGGTTAACAAGCAATGTTAATAAACAGAAAGCATTTTTGTAGTAATCATTCAGATATATCTGTGAAAGAATCAATGAACAGTTTAATAAAAGAAGTTAAATTTATTTTTTGTGAGCCCTCATTTGTATAGAAGCAACCTGTCATTTGGTCAAAACATTCAGGAAGTTATAATTAGTATATGTATTATGAGTGAATGCTTTCATCCATAGTAAATATCGGCTCTTGTTGGGCAGGCATGACAGAGAATTTAACTAATTAAAACCATGTTACAAACTTTTCACATTTATTTATTTTTCTTCATATTCTGATCAGTAGTTTTAACTTCAAAATTTTAAAAATTATCATTATCTTTTCATAAATTTGTTTATTTACCCATTGTACATTGTGATTTTCTTTTGTATGTATGATTTAAAAATCCACCATGTCCTTTGGATTTTACTACGAGGGCTATCCAGAAAGTAACAGACGTTTTGAAATAAAAAAATAAACAAAGTGAAAACAACAATTTTTATTATATACATTTTGGAGGTAAACTCTTAGGCTATTTTTCTATATAATCGCCATTTAAACCAATGCATATATCATAATGTGGTACAAGCTTTTCAATACCCTCTCTGTAGTAATCTGCCACCTGCGAGCTCAACCACTGGTTTACACCGGCATGCAGTTCAGTGTCAGTGGCAAAGCGTTGCGTAGCGAGCCACGTCTTCATCGCTGGGAACAGGTGGTAGTCGCTCGGTGCCAAATCCGGACTGTACGATGGATGATTGAAAACTTCCCATCCAAAACCATCCAATAGCTCTTGGGTATGGTTGCTGTGTGTGGACGAGTGTTGTCGAGGAGAAACAAAACTTTGTCGTTGAGCTTTCCGCGACGTTTGTTTTGTATCATGCATCTTAACTGTCTGAGTGTTTTGCAATACCTCTCTGAGTTGATTGTAGAGCCACTTTCAAGAAAATCAACGAGACTCACTCAATGAGCATCTCAAAACACAGTAGCCATGATTTTTCCTGCTGACAGCATTTGCAGACACTTCCTCGGTTTCTTGGGTGAATGCATGTGTCCCCATTCTATCGACTGCCGTTTTGTTTCACAGGTGACGTGCTTTACCCAAGTCTCGTCGCCAGTTATGATACGTTCGATAACTTGGTTTCCAATTTTGTCGTAGTCTTCCAGAAATGTCAGTGTTGCAGCAAGTCTCTGTTTTTTGTGGTCTTCCATTAGGATTTTCGGAACCCACCTGACACAAAATTTGTGGTAACCAAGTTTACCAACCACAATTTCATGAACTATGTGAAATTTGGGGGAAATGTTCTGAGAGTTCCTTAATCGTGAAACAGTGATTTTCACGGATTTTTTTTTGTTGATTTTCACTACCAATTCATCACTAACAAGACTAGGCCTACCACAGTGATCCTCGTCGTGAACATTGGTTCGGCCATTTTTAAAATCAATGCACAACTGCCTCAATTGGCTTTCACTCAATATTCCTTGGCCGTACACATCACAAATCTGGAGATAAATTTCAATTGGTTTGTGATTTTTTGCCAACAAAAACCTTATCACAGATCACACTTCACAACTGGTGGGATTTTCAATTACAGCATTTATTTTAAAACTCCATTGTATACAAAGTACGATAGGCACGATGCACAAGCTACATTGGCTGGTTGCATACTGAGTGTAGGAACACTCTGACGTCAAGATGGCGGCGCTAGCCCCGCCCACTGCCGCACCAGTTCAAAACGTCTGTTACTTTCTGGATAGCCCTCGTATAATAGTTGTAGGAACAATAGGTGACAGTGACATAGTCATGATAAAAAAACAGCTAGAAGCCACAGCAGGGATGTTTATTAAAATGACACCCACCACGGCTAGAGGCAGACTGAAGGGATTCTATTACTTCACAGTACTCCTAGTGTGTGGTGTTAGATTGCTTCAGGGTATCATACTGGCAGGAAACTCAAATATGACTTGTGTCACCTTGGAATCGCGCAGTGTGAGGAGGACCTTAGTATTTACTATAAGATAATGTCACATAAGAATCAATTATGGCAGATACCGTTTTGTGACAGACGAAATATATTGAATCTTAAACAAAATAACTTATATGTTCTGTATTTTTATGAATTAAAATTAACATATTTCAATTACTTATGATGATAAGTACCTTATTTAGGTATTTTAAGATTTTTTCTCAAACATAGTAAAATACCCTACTGTATAACATGTCAGACTTTTCAAATGCTTCTACAATATCAGTCAATTTACAAAAACACCTTATACTACTTCCATGCTTACATACAGTATCATAATAGGGAAATTCACCCAGTGGTAATGTAATTATAGGATATAATTTGTGGCTAATTTTGCTGATGTTTATATGATGTTAGGCAGTGAAATTTTGAGAATATTCAAGCAAATTTTAATGATAAATATAATGAAGACTCATTGTTTATTGTTGGGTTATAATATCAAACGTTCTTTTATATGTATGTATATACTCTGCAATACACAGAAAACCATGGGTGGCAGAGTGTGCTTTGCATCAAAACTAATCTCTAATCTGTGTATTCCAGTCCCTCATGGCATAAAGGAAGAATTAATTCACATAGGCATTTATTTTCCTGATCTTATCTATCTTATCATTGTGAATCAAGTATGTTGTTGAAAAAAGTATTTCAACTCATTTGTATATGCAGATTTTGTTCAATATTTCCACGATAATATGATGTGCACTGTGGTCAGTTTGTGAACTTGTGGAGTGTTCAGATTATAATTCGAATTTGGTGCTTATAAAGGAAACAAATACCAAAGTTGGTAGCATTGCGTGATGTGTGGGGATAAGTATTAACCTATTTCAGCCATTAAGGAACTGCAAGCAGTATTATTTGACTGGAATGAGTGAAGCTGAAATGTCCCCAAAAGCATAACATTATCTTTTATACAGTACAAAATAAAATGCATAGTGATCAGAAATTTCTGAAACATTTAAGAGACTGCTGGGTGAAAAAACAATATCAGGCATAAGTGTCTATAAATGGAATACAGCTTTCAAAGATAAACTATGAAGAATGAACCACACTCTCAAGATATGGAAATACTTGCAGTGTAAATAATAAATTTTGTTGTAAGAATTGAGACTTTACTGGCAAACACTTGCAAATCTCATGTTACACATCAAGTATGGAAATATATCTGAGCTACTTCAGTCATGAGACAAAGTCTCAAAATTCAGAATAATTTCAGAACACTAATAGAGAGTTAACTGTGACATTATTCAATTAGGTTATTTTGAAGCCTATCTGTTAGGAAGTAAAAACAAAATCTAAACGAAAATTGAAGAAGCATCACTTACCTGAGATATGCAAGAAAGCCCTACCAAGTATGATAGGAAACATACAATAGCAATGAATATTTCTTTCCTTTTCCGCAGCAACTTGGGCCACTCATCAACCATTGCTGTCACAAACCCCTCCATTGTACAGAACTGCAATGTTATAAAGAGAATTACTGCCATTACAACTTCAAAAGCAACTGACAAAGTGCTTAAGTAAATCAAATTATGTCATATGCCACAGAAAAGCACATAATGTATGTCAAAAATATCAGTTTGTATGGAATAATTTCTTTTTCATACTGGAAGTTTTATAGCTTAGAAATACTGTACATTTTTACAGTCTTAGTGTTGTGACTAAGGATCAGATATGTATGAATAAAATAAAGAAATATGGATGAAAATGTTTCTTTGAAGATACAAACACATGATTAGTATATAATCAAAATAGTAATATATACAAATAAGAACATTTTCAGCCCAGTATGTGCATTTAAATGCTTTAGAAAACAAATTTTATGGAAATCCAGATGATAATATTCAACAAGAGCCATCAACTTTCATAGCATATACAAAATTTTATCAAAACATGACTTTTTGCCCCTGCTGCAGTAGAAATATTAACTTACTTGAAGATTTTATTCTTGCATGCAAAATGAATCACACATATTTGGTGCCATGGACAAAATTAATAATGATTATACATCATCAAGTATTAAACTCAAAATGAAACTAAAAAGCTGTTGTCATAAGCAGTGGACCGTACTTATAATCAACTGTTATTTACACAACTACCATACTGCAAAACATTTTTTTTTTTCAGTGGCGAAATAATTACAACATATTTTACATAAAATTTTATAAAATACTAGCTGGAATAGTTTTACAATTTACCTACAATTTCTGTCAATTGTCTTCTAATAACGTTGGTAGAAACTCAACACTTACTAGAGAAATATTCTGTATATATTTCATATAATCTCAGCACTAAATCTTTGAACTTTAATGGAATCTAACCCAAAGAAGTTGATTAGTAAAATGGTAAAAGGGTGCTGTTGTAAGTAAGTAAACATATTATGATGTTTTTCATACCTGACTGTCAAGGCCAATGCACAGCAACATAAGAAAGAATAAGCATGACCAAACTGGTGCTCCTGGCAATTGCAAGACAGCTGATGGATATGCCAAGAAAGCTAGACCTGGTCCTGGTAACAAATATAAATATTTCATTAATTTTTTTTTACAAAACTACACAGAGTTTCATTATATTTGAAAAATAAAGAAGAGATCTTTATTGCTTAAAATTCAATAGAAATTATAGATCACTTGATTATAAGAGGCTAATTAAAGTTGTTAGTTTATTACTTAGAATTACATGTTTCTAGAATTTTGGTCTCCAAAAATACTAACTCATAATGCCTAACTATCCAGTTTATTTATTACTTATTAACCAGTGGCTTGTACAGTGTGCACTCTGAGCTTAATGTATATTGCAGTCTTTTGTAGTTAGTAAAGTTACTGAGCACAATTTAAAAAAAAGAATCTATTTAAAATATTCTTTACTAAGCATGTAGAGAAACTCCACCATTTATTATAGAAGAAGGTGCCATGGCACAGAAACATTTTTGTGCCTTGTTTTTACACTATCATGAATTCTGCTATGGTGAGGGATTGCCTTCCTTTATATCAAAATATTTTTGAGTTATTATCTTTCTATTCCCATGCAACTATTACAGTATATCTGGAGATTAAATGCTCATAAACTATTTTAAAGTCACAGCAACAACTGAGCCGGAAGAAATGCCATGAGGTGATGTTAATAAGGAAAGGAAAGATAAAATAAATCCATCACTCACCAAAAATTGAATTAAGATGGCTGCAGCAACAAAACACACTGCTATGGTCCATGCTCTTACTCCTGAATGTAGAAACAAGGCTGACCTCACATTCACCCCAGCTGAAAACACAGCCACATTAATCAGATTCTTGTGGCTGTGTTGACTGTTGGTGCCCATGTGAGCTCAGCAATGTGTTTCAATTTTCACAAGTAAGGAAATGGCCTGAAATATTGCATTTTTGTGTTCATATAGTGTTTTTTTTTTTTTTTTTTAGTTTTTGCAGCTTTTTTATGTTTGTATTAATTTTTGTCATTGAAGCCCTCCTCCATTATGTTAATTCTATTTTAATGTCAGTTCTGTGGTACCAATTCAATGCAAGGATAACAAAGAGAAGAAATAGCAGAAACTCTAGCATCCAGACAGTGATGGGGACAAAGAAAGATGAACACATATGATAAAATATTTCAGTGGCGACTCTTAGTCTTGCTAGTAGATGAGACAAATGATGAGGAAATCAGATGTAACCATATTGAAACCCACCACTTGAATGGGGAACCGAGGGAACAAAGCAAGTTGGGGAGGGAGGTACAGGGTTGGTAAAGGAAGAGGCAGGAAAAATACTGAATTGATAATAACAGCAAAATATTACCACTGGAAGAGGGAGAACATTGCAAAAGTATTGAACATAAGATGATATAAATATGAATAGAATATAAAATGATAATATTACAATTATAAATTATATTTAGGTGAATAAAAACAAGTGATTAGTCTGCTAGAAGTGTCTTATCGCAGATTGAGTGCAAGGGGAAGACTAGTATCAAGGAAATTTTGGTAAGTTAGTTCAAATTTGCAGAGTTTTGAAAGTGTTGTAGTTTCTGGGAGGACTCTGACAGACATCATCTAATACTGTTATATTCTATTCATATCATTTAATGTTCAATACACTTGTGATATTCTCCATCTTCCAGTGGTTAATATTTCCCTGTAATTCTTGATTAAGTAAATTCCTGCCTGTCTCCAGTACTACCTTTGCCCCCCTTCCTTTGTTCCCTTGTTCCCCCATTCACATGATGGGCATCTAAGTGTTCACGTCTGCTCTCCTCACCATGTGTCTCATCTATTTGCAAGACTATGGCTCGCTGCTGAAATATTACATTATAAGTGTTCGTCTTTCTTTGTGTTCATTGCTACTCTCCTGCCTTCATCTGTGCTGATAGGCTTACTTTCCGTATCCTTCCTTATGTTCACTACCTTAAAGCTTTTTCCCTCTCATTATTAATCATGTGGCTCTGTTGTCCATGGTTGCCTGCATGAGCTCAGTTATGTTTCTATTTCCATGAGTAAGGGCATAGCCTAAAATATAGTGTTTTATGTATTTGTGGAGTGGTTTCTGTTGCTGCTGCCATCCTCCTTTCAAACTTGGTTAGTGACAGGTATATTTTATCATTCCTTTCCATATATACATATATTTTCCCTATAGTAAGCTAGCATTTCTTTTCAGGCATTAAGGAGTGGACAATTTTCTTTTGTAGGTAAGGGAGTCAGGAATTGTAATAAATTACCAAGCAAAGTGATTAAAAATTTATCAAAAACTCGTAAAGTGCAAAATTAGGTGAGTGGGAAAACTGTACTCACAGAATCGAAGATAATCTCATGTGGTTATAATGACCTGGTGACATGGTTTCTTACTGCCGGTGCAATCTGTCCCTATCATAGCTGCCTAACCTAGTCTTTTAGTCCTACTGGGTTTAGGGGACCTACAGTTTAATTAACTACCGAATAATTCTGGTGTACTTCACATCCACACAGCAAGCTGTGCCAGAGGTGAAGGTCGGATTATGGCTTTCAAAATCCCAGCCATGACCAGGATTTGAACAGGTGACCTATAAATTTTCAGTCACATATCTTAACCACTGAGCCATCAGACCAATCAGAATTGAAGATAAAAAACAAGAAATGGGAAAATATGAAATTGCCAGCAGGAAATATGCCCCATTGCAATTAAATTAAAATGTAAATGACAGCTTATTCAATACCACTATTCTGTGGCTTTGAACTCAATTAACGAGTTTAGTACTAAGAGGACAGGGGCCAGGACTTGAGACATTGTTAATTAAAATCAGTTGTCTGAATGTCTAGAAACCTACACATCATTATATGAAAATGGTAAAAGTTGGTCACCGATATAGTAGAAGTGTCCTTGATATGTCTTCTAGTTCATGGGGAATAATATTTGTGAGCAAGAATACCATAAATCGTGTGACAGATTTGAGTGTGAATAGCACCCTGCTAAACCAGGGGGATGATTCTATTTTTTGTATGTTGTGCATGAGCGTTGTAACTTCAGCAGCTAGATATGTTATCCTAGGTATTTGCCCTGTCCATTTACTTATTGGTGTATAAAAACCATAAATAATATGTTACATAAGTGTGATACATGTGAAAATCGCCTCACAAAAGAACCAGACTTCTGAAATAATTTCAGATGAATAATTCATATGATAAAGACATTAGTGAGTTGTCCCTCTCTTTGAGATGAATACAGGTAACCATTTTCTCACATCCTTATGACAAAGACTGAGTTCTGATTTTACCACATTTGACAGTGTTACAGAAATAGAAGTAATGAAACATGTTATCATAACGCAAAACACATTTTACTGTTATAGTTACCACTGTGTGTATAAAATATTTACTGTTTATGGCAGTATTTCTCTTAAAGCCAGACATCAAAATCACCACTGTCCATTTTTTGTCTGAAATTCTTAAGGGTAGAAATTTTCCTGATCTAAGTTGAACAGATCACCATATTGTATGTTAAATTTCCTATTCTATGATAAAAATATGTTGTTCATCGTGGATTGCCATAGGATCATTGGCAGTGGCATAGCTAGGTGAACAAGGTCCCTGGTGTAAAAAATATTTTGGGCCCTCAGGCCAAATGGGCAACCTTTTTTTGTGTGAGTGGAGACTTTCCTGGCGTATCGATGCAACAAAATCTTCTCGGATGTCCCACCGGATGGTGGTGTAAAAACACGATGTTTCGACAGCTGACTCTGCTGTCTTCGTCAGGTATTTGGCAGGTTTTTTTTTTAGCTCTACCAAGTCTTGTGAGGTTTGCTGGCAGGGGCTCCCTGAGCTTGGGGGCCCCAACAGCTACACCTCTGATCATTGGCGAGATCCCAACTCACAAGATCTGCTTATTTCCATTCTGGCCCTCATTCTTTCCAAGATGCTCCACTGATTGTAAGGGAAAAGTTTCCTTTGTGGAAGTTCCTCCTTAATTTCTCAGGTCTTAGCTTATCCTGGGGATTTCTCCTACCATTTCTTCATGCCTTCTGAACTTGTTGTCCCCTTCATCATCTTTAAGAAGACCTCCTAGATTTCAGCATTGACCTTATTGTCTTATTACCTATAAAAACTATGCATTGGTTATGTGTTTATTCTTGTTAATTAACTGTTACCTATTACATTCCTTCAGGTATTAGGAGGTGCAATACCACTCAGTTCATATAATTTACAAATCTCTGTTGGTTTCTCCATCAACCTCTGTACTCTGCAATTCACAGAAAACTGTGGGTGACAGAGGGTGCTTTGCACCAAACCTAATCTCTGTTTATGCATTCCAACGCCTAACAACAAGAGGGAAGAAAGAATTAATACAGACATCAGTACGACAACATATTTACCTGATCTTATCTATCCTGTCATTGTGGCCCAAGTTGTTCAGATGTTACTCACTAGAAGTAAGTCAAAACTACATCACTTATCTACCAGAGAATCCCAGCCCAATCTCCATAACAATTCTGTGATACATAAGGGCTGTGGAAAGTGGCTCCAAATTAAACAGCTTTGCTCTGCACATTTTTGATACCATTAGTCAGTCCCTCATGGTAGAGCTTAACAATAGTTCAGATAAGAATTTACAAAAGTTTGATATGCTATTTCCATCACAAATATGTTGCAATTCTTAAAAATTTGACCTATGTATCACAGTATAGAATTATCTTTTACAACTATCGATGTTATCTTTTAATCCCATATCAGGTTCCTTTATGTTGCTATGCATAAGTACTTAAAGGATTCAACTTTCACAAAACTTGAATGCCTTGCATTTTACTCAAGGGAAATTGGTATCGTTTGTTTATCATTTGAATTTCCTTGCACTTTACTGCAATTTCACTTGAGCTACCACTGTAACCTCATTGTAATTATGTCGGTATCATGTTGAATCTCTAAACTATCAGCAGATGACTTCTCAGTAGATAACTGTGTCATCAGCAAACAATCTCAAACAGGTATTTATATTGTCTGCAAGATAATTTATAAATTTTAGGAATAGAAGTGGCCCCATTTGCTTTTCAGTTTTTGTTTTTAACTTATGGCTTTACGCCTCATCGACGGCTAAGGTCATTGGCGGGATGGGACTGGGGACAAGGAATGGGAAGGAATTTTGCCATGGCCTTTTTGAAGGAAGCATACTTGGAGTGATTTGGGGAAACCATGGAAAACCCAAATCTGGATGCCCGGATGGGGATTCAAACCCGCGTCCTCCCGAATGTGAGGTCAGAGCGTTAACCACTCACCCACCACGCTTGGTTTGCTTCTCAGCAGGATGCACGATTCAACTTCTAGATAAGTTGACACTTCTCCTCCTACTATAACAAACTGTGCAATTAAGAAATTATATTTCCATTCACAAATCTGTTGTGATATTCTGTATGCTCAGATATTTGTTAAGAGGCAGATAAGTGGCACAGTGTCTAAGGCTTTTTGAAAATCCAGAGAAAAATTGCTTTGACTTGTGATCCTGTATCAATATCTTTCATCACATGATGAGAAAATAGGCCAAACTGTGTTTTATACAATCTATTTCCCTGAAATCTGTGTTGGTTTGGTGCAGTCAACATTTTGTCATAAAGAATTTCAGTTTATTTGAGCATACAGTATACTCCAGAACTATACTTCAGACAGCTGTCAGAGAGGTCTCTCCAATCTCTCTTCTTGAAAATGGGAGTAACCTGCATGATATTCTAGACAGAAGGTACCCTTTCCTTGTCTAATGATTTACAGTATATGTCAGTCAGAAATGGTTCAAATTTCATAGATTATTCTGCTTCAGTGTGATGGCACTACTCATATGCATGGAGTTTGCCATAATGCGCAATCATATTTCACAGCTACAAAATAGTTTGACAGTAATTGCTGCTACAATGTGCTCTAATATTGCAACTCTGAAGATTTCAAAGCATATGGAATAATTTTCAGTCTATGGAATGCTGTGAGTTATTTAGGTACAAATCATATTTTGTTGCATAATGACATTGATAATGAATAATTCAATGAAAATGGAGAAAATAGGTCCACAGGCCCATGTTGAATTATTGCTGCACTATTTCTGCATCATCATACAACGACAACAACAAAAAATGGTACAATCATTGGCACTAATGTTGCAATAAAAGAAGCCATTGTATTTTAATTATTAATTATATATGTGAAGCTTACTGAATTGATAAATACACAGCAAAATGATGCATAGTAGCTGGTACAAATGGTATAGGAGATACTTTCTCAATGATCTGGATAGATGGACCTTATACATACTTCTGTGTAGCAGAATCAAGAATCTGCCTGTGTCAGAGATTTCCAAATAAGTTCACAATAACCTCTTCCATCTGGGGTGTTTTGGGCAACAACAATCTTTAGTGAACACATTTGTGTCTACTTTCATTTTTCTTAAAACACATGAAATTACAGGAAGGCTGCTTCATTGTTTGTGCTATTATAGTTCAACTGTTTAGCAGTAGTACCTCTGAACTCAGACAGTGAGATATAGTGTAAACTATGTGTGAGGTAATTGCTAGGACTCAACCTGAGCTAACACACACTCCTTATAGTCGATTATACAAATTAACTGCAGTTTCCGCTGCTCCACTAAATACATATTTTTCTACTTCTGTTTTCTATTCATTTGTGTTTAAACCATCACTAATTTTGTTTTAATATATATTCTTTTACATAGTTTGAATATATCATCTTCTATTGAGCCCAACACTTTTCCACACTTTGCAGTTGTTCCCAATTAAAAACAATCTTCATCCATCTACTCATCAACTATCATGATACAGTTCATTTGCAGTGTACACTAAACTACCCTCTGATGATGCATTTATACAAAAAAATAAAAAAAATAATGTAATTGTATTCATCTGGGTATCTAGGTAGCTGCAACGTCCTACTATCAACTGTGGTAATAAATGGTGCCTTTCTCTATCTTTAATGATTTTTAGTGCATACTTTAATATTAATGGTTGGTCAGAGAAGATGGAGGAAAATATAGAAGCTGATTATTCAATACAAACCATTAGTTTAGAAAAATGAATGTTAACATGAATTAGTACCTGATGCAGCCACTTCTGCAACAGGTTTTTGCTGCTCATGGGCCATGAATCCAACTACTGAAAAGATGACAAATCCAGCAAAAACACTTGTGCTTGAATTAACACAACATACAATCAAGGCATCCCTGCAACATACAAATACTGAATCAAACTGAATGATAATTTCATAAAATATATGAAAGTAGTATGTTTCTGAATTGTAATAAAGAATGTAATTTCATGGACACATTAATAACATTTTATGAAGATACAAATTCAGTTAAAAACAAATCATCATTCTTAGATTTAAAAAAAAAAGTTTTGTGAAAGAAAAAAAGTATCAATAATGATGGACACATACTTGTAAACATTGTTGGTAAACTTGTTGTAACTGCCCAAGGCCACCAAAGTTCCTAAGCCAAGACCATATGAGAAAAATATCTGTGTGACAGCATCAATCCATACCTGAAGAGAAAAAATATGACAATTGTAAGCATTTATACATGGAACACAAGATTATTCCTCAAACAAAAAATATAGGCTCTCACCTCAGATTCTTGCAGTTTTGAAAGATTAGGACTAATATAAAACCTTATTCCTTCAGCAGCGCCAGGCAACGTTATTCCTCGTATAAGAAGGACTGTGAGTAGTACATATGGAAATAGAGCAGTGAAATACACAACCTGAAATAGATAAACAATTATATTTAATAAATTAATTAAATTAGATTCATGTTGAGGGCTCTCCTATAAATGTAGCAAATATTAACATTAAAAGAATAAAAAAAGGACGCTAAGACAGGAAACAGCCACATTACACAGAAAAGTGTATACCTCATAAGATTGTTAAAACGGCTTAAGAAGTGTTTTAAATGTGTCCTGACAAGATGGTTTCTTAACAAATGAAGCAGTCAGTGTAAATTACTGAAAATGCTTAATTCAATAATTTAATGTTTAGCCAAGAATAATAGTTTTTGACTTGCAAAGTACACACACACACTAATGCATGGGAGTGTTTTTCCATGTATAGGCACAAGGAATGATTTCAGAGAAAATATTTTGTAGAAACTGTTTGTGAAAACCTAAGTAATAAAAAACAAATGAAGCTGGATACATTAATGATCAAAATTGTTTTATTACTTAAGAGGGGGAAGAAAACAAAGATGTGAAAGAAAACTAGCAGAAATTATCATTCCTAAGGATTACAAAATCAGTGTGATTGATGTAGTTAAGCATGGACTTCCCTAACCCCCTTTTTTCCAAACCAAAATATTTTAATGTATTTGTTACCAGCATTCTAAAAGACATGACTTATCGACTTTGCAGTAAAGATATAGTGAAAAGATATTCACATTTTCCCTCAGCACATAGAGAAAGCAGGCATTGCACGGTTTTAAAGCAATATGGACAGCCTCAAAGGTAACACTAAAATTAACACAAGTATTGCTACAAGCAGATAAAATGGAAGAGTAATCTATAGAACAAACTATGTCAACATTGGAAGAATCAACAATAGCATCAACCAAGCAACATGCTACTATATCCAATAGAAGATATTGTACTAATGAAAGAAAAATTAATACCAAAAGAAGTTAAAAAAAATAAAAAAAATGTTTCACTATGGAATTACAAACATTCTAAGTTAGATACCCCCATATATCAATAGCTTAAGAAGCAATTATTTAACATAAGTAACTCAGTTCATGACAATGTATTATCTTCAATTAAAATATATGGTACTTAAGTATTACTAACAGATTTATGTGAAGACAGAGATATTTTATCTTATCAAAATAATTAAAAAAGACTAATAAGCTATTTCTTGTTACAGAAGACAGGAGGGCAGTGACAAACAGAAAGACTAACACACTTTATAATATTGACAATATTGGTATATTATTCACAGGAAACTAACCGAGTAATGCTGTTTACATTCTATCTCAAATATCAGTAGCACTCCGCAAACTAAAAAACGTGATATGTTGATGACAAACAGCCTCAATGACTGGCATCCAAGCATCACTTAGTTTGAAATGACAGTCCTGGTTTACAAGATCAGATGCAAGGTGAATTACAGGCTTGTTCACATTTTATCTGAAGATGATGACAGGGAATACAGACATCAAAATATTGTGTGTAAACAATATTTTTACTTGGTTAGTTTACTTTGAAATTCCTGGGTGTATATATAGATAACAAATTGAACTGGAAACAGCATATTCAACAACTTCTTAAAAAACTGAATTCTGCAACATTTTCACTGAGGGTAATATCTAGAATAGCTAATATAGAAACCAGAAAGTTAGTATATTTTGCATATTTTCATTCCCTGCTCACTTATGGCATCTCATTCTGGGGAAACTCGTCACAAGCACATTGGGTATTTAAATTGCAAAAGCGTGCTATAAGAACTATTTGTGGAGCAAGCCCACAGACGTCGTGCAGAAATCTATTTAAAAACCTGGGTATACTAACAATGCCAGCACAGTATGTATACTCTGTACTATCATTTGTAGTGGAAAATCCTGAACACTTCAATCTTAATGCTGACATACATAGCCATAATACTAGGAATAAATATAATATTCACAAGGATTACAAATCACTGTCAATTGTACAGAAAGGGTTAACATTTACTGGAGCTTCCTTATTCAATGTATTACCAACAGAAATTAAATGTTATCTACAAAAACCCAATTACTTTAAGTCCAAACTGAAAGAGTTTCTGCTTCAGAACCCATTTTACTCTGTGAAAGAATTTTCTTCTTGGAATTTGGTAACTAAGAATGACTGATAAAATAGTAGTATGGAAGGGGAAGGTGACAAAATTATTCACAATTACTAAAATGATATATGAAGTAATTACACTGTATACAAAATTTCACTCATATATAAGAACTAACATGGGATAGCATGCACTCAAAAACTGCTGTGAAAAATTATCATACTAACAGGTTTTACAGTAATTGACTGCTTATGAGTTGTTGGTAATATAATTGATATTGCTAATAGGTTTGTGTACTGTTCCACATAAATAGCAACTAACATAATATAATATGTAGTCACAAATTACAGTGAAACATATCATGGTAACTGGTTGGTAAGAAAATAACTGGTTATTAGATGCTGGTAACAAGTGTATACACTGTTCCACATAATAAGTATTAATTAACACGGGATTGTATTTGTAGATTACAGGAGATATTGGTTATACTAATGGGTTGTTGCTAACTTGTTGTCAATATATAATAATATTATCAATTATATAGTAATATTGACATTACTAATAAGTGTATGTACTGTTCCACATCCCCGAGATTATTCTCACATGGGATCAAAGTGAACATATATATCTATCTATCAATACATAACACCAAGAAAAACTTTGTTCATTTATAATGTTGACAATACTTCATTCTATATTGGTAGTACATCTTCTGAGCTGCATAAATAGGAACTAACCTGCCAACAAAGCCTTGATACCAGGCATCCCCATGGCCTTAACCTCTGGCAAGACCCCACAGTAAACCAATTCCGTTTTTCTATAAATATATACAGTACTTTTTATCTGATTTAAGTTATTACTTAGAAAAACTATATTATTTTATTACTTTGTATTGTAAGGCACAAAGTCTTTGCTGGGAGCTAAGCAACACTCTACCTTAACTTTGAACAAGTAATGTACAGGACCATAAGCTTCTGGTACCTTGAATATTTAAATAACCTGGTCACCCGACAAACATGAAACATGTAAGCGAAAATTGAAATGAGTTCACTGTACACTGTTTTAAAGTAACAAATATGTATATTCTTCCAAAAGTTATCCTTACAATATCGGTACCAGGTTTGGATGAAGCATTCCGACACCAGTTCGACAGAAGATTGTAGGTAAAGCACACTCATGAGAAGAGACAAACTCTCATCAAGCCCTCTAACTTAGATGAAAGTACTACTATGGCATATTGAAATATACCATGACGACTAACCACGTGGAGACATTCGCTCTGTCCGTGGCACGTTAAGACATGAAGTTAATAGTTTGAAATCTTATGGAATACTGTGCACCAGCCTGAGTTTCTACCTTCTACTTATTGAATCAGTTGAACTTGTGATGTCAGCAAAAACCTTCAAAATTAAATATCTTAAAAAGTACTAGAGAGTTTGACTTGTAATGAATACCTGGGTTTCTTGATATCTTATCCCATTTTTTCAACTTAGTATAATCTTCAAAAAGGTTTCTATCAAATTAAATTTAAGTCCTCTTATGTCATCGGCCCAGCTGACTTGGCGCACTTTTCCTAACAATTATGACAATTCATTTCCAAAATCTCTTTTATCTTATAGATGCTTTATACTTTCTGTAGGAACCCATATATATATTTTTAACCCTCTTAATTTGAGCTATCCTCTGTTATAAATTTCTTGTTTTTATCTTTTTTAGTTTAATTTTTTTTTCTTAGTTAGAAATGGTACTCATATATATATTTTTAACCCTCTTAATTTGAGCTATCCTCTGTTATAAATCTCTTATTTTTATCTTTTTTAGTTTAAATTTAATTTTTTTCTTAGTTAGAAATGGTACTTAAACTTTGTCTAATTACTTGATCTTATATTTAAAACATGCTAGAAGGTGCTGACTATAACTGATGATAAAAGATCAGCTGTAACTTTATGCATTCATTAGTTATTTCAAGTTTAAGGTTTCAGTTCTCACTGACCGCATAGCTTATCTCTTAAACTAAATTTTGCCGGGTATAATGAATACTCTTTAAAATGATGCTTAAGATGAATTTTAGTAATGGAAATGAATGCAACAAAATCTGATAAGGTTGGAAAACTACTTTAGCTGAAATTTCTATATTCCAATAAAACAACATCGAAATCGATCTATAAAGTATGTAACTACTGGGAATAGCTAGTAGAAATGCTTTTAGTTACAGTATCATCTTTTCCAGAGATTATACTTTCCCATAGTTATTGACCGTCTACATTTCCATCCCGCCACAACCTCCAACCACTCCCTACCCTCCATGTTCATGTCTGACTTCAGTCATGTTGTGTGTCTCGGTGTATACTTACCTGATGCCATTGCCATGTGTTTCATTCTTATACATAAATAAGTCTTGCTGAATTATTGTAAAGTGTGCTAGTTTTTCCTCATGTAGCCATCGAAATTTCTAGTTGTATCATTCAGTGTTCCCAGTCTAAACATAATATTCTTCTTTGTTGCTGTTACTATCATGTTGAGTTGTTGAATTGGGGGAAACATTAAGGATTTGTAGCATTGTTGATGTCTCTGATCTGTCTTTAAATGTCTTATAAGTGATAACTAGACCTCGGATTTTAGGTAACAACCTATTTTGTTCCTGATTGAAATACATGAAAATAACATTATATATACAAGGGGCTTTTTTTCTGAGTAAGTGAGGGAGCACAGACCGGTTCCACCGACAGGGTGAAGTAGTGGGGGAGAGGGGGTGAATCAGCTTCTGATTGCACCAGCAGCAGTTGCCTCCGAGACGCATATCACTAGTGGCGTGAGTGCATGTCAGTGACCCTGTTGGAAACTCGGTTGAAAATGCAGTATCATTTGGAACAGTGTTATTCGATAAAGTACGGTGTGAAACTGAACAAAACCATAACAGACTTTTGATATGATTCAAGAGGCCTATAAAGAAGAATCCATGTCACATGAAATGGTTTTTATGTGGTACAAGAGGTTCAAAGATGTCCATGAGGATGTGCGCGTGGAGACTTTCCCGGCGTACTGAAGCAATGTAGTCTTCACGGGTGTGCAGCCGGATGGTGTTTTGGAAACACAACGTTTCGACAACCAGCTCGGCTGTCTTCATCAGGTGTCCGGTGTCTACAGGCTGACGAAAGCTGGCAGTCACCGCGTGGACTGGCTTAGCCTCCCAGACGGACCTCCTTATATACCTGTCGCCGAGGTAGAGGATCCGCTCTGATTGGTCGGAACGGTGGCTTCGGAAAGACCCGTTGGTTGGTCGGAAGCGGCGGCTCCAAAAGCGGTCCACCCCCTCCCATCAAACTCCTTGTATTCCGTCGGCGTGAAGGAAGATCCGCTCTGATTGGCCGGAAGCGGTGGCTTCATACGTGGACTGCTACGGCGCTCGACTAGTGCCGTCTGCGCCTCCCCACCCAGGAGTGCTGGCAGTCCGTGGTACTGGTAGGCCCGCTCTGATTGGACGTGAGCGCAAACACATTCTGCGGTCCGCTGCGGCACCCGACCGGCGCCATCCGCTCCCGTCTGAGGTCCCTAATAATTGGATTCCAGGCTTCACTCAGATGGAGCCCGCCATCCCGGTTAATGTTGTTGTCATTAAGCCTGATTTCTAGTGCCTCACTTATGACTGACACCCAGAAGGAGGAGGCCCTGGCCATCACTACAGTCTTGTTGAACTCGATTCTATGCTCCTCGTCGAAGGTGTGCTCGGCAATTGCAGACTTTTCAAGTTGCATCAGCCTTAGGTTTCGTCTGTGCTCGGTGAGGCGCTCTTGGATCGTTCTGGTGGTCTGGGCAATATACACCTTATCGCATTCGCACGGTATGGAATAAATTCCCATTGTTCTTAGGCCCACATCGCGTATCTTGGCGGGAGGTTGGAAGATACTTTTAATCCCGTGCCGCGCCAGAAGTCTCCCAGTCTTTCCCGACATGTTCCCGGCATATGGGAGAAAAGCAAGATTTTTTGGTGGTTCTTCTTGCTCCGACGGTGGTCTTGGTGGCTTCTGATTAAAGGCCCGCTCTATCTGCCGTCGAGAGCCCAAGAAAGCTCGCATGAGCAAATCACATGTTAAAAGCATGCTAATTGTTTTCTTTGATGCCAAAGGAGTGATCCACAAAGAGTTTGTTCCTGCTGGACAGACTGTCACAGGTCAGTTTTATGCTGAAGTGCTCTGCTGTTTGAAGGATTGAGTCTGCTGCGTTCATCTGTAGTTCAAAGACAATTGAGTTCTTCACCACAACATTGCACCCCTTCACACCTCGCTTGTTGCTGGTGAAGTTTTGGCCAAGTTCAATGTCGCAACATTGCTGCAGCCATCCTACAGCCCTGATCTTGCTCCCAGTGACTTCTTTTTGCTTCCCCAAATCAAGAGAGGCCTGAAAGTGAAGCAATTCAACATGATTCCAGCTTCAAAAAGGTCCCTTGACAGCATTCTGGATGAAGAGTTCCAGGGAGCCCATGAAGAAGGAAAAAACTCTGGTAGCAGTGTGTGATGCACTAGGGTCATATTTCGAAGACTTTTAGTTCACTGTACAAAAATGTTTGGTAAATTTTTTGTTCTGAGGCCAGTTTTGAAACTTCATGAACACACCCTGTACATACCATTTCGGATATTTAGGGCCATTATTTGTGGTTTAATAGTGCCTAAATTGCCTAATTTGGTGTTAGCACCTATTTTTGCCTATTTTATGTATTTTTTCGAATATCAAAAAAGAGTTTTTAACTCAGGAAAACAAATATTTTGTGTTTATTTCCAAAAATTCAAGTGAACATTTATGGAGTCATTGTTGCTCAGTCCCTGTTTGGTATTAGTCACAAACAGGATGTAGTGAGCCATACTTTTTTGTAAAGCATCAGTAAGCCCAAGGTAACAAAAAAATATTCAACATTTCACACTGACAGAACTAGAGTGCTAAAAAATCTAAATGGCAAAAAGTGGATTTTAATTATGTAAATTCTGCCATTTGACTGTTCAAAATAAATGCCTTATTGTGTTTGGTGAGTAATTTAACAAATCAGCTTGGCCCGTGGTCCTGTTCGGGATAACATTTGTCAAAATCTTCAGAAAGTGCTTCTCAAGAATTCAGGATATCCAACTTTTCAAACTGTAGCTGATGTTTTACAAAGATTTGATGACACTCCAGTGATGTCAGTTGATGTGGAATGGTCATTATCGGTTTAGTGTTGACAGACAAGCAATGCAGTTTCACAATGGAAAATCTTGCGAAAATTCTTGTGATTTACTGTAAATCCCTTAAGAGCAATATCCTTGTGCTTTATTGTGAATGTAAATAACAAACAAATTTCATCCAGTGTTTAGTTATGTTAAAGACCAAACAATTGTTGAAATTCACATACAGTAGAACTATGCAGTGCAAACTACTGAGTATTTACATATTATGGTTATTCACTTAAATTCACTTGTAAATAAAAAATTTGGAAGGTAGATGATGATCAAATTGTGTGTTACTCTTAAGCTTTGTGTATGTATAATTTTTTTTTTTTTTTTTAAAGGAGCTATTTTAATTACTTTCACTTACCGATTCATTTTTTCTTTTATTGTATTTCAAGAATATAATTTTTTTTCTGCTTATTGCAAATGATGCCTTGAAAGAACAAACACAAGGAATATTGTTATTATCATGCAATATTATTTTTAAAAATAATACTAGTTTCTTCTGAATTACACTTTTTGATGTTGCATTTTAATGAATTTTTACTGATGATATTTTGTAAACCTAAACACAATTTTGATAGCATATTCTGAAATTTTTAGTAACTATTTTGCATTGTAATTGGAACCAATTTTAGTCACCTAAAATAAAATTTTTAGAACCTAAAAATACGAGGTCTAGTGATAAAATTACGTTATACTTGTATGTTATTTTGTTAAAATCTGGTATTATGTTATATCAGAAGGAAAAGGAGATTTATGGTATAATAATGTTAAGAATAGAGAGGAAAGCCAAAACTTACCATAGAAGACAGTTTGGTAGCACAGAAAGAAAATGAATCACAAAGACATATGTATAAAATTTTCCAGCAAAGAACTTTTTTCAGAAGGATGGATAGTTACAGACCTACATTGCTACAGTGGTATTCTGTTAAAAAGTGGAACTGATTTTACACAATTATGTGAGCATAAAAACTTTGAATGTTGTGTCATGGAACTTTGTGATTAAGTTTTCTCAACCAAAGTTGGATTTTTGAGACAGTGCTTCTTTAATAAGAATAAAATGTAATATTAATACAAATTTTAAAATTAAAGATAAGGACACAATAAAACATTTAAGAGTTGTATATTAATATAGTGTTTTGTCCCTGCAAGAAGTTGCAACAAAAGTATTATAGATTTCTGAATTTAAAATTGTTGATATCCTAAAAAACCTACAAGTCAAACACAGTAAATTACCTGTACAGAATATTGGCTTGTCTGAACACGAGTTAAATTTAAAGCTAACTACACATGACAAGGAAAAATCAAAATTTTTCTTTGATAGACTCTTTATATCATTATTGGGAGCAAGTAAACAATAATTTTTAGTATTGTAGGAACTGCCATAGTTCAGTCAAATTAATCCTTCTTGCAGCTCTGGTAAGTGGTTATCTCCTGTCTAACCTATCTCAACCAAAAATCTCAACATATTTTATGATCAAATACCTCATAAATGTGATAAATAAATAAAAGTTTACTTTTCCAGTCCATTTGACACCCTTCCAGATGCAAAAGTAGCATATGATCCATACGAGAAGTAGCGTTCCAGCAAGCTCCCACCGAATGCTTCCAACATACTCTACACCTTCTGATATCTGAAGAGCTCTTCGCCTGCAGAAAGAGAATTAATAATGTATTTGGTTTAACCGGATGACCTGTCACGAAAGCTACATGTTTAAATTAGAAAAGAATCAGCCACATTAAAAGAGATTATAAAATCAGTAGGCTTAAATTTAGTAGCTAATGTATTACTTGCTAGAACTTTTATCACACTCAGGATACTAAGGTGGAAATTCATAAAATAAAGATGATTAATGTCATCTTTTTTTCGAAAAAAAATGTCCATTGGCAGTGCACTGTTAGAGATGATCAGTTTGCAAAAATATCAGGCAATATTTAAACTCATTATAAACTTTATTCTAAAATACTAAGAAATGTAATAAGAAAGGCCAGGAACAGGTATATGTCAGAGAAAATAGAGAATTCAGGCAATAAGATGAAAACTATATAATATAATAAAAACTGAAACAGGAAAATCTGTAAATCACTCTCAACGCATAAAAATGAACAAAATGGATATGTTCATAGTGAAGTAGGGGAAGTTTGTGAAATATTTAAGAAACATTTTACTTCAGTTGTAGAGAAATTAGGCATAGAAAAGCAATCCCCACATAGTGCCCTAAGGCTTCTTCTGACTGCATTCCCAAATAGATTTGTGGAAATGCAATTGCCACCAGTAACAGTCTCAGAAATAAATAAACTCGTGAAACAATTAAAACCTAAAAATTCTTTTAGCTATGACAATATTTCAACCAAATTTCTGAAAAGATGTTCAGATTGTATCAATCGTGTACTTGCCCAAATTTGTAATGAATCTTTAATGAAAGGTGTGTTTCAAAATAGATTAAAATATGCAGTTGTAAAATCGTTGTTTAAAGAAGAGGAAGCAACATGTGTAGATAGCTATCATCCCATTTCATAACTTTCAGAATTCTCAAAGATTTTTGAAAAAGTCATGTACTGTAGAGTAATAAAACATGTTACACAAAATAATATCCTCACTAAATCACAATTTGGGTTCCAAAAAGGAACATCTATAGAAAGGGATATATATTCATTTTTAAATAACACATTTGAGGAACTGAATAATAAAATGAGCCCTGTAGGAATATTTTGTGATCTTGCAAAAGCATTGGACTGTGTAAATCATGAATTAATTTGGAAGAAAATGGAATACTATGGTATTTATGGAACCGAAGGTAAATGCTTTAAATCATACAAGGAAAGTCAAATACAAAAAGTTTCCATTTTTGATTCTAAAATAAGTACGGTAAAGATGCTTCATCAGACTGGGAGAAAATAAAACATGGAATTCCACAAGGTTCTGTCCAAGGACCCCTCCTCTTTTTTTTTGTACATCAATGACCTTCCTGGAAACTTATCTGACAAAGTTAAGAGTGTTTTATTTGCAGATGACACTAACCTGACTGAGAGAAAAACACCAAACAGCAATCTAGAATTTAATGTAAATGAACTACTTAGTGAAGTAGCAAATTGGTTTGAGGCAAATTCATTAAGATTAAATTTGGAAAAAAAACACATTATATTAGGTTTAAAACAAAAAATTATGCACAGTCAGATTTACAAGTAAGCTATAAAAATAACACAATCTTAGATAAAAAAGAGTATAAAATTCCTTGGTATTAAAATAGATGAGAAACTCTGTTGGCACGAACATATCACTTCACTACTGAAGAAGTTAAGTAGTGTCACCTTTGCAATATGAACACTTTCTCTAACAGCAGATCTAGAATTAGCGAAACAGGTGTACTCCTCATATTTTCATTCAGTGATGTCATATGGCATAATTTTTTGGGCAAACTCTTCACAAAGTGAAAAAGTTTTCATAGCACAGAAAAGAGCTATTAGGATGTTGTGTAGGGTAAAACCAAGAACTTCTTGTAGACAACTTTTTAAAAAACTAAATATTCTTACAATGACTTCTCAGTATATATATTCTCTCATGTGCTTTGTCATAGATCATTTTAACCTGTTTACTTCTAATTAACAGGTACACAATTTCAATACAAGAAACAGAAATAACTTAAAACAGAGGAGTTAATTATTCTGGTATACAACTGTTTAATAAACTTCCCAAGAGTATAAAACAGTTTGCAGATAATAAAGATATATTTAAAGAAAAACTGAGAGATATTGGCAACTCCTTCTACTCCATTCAAGAATTTGAACAAATTAATTAATTGTATTCAATATGACTTTTGCAAAATTCAGTTATAAAATTAATGTTTATTGTTATTCTCTTTATTTGTCTTTGGAACGTATAATTGTTTTTACTACGATTATGACTCATATTGTATGTACATGTATTAACCATGACATGTTTCACATCCTAGAGGTCTTTCCTCAGCAGGGATCCATGAAACAAGATTGATAAATAAACATTACTATGCATTTACCCAGCATAGTAAAAGGGAATGAAAATTACTTAACTCTTACTTTGTTGTGTACTTTGGCACATTTGTGTGATTCCTCTCATGTAGACTGAAACATTCAATTCTGTTGTAACTAAATTTATCAGTTATCACATAATAGGACCTACAAGATATGACAATGTTCTTAAGAAAGATTTATAACTACAATTTTTTCTCTGTTTTTGTTTGGGTGTATTTTAATTACATGGTATCATCTTATTAACTGTGTTAAGTGATGCTGTCTTCCTGTTTCCTTATTACAGATTGATATCCAATGCTTTTACTCCATAAACTACAAAGAAATATTGTTTAGAAAGAGGAGGGAGAGAAGACACCATACTTACCTTGAGAAGACTCTCCTAGCAGAAAATCATGAGTCATTTCTGCAAAAACATGTTTTTACCTATGAAAATAGTGTTTGCAAATACAATATTAGCATTGCTTTGAATCTGGGAAGAGTTGTAATTTGCATTGACTTAGAAATTCACAGCACAATAGTTGAGCAATAGGAGCTACTATCCTGAAATTTGATTGTTGGTTAATTTAAATGTAGGTCAACTCCTTAGCCTGCAGAAGACTACATACAGAAGACCACTAGTCAAAACACAATGTAGCAGGGTACACATTAGATATTACAAATAAGAAGTACATTTCTGCAGACTTCATGTAAAAGGACAAGCAGAAAACTTAGAACAGTGGTCTGCATGCCTATTTCTTTTCAATTATTCTGATTTTTACTGTATTTCTTCAATAAGACTTCTGATTCTCATGAGAATTACTCCTAAATAAAAAAGTCCTTGAAAACAAATTGTCATCTAGAAGAAGGACTAAGCAAACATTTTAGATTATATAAATCCATTACAACTGAAGGAACACAGTGGAGTACCTGGAGCAAAGATCCACAAATATGACCAATAAATATCATGACATTTGTAACTTTTCAGCAAGGCTTAAAAATTGAGCAGTTGCAATTTATAAACTCTGTTTCTTTGATTAATTGATTTAAATGATGTTATTATTGATGCCAACAAACAGTTGTCCATAATAAATTTGGTGTGGAACATTTAATTTGGACAGCAGACGTAAGGAGTATGTAATATCTTAAATATAAGCTTTCCTAGGTTTGTGAGGCAAGGTAATATAGAAGGAAAGAGAGGAAGATGAGGAAGATATCTACATCTACATCTATACTCTGCAATTCACAATTACTGTGGGTGGCAGAAGGTGCTAAGCACCAGTCCTATTTTAGAGTATTCCAATCCTGAACAGAACGAGGAAAGAAAGAATACATTAATGTATCAGTACGGCATCTTATCTCTCGAATCTTATCCCTTCTGTCATTGCGACCTAAATAGGTTGGCGGAAGAAGTATTTCGTTGCACTCGTAAATTAGAGATTCTCGCATATTCTCCAACAAATTTAAACGAAAACGATGTTGTCTGTCCGCCAAACAATCCCAGCCTAACCCACGTATCAGCTCTGTGACACTTACATAAGGACTGTAACTAGCGGTCACGAGTCGAGCGGCTCTCCTCTGTACTTTCTCTAACGTGTCAATCAATCCCTTGTGATACGGATCCCAAATTGCACAACAGTATTCCAAATGCGGACGCACTAGTGTTTTGTACGCTATTTCCTTTGTATGAGCATTGCAGCTTCTCAAAATACGACCTATAAAACGTAGTTTTGAATTAGCTTTGCCTACGACTGAAGTTATGTGCAAGTCCCATTTCATGTTGCTTTGTACTGTTACGCCTAGATACTTCAGGGAATCGACCGTGTCAACAACTGAATTGTTAACTTTGTACTCGTGAGCAAACGGGGTCTTTTTATTACTTATTTGCATTGCCTTGCACTTTTTACATTTAAGTGTAAGCTGCCATTTACGGCACCATTCCAAAATAACATCCAGATCGCGCTGTATTTCTAAGATATAAGAGGAGGAGAAATCAAAGGGGACCATCAACATCCACCATTTAATGTCTGATGCCCTGGAGGAGAGGCTGGTAGAAGCAATAGAAGTGTGGTACATTTTACAGGTTTTGTAACACTAGTTGTTGGGAAAGAAGCTATTAGTGGTTCTCTTAGCAGAGTAGCTCTAGACTACGAGCTGAGTCAGTTGGCTCTGCTGAAGTAAATTTTTGAAGGAGCGGACTTTTCTTGGTTTGATCATACTTATTTGTGTGTGGTATCTGCCTTTAGCTTTGGTAAGTAATGAGGGTTTACTTTCTACACAGTGACATAAATATAACATCCGAGTGCCAGATAAACTGGGGCACCCCTCCAGGTAAGGGCTCCTTCCGGTTGGGGGCCTGTGGCATTTTCCCTGTCCTGCCACCCTATTGTTATGCCACTGCTTCTGTAGCCTTTTCATTATTATTGCTTATAACATTTTTCTTCTCCTATTACCATGTGAGGTTTAGGCTATCTGTGATGGTTACACAAACAAGGAATGAATATTCTGCTACTCAGACAATAATTTCAGTTGTTTAATAGCTGAAATAATACAGGATATACTGTGGAGCCATTCTGGAAAATACATTTTTAACCTAATTCAAGTGAAAGGATTCTTTAGGGTGAGGAATGGGGCACGATGCTATTTTCAAGTATGACTGGACATTAGTAAAACTGGACCTTAATTTTTACTTTTAGTTACCTAATACACAAACAGTTACTAGAGTTGTTTACTGTACTAAATACATAATTTTCAAAGCAGTTATACTGTTTCAGTGATTAAAACAAATTGTAAGGTTTCCATGCTTTCTCATAGAAACATGTATTACTTTTTTAGTTTTTTTTTTTGGTAAAGGAAAAGGTTAGAAACACTGATAGGGAAATAAAGGTTTTGTGTGGAAAGAAGATTACTTCTCGAGAGCAAAATAAGTAAATATCTTGGGATATCATTTGATATAAAACTCAGTTGACATATCACATTGGGAAGATGGTATGCTGAGGTTTCAAGTTCTGCATCATCTGGAGAAGGGTGTGAGGGATCTAGGATATATAACTTTGGTTAGCACCTTGCTCTAGCATGGTGGGATAGAAAGGGATCCACATTATGTGTTGTGACAGTCAAATTCAGAATCTGGAGAGGGAGAAGTCAGGGCACCCAGATTTTTTTTCAGACAGTACAGTACAATACAAGCATTTACTGACATAACGAAGGACTATAATGTGAATTATTGGAAGATAGTGCACACAAGGCAAGCATCAAGGGATAATTGTTCAATTGCTGATTATTTCCTTAGTGTTTATATATGTCTCATGTTTCAATGCTGTCTTGCCATCATATCTGATAATACAATACAAAACATTCAATTTCCATGGATCCAGTATAAGAGACTGGCTCTGTGGGATGTGGAAAGTTGTCAATTTACAGATAAACTATTGCATAAAAAAATAGATAAATACACACCAAAAGATGTAGAGTCACTACATTTTGTATACATTATTAATATCAACTACATTTACACAAACTTCTGGCAATTATTTTGTAGATGATTCCTTAGAAATAAATTCTTCAATGGAGTAGGAGTTGTCAATTAATAATTCTTCCGATCTTTTCCTGAATTTAAACTTACCACATGATAGACATTTAAGATGTGTTGGGAGCTTATTGAAGATGTGTATCTCTGAATATCGGACCCCTTTTTGAACAAATGACAATGACTTGTAATCCATGTGAAAATCATTTCTACTTCTAGTACCATAATTGTGTATTTTACTATTTGTTTCAAATACACTATAATTTGTGTCTGCAAAGGTCTCAGCCACCAACATTAAAATCCCTACCCTCTTGAACAGTTTTCTACATTAAGTTCTACTGCTAACCCCACACATAATTCTTATTACTTACTTCTGGGCCCTGAACACTTTGTCTCTGTAAGTAGAATTGCCCAAGAATATTATTGCATACAACATCAAAGAGTTTAAATAAGCAAAATAAACTAGTTCCCTCGTATGGAGATCACCTATTGCTGAAACCATACAAATTGCAAATTTGGCTGCACCCAGTCGCATCAGTAAGTGAAGAGATATGCACCCTCCATTTTAAATTATGATCAATATGCAAACCTAGAAATTACATACTCTCTACCTTTTGAATGGGCTGACCTGCAAATTTTATGTCTATGTTTGTTGGTAATCTGTGTGATATACTGAATTGCATATACCGAATTTTATCAAGATTTAAGGACAAGCCATTAGCTGTAAACCATTTATTAACAAGGTCAAAGAAATAATTTGAAATACGTTTGGCAGAGAAATCTGGAGTATTTCGAATTCCCATGCTTGTGTCATCTGCAAATTGGTAAATTTTTGAGTTTTTAGATTTAACACAGGGTAGATAATTTATATATATTAAAAACAATAGTGGCCCCAATATAGAACCCTGAGCTACTCCGCAGTCCACATCTGATAAATATCCACTTAGAAAACAGTGAACCACATGAAGTAGCATTAAAATGTTCCAGTGAAACTTTATGTTGAAATTTATAAGGCAGGAAATATGTTATTTATTAACAATGCCGTCTATACCATAGTACTTTAATCTTTGTAACGAAATTTCATGATTAACATAGTCAATTGCCTTAAACAAGTCACAGAAAATTCTTACAGGCATTAATTTTACATTTATTCCTCCTAAAATATTGCCAGTGAATGGAAATATAGCTTGTTCTGTTGAATAACTCTTTTCAAACCAAATTGTGATTTAGTTAGGACATTAACTTGATACAACTGACTTATCCCATTTTTTTATAGAATGGTTTAACTACAGCACACTTAAGCCCTTTGGGAAGGTACCCTCAAGTAAAGATGTATTAAACAGACAACTTAGTATCTTACTTAATTCTGTGGAGCACAGTTTAATTAATCTGCTGGAAAACCCACCATAACCACTCAAGTGTTTGCTCTTAAGAGACATTATAACTTTTCTTATTTCTTCTGGAGTAGTTAAATTTACAGACATAGTATCAAATTTTTCATGGAGGCTGTAACAGCCCTAATACCTGAATTTTGAATAGCATTGTACTGTATGAAGTATTTGTAGTGAGCTAATGTTTGGTTGAAAGTGATTTGATACGTTTGTTTTGTAATTTCTTGTAAATCAGTGTATATAGACTTTGTTATAGGTAAGAAAATTATTCAAAGGCCATTTAATATGTTTAAGAACTGAATGATGCAAGATAATTTCTTAAATGTTTGTAATTCCATGTATTAATGTAAGTTACGATGTCTACAGGACAATTTTCTACCGTTTGAAAGGATTTCTGTAAATAATTTTGTATTTAAGTATCTATAATTACCATTTCTGATCATTTTGTAATGTTGTTAATTAATTTTGTATTAATTCCGATTGTTTTTAATATGTTAGATTGTTTGAGTGATTGTTAATGATCGAGAAATATCGGGTGGATGCCTTTGAAGAATTCTCGTAATTTCGATAAAGACTATATAAACAGATCGCCTGGACAGAGACATTCATTCATTCATTCAGTTAGTAAGTCAGTTTAGTTGACAGTATTCAGTGTTACAGAGAGTTTCAATCATTCAGTTGAGTTTGCGACTGTGCATCTCTGTATTGTACCTATACTAGTGAATATCGCTGACTTGTTGTTTGGATCACAATAAAACAGACATCTTCAAACATAACCTGTTTGGTAGATTTTTTAATTAATTAATGCAGTAAATTAAACCACCCGACAGAACCCTAACTTGGCGACTGTTGACAGGACGAGAAGTTCTTAAACATCTGTGGGATGTTTATCTTCTAAAAAGAATCTGCAGAAAATTGCGACGAATTATAGGCGATAAGCGAACATAACCTGCGAGAAAATTTCGACCGGCTACGACACGTAGAGGTTATACAGGCGACACGGATTTGACGGCAAGCGGATCTTCTTCAGCCTAAGGCGGAGATTTTTCATCGGGAATCGGCTGTAATCTTCCGACGACGAGTGGATTGTCTTCGGCCTCAAAATCGTCTTCCTACAGTGAATTGTGAAAAGTGTGGTTAAGTGTTTGAAGTCAGTGTGGTGTTTAATGGTTAAATAAGTGCTTCTAAGTGAAATTTAATGTGATACAAAATTGAGGAATAACTGTAAGTACTGCATTGAATATTCAAGTGATTTCTTTTGCATCTTATTGTGTGGCAGGTTTTTTTCTTAATTTTGTATTTTATGTTGATTTTGCTAATTACTAAAAATGGCTGATAATCAGAACCTGCAAGCTTTTCTAGAGTCTTTTGTAGCCAAATTTGATACAAAATTTTCTGAATTCGATAGCAAATTTTCTGAATTTAAAAATGAGTTAAATCTCGATAGGAAATTCTCTGAAATGAATAGTAAGTTTTCTGAAATTGATAATAAATTTGACAGTAAGTTTTCTGAAATTGATAATAAATTTGAAAGTAAGTTTTCTGAGTTCAAAATGGAATTGGATTTTGAGAACAAATTCTCTGAGTTGGCTGATTGTTTTGATAAGAAAATCAGTATGCAATTTCAAGGTTTTAGTTCTAAATTTAAGGAGGATGTCAATAATTTAAATTCGAAACTGGAACAAGCTGTTGTAGAGTGTCAGGAGAATTTTGTAAAGGTTAACCAAATTTGTAGAGACACTAAAGATACATGTGTTGATTTAATTAATGAAGTAGACTGTAAATATAGCAGGGAGATGAAGGGAGTCAGAGAAGAATGTAATATGATGAAGGAGGAATATGTGAGTTTGTTCGAAACCAGTGACAGTAAATCTGCTCAAAGGGTCAACGAGTTGAGACAAGAGGTGGGATTAAATTTTAATACATTGGCGCAGGGATTAGAAAGCAATGTAAATCAGTTAGAGAAAGGGTTACTGGGTTGCAGATACAGTTAAGTCAAGCTCCCACACTAGGTAACACAATTGTTAGTGCTGACATTAAGGAAGAATTTGAATTCTATGATGATAGTGGGAGGCTTCACCCTATTGAATTTATAGATAATTTTGAAAGATCAGACTATTTTAATTTGTTACCCGACAATAAGAAAATTGCACTTGTGGGTAAACATCTTAAGTCTTATGCTAGGACATGGGGTGATAGACAAGCTAGGGAAGTGACTGACTACAAGCTGTTTAAAGAAAACTTTTTGAAACATTTTTGGTCGACAAGCAGGCAGATTCAGGAAAAGAGAGAGTTGATGACTGGAAGGCCCTATAAACCTGGTAGGGAAACTCAACATGACTTTTTTCATAAATGTTGGATCCGTTGTAAGTATTTAGACCATCCTTATGGAGAGGAAGAATTCATTGATTTGATAGGAGCTAGGCTACCTCAGCAAACAAGAAATTTAATTGCCACTTTGGATGTAGTAAATGTGGATAGAGTTTCTGAATTGTTGAGACGCTTGGATGCCCAGGAGTCATTCAATGAACAACATTACCACCATCAACACCATAGGAGGGGCAGCAGGAGTCCCCCTAGAAGGGGTAATGGGTCAAGGGATGGTAGATCTAGGGGATGGGTTCGTGATAATTACACAAGGAGGAATGATAATGGGGAAGTGAGAGAACAGAACCCTCAATCTGAAAGGGAAAGGCAGAATGGGGGGCAGGCAAACTAAAGACCACCCCTGTGATGGGCCCCGCAGTGGTGGACAAGAAGGTGGGTCCAGGTACCAACTGCTATAGAGTTAATACCATTTTTATGAATAATCCCAGAGAAGATTTATTGGAAGAGGTGGAGGATAAGGATGAAGTTTTAGATAAAGTTCCCATAGTGCAAATTAATGCTTTTAATAAACAAATAGATGCTCTCATTGATACCGGGTCACAGGTTTCTTGCCTTGCTGAGGGATTATTTAATGAAATTGAAAGCACCCATCAAATTGAAGTGTTACCCGTTAGTAGTATGACTGTTATTACTGCTACTGGTTCTCGAAGTAAGAGAATTAAGCAGGAAATGTTGATGGAAGGGTGTATGGGGACTGTAAATGTAGAAATACCCATGTATGTAGTCCCTAAGTTGAATGTTAATTGCATTTTAGGCATGGATTGGCTTACAAAAGTAAAGGCTTTGGTAGACTGTGGAGAAGGTAACTTACGGATTAAGTTAGACAGTGGGGAATACTGGGTTGATTTTGAGAAGACTGGTTGGAAAGGCATACAAGAAGTAGATCATGTGAGAGTTAAATATAAGGATGCTGGTGTAGCTAGAGTTTGTGACGAACTATTACAACAGATTTGTGTAAATAGAAATGTGGTGTTAGATGCGTATACAAAAGTTGAAGAAAACTGGAAGGTTAGGAAAAAGTAACTTACATGGTTCTGGGTTTCCAGGGAAATCCTGGAACCCACTTATGATAATTAATTGAAATGCATGGTTTGGGGAGGGGTCAACAACCTGTAAATATCTAGTTTTGTAAATAAGTTTGTTAATTGATGCATGTAAATAGTTTGTGTGAGTACTTAAGTTCAGATGCAGATGTAATAATACTGAATGTTTAAGATGTAAGCATTTCACTGTATAAAGCAAGTTGTGTAGAAACTTTAGGTATTTTCATGATGTTGTGACTTTCTACATTGTGTTGACAAATTATCAGCTGTAAAATGTAAACAGACTGTTGTCATTAACAGGCAGATATCAAGTGTGTAATTTGGTGTGAAAATAATTGTAACTTAAGGTGATGGCATTGAACGTTTGTTGTTCAAAACAGTAACTGAAAAAAATGATTGGATCTGAAAAAAGACAATTATTGTAAACCAAATCAGTGTTATGGACTATGTGCAGATGTTGTATGTAATGAAGAATTGTACAGGGCGTTCGCCGGAAAACGCTACCCTCCCAGTCTGTTGCCGTCGGCAACTTGCTCGGTCAATCGTGCCAGCAGTTTCCGCCACGCGGCACCGTGAATCACCGCACTGTTTAACACCTCCGCTGCCCCAACAGTGCAGTGCAGTGACCCTTACATTGTTAAGAACGGTTGCTTTGCATTGTAGATAGTTTGTGACTTCAGTCTCTTATTAATCAGTGTTGTGAATAAACGTTTCTTTGCGGTTTGGCTGGTTTGGGGCTTCATACTCTTATTAATCTGTACCGTGTTTGAGTGTGAGTAAAATTATGGTACGTTACAGTTTGCAACAAAGAATATTTCTCTACGATACAAATGTGAAGAAGAAGTCGTTTAAAAAGTGTCGCAGTAAATTTCGTCGCGAATTTCCTGGCGCTTTACTGCCAGCTAAATCAACAATTCTGCGTCTGGTTAAAAAAGTAAGAGAAACGGGTTCATTTTTTAACAAAAAGAGACTGTCGGTCAACCGTATTCTCACAGAGGAGAAAATTGACGATATCGCTTTTCGACTAGAACAGTCACCCAAAAAATCATTAAGTCAGTTAGGGCAGCGTGTGTCTCGAAATATGTTCAGAAGATGTGAAATGTGCATTACACAAGAGGGTCAACACTTCCAGCATCTTTTATAAGGTAAGCTAATGAATTACGTCACATTTAAATGCTTAGCACACAAGTTTATGAAGCGTAATTATTATGAAATAGTCCGCGGCCGACGGTCGAACAATGCCGGAAACTGAGCGCTCGCTCGCCGGGAGCAGTTTCTTCCTTGTAGCGCTAACAGTGGGTTGCGTTTCCCGGCGAATGCCCTGTATTTGTTCATTGTAAAGTCATTATGGTTGATTGATTCTAACCTGTTTGTGTTGGCATTATGTGTACATTCAACCTGCTCAGATTCGTGACGGATTCAATCAATTTAACTATGTAAAATTAAGTGAATCCTGGGGAGGGGTTGTAAAAGCCCTAATACCTGAATTTTGAATAGCATTGTACTATATGAAGTATTTGTAGTGAGCTAATGTTTGGTTGAAAGTGATTTGATACGTTTGTTTTGTAATTTCTTGTAAATCAGTGTATATAGACTTTGTTTTAGGTAAGAAAATTATTCAAAGGCCATTTAATATGTTTAAGAACCGAATGATGCAAGAGAATTTCTTAAATGTTTGTAATTCCATGTATTAATGTAAGTTACGATGTCTACAGGACAATTTTCTACCGTTTGAAAGGATTTCTGTAAATAATTTTGTATTTAAGTATCTATAATTACCATTTCTGATCATTTTGTAATGTTGTTAATTAATTTTGTATTAATTCCGATTGTTTTTAATATGTTAGATTGTTTGAGTGATTGTTAATGATCGAGAAATATCGGGCGGATGCCTTTGAAGAATTCTCGTAATTTCGATAAAGACTATATAAACAGATCGCCTGGACAGAGACATTCATTCATTCATTCAGTTAGTAAGTCAGTTTAGTTGACAGTATTCAGTGTTACAGAGAGTTTCAATCATTCAGTTGAGTTTGCGACTGTGCATCTCTGTATTGTACCTATACTAGTGAATATCGCTGACTTGTTGTTTGGATCACAATAAAACAGACATCTTCAAACATAACCTGTTTGGTGGATTTTTTAATTAATTAATCAGTAATTAAACCACCAGAAGAACCCTAACAAGGCCTTGTATTGACAAAATCCATCCTGCCAGTCAGTGAGATATTGGTAAAACTTGTCATCAACAGAAAAAAATATATTAAATGTATCAGCAATTGGAAAATTGGATTCTTCTGAATGTTCTTTGATATAAATGTCTTTACTGGGACGATTAGTCTTCAGTTTCATTTTTACAATGCCCCATATTGTCTTAATTGTATTATCAGAGTTATGAATGTTTTGTGTGTAGTAAATAGTTTTACATTATTTAACAACTTTTTCAGTATTTTGCAGTACTGCTTGCAATGTGTTTTAATATTAGAACTGCGACTATTCCCAGAGGCCATGTGTAAATGCCTTTTAGAAATACACAATGTCCTAATGCCCACAGTTATACATTTTTTTTAAAATTCTTTTTGAGAAGTTTTAACGTTGTTGGCCTTATTGGCAACTGAGAAAACGAGAAGGAACGAAGTATGGTATCGGTTTTATTAGGTTACCCAAAGTGATATTTCCCCAAAAAGATAACACTATCAGGTGTAGAAGATAATGTAATAATCACATTGGTAGTAGTCTCAATGTTGTACGAATTTTCTGAAAGAAGTTATGTGCAATCTTAAAATCACTACAGAGACGCTGTGTACCAGTGATGACGCAACCGCAAGTAGGTTTGTAGAGGTATGAAAGAATGATAGTAAATGAATTAAGATACTGGGATGAAAGTATCGAATCTTGGTTTAGAAGTACAAAACATGGTCTCAAACGGAATTTAGAGTAAATATGACGAGTTAAGGTACTTTTTCAATAAAGGAAATAATCGAAGTCGAGAATAAAATAAGTAGTCAAAAGAAAATTACGTCAGATTAAAGACCTTCTTGTGGAAAGATGATGACAGCAGTTTGAGATCGTTGAGTGGAAGTATTTTAAAAGTAATTTCAAAGCAAAAGCAGTTAACGCATCCAAGCTAAACATACAGTCGAGAGTGGGTAGAAATAAATGTCAAGAAAGGAAAAAAAAAGACTAGACAAAACATCTGGGAGGCACCCTATTTTATATGAAAGCACAATTTTTTTAAGTAAGTTTGGCAGAAAGTTTTATCAAAACAATGCACTCTCAATATAAGATATTTAATTTCAAAGTATTTAATCTGGATTCAATGATGGCCTCCAAGAAGGGATGAAAACTTCTAGAGACGATATCTTTTTAATGAAAGGTGTTTAGAAGAGACTGAGATACACCAAATTAATCGTCAAAATATGTAGAATTTTTGAAGATTAGAACAAACATGCTAGAAGAAATAGTTGGGACTCTAGATCTGGAAAATAGGTTTATTGAAATTCGGAAATTAATAAAAACAATAGGAGAGCAGATATGAAAAATTTTATAAGTATAGAAAATGCTTAGAATGATGAACTCTACATTATTACAAAGTTTTATGAAACTATGAAAAACTTGAGGGGAAAGCCTTTGTGACCCGACCCAGTAAGAGAGAGAGGTTAGAGAGGACGCCAGATGGAATGGAAAATTCCATCACACTTGGGGGAGTCTATATAAGAAAACATAGGCGTGACCTCGGGGGCATTAGTCGCATTAGTCTCAAACAGGTTAGAGGGTGAGCGTGTGAAGTGTGGGCGGGCGGTATGGTCTACGACAAGCGGTGTCGCGCGGGTTCGGTGTCGTGTGGCGCAGCATAGCGTAGACCAATCAAGAATAACCGGACTTGGAATATTCGTAGACCGCAACTATAATCTTGAAACGGATCATAGACTTAACAAATTTCTTTTCCATAATTTAAATTTGTCAACTAGTATGATTTCGTTTGAGGATTCAAGTGGAGTGAACTTTTATTGTGTCTGAATGGAGTGTAGATAATTATCGTGGCATTAATCTGCAATCTGGTAACAATTCCTGTTGTCAGAGTAAAGATGTCTTTGAACTTTGAACAATAAAATACTGGACTTTAAAATCTGTGTTGAGAACAATCTTTTGATATTACCCTTCATTGGAAAATCCCATTATTAAACCATATGGGATGGCGACCGGTCTAATTAAATTAAATATTGCAGAAAACAAAGTATAGGAAAGAATTGAGATTATGAACTTCAGGCCTGTCAACATTAAAACATCATCAGAAACCAACATCCCCAGAAACAATTTTTTTTCCTACGAAGTACAACACTTAAAAAAAAAAAAAAAAAAAAAAAAAAAAAAAGGGAAGCAACTTTCACAGTAATTTAGGACAATGTTACTAAAAATGTTGTATTTTTCGTTCATACCTTGTGCACTGTAAACATGTTTCCAGTTTGCAATTTTAAGGTAATTTCTAAAATAACTAATGGATCCATCCTTTATTACCCTCTGAGCTTTAATAGCATTACTCTTGGCGCTAGTTCCTATTAATGTGTGTATAGTTAACAACTGGGCATCATGGCCTCAAAGTCCATTAATAGATGACTTGATTGTATAACTGAATTTTGAGGTATCTAGGAAAAAATTATCTCCTCCTTTCACAAAGTTAGCTCTACAGTAGTGAGAAGCTAAATTAAAGGCTGTTACATCTGACATGGCATTCAGACAAACGTAAAACATCAATTCAATTGAAAGCATTCAATTTATTAATGTGAACTAGGAATTCATCCACTTTGTTTGATAACCCTCCAATATTATGACGTAGTATATTAATACAATTTTTAATTTTGGTTTTGGGGATCTCATTAGGTGGCATCCATAAATTACTTGAGGTGTTTTTCCGGATTTCTGGCCCTCCCCTTCCCCTCTCTGGTGAGATCTGGTCTGTTTCCGTTGAGACCCACCCTAGAAATCCCCCTCCTAACTTTTTGAGACCTTTTTTTTTTTAAGGTCTCACCCTTCCAAATCTGGTTACACCCCCACTTTTCGATGAAAACCCACCCCCCTCCCCCCAATCAACTTTCGTGTCATTTGTGGACCTTTTTTTATTTTAGCTCTACAGTCCAACAAAAATTTCCAAAACCTCAAGTGAGATTTCCATTGAGACCCCCTCCCCCTTGGTGAGATTTTGCCGGACTCCCTCCCTCCTATTTCACCTCATGTAATTTATGGACACTCCCTTACTGCTTAAACTAACTTCTGTTAATGCTCTCTGCCTAAAACTTTAATTTAAAAAAGGAGCTGGCCTAACACCATTAACTACAGGAATCCTTTCATTAGAAGTGGTCGCTCCAATTAAATGTTTGGCTATCAAATCTGAAATAGGGATGGCGATCTGAGATCGATTAATCGAAGAATCGATCTTTTGGACCAAAAAAATCGATTTTTTAAATCGATTTATGGTACTGAATCGATCCAGTGAATCGATATTTCATCCGTGAAAATCGAATGTGAAAAAGCACATTCTACATGTAACGCACTTGCATATGAAAGTCAGGGTTTAAACGAAGAATTTGAAACACTATTTATCGCAAGCAGTTGTGTACCTGAAGTATGATCCTATGAATTACTGGCGAGAACAAAAAAGTGATGAACGGAACCGCTTGGATCCTAGTAGACTGGACAGACTGTTGTTCCTGAAAAGCTTGAACATTAAGCACTGGGAACTGTAAACCACGTCATTTCCAACAGGGCCGCATTTAGGCTTTGTGGATCCCTAGGCTATACATGTGGTGCGGGGCCCTCTTTGTGGTGTGGGCTCCCCTTTGTGGCGAGGGCCCCTAAGCTACAGCCAATGTAGCCTATGCTTAAATGCGGCCATGATTTCCAAACTGTTTTATGTAACCAACAAATTTGTGAAATAAATCTCTTATTGTGTACCTGATACTTCTTTAATTAGTTTAAAAATGATAAAAGATCAATTATTATGGTGTCCTTTTTGTTTTCCATGATTGGTATTATATTTAAAATACGAACACGAAAACCAAATCGATAAAAGATCGATTTTTAAAAAATCGATCTTTTAGGCCTCGATTTTTTTGTGAATCGATTTTTCAAATTTCGATTCGAATCGATTCAAGAATCGATCTTTTTCGGAAAGAATCGCCATCCCTAATCTGAAAGGACCCCCTATCCTCTATTATTGAGGTGTAGGCCATGTCTAGTATCCCACCACCTGTCAATACCATCTACAGGTACCAGGCTCATGCCAGATATAAGAAGCCATTCCAGCTCCAGGCACACTTACCTCACCGCAGAGTTCATCTGTGGCCTATCATTGTGTCTCAGGACCTACACCATACTGACCCAAGTGTGGCACATTGTTTTTGCTAATTTCTCTAGGTCACCTCTAGCAGAATAGCTATCATCCCTGTCTACACTATTTCCCACACCTCCCACTATCACTACATGACCCTGATCTGTGAAGTCTTTATACACAGAACCTACATCTTCTAACATCTGATCAAGAGAAGCACTTGATTTAAATAAACGCCCTGGAAATCTGATCCTAATTTTTCTTGCTCCAATGGGTTCATACCTCTTCCATGACTACTACCCAGCAGCAAGATTTTCTTTTTAGTTAACCCTTGTCTTCTGGGCTTACCTACACAACTTTTTCTACAAGCCTGCTGCATTTTTTCTACACCTACAGCTACAGGAAGCTCATACCTTTCTAACTCTGGCAACAGGTTGAACTTATTTTTCACTCCAACTACAAAAGAACCAGAAGCTGCCTTATCTGGTTACCCTTTTCTCCATTGCCAGTTCCCAACCATCTATGTTTCTCTTCCACTGCAGCCTACCCAACTCCTTCATAGCATCTATCAGTTCTGCCTCTAGGGATAATGAATGGTTTAATTCCTTGTCCTTATGTGCATATACATTGAAGTCCCAAAAGTCATGGGATACCTCTTAATTTCATATGGGACATCTGTTTGCCCAGCAAAGTGTAGGAAACCAATGTAGCATTGACTCAACTAGTTGTCAGAACTCCCCTGAAGAAATATTCATCCATACTTCCTCCACAGCCACTGTGAAAGCAACTGTGAAATTGTTGCCAGTGCAGGACTTTGTGCATGAACTAACTTTATGACCTTGTCCCAGATATGTTTGATTGGATTATTGTCTGGAAATCAAGGTAGCACTGGAATTGTATTAAATGTTACTTAAACCATTCTTGATTTTGGTCTGGTGACATGGTGCATTGTCAGTTTGGAAAAGCCCATCTCTGTTTGGGAACACAAAGGCCAAAAATGGTCTCCAAGTAGCTGACCATAGCCATTTCAGTTTGACCAGATATCCCAGTCCATGCCATGTCAACACGGTCCACACCTGGCTGCAGCCACCACGAGGTTGCACAATGCATTCCTGACAACCTGCGTCCATGGCTTTGTGGAGTCTGTGCCACACTTGAACTCTGCCATAAGCTATTACCAACTGGAATTGTGACTCATCTGGCCACACAACCTTTATCCAAGTATCTAGTGTCCAACCAATATGTTCACAAGTCGAGGAGAGGCACTGCAGCAAATGGCATTTTGTTAGCAGAGGCACTTGTGTCGGCTTCTCCAGCCGAATTGCATCCATCAACATGAAATTTCACTGCACTGTTCACATAGGTACATCTGTCATACATCCCACATTGAGTTTTCTGTTCTTTGGTTCAGTATTGACTATCTGTCATCACTGACACATCAATTCAGATGTTGCTGGTCTCAGTAATTAAGTAGACATGTTTGCTGGAAATGACAAATTCATGGCATACCCTTGACTCTGTAGATGTACAAGTATTGAATTCATGAATAATTTCTGAAATGTTATGCCACCTTGCCTCTAGCGCCAACTGCCTTTCCACATTCAAAATCTGTTAATTCATTTGTGCAGCCATAATTGTGCCAGGAAACCTTTCACATGACTCACAAGAGTAAAAATGAAACCCCAACACAGCATGGTACATTTACACATTTATTCTGCAATGCTACCACTATCTGAATATTTGCATGTTCTTATTGCATGACTTTTATTTATATATCAGTGTTAAGATGTAAGTGTTTAGGATGAGCGGTCTGGTGGCTCAGTGGTTAAGTCGTGTGACAGGAGATAAAAAAAATCCCCGGTCTGAATCTGTCTTCACGGGGATTTTCATTGGCACTTAACCCAACCTTCCCCTCTAGCACAACTTGCTGTGTTATATGACGCACGCCAGAACACATCTGTGGTTTGGATTCCGCATTCAACTGTAGGTCCTTCGTACCTGGTAGGATTGCTGGGTTACGTTAAGGTGGCTACGACAGGGGCAGAATGCGCAGTTAATAAAAACCCTGTTACCAGGTCATTACGACCAACTGGATTTATTATTATTAGTGTTTAGGATTTCTGTTTCAAAACAAAGCATATTGTATTATGTAGCTGTTTTGGAAGTATACGTAGATACTTAAACTGGCTTTCACATGGTATCATTACCTTTAGTTTACAAATAATTCTCCAACAACATTTATGAGACTTAAATTCTTTATGTAATTGTAAAGAACATCTCCAGGCGTAAGAATCATAACAGGGTAGGGTGTAAAAACAGAGCATACTAATTTTTTTCACCAAATCAGCTATTTCAGATTTTAATAGAGAATATCAAAGAACTGGGTTCTTTGAGGAATCATAGGCTGTGATGGTTTTAGTAACATATGTTATATAAATAAGGAATGAGAGAGAAACCATCACTTAATGAAGGTGATTGCAGGATATTGTAAAAAACATAAAAAATATGAACATATGTATAAGTTGTGTATTCATATTTTTGATGTCACCTGGCTTAAGCAATGATCTTTTCTTATTTACATCTAATTTCCTAATGAGCTCCACTTTCCCCTGTCACATATATGATAATATTGATAGTGAAAATGCTGCTAGGTAATGAAAATAATGAAGAATAGGCAAAGCAAACTGATCACTCAGTGCAGATGAAGACAGGGGGCAGGTTGCGATGAACAAATAAATCAAACACAATGTTTGCATATAAACCTTAATCATGTGCTTAGTCTCAGTGTGTGCACATCCAATCCCCTGGCCATACGTATCATCTCTAAATATGATTAAGGTTTTTACCAAAATATTGTAAAGCATGTTTGTGTTTGTTTGCCCATTCCAGCCCTACTGATTATATGTTTGGTGAGTGATGGGCCAACCCTAAGTTTACCATAGATGATGGCAGCTGGAATCAACAAACATGAGTAACAAAAAATTTCAGTACTGCACCATATTCTTGAAAATAGAGCCAATAGGTCAGATGTGATTACATCGGTACCCACTGAGTGTGTCATCTACTTGCAAGAATAATGTTTAATACTGAAATATTTGTTACATGTGTTTGTTCATCCCAGTCACCATCATCTATGGTATTGGGATGAATTTCTCTATCCTTCCAGAATTGTGTATACATCCTAAGGAACTTACAATAAATATTTATGACATTATGTTACCTTCAAATATCACAACAGAGCTCCTTTTCATTATTTTTCACTTCACAGTAGATTTTATTTATTTGCCACTAAACTTTGGTTATGATTGATTCAGTATTTCCAGGATTATAACATTAAAATGTTTTCAAGGTTAACATGTTCAATAATTATGAATTGGTATTATATGCCACACATATTCAGCACATGGGTATATCTGGGTGGTTTCAATTATTTTATGTTGTGCTGCAAGTTAAACTGACCTTGGCTACATTATAATTGCTATGAATAATAATATCAGGTAAGAATATTTATTAAACATATGTGCCATTATTAAGTGATATTGCAGTGTAAATAATGATTAAGATGTTGTTTCATGTTTACTCACTCCCAGAACTCCTTCACTGGATCTGTCAATTCTTTTACTGAAATATTGAGTTGGTTAACAGCACAAATTTTCGTATTAGCTGTACTGTTGTATGGAGCATCCCAACAAGTAAGGTTGCTTCTTTCATAAGCATTCACACAGTTTGGGGTGTTCCAATAGTTGTTACATGTTCTCCAAGGAACATCTAAAAGAAAGATAAAAAACTATATTTTATGCTTGAATATCAATATCTCACATCATTTGATTATTAAAATTTTATTTTCATCAGTTAACTTATTTATTAAAATGTTAAAAGCATAATAAATGCCTAGGATTCCATAGTGGTTTGCAAAAATGCATTTTACTGGTAACATCAATGACATAAGTAAAGAGAAGTGTAAGTATAGATCCTTGTATCACATAATTCTTTTGCCAATGAGAATAACAATACTATGGGTCATTCTTGTAACATCTATACACTTCTCAAAATTAAGTTTTTATGCTCTATGTTTCAAAAGATGTTATGGTGAGATGTATGAATATTTGAAATATATTGAATGTCTGATTCAATATATAAATCAATTCACAAATATCTCTTACAATTTTCTGGGGAATTAGTATAGTGCATGAGTGAAAATTCACAATTGCGTATTAACATCACTAAGACACACATATTATGTAACTAAAAGGCAGCAGAGGGCTAAAAAACTAATGTGTTTATATAAAAATCCTGCCAGTTCTCAGTTTATATACAGTTTTTTGTTTCTGTTTTCCATTTTCTAGATATGATTTATACAAAACTCCTCCCCTAACATTAAGACCATAATATTCTGATTTGTATAGTATGATAAACACAATCAAAGCTTTATATGATATTCCTATAGACTTATTATTATTTTTATTAATTTAGTTATAAAACTAAGTTAACTTACTCCACACCCTAAAGGCTGATCAAGTTCTAGAAAGGAAACCAATATGTCAGATGAAGGTTCCTCTGGGACCTAGGGTACAGTTTAAAGTGGAATTTAAAACACAGATACTAAACTGTAATGCCTCTATAACCCAGAGTTTCCAGCCACTGGCTGAGTCTGCTTTTTATGCAAGCATCTCCATATTCCTCACTCTTTCCACCAACTCTCCATCACCATGTTGGTGCAGTCCTCTCCTCTTTTCAGCACACATGCCTCCATTCCTCTCAGCCATTTCTCCCTTGGTATTCCTCTGGGTCAGTTATGTTGTGTTTTTGTTTAATGTATTATCCTTGGTACTATCTGCTCCCCCATTATCTTAAGATGACCATACTATTTTAACCTTGCCTTCTCTATGATTACCTGCAGAGGTTCCTCTTTTACTGTAGCCCTACAGTTTTCATTCCTTCTCCTGTGAAATTTTGTAACTTCTATTCCACTTCTTAGAAATTTTTATTTCACTCACTTGAATCTTACCAATATTCCATTTTTTCACTGTCCATGTTTTGGTGCCACATGTGAGAACATGAACACTGCATGCCTGATAAATTACTCCATTACTTTTCTGTGTCAAATCCTTGTTCCATATCAAGCTTCTTGTACTTCTTAAAAATGTTTCTGCCTGGCTCCCTCTTTCTCTATACTGCCATTGTTCCTTTCACTTTCCTCCACAACACTTCCAAGATATTTAAAATTGTTCATTTTTTTCAGCTGTTCTCTGACATCACAATTCCCTTGGTTATCCTGTCCTTCTGTCTAATTATGACCATATACTCATTTTTCTTTACATTAAATTTTATGCCATATTGCCCACAATGTCTGCTCATACATTTATCTGCCACTGGATTACTTCTTCACTATTTCCTCAGATCATTAAGTCATTTGCAAAAGCTATCAGCTACATGTTTCTCTTCTCACATCCTCATTGCAACCTTTTCCATTACATCATCGATGACTTTATTTTTACATAGCTCACACTTTTTTGGTATAGTTCTGTCACTCAACTGATTGTTTCTTTTGAAACTTCTCTGTTTTAATGGCCTTCAATACCTTTCTTCTGTGTACAAAATCATATGCTTTCTCAGATTCTCAATATCCAGGAGTACAAACAGCAGATCCTGTCCATATTCATAGTGCTTTTCCTGCAGCTGTCTCATGCTACTGTTGAGTGCCCTGATCTGTAGCCATACGGCTCTTCTGTTAGCTATTTTCCAACCCTGTCCTATATTCCTTCCTCTAGAACCTTCTCATAAACAGGGGCTTATCAGTGCGATCCCTCTATAAATTTTAGTTTCCTACTTCCTGTTCTAAAGTTAGGTACAATTATTTCTTTCACCCACTGTTCTGGGGTTGACCTATCCTTCCATATCATTTTCATTACACGATACAACCAACGCTTTCATACTACTCCTGCTGCTTTCACCATTTTCACACTCACTTTATCAATATCTGGTGCCTTTGCACCCTTCTTCTTACCCAAAGCTTTTTCCACTTCTTCCCATGTTAAGTCTTTTCCTGTCTCTCTCTTGGTTGTTGTTTTCTGTACTACTGTCTTATGTTGTGTCAAATATGGGTTCATCAAAGCTTCAAAATACTCTATCCAGATCCTTTTTAGTTTTTTGTATTGTTTACTTCCTTTTCATTCTCATCCAGCATGACTGGGGTTTTCTCAAATCCTCCTCTTACATTTTTCCATTCCATACAGAACTTTCTGTTACCTTTACTATCCTCTTCCTTAATCTCAGTCCATTTCTCCAGCCACATCCTCCATTTTTTTTTTTTCAAAAATACTCTTCTCTTGTCTACAATGTCCTCTGCTTAAACCATTTTCTAAATGCCCTGTTTTTCAACTCTACTGCTTCTTTTACTCTTATCATTTCACCATGGGATCTCTTCCCATCTTTTCATATTGCTAGTCATTTTCCTGAAGTGCAGCCCCATCTCTGTGGTGGGACATGGGCAATGGCATAAAATAGCAGACTGCCTATGGGTGTGAGGTACGGCAGGAACTCCGAGTGACAGTAACTGCGAAGGTCCTGCATGGACCGTGACAAGTAGTGACTAACACGGCTCTGGCGAAGCTATGGCAGGCCTCCAAGCCGGTAGTGGATGAAGATTGCTTTCAAAACACAAACACACAAAGAAAGGATGATTTTAGGATATGCAAGGAAACCTCGACCTGTCCAAAGATCTTTCCAGTTTTGATGGATTTAATCATCTTTCCTCCCTGTTTTCTTTCTAACTTGTGGGGTATATGAACAAAATGTCTTTGTTGGAGAGCATTAATGTTTCTACATCGGTTCCGTTTATCCTCTTATTTAATTTTTTTTAGTTCAGAAGAATACATTATGCTTTCACTTTTAAAAACATTCTACATAGTTTCCAACTTGCTATTTGATCAATATAGTTTTTGCTTAAATATTTGATCAATTATCATTTCCATTAATGAAGACACATTTAACTTTTTAATGACATACAATAGGATATAATGCTTTTAAGCTATATAAGAAGTTCATTTATACATTTTATAGCTTTGAAACAAAGAATTCATATTAGTCTGCAAGACATTTTAATACTTATAGCATGCCAGTTATTCTTTGCTCTTGTTTAGCAAATAAAATCATTCTCGTCAAGTTTGTATAATTTTTACAACCATTATTTTTGCAATGAGCTCTCAAAAACAATTTTCTATCAAAATTGTTGCATGTTTCTATGATTTACTTACCTCAGTGAAAACATTATCAATGGTAGTGGCTATATGTTTTAATTCTGGTCAGAGGGTCACATATTTGCAAAGCAGTCCAAGAGAAAATAATTTTTGGTAACATTCTAACAGAAATACACAATGGAGTCAGAAAGATTTCAATTTACTCTTTTAGGTTGTGATATATGTAAGAAAACTGTTTCAAGTAGATTACAACAATTATTTAAGTTTTCAATTATGGCTTTCAGTAACTAATTTTGCTTTCCTCTGCACAGAATTCAAAATTAAATTCTACCCAGTTCTCAAGATTCAATACTTTCTCTCTTATATACTAATGTACCAGTGTAACTCATCTAACTAATCTACAAAAATATAGAAAGTGTATTACCTGAACGAAGTGACATGAAGAAGTAGAAAATGGCCCAAGCAAGTATAACAATGTAGTATATGTTCATCCAACATGACATAACAGCTGCTGCATACCCAATACCTAAAAAATAAAAATAAATACTAGATTCCTATTTTTTTAAATATGAATATGTCTGCTCTAATAATTACTATGTGATTACTTGGTTGCAGACCCGTAGATCCATCTTTTTCTGAAAATATAAAAGAGGAAGAGAAAGAACATTTCTCATTAATTAAAGAAGAAATAATTTATATGAAAGATCAGTATGTTCACGAAATGTTTCCAAAACTGTCTGAAGCTCTATAAATTTTACTTACACAGATATATGTGTTCAGAAATTATGCAGTTATTTTATACAAAAGTTGAGAAATGGCAGGAAATAATATATAACTGCCAAGATTCTCACCATAACAGTGGAGATGTGAATTGCTAACAACACATGCCTCAAAATTATTTACTCGAATCATCTACAGGAGAAATGATAGTAGAAGAGATATTAGGAAAGTTCAGTTTGGGTTTAAGAAAAACCGAGGGTATAATTCAAAGCTGTAGTTTATACCCATTGAACCTGAACGAGGGAACAACTGATTCCCTTACCTCACCATTTCCAGAATATTGTTAGTAAATTTACTTTGGCTTAATCTCCTTTGAATTATGCCTTTTATATTTCTCTGAACTCATGTCAGCCTTAATAAGTTTTCACTACTACAATTCTTTCCGGAAATAGTAATCCATAATTACTGTCAGTACTGCGGTTCCAGACACAATATTTTTTTTCTTAGGAAAGACCATTTATTCACGTTAAATCTTTCAAGAATAGTCAGAAAACATAACGTGAGTCGAAACCTGGGGACCCAGGCTACAATGAAAATGAGAAAAGTATGTATATACTGCGCCACTTCCACATCGGCTGTTTACCTGGAAAAAACAGTCAATTCAGGGTTGCAAAAAAAAAAAAAAAAAAAGATACTCCTAAAGCTCAAGTCAAAATTACCAAAATTAAGTGGTAAAACCCCTAAAAAAATAAAATACTATATTTTGCTTAGTAATATTCCTTATTTATAAATTATTCGGTTTTTCAAACCATTCTGTTTTGTTCTGATTGAACAGAGTTTTTGAGATCATATATATTGACATTAAACAAATTTAACATTTTAGTAGAAGGATTAAATGTTATGTAAGATCCACCATTTCACTGCAATTTCATTTCAGTGGATAATCTATTACACAACTTATTTTAACAATATTATAGACAGAAAAGGCGTGTTTGACAGTCACTCTAGAAATTGGAACCGTGATTAATGCTAGGTCAAACGTTGAGACGTTTTCAAAACGTTTACAGCCAGCTGCGCTACAATCATCGTAGACAGCTAAATAAAAATCAGCTGAACTGGAATTATTCGACCATGTTTTATTACTCAATTGGTACAACTCAGACTCAATCTCATTTTTGTTGTCATAAATACGAGTCCGCTGAATATAATTTATTATTGGTTTTATGTCACGTTCGACCTGAGACGTTGCAACCTTTGGGTGCAAATCAGCAACCATTTCCAATATTGCTAAATTGTCAGGGAGCTATTTTTGGATCTGTTCTACTAGACAACATAAAATGTTCTTACATCTTTCTCTGACATCTAATAAGTCATTTGCTTCAAGTTCTTGTGATATGTTTTGAAAATCATAGCCGAAATACATTGATGTTGTATGCATTATATGTCACTGGAAACTGAATTCCACGAGTTCACAATTCTCCAATTGTGAAGGTACAACAAGATGTTTTAGCAAGTTTTTGTACAACAAAAATAAATCTTCAAATAATTTAGGGGGATCAACATTGTTACTCTGAAAAAGTATATTAATGTGATCAAATTGGATGGTAGTCTCTTCATGATATTGTGAAGCTGTTCTGCCATGTAACATTTGTCTTCAGACTTAGCAATTGAAAGAACAGCTTCAGTTCGTCCCGCTGCTCTAATATAGTGTTAATTGCTTGAAAGCGGGTGAGCCATCGGGTTTCGCCAAATCCTTGAATTTTTTGAGGATCTCTGCTAGCATTCATGGTCTCAAATAAAGCTCTAGGCCTACAGTTCTCCGAATGCTTAGGACTGTATGCAAACCAATTACGGGCTTCTCTAACAAGAAATTCTAATTGATGTGGTAATAACTCAGCCAATTTTTCAGCACACAAATGCAAAGAGTGGTTAACACATTTGATAATAACCAAATCAGGCAGTTCTCTTTATAATATAGCAATCACTGAATTATGTCTACCCATCAGAAAACTTGCTCTGTCAACGCCAATTCCGATCATATTTTCAACCTTTAAACCATCTTCTTTAAGTTGATTTATAGTGGCGTCATTCCAACTTTTTGCATCACATGCTATTACCTTTATTATTCTATAAACAGTTGTAACTTTGCCTAGTCTAGTGTGAAAAAAAAGCATGATAATGCATAAAACTTTCTGTGTTGAAAGATTAGAACTTTTTTCGATAATAAGTGAATAAGAAAAAATTCCTGTTTCTTCAATTAAGGTTACGAGCACTGATGGACGGATCACATTTTTTTACTAACACTGAACACTTGGTACGATGGAGTTTTAGATTTTTAAGAGCATCTGATGAAGGATCCAACTGAGTTAGTACTACAGTCAAATGATCTACTGTTTGAAAAGCACAATGCTCGGCGATATAAGCAGCAATTTTTAAGTCAGATACCGGTATTTGAGTTTCTTCAGACAAGCCTGGTTTATATATTTCAGATATGGAGTTGCATGATTTTGCCGATTTTTCAAGGCCGTCGCTTTTTTATGTTTTTCAGTTTTAGCGTGACTAACCAAATCTGAGGGTTTTTTAAAACATAGGTCGCCAATGCGTCATTCGTAATACCAGGTAGGTCTACAATCCAATCTGAAATGCAAGCATTGTAAGATAGCGGCACCTATAGAAGTGGTTATTAGCTGTTCTCCGAAAATTAATTATTTATCTTGTATAAAGTGTTTTGTGCAATGAAATAGTAAGAATAGGATTCAGACTGTGCTCCGTAATTCAGAAATGGCTCCACGTAGGATGTATAAAAAAACTTGAAAACAACGAGTGGTAAATGTGAGTGCCGTGTGAAAAGCTGTAAGAGAAGCATGGAAGCAGTGGAAAATTACTTCGAGGGAAAAGCAGAATCAGTGATCGAAGCATTGCAATATGACATATATGCCGCAAATATGCTTATTCAAAAAATGAATAACTTAAAAGCGATAGTAGAAGATAACTCAGAAAGGGCAACAGCAAATAGCTTTGCTAGGCCTAAAAAGTGTGTGCGCATCAAGACTACTACTCAGTGCTTCAAATTGGAAACAAATAATAAATTTGAACCTCTCTCATCCCACATTCTCGATAACGAAGTTGAATTTGAAACTAGGTCAGGTAAAAATGGAACTGTCGAAAACTATACCACAAAAACATTTCGACCGTGTGAACAGTGTAGATCGTCGAGTACAGAAAAAAAAAAAAAAAAAAAACACAGCATTTGTTTACTTGCTTCCAACCGAGCGGGGCGGTGTAACGGTTAGCGTTCTCGCCTCGCATTCGGGAGGACGGCGGTTCGAATCCCCGTCCGGGCATCCAGATTTGGGTTTTCCATGGTTTCCCCAAATCACTCCAGGCAAATGCCGGGATGCTTCCTTCAAAAGGCCATGGCTGAATTCCTTCCCATTCCTTGCCCCCCATCCTTGCCCCCCATCCTTTCCCGTCTCTAAAGACCTCGATGTTAAAAAGAGACGCAAAGCAGTTAAAAAAAAAAAACTTGCTTCCAGCCAAGGGCGCGGCCTCGCAGAAATTATTACTGAAATGGATCCAAATTTCAGAGTCAGTGGTATAGTAAAGCCCGGAGCTCCAATTCGGGAAATAGTGAAAAACTTTAAAAATATGTGGGACCTAAACCGCGGTGACAGCTGTGTGATAATAGGCGGTGAAAACGATGTTTATAAAAATGAAGCCAAACAAGCAACCAGATCTTTAGTTGAAACATTAAATCTGATGACCGATATAAATGTTTATGTCACCAGCCTTCCTCATCGATATGACCTAATACCATCATCTTGTGTAAACGAAGAAATAGAGACCACAAACAGAAAGTATCAAAAAATATCTAAAGCCAATCCAGATGTCGAATTTGTAAATGTAGACTGCCATCGAGAAGAATTTACTAGACATGGGATGCATAGGAACATTAAAGGCAAAGCAGCTTTAGCCAAACAGATACTGTACCATATAAGAACAAAATGTAAAAATTCGCAGCACTCTAAAATCGAGATAAAAGAACCAACAGAAGTGTGCCAAACAAAAATGACATCACCTGAAAATATGACATGCTCTATTCTGCAGCCTAAAGAAACATATGCACAGATATTATATTTAAGCTCCACAGTTAAAACAACCCAAAAAGCAGTGAAAAATAAAGAGGAACTTAATAGACACACAGTACTGACCCAAGAGGATTCAACATTAAAAGTGGCAACCCAATTGTCTACTAGAAGATCCAGCACCAGACAGAAAGTGTCAACACCAAAAGATGATAATTTTTTATGGTTCAGCCTGGGGAAACACAAACATCCTTAGTGAGATATTCTCACAACCCACCCAAAGAAGATGGAAACTCATCTGATCTGAAAAATGATACCCACCTCACTTCAAGTCCACAGGTAAGCACCTGCGATCCACAAGTGCAAAACAAACCTCACCAGTTAACCTCAAAGGATAAGTTGAAAAAAACTAGAAAGCTGCCTACTCAAATATCTGTTCTTCACCAAAATGTTCAGTGTGTTCGTAACAAAATAAATGAGCTAAATATATCAGTGACCTCAAAAAAACCATTAGTATTGTGTCTAACAGAACACTGGTGTAAATCAAATGAAATTAATCATGTTGATGTAGGTGGTTATGAAATGGCAAGTTATTACTGCCGAACAAAAGTAAAATGTGGTGATTCTTGTATATTTATAAAATCTGGTGGAAATTTTAGAAATAGAACTGACCTTATGTCCCTAAATGAGGATAAAAACTTTGAAGCTTGTGCAGTAGAGATTACTGTGGAAGACTCAGTTACCAAAGTTGTAATAATATGTATATATAGGTCACCAAACTCAGATATTGCCATATTATTCTCAAAATTAAGATAAATCTTAGATAAAGTGCATAATAGGAACACTAAAATCTTAATTTGTGGTGATATAAACATAAATACTAAAATCAAAGATAAGAGTACAATAGATTTGTTAAATATTCTGTATTCATATGGTATTTCCTCCCTGGTAGAAGATGCAACTAGAATTACAGCAAATTCTGAATTCATTATTGATCATGTCCTAACAAACCTGGGTGTAAATTATTGTGATTTAACTGTAGAAAACTTAGGTCTATCTGACCATCATTGTCAAATTATAAATTTAAATCTGGTTGTTCATGAACAACTCAAGCCAAAAATGTACATCCGTAGATTTCCAAAAGCCAAGGTTTATGAATTCTTAGATGACCTATTAGGCCAGGCATGGGAAGAGATTAACACTAAACCAAATGTAAATGAAAAATACAAAAAATTTGCAACTTTTTTTAAATTAAATTTTGATGAAAAGTTCCCCAAAGTACTCTCAACTTCTGATCAATGTAAAAACAAGTGTATTACAAATGGGATAAAAATTCCATCCCAAAACCTCAGGAAAATGTATATGAAAAGTAATGAACACACCAGCCAGTCTTTCCTAGCTTATTGTAGAACTTACAAAAAAAGTGCATCGAAAAGTCCTAGCAGAGGCCAAGAAAAACTACAATAACAGGAAAATTCAAGCAATAAATCAAAAGCTGTTCAATATCTTTGGAATACCGCGGAAACACGTACCGCACGAACGTGTGTATTTAAATTATAAATAAATATAGTTAATAGTTAATTTTGATTGTAATAGTAATTCGAAACTCTAAATTGTAATACATTTTACTACTGTGAGCGTTAGTGAGTGTTTTTATTCGTGCAAAAAAAATTTATTTGTGATTTAGTGCTTTGGTCTGTTCCGTGTTTACTTTCTGTGTTTGTTTACATTTTGAACGCTCGGCTTAAGCTCAGATTTCTGTTATAGAGCGAAAATATATTTAGATAAAGCTTACTTGTGAATTAATTTAGCAGATTTTTTATAAGGTTAAGTTCAACAAATTTTGTTTCTCGTATTGTGTACTTTGTTGTTGTTAGTTTCTTGTAATCATGAGTGAAAAGTGTGGACATTGCCGTAGATTTTTGAGGGTTGGAATTTTTTGCGAAGGGTGTGAGAAATGGTTTCATTGGGGTGCGATTTGTAGTAGCGTCGAAGTTGGGGAATTTGAGGAGGCTCTCCCATGGTTTTGTAAAGATTGTTTCAAAAGTAGGAAGATATTGGAGCAGGAGGAAAGGATTAGTGCCCTTCAGGCTGAACTGATAGAGGCTAGAAAGGAGTTGGATAGGCTGCGCAGGGAGGGAAACAGAGATGGTTGGGAACTGGTGACAGGGAAAAGGGCAATTAGAACAAGAAGGGCTTCTGATTCTTTTGTTGTTGGGGAGCAAAATAGGTTTGCCCTGTTGCCAGAGTTAGACAGGGATGAGCCTTCTGTAGTTGTAGGTGTAGGTAAAAAGCAGCAGACTTGTAGGAAAAACTGTGTAGTTAAGTCTGGTAGGCAGGGATTGGGGAAAAAGAAAGTCTTGCTGCTAGGTAGTAGCCATGGACGAGGTGTTGGGCCATTGGTACAGGAAAAATTAGGATCAGGTTTCCAGGTCATGAGTTTCTTCAAACCTAGTGCTAGTCTTGGTCAGGTAGTAGAAGATATAGGTTCTTTGTGTAAGGATTTCACAGATGAGGATCATGTAGTGATAGTGGGAGGAGCGGGAAATAGTTTGGGCAGGAATGATAGGTATAGCATCAGAGATGACCTGGAGAAAATAGCAGAAGCAACGTGCCACACTCGGGTCAGTGTGATGTCGGTCTTGAGACGCTATGATCGGCCACAGATGAACTCTGCTGTGAGGCGAGTGAATCTGGAACTGGAACGGTATCTTATGTCTGATATTGGCTCCGGCATGGGCTTGGTACCTGTAGATGCTATTGATAGGTGGGATTATACTAAGCATGGCCTACACCTCAATAGTAGAGGGAAGGGGGTTCTTTCAGATCTCATAGCAAAACAAATAATTGGGGCCACAAATTCACATGAAAAGATATCTGTTGTTAATGGTGTTAGGGCAGCTCCTTTTTTAGATTAGGATCATGTATTAGGCAGAGATTTTTAAGAGAAATTAGTTTAAACAATAATGAGTTTTCAGATACCGAAACTAAAAATTGTGTAGGGATTAATTTACTACATCAGAATATCAGAGGGTTAACAAATAAAGTGGATGAATTGCTAGTCCACATAAATGAATTAAATGATATCAGTAGAATTGATGTTTTATGCTTGTCTGAACACCATATAACTGCAGGAATAGGTATGTCATATGTAACTGATTTTAATTTAGCTTCTCATTATTGTAGAACGAACTTGGAGAAAGGAGGAGTTGTCACTTATGTTAGAAATGGTTATAGTTTTGAGGATATAAGTATTAGCAAATATTGTGTTGACCAACATTTTGAAGCCTGTGCTACACAGCTAAGATTCAATAATGAAATTTTCATAATAGTAACAGTATATAGAGCACCATCGGGAAACTTTTCTCTTTTTATGAACCAGTTTGAACTCTTATTAACATTTTTAAGCAGAAAAGAAGTCAACATAGTAGTATGTGGTGATTTTAATGTAGATTTTCTAAATAACTTACCCTGTAAAGTCATGTTAGAATCATTAGTCAGTTCATTCAATTTAACTCAGGTAGTTAATTTTCCAACTAGAATAATGAATAATAGTCACTCAGCTATAGACAATGTTTTCCTAGATACCTCAAAATTCAGTTATACCATCAAGCCATCCATCAATGGACTTTCGGATCACGATGCCCAGTTATTAACCATCAACACTTCAATAGGAACTAGCACTAAGAGTAATGTCGTTAAACTTCAGCGTGTAATAAATGATGAGTCAGTTACTTGTTTTAGAAAGTGCCTGAATGCCACAAACTGGGAACAGGTATACAGTGCTCAAGGTATGGATGAAAAATACAACATTTTTAGTGACATTGTATTAAATTTCTTTGAAAGTTGCTTCCCCTTGAAAAAGTGTCATGCTTCTCAAAAAGAACAAAAGCCTTGGATAACTATTGGCATTAGAACATCATGCATTAATAAAAGGAAGTTGTATATTGCCTCTAGGAACAGTGAGAATGCTAATGTTAAAACACATTACAAACAGTACTGCAAAATACTGAAAAAGGTTATTAAAGAATCTAAAAGTATGTACTACAAACATAAAATTCATGATTCTGAAAATCAAATTAAAACAATATGGGACATTGTAAAAAAGGAAACAGGAAAGAGTAATCAAACAAGTAATGATATTTTTGTCAAAGAAAATTCAGTAGAATCTAATTTCTCAATTGCTGATTTATTTATTTATTTATTTATCAATCTTGTTCCATGGATCCCTGCTGAGGAAGTACCTCTGGGATGTGAAACATGTCATTGTTGATACATATACACATAATATGAGTCATATCATAGTAAATATATATATATATATACATATTTTACAAATACAAGAAATAATAATAAACATACATTTTTGCAACTGAGTTTTGCTAACGTCATAATGAGTACAATTAATTATTTTCTTCAAATTCTTGAATGGAGTAGAAGGAGTTGCCAATAAGATAATCTCTAAGTTTTTGTTTGAATACATCTTTATTATCTGAAAGCTGTTTTATACGATTAGGTAGTTTATTAAACAGATGTATCCCAGAATAATTAACTCCTCTTTGTACTAATGACAGAGATGTTTGTGTTTTATGCAAGTTATTTCTGTTTCTTGTATTGAAACTGTGTACCTGTGAATTAGGTGTAAACAGGTTAAAATTTTCTATGACAAAGCTCATGAGAGAATATATATACTGAGAATACATTGTAAGAATATTGAGTTTCTTAAAGAGTTGTCTGCAAGAAGTTCTTGGTTTTACCCTACACAGAAACCTAATAGCTCTTTTCTGTGCTATGAAAACTTTTTTACTTTGTGAAGAGTTTCCCCAAAAAATTATGCCATATGACATTACTGAATGAAAATATGAGGAGTACACCTGTTTCATTAATTCTAGATCTGCTGTTAGAGAAAGTGTTCGTATTGCGAAGGTGGCACTACTTAACTTTGCCAGTAGTGTAGTGATATGATCATGCCAACAGAGTTTTCTGATCTATTTTAATACCAAGAAATTTTATACTCTCTGTTTCTAAGATTGATAATTTTAATTAAGTTGACTGCTAATAGCTCAGTGACACACAGTATGGATTTTGTCAAAAAAGGCTTCCAAGAAAAATTTAACTCTATGTCTATAAAATTAGCTACTCCAGAAGAAATAAGAAAAATTATCAAATCCCTTAAGAGCAAATACTCAAGTGGTTATGATGGGATTTCCAGCAGATTAATTAAATTGTGCTCCACAGAATTAAGTAATATACTAAGTTATCTACTCAATATATCTCTACTTGAGGGGACTTTTCCAGAAAGGCTTAAGTATGCTGTAGTTAAACCACTCTATAAAAAGGGAGATAAGGCAGCCGTATCGAATTACCGACCAATTTCATTACTAACAGCCTTCTCCAAAGTTTTTGAGAAAGCAATGTACAATAGAGTTTATGAACATCTAAAAACTAATAATATTCTAACTAAATCACAATTTGGTTTTCAAAAGGTCATTCAACAGAACAAGCTATATTTGCATTCACTGACAATATTTTAGAAGGAATAAATGTTAAATTAATTCCCGTGGGAATTTTTTGTGACTTATCTAAAGCATTTGACTGTGTAGAGCATAAAATTCTGATACAGAAACTTAAGTATTATGGTATAGATGGCATTGTTAATAAATGGCTTAGTTCTTACCTTCTAAATAGAAAACAGAAAGTGTCAATGGAGAATTTTAAGGCTGCCTTAAGAGGTCCACTGTTTTCTGAGTGGAAATTAATCAGATGTGGAGTACCTCAGGGTTCTATATTGGGGCCACTATTGTTTTTAATATATATAAATGATCTACCCTGTGTTTCATCTAAAAACTCAAAATTTGTCCAATTTGCAGATGACACAAACATAGGAATTAAAAACACTCCAGATTTATCTACAGAATATATTTCAAATTATGTCTTTGAACTGATTAATAAATGGTTTACAGCTAATGGCTTGTCTTTAAACTTTGATAAAACTCAGTATATGCAATTCAGTACATCACACAGAGTAACACCTGATATAGACATAAAATTTGCAGGCCAGTCCATTCAAGAGGTAGATAGTGTGAAATTTCTAGGTTTGTGTATTGATCATAATTTAAATTGGAAAGTACATGTTTCTGACTTACTAAAGCGATTGGCAGCAGCCACGTTTGCAATTCGTACAATTTCAGCTTTTGGTGATCTCCGTATGAGGCAGCTAGTTTATTTTGCTTATTTTCACTCCTTATTGTCATATGGAATAATATTCTGGGGCAATTCTACCCATAGAGATAAAGTGTTCAGAGCCCAAAAGCGTGTAATAAGAATAATGTGTGGGGTTAGCAATAGAACTTCATGTAGAGAGCTGTTCAAGAAGTTAGGGATTTTAACATTAGCATCTGAATATATATACACATTAATGTCCTTTGTAGTCACAAATTATACTTTGTTTGAAACAAATAGTAAAATACACAATTACGGCACTAGAAGTAAAAATGATCTTCACAAGACTTACAAGTCATTGTCATTTGTTCAAAAAGGGGTCCGATATTCAGGGATACATATCTTCAATATGCTCCCAACACATATTAAATGTCTAGTAGATGATAAGAATAAATTCAGGAAAAAATTGAAAGAATTTTTAATTGACAACTCCTTCTACTCTGTCGAAGAATTTATTTCTAAGGTCTCTTAAAAATAACTGCCAGTATCTTGTGTAAATATAGTTCAAATAATTAATTTACCATGTATGCTATGACTGTACATCTCCTGGTGTATGTATTTAGTTTGTTATGTAATTGTTTATAGTACCATACATGTTACGACTGTACATCTTGTGGTGTATGTATTATTTTGTTAATTATTATTATTATTTTTTAAATGTACCATATATCCTATGACTGTACATCTTCTGGTGTATGTATTATTTTGTAATGGAAGTGTTTAATGTACCATGTATACTATGACTGTACATCTAGTGGTGTACTTATTATTTTGTTATGCAACTGTTTATCTGTAAATTGACAACTTTCCACATCCCACAGAGCCAGTCTCTTATATTGGGATCAATGGAAAATGAATGTATTGTATTGTATTGTATTGTTTGGGATGTAGTAAGAAGGGAAACAGGGGAAAAAAAAAAACTCCTGCCCAATAAAAATCTGTGACACTACGCCAGATAGCGACCCAATAGAAATAGCAAACTATGTAAACAATTACTTCTCTAGCATAGCTGCAAAACTTCAGACTAAATTTTGAAATAAGGAAACATACCAAAATTGTTATATCTCAGTAAATTCTATGGTCCTAAGCCCAGTAACAGAGGAAGATGTGGAAAAAACAGTCCTCGGACTAAAAATAAAAAATCAGCAGGATTGGATGAGGTGCCCATGTTTCTAATAAAGCAATGCATACATATCCTACGAGCCCCATTAGCGCACATAATCAATGAGTCTTTCACAGCTGGTGTATTTCCTGACTACCTAAAATTGGCAAAGGTTCTACCTATTTTCAAAAATGGAAGTAATGAACATGTAGAAAATTACCGCCCAATTTCTATACTGTCATCTTTCTCCAAATTTTTTGAATCACTTATGAAAGATAGGTTAACCAGCTTCCTGAGCAAATATAATATCCTTAGCAAATCTCAGTTTGGTTTTCAGGCAGGAAAAGAAACAACATCAGCAATAGCACAGTTTACAAAAAATGTACTTGAAGCTCTTGACAGAGGTGATCATGCAGAAAGTCTATTCCTAGACTTTTCAAAAGCCTTTGATACTGTCGACCACAACATCCTCCTGCAAAAACTAGAAGCGATAGGTATAAGGGGTAGTGCAAAATCCTGGTTCCAGTCATATCTAACCAACAGAATATACAAAGTTGAAATCTCTGCAATCCCACGAAACTCAAATATTCTATGTAAGTTCCTACCTGAACCAAGATCTGTAAATATAGGTGTCCCACAGGGAAGTATTCTAGGCCCCATATTATTTCTAATTTATGTAAATGATTTTATATCCAGTGTCAGTCATGGAGCATAAATTTTATTTGCAGATGACAGTAACATCATCATCAGTGATCCCTCAGTCAATGAACTCCAGGCTAAAGGAAACGCAGCTCTTATAGAAGTCTTAAACTGATCCCAAAAATAATAAATTGACCCTCAATTATAAATAAGACAAGCAGCATCAAATTCACTTCAGTTAGCAGTGTTCAACAGATAGACTTAAAACTGAACAATTAACACATTGTGTGTGTTGCAAATACAAAGTTTCTGGGAATGACCATTGATCACGAATTAAAGTGGAATGAACATGTACAAATTTTGGGAAAGAAAATATCCACAACCTGTTTTGCACTTAGAATTCTAGCTCCTGTATGCAATGATGATTGCCTCAAAATAATTCACTTTGCAAACATTCATTCAATAATATCCTATGGAATCATTTTTTGGGCTTCAAGCAAACAAAATGTAAACACTATTTTCAAATTACAAAAATGGTCTATCAGGATAATAGCAAAAACGTCAAGGAGAACCCATTGCAAGGACATATTTAGAAAATTAGGCATCCTGACTGTTCCATCCTGTTATATCTTCAATTCTATAATGTATATAAAAAATAACTTACCAGACTTCACCACAAACAGTTCCGTCCATACATATTCCACAAGGTCAAAAAATTATCTACACACAGAGCGGAAATTAAAAAGTAAAACTCTAAATAGTTTTTTCCACAAGGGAGTGAAATTTGATAACAAACTGCCAGTAGAAATTAAGGGAGAAAAAAACCCAGACCTTTTTAAGAAAAGGTTAAAAATGTATCTTGTAGAAAATGCTTATTACACCATAGAAGACTATTTAAAGTAGTCAAATCATATTAAACTAGTAGTTATAGATAAATTGTACAAAATCTTATGTATATTTCTATATGCCTTACATTTATAGTTGAATATACAAATTGTACACATTATGTATTAAAATTTAAAATAACGAAACCAATATACATGAAAATGTATCATATGGTGGATAAATGAAATGAAATAATGTCATGCGAGTTCAATAATTAACCTAATGAGTATAACTACCTAAATCGTCACAAATAGCAGATTTCTAAATAATGATATCATCACATCAATTTTTATTTTGTGGTGCCTATGGTTTCAATCATGAAAAAAATAATCATCATACCACACTAAGCACCGACCATCATTAAGAACTCACAAGAAAACACAAAACACCACTGCCACCCTGTACCCGACCCAGGGCCGGATTTAAACTTTTTTTAGTGTAGGCTGTTCATTTTGTGCCGCCCTTTACTCCTTAATACTTACCAGTATACTAATCACTAATTTTTATTACCTCTATTAGGTAGCAAACGATTATATGTATATGTGAATGGATATAGATTAAGAGTGACTTCATTACTTGAAAGTATTCAGATTTAGTCATAAAATAGCAACAAGAAAAATCAATGTTTATCATGAAACAAGAAAATTTAATACATAATTATAGTTTTCTACGGGATTTTTGATTGGCGAACATAGAGGAACAACTTTTTCACTGGCAGTTTTCGGTACGACAAACGTCGTAACACACTTTTTATCGGCAAAGAACAGAAAACACGTTAAGACGTATGCACTAATTTGTAATAAATTATTATTAAACCATTATAATTTATATTAATTTCAATCAGAATACCGGTTTCGGCATAGTTCAATGCATGTTCCTTAAAAATCTCAAAGAATTTAATTCATTATTAGCTGAGAAATGAGAAGTTTCAAAAATCATTGACTTTTCAATGATTTTTTTTTCAATAAAATTAGGACTGTCGAGCACTCGGGGACTTTCAACATCCAGACAATTAATTAAATCTTAGATCATACTTAAGTATTTTTATTATAGAAATCATGAAATGTAAGTCTGTCAGCAGAAACTTACCTCTTTCTATAGAGTCTTCCTTCGAAAATATACGACGGGCTACAGACTGCGTTGAACAGTCAGGAAACTAATGAAGAATTAAATTAATAATTTAGCTAATTGTTCGCTGTGACCACTTACCTAAATGAAAATTGATAGCAAACGTATTTTTCATTTCTATTAATTGTTCCGAGTTTGTCACTTCACTACTAGATGTCACCACTTAAATGAAAATTTATAGTAGACGTTTTTCTATTATGTTTATAATCACACACAAATTTGACGGCTTAGTAAAGCGGGCACCCTAGGAAATTTGTCGCCCCTAAAACGCTGCCGCCCCTAGGCTGGAGCCTATACAGCCTAATGGGAGATCCAGCACTGACCCGACCACCAATCCACTCCAGCAAACCTTTGTATAATCTTAACATTTTCTTTGTAGGTTAGGTATTTAATATAAAATACATCTTATCAATTTCATAGATGGACAGTTTAAGTTGAAATTCGATGGCGCCGAAAATCATGTAGAAAAGGGCAGCAAATATTGAATATAATATTCTATAACGTCACCTGATTCATAATTAAAAGAAATTATAAAAATGTAATGAAACTACTTCACCTTTTATATTTGGATCTGTTTCCCACGTCTTTTGACTGTATGTCTTTAATTTAATTTCATCCTTATTCTTAGACATGATTAACAAATTGCTTGTCAACACACACATCACAATTAATTCGACCAGAAATAACTAAACAAAAGCGGCAACATTCATTGTTGCACGCTGATTTTTGCGCATCAACCAACGACTTTCCATAGCTGACCAAAGAATTCTATGCCTATAGTAAACATTAAACACTGAGTCTACGGTGACTTTTTTTTATACAAATAATAATAATAATAATAATGTGGGTCAGAAACAGATATTTTAGTCTGTGACCAGAAAAATATATTCAGCCATAGATAAGTCTGAATTCTTAGTCACGAGATATTCGATGAATAAATACAAGAAATCATAGTCTCTAAAAATAACAATAAAAATTATAAATCCCCTAAAAAAAAATCCATGCCGCGTTTAAAACCCGTAAATTTAGGGGAATACCCCTAATTTGGCACCCATGAGCGAACCTAGAGGAAATAAAAGAAGCACAAGAATGTCTTCAACGCCACTGAATGCAGCGTTGTAACAATACTAAGAAGGGTTTCAAATTTAAATAACAGTTTTTTATTCCAAAATTTATATGATACATGTAAAACTATTCAAGATAGTCTCACTCACTTTTTAATGGACCAGCGTCATCTCGTAAAAAACTTCATCATCCAGGTAAAGAAGATCTTTCTATTGACGTCCTGACGCTGTCTGGCAGTGTTACCAACGTCGGCTTCTTTTCTTTCATTACGGTCTAAATTATAATCTAAATTTGAATGATACCCTTGTAGTTAATACAGTCGGGGAAAAATAGTCAACTCTTTTTAGGTAAACCTGTCAGATACTGTCTATAAAATTACGGCTATAAACGTACGGGAAATATTCAGCGGGCGGAATTGTTGTCAACCAGAGAAGAGTGCTCTTGTGTTTTTACTCTGTCAAAAGAAATCAAGCTTGCAGCAGGAACAACAGGAATTTTTCTGCGCTGACGCTTCGTGGTAAAGTGCACCGAGAAGAGAAAATTTATTCATACGTAAATGTTCCATGCGTCAACAATTCTCAGCACACCATAGCTCATTGAATGATACAACCTTTGTTCTTCTACAGTCTCCTAATTTCTGTTGAAATTTACGTTAAGGCCGTAAAGAATATTTGGATGTTTTACATACGTACCACTGTGACCATAAAAATGAAAAGGGAAAAGAAAAGCATCATAAACAGATAATTATTTAACACTACCTACGGCAAAGAAACAATAACTCCTGAGTCTCCTGAAGAGGACATATGAACTAAATTTTAAGAAGGAAACGGTTGTATACGTAAATCTGGTCGGTATATTAAGACTGTGCTATCTTTTATCCCTATAATCATCAACTGCAGACTGAAGATGAAGTGATGAAAAAAAAGGTCATAAAAAAGAACTGTTACTCGCAAGTACTCACAATCGAAATGTTATAGAATAACCGAGCAACATTTTGCCTAAGTCCCACGTCATATTTAATACATTCGCCATTCACTTCACTTTTCTGTACTTCGAATAACCACTAATGATGTTACCCAGTAGAGCACTTCTGTTAACCCTCCCAAAAAAGAAGTGCGCAGCTTCAGTTGAAGACATCAGACAGATGCGGAACTTTTGAGTTAGAAGAAAATCCACACAGATATATTTACTTTTGATCAAGAAAACAATAAAAAATTACTCCCTTTCATGAAAAAGAACAATAAGTTATTTATAAGCTATAAGTCTGTTTAATGCTGTAGCCTCGGTAGCGCAGTAGGCAGCGCGTAAGTCTCATAATCTTAAGGTCGTGAGTTCGATCCTCACCCGGGGCATTTATTTTTAATTTTTATAATCAATCTAAAAGCATTTAATTAGATATATATGTTAAGGAAGAGTTATATTTTTGCCCATTTATTGTGTCTATATATAAAATATTTCACTTTCTGATACCAATAACGCTAGTCTCGATCCGAATTCGATGTCTGCGCAATATTTAAGTAAAATTACTGCGACACTATTCGTTGTATCGGCAACATCGTGGTTTTTGAAGAAAAAAAAGTTTTAAAAACTATAATCTCACAGTTACAATGAAAGAAGCTTGAAATGGCCTTCAAAAGGCGCTTCTGTTATTCAATTGAAGGGTATATCGACAAAAACTGGAAAAAAGCTCTTATGAATAGGTTTTTGTTGGACAAATCGATCACTTCGACCAACTCTAGACACGCAGTCATGTGCAATTTACTCAGGCAAAGTACATGGAACTCAAAACATCACACCCAATCATAATTGTAATGGCAAGTAAAACTTAACAGAAAAAGGCTTTATTAAACTACACAAATACAAGTGCAACAAGCGATGTTTAATAGAATTTCAAGGCTTTAGAGTTGTAATATTGAGATATCTTTGCTACGTCGAGACTTTTCAGTTGTCGTAGAAACATTAGTGCTTTAAGAGATTTTTTTACCATATTGTACCTCGTAAGTACCATAATCTTGTGAGATACACTGACGTGAAAAAACAAAATTTTCTGTAATTAAAACTTGGAGGAGAATTAATTGTTGGTGCAAGCCACAAAATGTAATTATACGGGCGTACTATTTGATGACAAGCTGAATCATGAAGTACAATTTAGGGGAATTTTTAGGGAAATGTTTCAAAGACTTATATGTAGCAGACAAGTTAATAAGGGAATCTAACATGTAAGAAATGGAAATGGGGAATAAGAATTGGTTAGGCGCTTGCTAGAGTATCGTGTGAGAATGGCATGGGAGACAAATTACATGGAACATTTCCGGAGCTTGAGGAGTTAGGTTTGTTCGTGGGAATTAGGAATAATACCACAAAATAATATGAGAAAAGGAACTGGGTAATGATGAAAGCAAGGTTGGATAGATATTGGATGAAGAATTACGAGTGGTAGTATGTGGAAGGGAAGACAAGTTGATGATCATACATTACCCCCAATTTCTGCCAGGAGAGAATGCAGAAGTTTTCATTTCAAGATAGGGAAGTCAAAAACTGGTAGAAGAAGAAATAGAGGGCAATATACTACAATCAGTGAAATAATTTTTTAAAAAAATGCACAGACATCATAAGCAAATGTGTAGAGAAATTGTCGCCGGCACATAAACACCATCGTTATTAATCAATAATTCTAATAAAAATAAGAAATCAAATTCCGTCTAAATGGAAACAAAATAACATCAGTTTTTTTTTTTTTTTTTTTTTTTTTTTTTTTTTTTTTTGTGGATGACAGATTGGAATGGTACTTCCTTCATTTAATGATTTTGGTTAAGTATGAAGGAAGAGAGATGGCTTATCACAAAAAAACTTTTAGAAATTACATATATGATATGTAGGCTAATAGAGATTTCAGGAAAATTATTACGATATTTGTTGTTTCCAAATAAATAAACGAGTTAATTCTGTCAAAACTGGTACTTCATCAGATAATGTGTTTTGATGAAAAATCATATATATCATTCGATAGAGAATTTAATGAATCTGAAGATACATAGACCATGAAAATAGTGGCTTGGAAAATTTTTCAAAATTTTCTAAGACTCATTATAAATTTTTTCAACTGAACTGTTTTTAGTGTTTATACATACCATTGCAATATCAATGTCTCAAAACGGATGATAAACTTGACTTAAATCTCACTTGTTATTGAATTGTTTTGGGAAAAAGTTTTACATTTTTTTTAGTGAATTCAGTTTAGTACACAGTCTGTGTACGAAATCATCACCAGAAGAGATTGACTCGCGCTAGATGGTTTATCTTCTACTGTCGACATCGAGGACATTAAAGTGAGTAATGGCCGCTATTAGGCTCTAGGGTTCCACGCTCAGACATAGAGCTATGTATTCCCATCCTCGACCTTCAGCTCTTGGGAGAGTTGACGTGTCCAGCGCCACACTACAGCAGTCTTTATCTATCTTACTGAGGAGGTTTACCTTTGTTACCCATTGTACAGCAGCCTGAATGTGCCTCGGGAATCTTTCCAGACGTTCATCTTCGGTGAAGAACGCTCGGCTTTATAAGGGATCGAACTCGATTCGACAAGACCACAGGAGGGCGCTCTGTCGCATGTAGCTGTTAGGGGTGGATTTTAGGGGGCTATTTCGTCGAAAACTGGGGGGTGTAACCGGATATTTCTAGGGGGGGGGATCTCACGGGCCAGATCTCACCAGAGGGGGTAGGGGGGAGTTGGTCCGGAAATCCGGAAAAACACCTCACGTATTTTATGGATGCCCCTTACCACTAGAGTTCGAAAGCCCTTAATGTGCACATTACTTAGCTAATCTGCAGATTAACTGATTTGCTACATTAACGTGCGGAATCAAGAAGAATTTTCCGAATTTTACCTAGGTAATGTGCATATTAACTGCTTTCGTATCGTTAAAGTTCAAAAGTGCTTTTCTCTCATTTTATTTCCCTAATCCTTCACCCCCTCCCCCCACTCTTAGTTTGGATTCCCCAGCGTCTTGTAGTGGCCGGTTGTTATTATTTCTCATAGTTTGTTTCTCTCATTTCCTTTCTAACTACTTCCCCCCTCTCCCTCCACTTTATATTTGGTTTCGCCAACGTCTTCTTGTCGCCGGTTGTTTTTATTTCTCATAATTTGAGTCGGCTGCCTGTGCGTAGCATAGCTAATTCTGTTTTCAAATTCATTTCTGCCTATTAGTGCGTGAATTTGTGTCGTGATTTTTTTTAAACAAGATAAATTTAACTCCTAGTATGCGAGCAACCAGCGAATTGCTGTGTGAAATGAAGAAAAGATTCTTTGCAAACCTCTTTAGCGAAGATTCAAAACGAAAGTATGATTCCATAATCGAAGATGTTAAGCGAATAAAAGATTACAAGTATCATCTCGAGATTATTGAATAATGTAAAGATATGACGTGTAGACTGTACAAAGCTGTGAAAAACTCCACGTTGTCAGATGCGCGAGAAAATGTAAAAAAAGTTTGTCCATGCCGAAGAATTGTTTGACATCTTGTATTCTACTCATATGTCAATTATAATAATAATTGATAAAATTTGCGATGGAGCGCACACTACGGTGGCAATCTACCTACACACCCCTCAACTAATTTTTACTTTAAATTCTTTCAGTGTTTTTGGTAAATTATTCATCAATTCTCTTGGCAGTTTATTCCAATTCCTTACAGCCTTTACTACGAAAGAAAATTTTCTCACACCCTTATGCCTGAAATCAAGTGCCAGCTTGTGGTCATGGTCATCTTTGCCCTTCCATGCACCTCTCTTAATTTTCCCACCAATATCTTTCCATGCATCATCACCAATGTACATAGTCATGATTCTCTTCACCCTCCTTCTATCCTCCAATGAATCCTACTCCAGCACCTTTATCAAATTAGTTACCGATTGTGTTTTGCAGTAATTTCCAAAGACAAATCTGGCAGCTCTTCTCCGTACCCCCTCCAACTCCTGTATTTGATGCCCAAAATGTGGGTCCCATACTACACCACCTTATTCCAGCAGTGATCTGACAAATGTTTTGTACCTCAGTTCCTTTACTTCTCTAGTGCATCCCCTCATCACTTTTCCAACAGGTGAAGGATTCTGAACCATTTCCCTACTACCTGTCCAATGTGTCTTGCGCAGTTAGATTTGCTATCAAACGTTATGCCGAGGTATTAACATTTCGGTCTTCAATAAGTAGCTTCTTCCACACTTTATAATCATAATCAACCTTTAGCTTTTTTCTGTGTAGCTGGCTCTTCTTTGCATTTATCTTCATCGCATGTTGACTCACCAGCTAGTTATCCTATCTAGATCACCCTGAAGTGTCTACAGTATTCTATTGTTTTGATCCTTTTATATAACATTACGTAATCTCAAACAATCTAACTTCTGACAGTAAACCATTAACACAATCATTCATTAGAATAACGAATAACAATGGTCCCAATACACTACCCTGTGGAACTCCCATGTTCACTCCTACTTCTATTGATACTGCATTTCTTATCCTAACTTTTTGCTTTCCACCTTTTAGGAGTTCTTCTACCCAGCAAATCAGCTTTTTTTCAACTCCAATAGTTTTTAGGTTATTTAGCACCATTTTATGGCTCACTCTGTCTAAGGCCTTTGAAAGGTCTAGGGCTGTACTATCAACTTGACCTCCCATGTCCATTTTATCAGAAATATCTTGCATATATCCTACTAACTGAGATTTGCATGAATATCCTTGTCTAAAGCCATGTTGCCGACTTGAAAACCATTTACGTTCCTCACAGAAACGTCTGATATGATTGCATATTAATCTCTCCATTAATTTACCTACGAACTGATGTCAAGCTGGTTGGCATATAATTTTCGAAGAGAGGATACAAGAATTACATACTGACATCAACACTATACACAAAAACATCAAATTCACAATGGGGGAAAGAAACAAATGATAAACTAAACTTCCTTGACATAACCATTACAAGACACAAACAACATCACTCATTTAAGATTTACAGAAAACTCACCACCACAGACATGATAATAGGAACTGACTCTAACCATCCACAAACCCATAAAGAAGCTGCAATAAGACACATGCTCCACAGACTGAACAAAATCCCACTTAACAAAGAAAACTACACTCTAGAACTTAACACAATCATCTATACAGCCAACAAAAATGGACACAAGGAACACAGGGTACACCAACTAAACAACAAAATTATGACAGATAAAGAAAACTGCACACAATACACCCCCATCATCACATCACAATAGATCAACTCCAGATAATACACCACATACAATACAAAATAAAAAGAAATGGCATTTGATGACATACATCAACAAAGACACATACAAAATTGCAAACATATTCAAAAAACAGGGACTAAAAATACCATTCAGAACAGGCAACACATTACACAAAAACATTAAAAATAACACACAAACGAATAAATATCACAACTCAGGAATATACAGGCTAACATGCAATGAATGCGAAGCACAGTACATTGGACAAACATGCAGAAAATTCGAAACCAGATACGAGGAACATATAAGAGCTCTAAAATATAACAACCATTCAACATTTGCAGAACACTTACAAGAACACAACCACCACCCAACAAATATTGACTCAGACATGCAAATACTCACCATAAACAACAACAAACCACAAATACTAACATTCCAAGAAAACTATCATATACAAAAAGCACTAACAGAAGGAAAACGAATAATAAATGAATACACAAACCTCACACACCCAACACTATACAAAACACTGAAACTAAAATAAAATAGAAACATCGACACAGAAAAACAACAGTAAATAAGGACATAAATAGAAAAACACAATAAACTACTGAACCATTTACAATTGAAAAAAAAAACCGCCAAATAAATGGAAGACTGAAAAAAACAAAACAACACCGCATAACAACACAAACTCGAGAATTAGTAAACAAAACAGAACGGCCATTTGCAAGAAAAACACATAGTGCAGTGCTATAAAGTGCAGTGTTGTGATTAGGAATAATGAAGACACCTCACACCAAAAATGCAAAGGCACTGATGCTGAGAACGGAGCTAAAAAGAAATGCCTTAAACCACAAATGTAAGTAGAATATAAGTTAGATAATAATTCATTCCACTGTACCAAACAAAACATAACCTGTTAACAACTTTTGTGCATAATTAACAGAAAAAAACCCCGCTGATGATGCTTCTGCTAAAGAAGTGAAACGCGTACGGGAGACCAATAAATCCAATAAAGTCAATTGCTTTGGCGTTATTTATTTATTAATATTATTAGCAATTGAGGAAAATGATCCACAACATCCAGATATCTATTACTTTGTTCATTAAACTTCTACAGTTTACCAATAACCTCTTATCACTGTGATATTTTAAGCACTAACATTTGCCTTCAAAGATCTGCCCCGCTCTGTTATTGTTTCAAAAGCTTCTTCTATTTCTTTAGTATTAGTGATTTATCTAACTATGGATGTGCACTCAGTATCTCTTTGATTAACTATTTTTATCCCCTTACCAGCAGCCTCTAATCTAAAAAGGCACAGTCCTGTCCTAATAATCATTGGAAGCAGGCTCATTTACAACTCATAAAGTACCCCCTCACCCTTCCTATTTAGGTGCAGGCCATGCCTAGTGAAACCAATCCAGCACGTCTCAAAATTTGACATACCAGCCTGTATCTTCTTTCTGTAAGCTTCTTCCACAAACTTTTTTCCTCACCCATCATTTCCAAAACTCTTTCATTTCTTACTTTGTCTGTCCACGTAATTTTCAGCATTCTTTTGTAGCACCATATTTCAAATGCTTCAATTTTCATTCTTTCCGGTTATCCTGAAGTCCATGTTTCGCTACCGTGAATTGCTGTGATCCACAAATAGAGTTTTAAAAAGTTCTTTCTAATTCCTAGGTCAATATTTGAAATTAAAAGATTCCTCTTTTTCTTGAAGGCTCTTTTTGATAGTGCTATTCTGCTTTTAACATCATTCATGCTTGGACCATCGGTTGTAATTTTGCTTCCCAAGTAACAGAATTCACTTACTTCTCCTATTTGCTTTGATTTATATTCAGTCCAAAATATTCATTCTGTATTTTGTTCATGCCATTCAGTAACTTTTGAATATCCTCAGCGCTTTCTACTAACAAGACAATGTCATCAGCAAATCGTAGCATACTGATTTTTTTTCCCCCTGAACACTTATGCCACATGGAAGATTAATTCTAACAACTAATTTGTTTATTGTTAGATTTTATTAACTTGATTCTTAGATATCGAAAAATAAATAAATAACATTATGTTAATTTCAGCGTACAGAAACGTTGCCGTTGTTCCAGCAAAGATCTTATTTTTGTTATTGTTTTTGTTGATTTTGGGGCGTTTTAGCAACGTCAACATTTAGTTTATCAGCGCCTTGACTAAAACCTGGAATGACAACGTGGCATAAAACTCAATTACCGGCTGCATGGCCGACTGTAAAGAGGTCGGCCACCAGACAGCAAAAGAATATAAAATACTGACAAAAACACCGTCTGCATGGCCGACTGTAAAGAGGTAGACCCTATAGTCAGCAAAAAAGTAAAATACTAAAACAGTGGCTGTAAAAGTGAATAAACAGCAGAAACCCAAACACTTTCTGGTTCGCTGTAAAAAGGCCAATCTGAGTAAATGATCGTTAATACACGAAAACTATCTGGCTGGCTGTAAAGAAGCCGGCCGGGTATAAAATGTCAAGCTTAATAAAAGTAGCTTGTAAACCTAAGAGATAAAAACAGTTCCTGGGTTGGTGATTGTAAGGAGACCACCAACCATTTTAAAACCTAGGCCGATCTGCCCAAAATTTTCTCGAAGAGACAGGCCAAATTACAAAACTTTAAAATCTTAGCTACATTGTCATCATCATTGTTTAAAATAAGTGACAGATCGTAGGCTAGGCCAACGTCAGCCCTTAAATCTAAAAATAACCCACAATCAGTTAAAATATGGCGCACCGTCAAAAGTACGCCACAAGCATCACATTCCGGTCGGTAGAAGAAAACTATGCGCCAGAGGACAGTGAACTATGCGGAGGCGATTTAGGAGAACCTCATACCCCCTCGCCCGCTTTAAGGAGTTGCTCCACGGCTGAACGGTCGGTTTGACCAGCCGTTTCTTTATCCTCAACTTCCAGCCTCTTCCTCTGCCATTCACTAAAGACATTTCTTTTCGCTGCCGAGGCATGGTCTGGCTTTGACACTGGAGCAGAGTCGATTTTGATCTTGTCACAGGCGAACTTGGCAGCTTCATCGGCTGCCTCGTTTCCCGATTCCGACATGGCCCCGTACCCAGCAGAATACAACCTCCTTTACACAACTATGATGGGAAAGGAGGGCTTCCTGTACGTCCTGGACCAAACGATCTGCTGGGTACACGTTTAGTAACGCCTGAATACAGCTGAGGGAATCATAGATATGATGAACTTTACATCGCGCATTACTTTCATATGATCGAGCAACCTTAACAAAGTGTTACACTCGGCGGTGTAAACGCTGCACCTGACATTTAGCATGTACTTGTGAGTCGCTCGAAGGAACACTACAGTGCAACCTACTCCTTTTGCCTGCTTAGACCCATTGGGGTAAAGGTGTGATGCTGATTTAAAATACCTCTAAAAACGTTAGTAAAAACATTGTCAGCGGTAAACAGCTTGTTATACCGAGACAGTTCTAAAAATGTGTTGGGTCTCTTGAAAAGCCAGAGAGAAGATTACTCCAACCCTGGTGATAAAAAGAGGGCAACTCAAATCCATACTCTTCTAAAATAGCCCTTATATGGTAGGTGAACGGTTTGGTTGCTCTATGGCGATTGGTGTAAAGCCTTTCTTGGATGAATAACTACGTCATACACGAGACTGCCAGGAGTTGCCTCAATATGTATATATGTCGCACCGTGAGGAGATGCAGGCAGATGGAAAGCGGTGGCTCATCAGATTCAGCACAAATGCTGGGTATTGGGCTGGTGCGGTTGCCTTCCGTTGTGAGCCAAATTACTGTAAGGTGGACACTATGGAGATAATTGTTCCGCTCCCAACCGTATACAATGCAACCATACTCCAACCGCAACCTTACAAATGCTCTATAAAATTGTAGCAGGCAGTGCAAGAGTGCTAAGTGACAGCACTGTGAGGATAGCCGAGTGGTTGATTTGAGTGATTTGTGGACGTTTGGTGTGGTGGAAATTTAGAGGAGAGTTTACTAACCTCGTGGCGTTCGTGTAGCTGAACGAATTTCTTGTATCTTGATACAAAGCTCTTTTGTCCAGTTTAGTGGGCTACTAAAGAAGATGTTAAATCAGAATTAATTCTACACCAGCTTATAAATAGGTTCAGCAACCCAGGATAAGGAAGACTAGCTCGTGTTGAGTGGCTAGTTGAGAATCTACCCTGATAAATGATAACAGGCGGCTAACAGTTTATAGAATCCCATTCAATTATGGCCATTGAAGACTATAGACAATATAGTTGATAACATGACCTGCAAGGATTTGTCTGGCTGCGCCTATGAACGATGCTTACTACATCTAATTGAAGATAGACTGAATAATTAATGGTTGGTTGAATGGACACTGAATAGCTAGATGGAATGCCTGGCCCCATGATGTTACGAAGGCCTACATGGTGTATAGACTGAAGTTTAAGACAGTCGGTCTCGCTGTTAGTTACCCATAATGACTCGATGAAAGCTACTTGTGGAATGAGAGCAAAAAATATGTATTTACTAAGGAGGTAGACTCAACTGACGTCATTAAACAGCTCAGATCGGTGCTGTTGATTGACTCAGCACATCAGCAGTTATTGTGAACAACAAGTCTGAGCTGAGGTAGTGCTTACAAGCCTGGCTTGACTGCCTCTAACTTTAGTTTTATTAAAATCTATAATTATTACACACTAAATCCTTAGGATTCAAATACGAAACTGAAAGCAGGGGCAATCGGCGCAATATGACCTGTCACACTGACACTTTAAAACATTCAGAGCTTTTAGGGCTCTGGCTTTCACAGCTTTAAGATGTTGAACCCAACTTAATCTACTATCAAAATGAGGCCCCAAAGCCGAAAACTTTCACTAAAACTTAAAACGGTGTTACTCAAGGTAAGATGAGGCTCTGGTAAAAGACTTCTGCTATGAGTAAATGTAGACGTCGGGTTTTCTCGGCTGAGAAACAAAAAACAATGTGTGCTAACCATTCATCTAGCCTGTTTAGCGTGAGTTGAAGCTGCCGCTCAGCGCCTCTCATGCTACATGATGTACAAAAAATTAAAAAGTCATCAATGTATACGGAGTGCCGGTTAGGACCCCTTATTACGGATGAGATGCTGTTAATCCCAATAGGAAAAAGGGTCAGACTTAAAACTTACCCTTGAAGAACACTGTTTTCCTGAATAAAAAGATCTGAAACTTCATTACGACTCGGTACCGGAAGCAACGTCCTGATAAAAAAAAAGAATTTAAAAAATGCGGCAGATTTCTACTAAATCTCCATTCATGTAATTTTTAAAAAATTACATGCCGCCAGGTGGCATCGTAGGCCTTTTCTATATTGTAAAACACACCAACAAGGTGTTGACTGCGGATGAACGAGTCCTGTATCGCCGCTTCCATTAGGATCACACCGTCCAAGGTGGAACGGATCTTCCTAAATCCACATTGATAGCGGCCAAGCAGATCTCGTATTCGGGAGGACGGTGGTTCGAATCCCCGTCCGGGCATCCAGATTTGGGTTTTCCATGGTTTTCCAAATCACTCCAGGTAAATGCCGGGATGCTTTCTTAAAAAGGCCATAGCCGAATTCCTTCCCACTCCTTGCCCCTCATCCTTTCCCGTCTCTAAAGACCTCGCTGTTGAGAGATGTAAAGCAGTTAAAAAAAAAACCTAGCAGATGTTGGGACTCAATACACCAGATAGGGTGGCGATTTACCATCATCTCTAGTGTCTTCCCCACGCAACTTGTCAGGCAATAATTCGATAGCCTCCTGGCAACATCTTGTCCTAACCAATTTTTAAAATAGGTATTAAATTTTGCTTCTTTCCACGAGTCTGGGAAGTATCCCAAGGTCCTTATACAGTTAAAAATATCCAGAAGGTACTCTTTAGCCTCTTTACTAAGATGCCTCAGCATCTGGCACTGGATCAGGTCAGACCCAGGAGCGGTGTCTATTATACTGTCTAATGCCATCTTGAGCTCCAAAAGTGAAAAAAGGACTTTATACGCCTGTGAATCCAACGAGTTGAAGCTTAAAACGTGACTTTTGGCAGCAATTCTTCGCTGCTGAACCATTGGGCCCATTATTGCAGACGAAGTGATGGCAGCGATCAGATGTGGTATGCTTCGCTTGTCGGTGACTATACGCCCATGATCCAGTAATCTAAATACTGGTGGGCGATGTATGCTGCCGATAGACTCCCATAGTTTCGACGATGTTGTGGAACGTTTAATCGTGTTCACAAAGTCCTGCCATGACCTTCTCTTGCTCTCCTTAATTACCCAGTTACCTTAGCTCTTCCAATACGGAACGCTGGTAGGTTGTCGGCTATTGGATGCAAACTAAAACGACATTCGTTATTCCACCAGGGAACGGGCGTCATTCGCAGCGTTCCTGATCTTTTTAGTATGGAGACACCAACTGCCGTATACTGTCATGAGATTGCTGTACAACAGAATGGCGGAAGAGCTGCCGATCCGCATTACTGACGTTCCATTTGGGTCGGGTGTTCCCTCCTCCACACTAAAACCTTTCGTACATCCGTATAGGGAAGTGGTCGCACCTATGAATGTTACTATACACCTCCCACTGCACGGAGTCCACAATCGAAGGAGGGCACAATGATAGGTCTATGGCAGAGGACGAATTGGAAGCAATGGTGAAATGAGTCAATTGTCCTGTTTTCAGGATACATACTTCCTTTTGTTTCATTAATCCACCAACTACTCAGCCTCTGGGGCAATCGATGTTTGAACCCCATAACGCACTTTGTGCGTTGAAATCTCCTAGTAGGAGGAATGACCGACTAAGCTTCCGCAATATGTCGGAGAGTTCGTCATAATCGACAGGCGCATTCGGTGCTTATAAGCAGAGACACAAGGGTTTCCACTTCCTCTTTGTGAGCCTAAAAGCCGTTGATGTTAGTATGGCAGCCATACTACCTATTTAATTTCACCGTCCCCGGATCGGATGGATCCTCCGAAGATGATGGCTGAGGGACGGGACGGGACAAGGTTCGTCCACCAGCATTTCTACATCTTCAGGATCCGAAGACAAATCAGACTGTGATAAGGCCTCGGAGACTTGCCAATTCTTCTTCCGCCTAGGCCTTCTCCCCCTCCCTCTCCCTTCCAGTTGATATTCTGGGAGGAGAAAAGGAAGGGAACTTCACAAATAAAGTTGGGTCTGAATGTTTAAATTTCTGACTCCGAACTTTCTGCACCGTTTGTCATCCGTTGCTGCCTGATGTTCCTGCTTTTGTTTCGTCTACAGGCGTTGCTGCTGCTGTATCAGAGGGTCCTATAGTTGTAGATATTGCAACGGATGGCTGTGCTGATGCTGGTGGAACTTGTGAACATGCTGCTGAAGTGGTCGGGGTGTCAGACGCGCTACTACCGACATCCGCGGTATTTGATGTTATGACCTTAGTGGCTTTTGAGCCACATTTGCATTGACATGACTACGTTGTACTTGTGCTCATGTCTGCAACGGACATCTGTGTAGCAACACTTCCTTTCTTGACGGGAGTTGAAAGAGTCTTGGCAAAGCTGGTAGCGAAGATGGGTGGCACAATCGCTTTATGCTACTTCTTCGCTTCACCATATGGAATTCGCTCATTCGTTTTCAAATCCCGTTATTTTTTTTTTTTTCCAAGATACACACGACACTCCCTCTTCCAGGCTGGATGTGATCCGAAGCAGTTGACGCACACCTGTAGGAGGGTGCAACCAATACCCTACTCATGTGCTGCCATTCCACATTTCCGACAGGTGGGGTTGCTCTTACAGGTCGCCGTCGTAATCCCGAACCACTGGCACTTGAAATAGCGCATTGGGTCTGGAACATGGGGCGAATATTAAGATTTAAATATATCGCTTTGATGGTCTTTGGCAACATAGGAGTGTCGAACGTCAGAAGGAAGATGGCAGTATTGAAAAGACTGCCATTCACCCTTCATGTGATCTGACGAATCTTGACCACATGCTCTAATGCCAACTCCTTAAAGAGTTCCTCGGTTTCTAAATCGGCTAGAGCATGGTAGGTAATCACACCTTTACTCGAATTAAGAGTTTTGTGGAGTTCGCACATTACTGCGAACTCCCCGAGCATCTCAGACTTAAAGTGTAGGAGAATCTGCTTGCTGGTAGCTGTTTCCGGCAGCAATGTCCCATTACTCAGCTTTTCAGATTTAAGGATCACCGCAAGGCCCTCTAATCCCTTCTGATGTAAAAAGGAGAGACTTTTTCAAAAGAGCCCCCCTTCCTTGACATTATCACAAAAGCATTATCTATAAGATAATCCTTTCTGTTACACTCGGTACTCTCAGGAGGGCTTTCGACCTTCGCCCACTTCACAATTAATTGTGCATTAGGAATACCCTGTCACCCGACCACGCCGCAGGTAGTAGAATTAATTTTTTTTTCCACGAGTTTGGAGGAACTAAAAGACCATCCATTCACCTCCTCGGCATGTTACACACCGCGAGGTTAAGGTTTTTTTGTAGAGGTTTGTACCGTGCTCACTATCCGGGTTATGAAGCCAAGATCCCCGTTCTCCTGGATACGCAACGTTCCACCGCCACGCCCTACGGTGGTCGTTGAAGCATGGTAGGAGTTAACGGTGTGGGAAACTTGCGGCGCTCACAAGTTTCCAGCTTGGGTACCGCGGGTTCGCCAAACCCGTATCTGTCACTTGCATCCCAGCACCTGCGGGCATCTTATTTTCACTTTAACGAGTGCCTAGTATCTAATGTGCAGATTACCTACGTAATTTGAGGAATTAACAATTTTCAACTCTTTAATGGATTACCCTACTTAATCTGCACATTACCTAGTTAAGCTGCAAAATAACTGATTTATGCACTTTAGCGGTAACAATGTAACATAGCTATACGGTGCCCATCTAACACAATAAGGGTAATCGAAACAGGGTGAGGATAGTGTGTTATCTGTCTGCGTATTGCGTAAGCTTTATGTGTAAAAGTTTTATTGTGCTGCTCTGTTTAGGCGCAAAGCGATGGCCACTTCAGCATCCAGCTAGGTGGTGGAAAAACCGATTACAAACCATAATAACGATCGCCGAGACCGTATTTTCAAATCGGGTCCATTACACCTCCCAGTGTCCAGCATGACAGCAAGCTGAACGCCATCCGTCCCGAGTCGGTTCTTCAAAGAGAATTCGGGGTTGTCCCGAGTGCTATGTGGACGTGTGTCTGTCTTCTCCACACTGCCACGTTGACACTCAATCGTAGTTTAAACACACTGTTCATTGAAATTAAATTAAACCACTATATTTTATCTTTTGTTTTGTTTTCGTTGAGTTCTGACCTTTTTTAATTATGAGTTGTGACAATGAAAAGGTGCTCTCTCTTATTAAGGAGTGTGATAGGCATTCCATATTGTGGGAAAAGGGGGATAAACATTATCATAAGGCGTTAAAAAAAGAATTCTTGTCGCGAAATAAGTGCACTTACTGGAGAAGAGACTGATGATATGAAAAAATAAGAATGAAATACAACATGTTAAAGCTTAATTTAATTTTATTGAAAACATATTGCAAGCTTGTAAATGCACCACAAGTTGCCAAGTATCTCAATGTTATGTCTAATCTTTCTTCAGCGGTTGCTGCTTTTCTAAAAATTGAACCATTCTTTGGAATTTTCTCCCGAATTGATTCTAATAAAAACATTCTTGCAAAGTTTCGAACATGGCCGCTCTCTTCTTCTTCGATCATACTGTTTAAAAATAATTACCCACGAGTGAGCAATCTATTTCGATATAGTTTCCCCCTACCGTCTTATATTTCTCTTTTTAATTAAACTAATTATCAATATTAATGCAGCACTAGCCACTGTTAAATCGCCACCGCGCTTCACGCTCTATTACATAGAGACTCTGCCAACTAGTCAGAACAAAGGAATTGACAGATACCTGTCTCGTTCGATGCCTCGGCGAACTGCGTTCATGCAAACAAAGTGTACATACGAAGCATTCGTTCTGCCTCGCCTCCGTCCCGTTCGCGCGTTGCCTCGTTCTGATGTGTACCCGCCTTGATATGAAGGGAGTCTCAAACGATTATTTCAACAATGCATCGACAGTCTCTGCGAACTTTTTTTGCTTATGGCTCTAGCCTCGTCGACGTCGACGTCATTAGAGGCGGGAAAGGACTTATGACAAGAAACGCCAAGGAATTTGGCCACGGCCTTTTTGAAGGACCCACAGTCTCATTCGCTGCGAGTGATATCGGGAAACCATGGAAAACAGAAAACTGGATGGCGGGATGGGGACTTTAGACCGTGTCCTTCTCAATGCGAGGCCAGAGCTTCACCAAGATTGAAGAATTGGTTTACTTAAAAGAAAATGTTCTGAAGAATGTTTAATTGATACTAGATAACTGAGATAAAGAAGTTACTCCGTGAAAAACTTCGAGTTTAATTACTGATTCATGTTAACGATGTATCGTAATAACGTTGTTTATGAGAAATGAAATGAATGATTTCTCTTTTTTTGTGCGGAACAAAAGAAGTAGTGGTCACATATAAGTTTCTCTATCCGATGGAAGTGGATGTGATATTTGAATCTACACAGAATGAGTGATCATTGGCTTTAAATCGTTTATTTTGATGTTTGCTTCAAAGGTGTTTTAAAACATAAATTCTCCACGCAGCCGATTGCTCGAATTATTCCCTTTGATTACGCTGATCTGTAAACGATTATTAGGATCAGTAAATACTCACAGAAAGTTCCGATTACATGTTTTATTCTGAAATAAGCACATTATTAGCCAGGGTTGTTCGTGCAACTAGTCTTCCTGGGATGATTTGCCTGCCTGTCGTAATCCGTCAGCGTTTGTTGTCATATTGCGCTTCTGGAAATGTGTTTACTTCATTACCAAGAGAGGGATCATAATAGCACTTTCGTAAATGTTTATGGAAAACCGTCAAATTTCTGACAACAGCTTATGATAGAGGTTATTACTTTTAATCGACCGAGCCTGGAGGGTGAGTGGTAACGGATGGCAGGACGCCGGTTCAAATCTCACTCCGGCCATCAGGATGTGGGTTTTCCATTGTTTCCCGAAATCACTCCAGGTGAATGCCGGGATGGTTTCTTCATAAGGACATTGGGAATTCCTTCCCGTTCCTTGTTCCCAATCCTAACCCGCCTCTAATGATCTTGACATCGACAAGGTATAAAACTCTAAAAAAAAAAAAAAAATAGGCGAGTACGAAATTCAGAATTAATATTTGAATTGCGAGAATATTTATGTACATTGTTAACCTCAAATTCACAATGATATATGTGACAACAGGTGTCCCTTACCAGTGTTAAGCTCGTCCATGGAATATCATCTTCGGGTGGCCTTTTCAACGTGCCGTATAACAATCTATGGCACACAATGGTTGTTTCCAAGACACAGACACTGCCATTGCACATATTAAGATCGTGATTTAATATTATTATTATTACTCCGCGATTCACTACAAGTGTGTGGCGGAGGGTGCATTGCACCTATCCGAAAGTGTAAAAGTTTGGAAGGGATATACGTGATATGGCAGGAGGCACTCATAGGCTATTTTAAGGAACCATCCCGGCATTCGCCAGGAGGGATCTGGAATAAACCGCGGAAAACCCACATCGGGATGGCCGAAGTGATCTATCGAGAACTACTCCAGTCGGATTTTAAGTTTACTCGCCCGGTAAATCCTTCCTATTCCATTCCTAATCGCTCGTGTAAAAAATTAGTGCAGAAATGAATCAGTTCCGGCACTGATTTCTCTTAACTTATTTCCGCGGTCATTCCTAGATATGTTGCTGGTAGTAATATTTGTTTGCTGTCATTTGGAAATAAGTCAGTCGTGAATTTTTTCCATTACCTTCTGTCGAAAACAACGCCCTCGGTGTTCCAGGTCTTCCCAACCTAACTCCTTCAACGTATCACTTACGCTTTCCCTCCAGCTATATATACCTATTACGAATCGGGTGACTCTTCTTTCGACCTTCTCCAATGCCTCCATTAACCCCTTTTGATGGGGACCCCATACAGAACAACAATATTCTAAATGAGGACGCACTAGTGACTTGTATGCAACTGATTTAACTTCCGGTGTGCAATATTTTAAATTGCGACCTAGAAATCGGAGCATACGATTTGCTTTCCCAATTACCTTTTCGATATGCTCATTCTACGACAAATTTTTACGAATTGTTACCCCTAGGGATTTAGCTGAATCTACCGTTCTATGAACAGTGCCATTAATTGAATATTCAGAGCTAACTGGTGTCACCTTTTTACTTATACGCATGACTTGGCATTTTTTAGCGTAAACTCCAACTGCCAGTCTTTACACCACGCAATTATTTTCATAACATCGTCTTGTAACAAAACGCATTCGTTCCGAGTTTTGATTTCACGATAAATAATAGCTTCATCGGCAAATAGTCTTTTGAAACTGGACGCACTATCTTTATATATAAAGATGAATGTATGTTTGTTTGTTTGTTAGTTTGTTTGTTCTTCATACAAATCCACAGTTTTCATCCGATCTCGATGAAACTATGCACACTTATCCTTTGAAACAAGGAGAAAAATAGTGTCTACATTTGGTTGAAAAATTATCTGTATGAATAACACATGTTGTCTCATAACTTCGAAACACGGCGATAGACAGACACGTTGGATATGGACGTCTCCGTACCGTGTTTCCGTGTAGTGGACTGGCAGCTCAGTGGTTCAGTTGCTCGCGACCAGCCGTAGCGAGTGGTCATGGAGTCATGGAAGTTAATCAATTCGTTCGAAAATCCACGCTAAAATTCTCGTTTGCGTATGGATATATGCGTCCAAAAGCATTCGAAATTGATGAGTGGTTATATAGTGAAATTGGACTGCGAGAAGAAAGTGTGTACGGTATCCAGGCAGACTTCATTGCTAATGTTATATACGTCAAGCTACGAGATGAAGAAGAATGCCTCCGAATTTTGAGGGAAACCAACGGAGAAAGAAAATTCGTACACAGCAATGGCGAGGTAAGCAACGTTTTCGTATCACATGCTGGTCTGGGAATAAGACACGTAAAAATACATAATGTCCATTTTCAAATCAGTACAGATATCATACGAAAAGCTTTGGACAAATTTGGAACAATCATGAGCGTAACCTCTGATAAAAGATACGGTAAAGAAAGATTCGTTGTAGACAGCGGCATTAGAACCGTGAAAATAGATCTGAAGTGCCACGTAGCATCCTATGTAAACATTGCTGGATTTAAAGCACTGGTTATTTACGACGGACAGTCGCATAGGTGTGTGATATGCAACTCCAACGAACATCTCAAGGCTGAATGCACCAAGAAGAGACCTCTGCAGTTACCATCTGAGCGTTTGGTACCTGATACATCTTTCAGTGGAGAACCCTTAAAAACATCATATGCTCGCGTGGCAAGTGGTAATTCCTCAATAAATAGAAACATAAATGATGAACATACTCTCAGAATGGAAACGGATGACCCATCGAGCATCAGAATGGAAACCGAGAATCCTTGCAATGTTGAAGCAACTCAAGAACCACCGAAGGAAAAAGAGAAGAACTATACGACAGAACAAGGAAACAACAAAACCGCTAAACTACATTCACTGGAAATGCAATCAACTGAGAAAAAAGAAATCAAGAAAAATGTTAAACAACATCCTGTGACAACGCCATACCAGAGGAAAACGAAACTAAGCTGATGGAAGAACGCAAGCATGGAAACACACCCTACACCAAAAGACCAAGACTTGATAAGAGGGGAGTTGATTCCATAGCGGAAGAATTGGCTGAAAAATCCAGAAAAGGTACTGCTATACAAAGGGAGACAAATACTGCTGAAACCGCCCAAAGTGCAAATTCCGATAAGGAAGGCAAAAACGATGAAAATAAGACCAGCTAGATACTTTAAATAGAAAACGTCTGTGGAAACACTAAAATACTTTGGTCGGACGACATCCCTGACATAGAAAAAGAGGATATTCCAAGCGAATAAGAAGTATGAGCAAGGTCTTAATTGTTATCAAATTAAACAAAACAAAAAAAAAAACAGAAAATGGCAGACGGTAGTGGAACAACGCCCGCTCAGACATACTGCGTGTCCACCTTAAATTTAAATGCAATAAAGCGGAGCAGAATGAAACAACACAAAAAAGATGACACATCTGTACAACATAACTACAATTAATATAAATTCTATAGAAAGCCACCCTAAAATGAGAAGTCTCGTGGAATTTATATATAATAGTAATACAGATATTGCTCTGCTGCAAGAGGTGCGCCCCCAATTTTTGAAAACAATTACCGGATTTAATATTCTACTCAACTCGGGCCCAGATGTTGGTTTGGGCACGGCAATACTGCTGAGAGAAGGAATAGAGTTTAAACAAGTTGAAATGTTAGAAAACGGACGCGGTTTGGCTTGTTCAGTGGATGATACCCACATTATTAATATATATGCACCCTCTGGGAACTCTAAACGAGAGGAAAGAGCAACATTTTACAAATCCGAAATAACGTACCTACTACTCAATCATAAGACAAAAAGAATAATAGGAGGTGACTTCAACTGCGTTTTGAAACCAGCTGACCAAATACCCAACTATAACTCCAGTAATGAATTAAAAGAGATAGTTAATAAATTACGTCTAATAGATGCTTGGGAAAAGAAATATCCATGTAAAACAGGTTTCACATTTTTATCCAACACCTCAGCAAACAGATTGGACAGATTCTATGTCACTGAAACGCTGCAAGATCAAATACAAAATATAGAGATCTGGCCAATTCACTTCTCAGACCATCATGCCGTACAAATGAAAATAATCCTACCAAGACAACTGATATATAAACACCCAGGATGCTGGAAATTATATACTTCAATCCTGAAATGTGACGACCTTAAAAATGAGGTCCGTGCCCCAATCCAAACAGCATTGCGTAAAACTGGCAACTATGCAAACAAAATTGCATGGTGGACGCACTGCCTCAAACCAAGGATCCAGTACAACCTAAAAAATTATTCTCGTGTCCAGAAAAAATGGCAAGACGATACTAAAGAATTTTATTACCGATGTTTAAGAGACCTCTACACTGATCATCTGACTGCAATGAAAAACATACAAAAAATCAGGAAAATAAAGGCGAAAATAACAGAGATTAAAAGGAAACAGTTAGAAGGTCTAAAGATTAGATCCAAAGACATTACTACTCAAACGCTAAAGAACCGTGAAATGGCGTCCGTATACCATGTATTGGCGGAACAGCGAAAAGGGAAAGCAAGGACCATTACTAAACTGACATCTGAATCAAATGAGCTACTGGTAGACCAGCAACAAATAATAGAATACCTCCATAGATTTTATACGGAGCTCTACAGTAGAAAAGAACTTAACACGCTCGAATCGGAGAAAATATTGGAACATGTAGATAATTCAATCACTGAAGAAGACAACCAACTTCTCCTTGAAGACATCACCGTTGAAGAAATATGGAGTTCAATAAAGAGGAGCAAAAGAAACAAAAGCCCCGGGATAGATGGCATTCCAGTAGAGTTTTATGCGACGTTTTGGAATGAAATCAAGGAACCACTGACTGATGTCTTCAATGAAATACTAAATATGGCGACAATCCCAAAAGAATTCAAGGAAGGCCTGATTGTGTTAATCCCTAAGTGCCATAAACCTAACAACGCCAACGAATTTAGGCCACTTCCTTGTTAAACACTGACTAAAAAATCTTCACCAGAATAATAGCAATTAGAATAAAAAACAATATCAAGAAAGTAATAGGCGAACACCAAGTGTGCACGGGAAAATCACGGTCGATAATACACACGCTAATGGACATCAGAGACACCATGACTGCAGTGGAGGCAGCAAAATGTCGAGTAGCAGTCCTCTCCGTAGACTTCCAAAAAGCGTTTGACATGGTTAGTCATGAGCACATTTACAGAACACTAAAAACCATGGGCTACAATAGTACCTTCATAAAATTATTAAAAAGTATCTTAGGTGGTGCAACATCACGAATGCTGATCAATGGAAGATTATCTAGGCAAATAGAAATAAACAGATCAGTTAGACAGGGATGCCCTCTGTCTATGGAATTATTTGCTCTCGCAATAGAACCACTAATAATATGTTTGAACCACAACCTGGAAGGAATCATCATAAATGGGAAAAAATTACCACCCGAGCATATGCAGACGACGTCACTGTGTTGATAAAAGACAATAATGAGCTAAAAATCGTGGAAAATATACGAGAATCATACTGTAAAGCGTCGGGCGCAGTAATCAACAATAAGAAAACAAAAATAATGAACATTGGGCGAGGTATTAACGAAATGAGATCCAAATGGACAGAAGTAAAGAAGATGAGAATACTTGGCATTGACTTCACTCCCAGCATTCAGAGCATGATGGCGCTAAACTGGAAAGAAATACTGCACTCTGTCAGAGCATTACTCAACAACAATAAAATAAGAGAATTGAACATGATTCAAAAGGTAAGATTTGTAAACTCAATTGCACTATCAAAGGCATGGTACACTTCACACATCTTGCCCATTCCCAATGAGATATCAAAGAATATAGAGTCGGCAATAGGATGGTTTGTACAGCAAGGGGAAATATTCAAAATAAAGTTTAAAACCCTGACTCTACCACTCAGCAAAGGAGGTATCGAGCTACAAGATGTTAAATATAAATCTCTTGCTATATTTATAAAAGACATGTTACGGAACTCGCAAAAAATATCCAGACAGCATAACCGCATATTTAATAAATCAACTACTACCCGCCAGTACAGAACCACCGATCGACATACGCCACATCAACCCGACGCTGATGCAATTTCGGACATTTATTATTGAGTACAGTTATATATATATAACAAGATTCGGAATATATCTGCCACAAATAACAAAGAAATATACAACCTGTTGATGGACAGTAGATATCATAGTAATATAGAACGAAAAAACCCAACAGCTAACTGGAAGAACGTCCAAAACGAAAACTTACAATCACAAGTAAGATCCACATGGTATAGAGTAATTAATCGACGTGTAACAACAAACAGTCGTCTATATACCATTCACCTCGCTGACACACCCAACTGTGTCAAATGCAATCTTCAAGACACAGTAGAGCACAGACTAACTGGCTGCATTGTACCCCCTATCTGGAAATGGACGAGGTGGAAACTGGGAGTGCTCAACAGAACTTCAGACACAGCATTTAAAATCAAAGATATAATAACACCTGAGTTTACCTGTACGTGGATTGGGTCCTCTGGTCAAATTTAACCGATCCATGGCAGGAAATCGCTATATTCAGCTGCTTGCTGTCCGCCTGTGACCCTATATGGACTAACTATTAAGAGAGCTAGTTTGTGCGTGACTCCTTGGGACTTCCGCCAACTAGGTGAGCCCATTCTACATTGATTTGCTGCACTTCGATGAAGCTCCACATGTTATTAATGGGTACCCTATGATATCCCAGTACTGTTGCTTATTAACGACTGCTCACATTTTTCTTGTACTTTCGTGCTAAGCTGCATGAACCATTAACAACTTTTTTTCTGAGATGGGAATAGAATGACGACATGTACTGTAACACCTTCCGGACAAGATACCTACTTCACGGCGGTGAAGACACTGCATCGCAAGTCTGAACTGCCCCATGAAGAGAAAGAGAACTGACCTTCTGTGCTACAATTCGGGAGATCAGCGAGACAATAGAACTTGAAACTATGTTCTGGGTGTTGATACATTTAGACAGTTCAACATTTTTGCCTGGAGATTTCTCCCGGATCGCAGTAGCTTAATCTTTGCGTCTCTGCGGAAACCCAATGCTCGTCGGCACATTGCCCACCATTGGTATGAGTAGCACTCACTACTTCACAGGAACGAATTCCAACCAATTACAAACACCCTGAGATTCAATTAACGTGAAATTCAATGCCCACATCTGTAAAAAAAACTATTTATCTAAAAACTTGTTTGATAAACCAGACTATTTTTGCCAGTACTGTTCAATAAATCTGAATTATTTGCGTATCCTATGATTTTAATTCTTTAACAACTTTTAGTTTGAATATGATAGTATAATTTTTTGTTTCTTTGCTTTTTTTCGTTTTTTGTCAGTTTTTTAGTTTTTGTCTGTTGCCTTTTTTCGTTTTTAATTTAACATCAGATACTGCAGATGCATTCCGCTAATAAACATAGAGCGAGTAAATGAGTCCCAACTGTTCATCCACCTACACCCAGTCACACCAAACATTATAATATATGTTTTTTCGTTTTATTCTAAAAAAATTCAAACAACACCAGAAATTGCGATACATGCTTAAACGATTATAGTTAGACAGCGGCATCACCTCTTACATTTACAAGAAAACATTTTTTTTTTTTTGTTTTGCTTATGGTTTTACGCCTTGTCGACGTGTAGGTCATCAGAGGCAGGAAAGGATGAGGGAAAGAAATGCGAAGGAATCCGTCCATGACCTTATTGAAGGAACTTTCCCGGCATTCGCCTGGAGTAGTATGGGGAAACCATGGAAAAACCAAATCGCGATGGCAGGACGGGGATTCGAACCTGCGTCCTCCCGAATGTGAGGCCGGAGCATTACCACTCACCACCGCGCTCAGTAAAAGAGAACAGGTTTCAGAGGTAATATATCGACAAGCAGAATGGCACTTATAAACAGTGGGGTGGGGGTAATAATATTAATTTCGTGTTGTCTCAAAGACCTGGTGACAGCGTTTCTTACCGGCTGTACAATGCGCCTCTATTGTAGCTACCTAACTTATCCTGGCAATACTATAGGTAAAGAGTACTTGCAGTACATAGAATCAGAACCACGGAACTTCCTAGCTTCTTTACACTTACAAAGCAAAGCTTTGCCAGAGATAAAGGTCAGTTTTAAGGCCAGTAAAAATTTTAGCCGAGACCGGAATTTAGTAGAAAAAAAAAGTGAAGTGTCTGTCCCTGTAAAACTGGTAATGGTGAAGAAATACCCAATCTGTGATTATGAAGTTCAAAATTAGATGCTGAAAAAGAACGTATATACTTTTGAGATGGCAAAATAAACGAAATGTCAGAATCTTATTTGCGTACTGATAACCCCGTTAGCCTTCGTTGTAACTGTCTCTTGGTTGAATCTTCCACGACAGCCACGATCTAGAAGTGAATGGGGTAGGCCTCTGTTCAAACACCTTTCCAATGTCATTTCCTTATACCTTCACACGCAAGAGCTAAACAGCATTCATCGAAAGGCCAAGTAAAGTTTTACTTTCGTAGTAAATTCACTTCCCACTGTTTTGTTTTAAATTATCCTCGTATAGGCAGAACCAATACTGGCAGATAAAACAGTAAAATGAAAAATGTTAAAGTAAAATTTATACTAAATGGGCTTGTGTACGTTCAATCAGAAAATGATTTAAAGGCAAATTATAATCCCAATAATACCAAAGCAAGGTTTTATCTCAACGGGTTTGGAAGTAAGAAATAATAATTCCAATATTTTCTATTATTTCACGCACGAAACGAGAAAATGAAGCAGAACAGACGAGGTAGCAACGAATAACAGATGAAAGGGAATATTCAGTCATACAAGAAAAGGTTAACATGAGAGAGTATACACTCAGGTAGCAAATACAATAACGTGAACTGCAGGCACTAAATAATTATTTCCAAATCTTGATGGACTTCAATGATTTAAGAGTGGTCGATGATAATTTATATGATATTCAAAAACGATTTATGATACAACAAAAGAAAATTGCTTATACTTTGCGTATGAATTGTGATCGTAACTATTATTGTGCTGTAGATGTTACCTGTATTGTTTAAAAAGAAGGAAAGATGAATATGAAACACCAACGAAGTGAGAGAGTATATATTCAAATCACTACTAATGGGGCCTATATCAGCTTAATGTTTTTCCACGTCCGCAGATGAGTGTATTAGTGGATCTGGTGCATATATCGCAGTGAAGAATCCATAGCAATGTTTCAGTGAGACCAACACAGCAGTGCTAAAGACAAAACGGAGAAAATAATAAAGTAAGTGCAGCGAAAAAATTAAAATACTTGTACTGAGAAGACTACAGAGGAATAAAGCTTTTCTCCCTCTTTCTATTTTTTGTACGTAATATAAAAGGATATAATTACAATAAAAATTATTTTAATTGAAAACTTTAAGAAGTGTGTGTATTTGACTGATTAAACCACACACAGAAAACTCCCATGTTATAAAATTCATACTAATACCGTATGCAGTTCATTCAATGCAAAGTGTTTTTGACTGTCAAACTGTAGGACAACGTAAGGAAATCACGCAAACTCGAGTCGAACGTGGTTTTAAATTATTTTTAAAGACCTTGCAGCTAGTTGACGGAAGGAATTATGGCTAGGAGCAGGATTGTAAATTAACCATTTTTTTTTTTAAAACTGCTTAACGTCTCTTAACAGCGAGGTCTTTAGACACGGGAAATGATGGGGGGGGCAAGGAATGGGAAGGAATTCGGCCATGGCCTTTTGAAGGAAGCATCCCGGCATTCACCTGGAGTGATTTGGGGAAACCATGGAAAACCCAAATCTGGATGCCCAGACGGGGATTCGAACCACCGTCCTCCCAAATGCGAGGCCAGATCGCTAACCGTTACACCACCATCCTCGGTGTAAATGAACAAACCTGACATTTTCGAGGAGCGTTTTTGCGAAGCCCAAATCTAGATTGGGCATCTAGACCGGGGATCGAACGCTCGTCGTTACAAATGCCAGGTCCAAACATTAACATCTCACCTAGCAGGTTCGGTTTTACCACGCTAGCGGGACCGCCAAAATACGTAATTAATTATGTGGGAAGTGTGTTTGGTTTAAATTGTGCCTATAAGCAACGAAAGAACTTAAAAGGGCACTTTACTAAGATAATTTAAAGCAGTATGTTCCAAGGAACATTTATAAGAATCTTATAACTGTTCCGTAACTATTAATGATGATATTAGGTCAATTGTCACATAAGAACTGAGGTTAATATCAGCGAGGGAGAAATTCTCATAGCCATTATACGTGAAATTGAAAACAGCTGTCTGAATGGCAGCAGCTACTGTCGAGAGAACAATAGACGGTAGCCTCCAGCGGTCTCATATAGCAGACTTGATACACACGAACAGATAAGGACCACCAGATTTGATAAGCATGGATTACGATAATTCTCACATGCAGTTGTTTTTTCTCTTTTTTTTTTTTTTTTTTTTTTTTTTACTTATGGCTTTACGCCTCGTCGAGGTCATTAGAGGCGGGAAAGGACTGGGATCAAGGAACGGGAAGGAGTTCGGCCGTAACCTTTTGAAGGAAGCATCCCAGCATTCGCCTGGTGTGATTTTGGGAATCCATGGAAACCAAAATCTGGTAGCCCGGACGGGGATTCGAACCTGCGTCCGTCCGAATGCGAGGCCAGAGCGTTACCTGTCACCCATCACGCTCGGTCTCACATACAGTATGTTGTAGGGTACTATCCCCTCAATAACAAGTTGTATGGGTGTGATGCTACGGATTTTATTTTTCCGAGATATCGCGTCTTGGTGTTTTCATAACAGAAAACAAAGCAAAAACTCGGTCAGCGGAACAGCACAGAGCATGGTGGGGGTGGGGTTGGGGGGAAGGGGCAAGGTCAACGACTGTCACGCTGCAGAATCAGGTTCGCACCCTGCTCTCGATTATTATTTACGTACTTCCGAAGCCAAGCGCTTAGGCTGAACTGTATGGAGGTAACTGTAGGAATTTCCCGAACCATGTTATAGCAAGTATAGAATCTGCCGTGCAAAATTAATGAGAGATAAAATGGGACCCAGTAACACAGCAGGTAAAAATATTCACCTCGTACTTTGGAATTTTTACAACGAGTACATATGTATTGTAGTAACACAATCCGCTGGCAGTTTGCTAAGGGGCTGGGTCCACCTGCGAGGAGTTATATAGAAAAGATTTTTTTTTTTTTTTTTTTTTTTTTTTTTTTTTTTTAAATATGGCCCTCGTTCTTTGCGACCATTTAGCCAACTTCAATTTGTTTATGTACCAACTGCTGTATCAGGCTTTTTAATTATGATATTGTGGACAGCACAATACGGACACAACACTTAATTAAAACGACCCGTACCCGAGGCCGGACTCGAACCGGCGGCCCTTGCAATGCGAGGACAGCGTGTTAGCCCCTACACTGCCAGGAGCGGCCAGAAGAGAGTAGGAATGTAGTTCGGAACTATAGGTAGTGAAATGGAGACGGCAAGGATGGCCTTTGAAGATAAGCATCGCAACAGACAGCTTGTATAACAATTCATCTTGGCTCCAGTGATTCGAATAGGAGACGCATCATAGAAAAGCGCTACAGCCGTGCGAATGCATAAGGTATATTGATGAACGATTCTGTACCACTGAAAAGGAAAGATTTCGCAGAATCTGTTGGAGGAGAATAGGGCTATGATTCTTGAAGAACTAATCACAGAGTTTTACACGAAATATATGCTAAATTACTGTTGTTCTATGCATGGTTGGTCAATCTGGAGTAGAAACTTCTCTGCCCAGCGGTAGTGTGACATATAAACGTGTTCCCAGCAACAGAACTCGTTACCCTGACTATAACACTCTGAGAGAGTATCACATGATATGTAATTCAATAAGCTTATTTGACCATGTCCTAATTCTATTTACCTTATTAAATCAAAGTTTGGCACCATTATTAATAACTCAGATTTTTAAAGCTATGCAGTGTAATTTAGTGTTTGAATATTCATTTATTTAATTTTTTTGTCAATTATTCCTTCCATAGACTTAATAAAGTTTTTTTCTCTCAAGCAATAATAACCTGGAACATTACAGTGCGAATAGACTTCAACATATTTGCGGGAAGAACTAGATATATTTTAACAGAACAAAAATCATTTTACACACGATATTTCGGCGATCAAAGGTTCCCTCACCATCTTCCGGTGACGATGGTGCTGAGATAAACTTCGTTCTTAAGTATGATTTCTTCTGTTTATTTTGACAAATCATCAAAAACCATTATAGCGTTTGATGACAGTTTATGAATAAAACACCTATTGAAAAAATAAAAATGAGGAGATAAGTAATTAATATGGGGGCGTCCATAAATTACGTGAGGTGAAATGGGGAGAAGCCGGAGAAACCTCACCAAATCTCACCAAGGGGGTTGTTTTCTAGGGGGGGGGGAGGTCTCACGGACCAGATATCACCAGAGGGAGGGGGGCGGACCAGATCTCACGAAGTCTCACCAGAGGGGGGTCCGCAAAACACCTCACATAATTTATGGATGACCCCTAATGGGAGTGAACTAGATTCTGTAGCGTGATAGTGGGGTACACTGCCAGCTTGATTACGCCTCTTTCTGCTGACTTGGTATGCAAGCTGCTCTGAAAAAAAAAAGTCTGGTACGCGATATATCTAATACTAAGACCTACATAAAATCCCATGAGCCTGTAACAAAGGGGATACTACCCTAAAACATACGTAACAATCAATGATTACAGCGTCCGGCGGCCTCCTTATTAACGTCGCGAGTTTCCGTAGTGCTGATAATGCTAGGAAGGTGATACGTTTCAGTTAAAAATTACTGTCCGTGAAACTTATAAATTCACTGCATTTTTCTTAGGGCTTTAAGGGTTCTTTGACCTTGGAGAGGATTGTAGTAAAAAAAAAAATCAGCCATGACAGTTAAAGAAGGGGCCATATCTGCTCTCATTTGGAGTAATTTCGGAAAACCGCGGAAAATGAAATCTGGCTAGCCACACCGGGAATCGAAACCTCGTCCTACCGATCAACAGCTAGGGCTCGACAAATTCACTGATGTTGAAGCCATGAAAGCTGCTTGGCATCATGGATCATCGTCCCTGCCCAACTATCTACGTGCAAACTACGTCCTCTAGCGTGGAGGTTTCACTCCTGCCCGAGATTTAGTTAACGCTATAATCAGTTCGTCCTTGCTGTTCAGTCGTGAAGAACATCCGCAGTCCGCCTGGACATCAACGCTTATTACTTCAAGTTGGACTCCTATGTCTTAATCTGTGAAGTGTAACTGTTAAGCATCCTGCAACTGTGGCCAACAGAAAATAACGCGTAATTATTTTCCGCTATGTACTATACACTATGTACTAGTCGGTGGCCCTAGCCCCAGTAATGTAAAATATTTCGTCATTCGGTACTTGGCTAGCACGGTAGGAGAGGTGTGCACAATTACTTACCACCAGATTGTTTAGCAAAGCACTGAGTTGAAACCAAACATATCCACCTTGCGTATGGGGCGAGGTCTTACCACTCTGTTGATGGCTTTTTTTGCTTAGGGCTTTAAGCCTTGTTAACGTCATGGTCATTACAGGTGGGAAAGCAGGGTGTGGCAAGGAACGGTGAGGAATTCTGCCATGGCCTTTCTGAAGGAATCGTCCCGGCATTCGCCTGGAGGGATTTGGGGAAACAATGAAACCCGAAATCTGAATGGCCGGAAGGGGATTCAAACCCACGTCCTCCAGAATTGGAGGCCAGATCGTAATCGTTCACCCACCACGCTCGGTCTGTTGATGGCAAATCTTCAGACGGATGCATACGTTTAACTTAGCGCCACCCTTGGCGTATTTTGGTACAGTCTGCAAGTTATCATGAGCTTCACGCAGCCAGCACATTTTACTTGGCATTTTGCAATGTTCTTGCTAACATCATCCATTCGAATCCCAACTCGTGAAGCTCCCATACTTATTGCGTTTCAGATAGCTGATTTATCTTGCGATTTTTGGAACTAACGAGGTGTTAGATTTCCGTCTATAACGTCAGCGTGATGTTTCAATCTCGCTTATCTTTGACGATAGCCTGTTCCTAATCAATTTTATCTCTTGCTTCATAATGTCTCTAATTTCTGACTTAACCTTGGATTAAACTACGATGAACTTATTTCTCAAAACTTCCAATTTTTCATCGTTATTTTGTATTTTTTTTAATAAATTGAATAAGTGTTGCTATTTCCTTCGATCTGCTGTGGTGATCGTTAAGGAATACAGAATCCGGTGTTGTTAAACCTGAAAGATTCTCTAAGACTTCAATTGCTTTAAGTTTTTACTGGTTGCATAAATTTATCAGATAGAAATAATTCATGAAAAGATTCTTATGTTCTTTGATTCGATGTTAATGATTTCTTAAAATCAACTTGCACTACAATTAAGCAAACTATTTGTTCTGAAGTTTTTAAAGATATAATAAAATCCCTGAGCTGTTTTATTTGAATTTAATGTTGATCTATTCACTATATGAATCCAATCAGTCACTTTAATTAATAAAATCTGTTATGCTAGGGGTTACCTTTCATGTCAACATATTAATATTATCACTATCGGCCAGTTCAATCATGATCAAGATTTTCTAATTATTAATTATATTATTGCTTATTATCATTATAATATTATTACTATTAATATAATCAAATTAATACATATTAAATTAACGACTTACGTCATTTCTATGAAATTACATTTCAAGTATGAACACATTTTAGAAAAAATGAATAATTATATAGTTTCAAAAAGCAAGTTTTCGATTGTACAACTTCTTGTCAAATCTTGCTTACTTAATTTCAGCCCTTACAACCATTGGGTCAAAATACACTCACGGCATTTTTATTCTTTTTTTTCACGAATTCGAACTATTCCAAGGTGTAAACATGACCAATCGCAAGAAAAACTTAATAATTTTAATATGTAAGTGCCCCTTACATCTGTGTTTAGAAGTTGATGGAATTTCAGGATAGATGTACGTTACTGTTCATAATGGTACTAGTAAGAAATATTAAAGGAAATTAGTATATTTTTTACCGTTATTGGTAACGTGATTTGAAATCCTTAATGCTGCAATTTAAATTTTACAACCATACATTTAAATTCTGCTCTCACCTCCGAATTCTTCAACGATGCTGATGTATGAAAAATGCAGTTAACACATATTGAGGTCAAACATAACAACATTGTTCATATGTTTAACATTTTCGCAAAAAATATAGAACTAATGAAGTATACCTCGCCCTGACGCTAAAGCTTTTGTACCTATATAAAATGTTGTGATTACAGTAAAAAAAACGTTTAAAATGATAAATAATAGATTTATTTGAAAGTTTGAATACAGCTTCTTCCGTTACGACGTTAGTTATGAAAATATAACCTGCAACATATGTTTCTTGTGTTGGAGAACGGCAACTTAAACGTAAAATCTATTGCGTATAATAACAGACGTGCTAACTCCCGCAGGTCTAACAAAGACAGCGTCAGCATTTTTTTAAAGACCTCCCTTCAAAATTATAAAATAACTCCCGTGTAGCCCTATAACTTGGTACGCATAATTTTATGAGAAAAAGTTTCCTCAATTGTAGTGTCTGAAACCAGCATCTCCAACTATCGTTGTTTGATAGTGCAGTAAGTAGGGATCTTGATTATAAAGATAAAACTCTTGAGTTCGGCCCAAAACAATAATTTATTTTAAAGAAAGTAAAAAGGAACTCAAAATTGATGCTGTCTTCCGTTTGCATTGTTACTGTCACAACTCGAAATCTGAATTTCAAATCGACGTGAATTTCATAGCCATTTTTGGTACCGTAAATTTTTTGGAATCAATCGTAAAAATTTTTGCAATAAAAGTCCCCTATCCACTTCTGAAAGATTTCTTAAGAGGCATCGTAGTCTGTAGGATTGTTTCCAATGACGAACTTAAATATTGATTGACTCACAACGGGGTAATGATCATATAATCAATTGTGGGACAAAAATTTAAATCCCGGAAAACACTTTTTTTTCTCACAAAATACTTTATATCTGATTATATGGCTTCACAACAGTTATTTATAGTATTGAAGAATGGCCGTGCTAAATTTAAAAAAAGATCGTTAAGCACAAGTCTACCTGAACCGCTGGCTCAGTTGGTTGCTGTTCCGTGACACTGCCCGGCATCTGACAGGGTTATTTGTATCTGCTACTGATGACGGAAGAAGTTTTCATAAGCAGGACTTGGCTGGATTGGAGAGGTGGTGGTGCACAATTCGTAATCATCTGCTTATGTGTCTTGGGTTAATTCAAAAATCTTTTCACAGTGCGTTTGCATTGAGCGCATACGGAACTGTTGATTCTATCTTCGTCTGGACATTCATATTTCGGTTTTCCATGGTTTTCAGAAATCACTCTAGGCAAATTCCGGGATGCTTCCTACAGAAGGCCATAGCCAAATTCCTTACCCTTTGTCCCATGTTGCCTCTAATAACTTCGACGTCGACGAGTTGTAAAATCCGATGGAAAAAAAACTCCCGTATTAAGAGTCATACTTAGGAAGTGATAGATAATGACAGATAAGTTCCCGGATTCGGCTATAGACGGCGATGATAGTGGAATTAATTTTAAAAAATGTGACCATCACTCATTTTGTAAATTTACGACTTAGAATACGTAACCAATATCTCCAGGTATGGAGATAGGGAAGGTTTGGAACATATCCAAGTTGTTTCATATACATTATAGCGAGTAGGAACTACGTGTCATTGCATCTGGTCATGTACTGCAGGTTGAAAATTCGTTCCATCGCCAGCGGACGAATAAGATGGGTGATATGCGATGGATGGGCTAGCATAGCCACTGTGCTTTAACTGCCTCGGTCACGATTTTTTTTTTTTAACTGCTTTACGTCTCTTTTTAACATCGAGGTCTTTTAGAGACGGGAAAGGATGGGAGGCAAGGATGGGGGCAAGGAATGGGAAGGAATTCGGCCATGGCCTTTTGAAGGAAGCATCCCGGCATTTGCCTGGAGTGATTTGGGGAAACCATGGAAAACCCAAATCTGGATGCCCGGACGGGGATTCGAACCGCCGTCCTCCCGAATGCGAGGCGAGAACGCTAACCGTTACACCGCCCCGCTCGGTCTCGGTCACGAGGCTGGTTAGTGAAACAGAAGATTAAAAGGAGTAGGCGCAGGGGTGAACGGCTACCCTGAAACAGGTTTCAAGATGCTTTTCCGTAATAATCAAGGGTCAAAAACTTTCGGTCGCAATGGTTTATTTATTAAACAGAATAACAGAAAGCTTACACGGCTCCTAAAATGACGTTCACTGTTTGCAACACATCAAAAGCAAATAAATATTTTTTTGACAAATAATAGTTTTTGTTCGTCTCCTATTTTCTGTATTTTTTTTTAAAAAAATACGTTTATTTAGTCAGACTTTGCAAAAACAGTTCTTTGTTACATAAAAGATGCATCAAATCCGACATATTTTACGATTAACGAAACCCCTCTACGTAGTAATTAATGTCATAAAAAGAACGATTGCCATGTGGCAATATGACTTAAATGCATCTTCCTAGTTTTATTTATTTGCATTCACTGCTTATTTTTAATTATTTTTCTACCCTGTTTGCTCATACCCTGAATTACTTCCTGCACTTTTCTTTCTTTTCTGTATTATGTCAGTTACAAATGTCATTTTTCACATTCTCTGTTAACGTTTTTGTGGTTGTTGAATCTTCACGTTCTCTCGCTATTTCATAACAGAAATAGTATTTGGCATTCATGATCATACAGCCAGCTCCCATTACCAATCGTCTCGTTTTTGTCATTAATTACCAACGCTCGTTCTCACAAAGTAAGTACAATTCATGGCAGAAGCAACATGGATGTACTTGTTATGATTCAAACCAGCGGATCATATAAAGCGTGATCAACCCGCTAGCGACAGATAGCGTGAATCGATGGACAAGGTAGAGCTCTCAACTCGGCACGTTGTGCGTAGCAGCTTGCTCAGGCACTTTGACTACCGTGTACATATAGTCGACAACCGTGTATGAAACAAGCGATATTAATTTTACACGTCATTCCGAACGTATCTACAAGGGGTGATCAAATGAAAAGCTACGAAACGACGTAAAAACTTAACAGCTAAATATTTGCATATCCCGCCATGGGAGAACGTAGCGAGACATCTCGGGATGCGATTGGAGTCTCTGACTGAGATCGGAGCATGCGCGGGCGCCCGCATGCGCAGTAGAGAGCAGAGGCTCTTATAAAAAGCGGCGTCCAAATGATGCGGCAGTCCGTATGAGGACAGGATGGCGTACAGGTGGGGGATGTGTACTGTGAGACAATTCGATGCCTACGCAGGTCCATCAAGAACAAAATACCGGGGCTGCTCACGGAGGGTGTGGTTCTGCTCCATGATAACGCGCGTCCACACGTCTCCAGAGTCACACACATGGAACTGGCCAAGTTCAAGTGGGAGACGCTGGACCATCCGCCCTACAGTCCGGACATGTCGCCCTGCGATTTCCATGTGTTTGGTCCACTGAAGAAACACCTGAAAGGGAAGCGCTTCAACTCGGACGACGTACTCAAGGACGCTGTGAAGGACTGGGTCTCGTCACGGCCACAGGAATTCTGGGAACAAGGAATCTTGCGGCTTGTTCATCAGTGGGATCGTTGTGCTCAGACCTATGGTGCATATTTTGAATAAAGTCTTCATTTGTACCCACCGTGTCATTTCGTACCTTTTCATTTGATCACCCCTTGTACGTGTGCGGTGATGGTCTCGATATCTTGAAAGCGAAATCTTAACGTCGGGAAATATTTTAACTCTCAGTTGATGCAAGTTCGCTTTGTACTAAATGTGAATATGCAGATGTGATCACGATGTATACTTTCATAGTTTAAACCGGATGAATATTTTTACTATGGATAGCCACTGTATCGAATAGGTACCTGAATTCTTGTGTGCTACTTAAATCGAGAGGGAAGTCAATTTAGATTCCGCACTAAAAAGTGAACTTCAAACACAAACTGAACGAACCTTTCGCGCGGTTCACAGCAATACGTTTTTTTTTTCCTGTACGGTGAGGCATTTAGAATCTAAAATTGACTCGTGGTGTCTGCCTTTCGATACATTCGATGCCATACTTAGGAGCCTGTAGATGCGTCTATTGTGTCGTAGGAAAATAATGAACTCCACCATCTGCTACGTACTTCATGTAAGTTAGGCAAATACTGTTCAGGGATATTGTTACACTATATGACGTATTTTTGTGTGTGTGTGTGATTTTATCGTAGGTACTTAGTGTAGAGTTGTTCATCTGGGTCTACAGTATTCCGTGGTGTCTCACTACTTGTGGGACCTGGATTGTCATCCACGGTACCCTATCTGGCCCTGGCATTGCTTCCACTTGGGCCGAGCCTCTTATTTCAACTTCCCTCTCGATTACCTTCCTCAGCTCTTGTAATTTTCTGACCCTCACGGTGTTTTAGGGTTATGGAAAGAGTATCGACGATAGGTAAAAGCGTGCCGAATCCGGAGCCTGCCTAATTGAGGGTGTCAACTATAAGGACAAATACAGAGGTTCAATGTTTTTTAAAAAAAATTATATATGTTTGCCCTTACAATTTACCAGTAGCTGTTATATTCAATGGAATAGAAATTCATGATGGAGAAAATGACTTTGTTAAATAATACGGTCAGAGGCTTCAAAAATGAGAAAATAAAATCTTAATGTGTTGACTGCTGGTGACTTTGCCTTAATGACACTCGTTTGTAAGCAGCCTGAGAGGAACGGTGTGGCCAATTAGGTTCAAGGAAAACCTCGATAGTCCATGTCTTAGTTCTGCCTTGTTCAACCGACTTACAGGTAGCGCTGAAGCAATATCGCTTTCAGGCCTTTATGCTAAATGGATTCGAATCAGCTAAAGTTTTTGCTCGAAAACAAAATGAGAAATTTCGCCGAACACTATTTAATAATCCCAGGACAAAGAAACAACTGACTATCGGGAACGTCAAGAGAAATCCAAATTAAAACAAGCCGCCCACAACACAATTGTGAAACTTGGATCGGAAACTTATACAAAACACCATACACTTTTCAAATAAAATTTGATGAATTAACTTTACGGCAACCATTATAGTTGCTAGAGTTACTTTTTCATTGTCAATACAGGCGAAGTCAATGGAAATTAATAAGTGTTGGAACAAACTCGCTAGCCAGACTTAGTCACAAAATAACGGAGTACTCTATGATGTACATGTCAGACAATTGTTTTCCAGCAACGATAGCTGCTTCTTTCTTATTTCTGTGTTCCAGGATAACCTGCAATGGTGGAGTTAACTGCTCAATCTCAAGACAGTAACTTACGAAAGGACCACAAACTCCTTCGGCATCAGACGACGCATTCTCGCAACTGATCCTCTTCAAGAGGCAATTTAACATTATACGGAGTGATTTGTTTGAACAAATCATGTAATAGAGATACATTATTTCTGTTAATTGTGAGTTCCCTAGTCCCTGAGACCGGTGAAGATGCTACTGAACTACGGTGGACGTCGAGGTCATTAGAGGCGGGAATCGACTGGGGACAAGGAAGGGGAAGAAATTCAGCCATGGACTTTTGAAGGAAGCATCCCGGCATTCGCCTGGAATGATTTGGGGAAACCATGGAAAACCCAAATCTGTCTGGACTATGTAATGGTATCTTCCTTGTTTCAATACTTTGTGGTTCGCTGTCTATTATTGAATTTGCGAGTTTAAATATTGTGCAATAGATACTTCCTTCCTATATTCTTCCTATAACTAAATTTTGAAGGAAAGGAACCTGGATAAGGACTTCAGACTTCAGGTAGTTCTCGCCACACGAAATACTTTTACGATATCATAATTAAAAGCTGTAGAAAAGCATATGCTTTTTTATTACTCAACAAATTTGTTCTTCACCCGAAATGGACTAGAGGTCTGTCCGAAAAGTAGTACCAGTTTGCACCGTGCGCAGCGCTGCTGTCTCAACTAGTTTCAGTCTACTTAGATGTGTGCGAAGTTATGTTCCGCCGTTAATGCTTTTCCTGTTTCTGTTAGCAAACATTTAAAACGTATAAAAAATGAGAACGCCGCCAGTTGTTAAGTGAGATCTGTTATTAGATTCCTTAACGCAAGAAATGGGCAACCATGGAGTCGAAATTTCAATTCGGAGAGAGAGAACGTCCATGGTGACGAGCGTACAGGACACCCGACAGTCATTACATTTGACTTGCTGCATTCAGTAGATGAATTCATAAAGAATGATCGCCATACCACACTGGATGAAGTCAGTAAGCAATTTATACATGTTAAATTATTTGAAATACAGAAAATTTGTACAATATAGGCCCAGTGGCTTTGGTAGCAGCAGATTCAGGGGTTTCACGATGCACTGGTGGCGGAGAAAAACGCACCTCACACAGGATCACAAATGTTTGCATTTACATGGTCACTGTGTAAGAAAGTAGTGTAATATTTATATAAAGTAAAAAGTTTCTTTCAAAAATCTTTACAGATTGTTTTTAAAGTATTGAACGTGTATTACTTTCCGGACTACCCTCGCACATTGCTCCTTTTTGTAATCATTGCTCCTTTTCCTTCACTATTCTGTACGTCCAGTTGGGCAATGATTGAAATACGCTTTAGAATTGACGTTCTAATAGTGCCAACTTCCCACATTCACTCTATCATTTTTCTCCCCCTCGTCTGGCCAACCAATGCAGCAATGGCGGGGGGACCCGCGGCATCTAGACTATCACTTTCTAGCAATGTTACCAACTAAACATTATTATCAAACTTGACAGAACGAAAACCAATACAAACTTTTATCTAATTCAAAAGTGGAGTGGTTACCTTGTTACAACCATCACAGCGTCCGTTCCCCATAAGAAATTCTCAGTACACGAACCCAGAGTAAATAAGAACGTACTTACCACGATAATTACTGTGGTCGTAAAGTCCTAGAGATACAGTTTTTACTGGCTGCGCAATCAGCCCCGATCGGAACTGCTTTAGCCTATTCTGGTAATTCTATCGGGTACAGGGGAACTACAGTTTAACGTGGAATCCGAACCACGAAAGCGTTTTGGCGTGGTTCACATCACACAGCAAGCTGTGCCAGAGGTGAAGGTCGAGGACCTTCGAAAATTGTAGCCGAGACCGGGATTCGAACTGGGGACCAATCGACCTCCTGTCAAACGCCTTAACCACTGAGCCACCAGGTCACTCACGATAATAAGTTACTAACTTTTGTGAAATACATCACATTCATCATATAAACAGTTCTGGCTAACATTAAACATACAGCACTCTAGCTGAAATGATCAGATGTTGGAAGATTGTAATTTGTAAGTACAAATAAAGGCAATATAACTTTCAAAATTGATTCAGGTGAATATCACGGTTACACCTTAATTAAAGTCCTAAAGCAGGCCCCTTGTTGCATTTTAAGACAAGCCAGTGAAATACTATTCTTACTTTGATTGCGGTAATAGGATTGATAAGGTCAGGGAAATAAGGTGCCGTACTGATATCTGTATGAATTCTTTTTTCCTCGTGTTTTAAGAGTTTGGAATACACAGATTGGAACGAGCGTGGTGGGTGGGCGGTAACGCTCTGGCCTCGCATTTGGGAGGACGCGGGTTTGAATCCTTGTCGGGCTATCCAGATTCATGCTTTCCCCAAATTACTCCAGGCGAATGCCGAGATAGTTCCTTCAAAAGGCTGTGGCCTGATTCCTTCCGGTTCCTTGCCCCAATTATTTCCCGCCTCTGATTATCTCGACATTGATGAGGCGTAAGGCCATAAGCAAAAAATAAAAAGGTAAAAAAAAAAAAAAAAAATAAAAATAAACAAATTTAAAAAAAAATGCACAGAATGGAGATTAGTTTTGGCTCAAATCACATAATACTAATCACACGTTTCTGCTAAATGCGGAGTATGGATGTGGATCCACAGATTTTTACATAACGAATTTAAGTATCATTTTTTTTTCTCCGTGGCCTTACTACCATCACAGCAGTAATTTCTTTTGAACGTGACCATTTACAAAACAATGAAAAATAAAACTTTGGGGACAGTTTACAACTGGAACTATCTTATGTATCATAGCTTCCAGATACGATAGTAAAATTCTAGTAATCATGAAGTGTACTGTGTTACTTGCTTAGTGCATTTTTCGGTTCTTATTTAACGTAAGGTTTTCCTAAATTTGAACAACAATTTGAATTTAGCAAATGATGAAATAAAAAAATGGCGGACTTGCAACACTGGGAGAAGTTCTGGCGTGTCCCATGATTTTAACCACCATCGCGTAATGTAACTTGTTCCGCAGATATGACGAATGTGTATGTAATAGTGGAAAAACACATTATTATTAAATTATTTACAAAATAAAACCGGAAACCTTCAGATATTTGTGAAAGGCTCAAAAGAGAATTTGGCGATGAAATTTTTTCAGGCATAAACTTATTAAAACTTTTAGAGCTTATCTGCACCTGCCAAGAAAACTTCGACAGCAACAAAAGCTTGTTTTGGTACGAATAGGTTGGCCACCGAAAATATAATACTGATCATAATGATTTCAAGCACGTGAAGCTGTCACCACGCCCGGCTCAGTGGCGGGGGAGCTTAAGTATTGCCATCTGTGTGCCAGACATGTAACTAGTGTTTTGGTTTGTGCCGGCCCTGGCAATGTAGGGACTAGCCCGATGGCTTCGCTTTGCTGGGGTCGTCGGTTCGACTCCGGTCCCGGGCATTGGTGATTTTAATGACATATATAGTACCAGTCTTGTGTTACCTATACTTAGTATTGCAGAAGCTGAAACACTAGAAGATTCACAATAACTCTTGAACGGACTGTTTGGCCCATTAGCCGAATAACATATTATACTTAAAAATGTATTTATGTTTGTGAAATGTGTAGTTAATGAGGCGGATATTGGGGGCCGCTTCAGTATTCGCTTACGATAAATCGCCCAAAGAACGCAATCAGTACGGTCGATGCTTGGGGCACACGGAATTTGAACCCGGGAGCGTTGTACGTCCGCGGTTACAGACTGTTCAGTTAACAGAGGCGGCTCAAGGTCGGTCTGCTCTAGTGTTGCCAACCTTTAAACTAGCTGCCCACCAGATTCATTTCCAAAAACCACCAGAAAACCACTAACAAAAATCGGCGCTACACTCATAACCACTAAATATTCCACCAAACAAATATTTGGTTATTACAAAAGAAAATAATGGGTATATTGGTAAAACAGTTACATTTATTATTAAATAATACACATTAAATTTCTGTGTAAATGATCAGTACAGCATCAGGCAATTAGTAATTATACGAATCATCAACAAATTATTTAATCAATTGCTATTCTATACTAACTTTTCTCCTTCAGATAAATAATTTTTTTCGGTGCCTTCATCATCAGTAAATTCATACGATTCTTCGGTACCAATATGCTTTATTACAATACATTAATAGGTATTTCAAAGTTATTGATCGAGTAAGGGAAAGTTGAAAGTATTTATTTATTCAAACGTTTCTATTAATAATTTTCATCAATTAATTTTATTGGTTGAAGATAATAAATATTTTCTGGTCTAGTAGAACTTGAATGGTTTAATCATTTTTAAAGTTGAATATCACATAGTCAGTGTTCATATTTGACTAAATCAGTGATCATGACATTATAGAATAGCGACCATTTTTTATAATAAATGGACATTATTAAATAAAATAAACGAAAAAATCGATTAAATTCTTAGAAATCTTAATCGATAATAATCAATTCAATTAGCTGTTATTGAACCCTTTAACGTGAAATGAGAAACATTCTCAGTCAACGTGAATGTTTCCTACGCAGTAAAAGTAAATACTACTGAAATAAGGTAGAAATATATTTCGAAAAGTGTAAGTGGCTTAGTATTTGAGTTATCTTTTCACTAATTGAAAGTGAATTCTACTGAAGCACTAGAAAAAAACCACTAGGAAAAACCACTAGCCACTAAAAACAACATTTCTCCACTAAAAGGGGGGGGGGGTATAAACCACCAGTTTTAGTGGAAATCCACTAAGTTGGCAACACTAGTCTGCTCTATCCCCACCCCGCTGCCCTCATCCCTCCATGCGAAGGGGAAATTTACTAATCGCCTACTTGGTCACAGCGTTGAGATCGAAAAGGTATAACGGGAGGGGGCGGTGAGATGATGAGCGAGGCAAGGGCAACATGTCCTTGAGCCGTCAGTTGAGTGTGAACAAGGTATAGTGTGGTGGCGCCTTAAAGCGCGCAGACGGGTTGGACGAGTCAAATATGGAATTATGGCATTGGAAATAACAGTATGTATACTACTTGTTTTATTTTCGGTTTTGAATAAATAACACATTATGGTTTAAATACCCACGAATAAAGCTGTGCGTTTTTAAAGTGCCACTACACTGGATCGTGGAGGTGCAACTTGTCCACGTTCAAATCCCGGGACCGGTGTACCTGATTACAGTTTTTAGTTGGTTTCCCGTAATCACCTATGCTGGGAAGGTCCCCAATCTGTTCCTCCACCTAAATGATTTTAGTGCGGTCTTTTAGTGGGGAACTCGAGGTCCAGGGTTCAATTTCCTGTGGTGTCAGGAATTTTTACGGGCCATGAATATTACAGGACGGTCCACGGTAAACTGAAGGTCCTGCCACGACAAAGACGGAATGCGTGGCAAATTTAAACTCTGTCACTTGGCGGCCAAACTACTCTTCGGTGTCTCCCGGCCAACGTTACCAAACACATTTAATTTTATTTACATTTTACAAACAAAATATGCAGTAATCATAGAGAACACAGCTTACAGGTTTTGGAACAGTTGGTGATATTTCAGCTCCTCCGTAAAGATATTGCTCACGGCAGAGGCACGAGACGTCAGCAATCAAATCTCTCCCACTAGGCGGCCCAGTCCGAAGGAAGTATCCAGGAAAAACAAGCCATACCAAAAAACCCATGTGTACACGCGCAAGAAGTTTTTTACTGCGGATTTTTGTTTATGTTTTTAATGTTTCTTTCGTTCCTGAGAGGACGGACCATACTGTCTTTAGTGCATTTTTGCAGTAAATAGGAACTTTGTGCAAGTTACTCTAGTAAGCAAATAAAACAAAAATAAATAAACAAAAAACAGCTACTAAGCAAAAAAGCAACTAAGGATACTGTTGTGTGTATCACTACGTTATAAAGGCGTCTCCTCTGGATGTAAATATACCGTCTGACGTCATCAAATGATTTTCAATGACTATTAAAACAATTTAAGCTTTACTATTTTTATACAGTTTAGACACAGCTGGGCAGAAAACCGTTAATACGTTAAACTTTAACTAACCTAATTAATAAAACTGAAAAATTTAATTTTCAATTTAAACAAAAAAAAAATCATTAACGATCCTCTAACTTCCCTTAAATTTAACTTTTGTTAACTTTAGTCCGTTAAATTGATATTTGACGTGAATGTTTTGATTAACTGTGCCCACCTGTGAAACATGTATTTTTTATACACATACACGCATAGAGCTACCTCGAAACGATGTAGCAAATACTAACTGTTGAACATGAGCTTAAGTGACAGTGGACTGTATCGTAGCTGCTTATACCGTTAAGTGTACATGCGCTGTATGTGTTATAACAAATTTTTCCCTGGCGTGGCCAAAAAAGTTTTACTTCTTGTAAAATCTGATAACTTGGCCCTGGCCTCGCATTCGGGAGGACGCGGGTTCGAATCCCAGTCCGGGTATCTAGATTTGGGTTTTCCATGGTTTCCCCAAATCACTCCAGGCGAATGCCGGGATGCTTCCTTCAAAAGGCCATGGCTGAATTTCCATCCCGCCTCTAATGACCTCGACGTCGACGAGGCGTAAAGCCATAAGTAAAAAAAAAAAATCTTGGCCCTTCCTGTATTCTGGGTGTAATTGCTTCTACTTGCACTTGGATCTAACTGTAAGTCTGTGCTTACACGCGTAAATCTTACACAATGCGTGGTCTCGACTAGCCGGTTACAACTGAACTTGGTTTATTATAAAGCTAAGCCGATTCATTGGTGTGTTAGAGAAACGAGAGAGACATCGAGATGGCAGATTTAAAATAAATCTCCATCGTGCAGCCCCGACAAGACTTCGAACGAGATGGAAACATAGAAATTAACATTTGGACAAGGTGCTTCACCAGAAGAGGCTTATGACTAAGACGACACGGATAAGTGACAGTAGGTAGCGCGAGGTTACGAATGGTTTCGGTATGCACCGGAAACTGGTAACTGTAGACTCCAGTAAAGCTTATTCATCGCAGCATTCTATCACACAACATTGGCGGCGACTTCAGAGTATCAGCTGGACTGGAGGCGAAGAAACGAAATTCATACTCTGAAACAGTTTACATCTGTCCGAATGCTCTTCAAAAGTCAGTGGAATACTTAATGTTTCGAATGTTAGATGTCTACTCTAAAGATATTAGACCGATCTTTCCAAGGGTATATCCGGACACTGAAATTTCTGTTCAACATAAACTTTAGGAAAAACTAATCATTTATGAAATTTAATAAATTCTAATTCAAATTGGTTGTTAAATGCCCCGCGCATTCCACTCTTAGCAATACCTCCATAGATCAAACGAGCACTAGAAAAGCTATTATACAGACTTCACCATAGCTATCACACTTGTAGTATCATAGACATATCCTATGAACGTGTACATTAATGTAAGTAATAATAAATCTGATATACAAAGAGCTAAATTCGTTTATTTCGCCCGTTGAAACTGTATTCAAGCAAGAACAAAGTGGCCATGACGCGTCACAGTGTACGATCTAATTTTTTTTTAAATAAGAAAGCTTGGAAATCATAAGAACAATTACAAAATTTTCAATAATTAATTTTTTAAATTAAAGCACTGTATTATTCACATCCTTATGGTGAAATTCTGTGTGCTTGCATGTGTGTCGAGAGTAATTTGTACGGAACTATATCAAAAATTGCTGATGCCATAAACTTTAATTTATCAGCTAACGAAACATAAATCGAATTCTTGATTCGACAATACCTTTTTTCTTCTTTTTTTATGGTTTTATACCTTGCCGACGTCGATGTCATCAAAGGGGTTAAACGATTCGCGGCAAGGAAGAAGAAATAATTCAGCAATGGCCTTATGAAGGAACCATCCCGACATTCACCCGGAGTGATTTCGGAAGACCATGGAAAACTGAGATCTGGATTCGAGCCCGCGTCCTCCCAAAGGCCATAGCGTTACCACTCGTCCACCTCGCTCGGTCCATCGCAATTAAATTGTATTTTCATATCCCCCTTAGCTGAACGCACTATACAGATCGTTTCACTAGCATCTCTCTCACATAACCTGTCACCTGACGCTGCCTCCAAGCATGCTCACCCATCTCCTCATTCCTTATCGGGTAAATTTATCCTACCGCAATTGACTCTTCTACCAAGGACTCAGCCAGTCATACCAACGGGCAGGTCACTGGCCGAAGTGTCACACAAGACGTCAGGTGGACAACTTCCAGAGACTGGACAACAAGAAAGCAGAAACTGAACCCTTATAAGAGAACCGATTTCTCATTCTCCTACACACCCATAGAGAGCTAAGACTTGAAATTAATACAGTAAATAAGGGCTGTACTATCCTGTGTTAGAGAGCAGATTCAGTCACCAGTTGAACGGGAAACAATTTGAGTTATTGTAGTGTCATTAAGATACGTTTAAGACGTTTGAGGATTGGTAAAAGCTTTTATGGGTTATACGTGAGACAAGATTCTAAAATTTTGAAGTCAGGTTTAAGACCACTAGGTTAGTGATTATTTATGATCCACAAAAAATGATTAGCGGCAATAAAAACAAACAATGGTGAGAAACAAGATGGGGAAGGTGGGTGGAGTGAAGGCAATGCTGTAGGAAGCTTTCGAGAAGTGAAAGAAAATTTCAGCCTCAAATGTAGACGCAAGGACAAGGAATTAGTAGGGCTTATGCTACAATTTGATGATAATATGACATGATATCAGACCAAAGAAATAAATCGAATGTAGTGCAGCAGAAATGTCAATAATAGCAATCATTTAAATGATAATAATTGGAAAAGACAACGTCGGGAATTTACGACATATATTAGCAAAATTAGCAACAAAGATAACCATTTAAAATTAAAATTCTTCCTGTATTGTACAGCGGGATGTTTGTCGGAGCGCGTTTAAGTGGAACATCGGTTACGGAAACATCAAACCTTTTGGGGTTTGCAAGGAGTACGGTATCAGCCCTTATGACAGCGTACACGAAAGAAGGTAAGACGGCGTCTTCAAAGCACAACAGTGGCCGAAAGTCAAAGTTTACTGATAGGGATAGACGGGTCTTGAAGCGCATAGTAGTCCGAAAGCACAAGCAATCGTTATTCTGCATGGTAGAATAAAATTCAATCACTATCTAAGCATTATAGGGGATCATGTCCACCCTTTTGTCCAGACTGTATTCCCTTGAGAGCGACCGCTTTTTCAAGACTACAACGCCCCTATCCACACTGCTAGGTGTGTTCAAGCATGGTTCGAAGAGCATGACGATGAAGTTGAACATCTTGCATGGCCCCCTCAGTCTCCGGACTTGAATATTATTGAACATTTATGGGAATATTTGGAGACCATCCTCCTCCATCCAGCCTTTCAGAATTAGAGACCGATCTGCAGGAGGAATGGCTTAATATACCTTTAAATATTGTCCATGACCTTTATGCATCTATCCAACGTCGCATTAAATCTGTACTTCAGTCAAAGGGTGGTCCAACACCCTATTAATAAATATTTTGCATTATTTCACAGGTGTTCATATTATTTTGTCCTTCCCCTGTATGTGGCCGGTCCACTCATCACTGGACAACACACGGTTGAGTCAGTCCAACGTAATACCGATTACGTTTACACGGAATGCACCAAACTTATGAATTACAGAGTTAGAGGCACTTCTCAATGAATACAATCATGTAGATGGTCTGAAAAAGGTTATGAGTGCATATTTTCTCAGACCTCTCATTATTCAGGACTAGGTGTAAGCTCGTGTCCGTGCTTTCGGTATGGTCACGGTTCTAAAACAGTTCCCAGTTTGCAGACGGATTCAGGTAGGTAAATGCCTACTGTAACCATTGTCCGCCTTTCGGACTTAGCTGTCATGGCAGATGCAAACATGACAGGGAACTGCTTCATTTCCATTTGAAAAGCAAGATCATCGTCTCTGTCGTGTTTTCGGAAGACTACGCGTGGAATAACCCTGGACACACCCTCTCGGCAGATTGGCAATAATCAAGTTGGGAGTTTTTAGGGATAAAAATAAGTTTTAGGGATAAAAATGAGTTTTAGAGATAAAAAAAGAGTTTTTAGAGACAAAAAAGACTTTTTATGGTTAAAGTTCAAGACTGCGTGACCTGATCTATCAGAGATATGAACTTGTCATGTTTTTGACCCAAAGGTTCGCTTATTTTGAAGAATTTGCGTGGATTTTGAAGGGATTTGGAAGTTTTAGAGAGGTGCAGAGACATTGTCACTATGTATTAGAAGATATTACAGTGTCCAAAAAAAGAAGAAAGTTGTCATCGTTGGATACATCACGGACATCGAGCTACTATTCTTTCTTCCCAATCTTACATCACATTTGTGAAATGTTCTTCACAAGCAGTTTTATTCAGTGGACAGAGGTTGTTATCAGATTAAGGAGCGTCCATTAATTACGTGAAGTGAAATGGGAGGGGGGGTCTGGCGAAATCTAACGAAAAGGGGTGGGTTTGACAGAAATATATATTTTTTTTTTAACTGCTTTACGTCTCTCAACAGCGAGGTCTTTAGAGACGGGAAAGGATGGGGGCAAGGAATGGCAAGGAATTTTGCCATGGCCTTTTAAAGAAACATCCCGGCATTTGCCTGGAGTGATTTGGGAAACCATGGAATACCCAAATCTGGATGCCCGGACAGGGATTCGAACCGCCGTCCTCTCGAATGCAGGTACAGAAATCTCATCTCTCGTCATCTTTTTAATTCCTTGAAGAACAGTAGAGCTAAGAAAAAAAGTCTACAAAACTACGAAGATCCCAAGGTTAAAGGGAGATACCGAGCGTGGTGGGTGAACGGTTAACGTTCTGGTCTCGCATTCGGGAGGACGCGGGTTCCAGATTTAGGTTTTCAATGGTTTCCCCAAATAACTCCAGGCGAATGCCGGGATGCTTCGTTCAAAAAGGCCATGGTCGAATTCCTTCCCGTTCCTTGTCCTCAGTCCCATCCCACCTCTAATGACCTTAGACTTGAAGAGGCGTAAAGTAAAAAAAAAGTTAAGGGGGTTATAACTGCCCGTGAAAACAGGAAAATTTAAAAAATAAAATGTCTACAGAACTTTCGAGGTCATCAGCAGGAGGTGGGCCCTCCAGATCTCAAAACAAGCGGGAGGGAAAGGGGTGTCCAAATTTTCGAAAAAACTCCACACATAATTAATGGAGCCCCCTTATGGAATACTGCCTATTGAAACCTTTCGCTAGGAGGTTAATCGAATCTTGAAATTGCAGTTTATATCGGTCATTAGGTGGTTTATTCTTTCACCAAAGAATTGCCTTTGATTCCTGAAAGTATCTTGATATGTCAGGTTGTTACTTCATTGTAAATAATTGCTGAATACATACAAATATACTTTTACTATCTCGAGGAAATTTTCGTGAATATTAGACTTCTTTCTCCAAAATGTGAAATTACAAGCGGAAGAGCTTGGACGCTGTAACTGGTGATTTAATGAGGAACAATATCTCCTGTATTGAAGATAATTATTTAGGATTAACATCGCCCATTACTTCATCCATGTGCACCACAGAAGTTATAAAGCGCTTCCTCACCTCCTGTGTCTTGTATTTAAAGTTTAAGTGGGCGTTACGTAAATTGTTTTATGTATTTCACTTCCTGATATTGGTTTCTTCAACCCGTTTACCAAGACCAGGTTTTTTCCAACGCTGTAAACCTGTTGAAAATAGTACTCTCACTATACAGTGTATTAAATGTAATACAATTATACACTATATATTTTAATTTTATTCAATAAACGGTAATACTCTTGCAAATTATTTATTTATTATAGTAGTAGAATTTCATAGTTTCACACTTCGATTCCTACTATCGATACTTAGCTTTTGGTATACTTTAAATACACATATTTTTTCTTCTGCTAACCAACTTCATATTACTTATATAATAGTATCTCTTCCGCTCCACCAAAATTTCCCCATCATCTGAGTGTGTCTCTGGATTCAACAAGTCAAAGAGTCTCCTTCTCTCCAGGCTTGATGATCTTTGCCTTTTGCACTTAACATCGCATACTTCATTTTACATTTAAGAACTTTTTTTTATAAATATGATTTTAAACATTAATATGTACAGACAGTGAGGGCATGTGCAGTACCTCAGAAAGCTATCAGCCATTTTTCCTACGCCTTTTATATTACCACCATTAATTTACTAAAATTTGGCACGAATTATGTGATGAATCGACATCATGAACAAAATTAATCTGCATCATGCCTTAAGTTTTTATTATTAATTACATTATGTAATGATTTAGTATCATGGATAAAATTCGAAAAAAAGTTGAAAGTAGAATATAAACAATTTACAGAGGTAACACAGACTGTAAATGATTATGTGGAGCTATGTCCGCATTTTTTTTTTTTTTTTTTTGTAACTGCTTTACGTCTCTTTTTAACATCGAGGTCTTTAGAGACGGGAAAGGATGGGGGGCAAGGATGGGGGCAAGGAATGGGAAGGAATTCGGCCATGGCCTTTTTGAAGGAAGCATCCCGGCATTTGCCTGGAGTGATTTGGGGAAACCATGGAAAACCCAAATCTGGATGCCCGGACGGGGATTCGAACCGCCGTCCTCCCGAATGCGAGGCGAGAACGCTAACCGTTACACCGCCCCGCTCGGTGCTATGTCCGCGCCTATGCCAGTAGTGATCGCGTGATGCATTTTAACTCTTTACATTCTGATAAAAATTCTTCCCGTGTGATCTGCCGGATAAGTTCTTCTGCCCTGCACGGCGTTTCGACAGCTTCCTCCTCTGTCTTCATCAGATGGAATGAAAGTCGAAGTTGCTACTGCGACGACACCTACTCTCAATTCTGGCTCGTTTAAATATCCTGCCGTCAGAGGATGCATGTGAGGGCCGCTACGGAAGCTGCGAGCCTCATATCCGTCGGCTGACCGCAGGGGATTCATACTTTTTTTTATCTGCTTAATGTATCTCTAACAGCGAGGTCTTTAGAGACGGGAAAGGATGGGGGGCAAGGAATGGGAAGGAATTCGGCCATGGCCTTTTGAAGGAAGCATCCCGGCATTTGCCTGGAGTGATTTGGGAAACCATGGAAAAGATTCATACGAGCCAGAATTGCGGGGCACACACAGTTGGTGACGTGTCGCGCAGTAGCAACTTCGACTTTCAGTCCACCTGATGAAGACAGCGGAGGAAGCTGTCGAAACGCCGTGTATTTCAGAACACCCGGCAAGAATTTTTATTAGCAGTACGATGGGAAAGAATCAGTACTCACATCTTTACATTCTATCGTGGCGAACATTGCGCCAGACAATATTATACTAATAGATTGTATTATACAATTAAATCAGCTTTTGTTTCCTAGCATTCCGATATCATATCAAAACATAATGCAAGCTATCACTAGCACGGCATAAGATATCACTATACACAATTTTGATGAAATTGTTGGTTTTTGCTTGATTCGTGCACACATGTATAAAAATTCAATTATTTTGCATCTATATCATGGACGAAATATGGTACTAATAAGGGTAAAAAGTTTCCTATAAGTTAGCTGATGACATAAACTATCACTAAATTCACTATGTTTTTGTGTGGGGCGCGCATACATCGTCCCGGCATTCGTCTTGATAGCTGCGGAAAATCGCCTAAAAACCAGTCAGGACGGCAGGTAACGCGAGGGCTTGGGCTTCTGCAATACAGTTCCTCCTTTGGTACATAATAAGACCTGCCTGTAGGTATAAAGTATGAAATAAAAGTGCTTTGGAAGTGATAGATGAGGAAAGAAGTTTATGGAAGAGTCGTACAGAAAGAAGAGACAGGATGATAGGTCACACTTTAAGGCATACGGATTTGGTTAATTTGTTAGTGGAGGGAACAGTCGATAGTAAGAAGAGAAGATTAGAATACATGAAGCAGATAATTGAATTGAGGACATAGGTTGTAAAGGGAATGTTGAGGCGACGAGTTTAACGTAAGATGGGAGGATTGCATCAAACCAGTCAAGAGACTGATAACAACAACAAAAAAATTAACTGCAGACTAAAATCCAATAACAGAAGGAAGCAACACCCAACAAAGATACTGGAAGTGATAAAGCTTAAAGTTCGAAAATAGAAATATGTTTCTATGAAGTGTTTACCATTTCTTACAATATTTTTTTAAGGTTGCACTTACTACTACTGCAGCTTCTCCAGGAATAGAAATTTTTTAGCATAAAATGTTTAGTGTGAACTATGAATTTATAAAAGCGGCGAGTGCGGTGAACATCAGTAAATATTGCACACAGGGAATGATACATGTTTTTGAACTTAGTGCCATGGGACTACATTAAAAAACCAGATGGTGTAAGTAAACATCTTTCCTTCACTCTTAACTCATTGTTTTTCTTGTATAATTTAAACTGTGTTCATGTGTTCTTTTTTTCAATTTTATTAAGATGTAGTGATAGTTATTTTGTATAGTAAAGTATCTGGTTGTTAAGTTGGTACGCTGCGCGCGTGCGACTGAGAGAGGTGTAGAGAGTATCTCTGGAAGGTTTGATGGCGGGCGGAATACATGTGTGGTGTGGATCATCCATGCTTAAAAGAGGGAATTAATTATGTAGTTAATCAGAACAGTACTAGAAATTAATAAGTATGTAAGTGTAGTGATGGAAGGTGATTGTTTTGAACAGTGACAACTTATAAAGTGTACTGTGAAAGAGATTTATTTCGAGTAGTGGATACAAAATGAAACAAAGCATTTACTTTGTTTTGTTGGAGTGTAATGTGATTGAATAGCTACATGTGAATTGATATGAATAAACGTCAGATACAAGGAGAGTAACCTTTTTAATTTGAATCAGAATAGGTCGAATTAGCTGCTATATCTTTCAGACTGAGCGAGATATGAAGATTTTATTTGGTTCTGAGGTTTTTATTTGACACGGCATACAGCATAAGCAATTACATAAATTTAAGCTTACTTGTCAATTTCGTGACGAAGGCACATTGGTCAGATAATTACTGTATATCTTACACGTGGCTTCGTGATAAGAACGATAGCACTACAAGAATTTCTAATCGAGACGTAATATTATATTCATGTGACGTTCGCGAATTGACAAGAACTTTTTATTATTATAACTAATCATCGGTATATATCATTACAATGGATATATAAAGCACGGATTGAAAAGTGTTGGAATGAGAGGCGGAGTTTAGAAAAAAAAAAAAAGTTGCCAAAAGAAGAGCTGGGACGATCATTTATTTTTCTGACACTTAGCGTTGGCTTTGTTTTTTTACTATGGCTTTACGCCTCATCGACGTTAATGTCGTTAGAGATGGGAGAGGATAGGGGCAAGGAATAGAAAGGAATTCGGCCATGATCTTTTTGAAGGAAACATCCCGGCATTCGCCTGGAGTGATTTGGGGAAACCATGGAAATCCCAAATCTGGATGGCCGGACGGGAATTCAAACCCGCGTCCTCCAGAATGCCGAGGCCAGAGCGTTACCGCTCACCCACCATGTTAGGTTTGGCTTTGTTGTTAATAAATAAGGTAGAAGGGAACTACCGTAGAAGAAGACAGTTTATGTGAAGCATATCGAGTAAATCATTCAAGTTATTCAATTATGAAAACATTAGCACTGCGTAATAAGACGTTGCGAAGATCATCATATCATTCAAGGGACCCATGAACCACACAAAATGGAAACTCTACAAAATATATCGGGTAAGTAACAATTTTCTTTGAAAGACCTGAAACGATACTGCAACGAAATATTTATTATTTTGTGAAATCTGCCTTTGAATGTTGTGGAGCAATTTAAATACTTGAGTAAAAACTGATGGAAGAATGGAGAATGAGCGGGCTAAAAAGAATGGAACTTTTGGATTTGGGATGAAAGTGTGCCTAGAAAGGTCAGACTAATAATATTTAAATCATATTACACCCCATGGTAATTCATGCTGCCGGAACGAGGGTCATGACGGAGAAGAACTGGAGTTACGAGAAAGCTGGAGAAAGGAAATGTAATAGCTCTGTAGGTTGCGGCATCGTGACGGTGTTCGGGGATTAGCTGGTTCCAGTCCTGGTGTAGAAGAAATTTCCATCATCAGGACTTGGCTGGCAGGATAGGAGAGGTGGCGGTGTACAATTCATAATCAACTGGGTTAAACTCAACCCTCTCCGCAGTGCGCATGGAGTAAGGCCACACGATACTGTTGATTGCAATTCGTCGGTCGGATGGGGACGTTAAGCCTGGCGGCTCCATAGGTGTCTTTCGAAACAGCAGGCCTGAATGGGCCAGCATCATCTTCCCTCTTGAATCTCTCCTCAACAACACATTACACGGAACAGACACACTATCAGAGTCATCCACACCACAACACCTACGAACGCTGTCACCCCCGTTCATCTTCCCAGACCTTCCCATTGTGAGTTAAACATCCACCATGGCAACCGCATACGCCCCTACACGGGCAAGTAGTTCGTAAGAAGTGTATTGGCCCTAACGACGACATAGACTAACGATAGCGGATGTAAGGAAGAGGTTGGAAGATGAAAATCTGAGAGAAAGAAAACTAATATATTAGCATGAGAATGTCAAGAGGATGGCAATATTTGCAGGGCTGATGGAAGAGCAGCATGGTTTATGAAAATGACATAGAAGAAGAGCACGCGTGAGATGAAGAGATGATGTTAGAAGAGAGATTGAAAACAAAGCTGGGTGGAGACAATGAGAAGGGAATATTGGATAGACATAGGAAGTTTAGTCAATTTGCAGACACAGTGTATTGTAACGAGATGTCTGTCTATATATTGGAACGAGGGGAGCACCTCATGGATCATGGAGCTGGAACCCAGCGATGTCCAAGGACAAGTGGGACAACAGGATGATGGATTTAAAGGCGTCGCCAGGATCGGAGGATGACGACAGTGGACCGAGAATTAGATGGAAGTTTCTTCTTTGTGTTAATTCAGTATTGTGGAAGAGTACATTTATAAAAATTTGAATCCAGCATTGACATCAAACCGTCTTTTGTTTTTTTATTATCCAATTTGGGGTTATCCTGCCAAAGTAATGAGCAACGAAAACTTTGATTTAATACAATTTTCTTCAGAAACTAGCTGAGTCAAACTAATCAAATAACTTGGCGATGGCGGCAGAGCCTTTGATCGCTGAAAAGTCATGTATTATGAATCTTGTAGTGGCCTGACAGCCACCCCTTTGGGATGACCTTCGAAGTCACTCTGTCCAGCCGAGCGGTGAGACAAGGACAGATTGCCATAGGGATTCGTGGATAAGCGTCTACATAGAAATCGACGATTGTTCAGATGTGAGTCTTGTGATAGGATTATTACTTGGAAAATCAGGGCTAACCATGACTGAATATTTACATGTTTATTTATATCAGGTTCTGAAGGCATGGTACTGTACATATATTTACACATTCATGGAATTTAGCGATGAATAACGTTTTCTATTTCTATTACTGTCTGAAACTGATAAACTGGTGCAGTGGCGCCTTGCTAACCACCAGCAACATCATGGGAACGAGGAGAGAGAGAGCGAGCTTTACAACATGGGTAACTTTAACCCAAACACGACAGGACTATTGCAATACCTTGAACTTCTACCTAACTGAACCTATTCATCTCACAGTAGAGCCTACCTTCTGGTTTGCTGTAGAACATCTCTTGGGGTGCAATGGCTCCGTTCCGAGGCCGGAGCCTGGTAGCTTCTTCGTCGACTCCTGGCTGCTTCGTTGCTGCTTAATACAATGTGACGATCAGACAGACAACTCTACTTAGCTGTGCTGATGGTTTTACTGTGATAACCCCTACGCCACTCCAGCTCTTTGGAGAGGACAAACCCTGACATCACCTAACTGCATGTTGTCATAATGCCAGCTTGCGTTCTCGTTTCGGCGCCTGACAAACGCCGAATCGCTGACTCGTGCTCTACTTGCAGGTTGTGGTTCTCGTAACGTTGCTTAATTTTGCTCGCTTGTCTGTACTCGATCCCAACCTAAACAAATGTATAAATTTCCCAAGTAAAACCTCTAGTTTTACTGCAATGAAAGGACTTACTCGGCTAGATTCCAGAGAAAATCATATTAAAATGCAACGCCGAGAAAGTTTTCTCGTTTCATCGATCTTTCAAACACCTGCGCAAAGACATATATTTTGCTGCACGAAGCGTTTGCTCAACTTACCCTTGAAGAGAGGGGCGATGCGGAAGACGCCAAGCCCACCGATAGTGAGCATCTGTCCGAGGGCGAGTTCCATGAAGAACATGGGGATGCCGGCGAGGATGAGCGTGAGGAAGTAGGGGATGAGGAAGGCGCCGCCGCCGTTCTTGTAGCAGAGGTAGGGGAAGCGCCAGACGTTTCCCAGGCCGATGGCCAGCCCCACGACCGACAGGATGAAGTCCAACTTGCCAGCCCAGGTGCCGCGCTCGGGGAGGTCCGACTCCGCCTTGGTGACAGGCACCACTGTCCCCGGCACCTCCGACGTGCTGGCTGCCGAGCCACACTGGTTCATCTCCAGGGACAGCAGCTGCTTCTCGTTCGCCAGCTTCTCCGTCATGTCTGCTGCCTGCCGGTCGCTAGTGGCGCATCCCCACCTGCAGGCAAACGCGCGTACACACAATCAAATTGGTGTTGGAATTAGGACAGCTACTGTAGAACACAATCGGTGACTGATAAATGAATTGGAATAATTGTAAGACAGACGGTGAGTGAAGTGAATGGTGGGTATCCGTAAGAGCACTAACTATGAGAAAGAATTATGGATCTACATCTACATATATACTCTGCAATTCACAAAATTGTGGGTGGCAGAGGGTGCTCAGCACCAAAACTAATCTCCCTGTTGTGCATTCCAATCCCTAATGGTACGAGGGAAAAAATAAATAAGAATCATTGTAGCACCTTATTTCTCTAATCTTATCTTTCCTGTCATTCCGGCTCAAATTGGAAGACAATTTAGCGTAAGTTGCCACTCAGCGCACCATGCCAAAATAATATCCAGATCACACTGAATTTCCAACCAATCGGCCAAATTCCTTACTTCCCTATAAATAACCGCATCATCAGCAAACAATCTGAAAAGGCTTTTCACTTTGTCTCCGAGATAGTTTATAAAAATTAAGAAAAGAAATGGTCCTATTACACTTCCTTGAGGCACACCCGATGTAACATCTAGATTAGAAGAGCTTTTTCCTTCAACGACGACATACTGCGACCGACCAGTTAGAAAATCCTTTATCCATTCACAAAGCTGATCTGATATACCGTACGCTCGAAGCTTCGCTAAAGGCGGTTGTGTGGCACAGAGTCAAAGGCTTTCTGAAATTCTAAAAAAAATGCACTACTTGTAAACCTGCATCAATAACTTTCATTACGTCGTGTGTAAATAGGGCCAGCTGTGTTTCACATGATCTTTTCTTCCGAAATCCGTGTTGATTTGTTGTAAGCAAATTATTATCATCTAGAAAATTCATAATGTTCGAGCATATAATATGCTCCATAACTCAACTACAAACAGATGTTATACATATGGGACGATAGTTTCCAGGATCACTACGATCACCTTTCTTGAAAATCGGAGTTACTTGCGTGATTTTCCAGTCTGAAGGTACTTTTCGCTCTTCTAATGATTTACTGAATATATCAGACAGAAATGGTCCGAAATGATACAGAAATGTATCAAATCGAGAATTTTGAAATAGGTACTGAAAACTTCAATGCTAATATTGTGTAAGCGGGATGCCAATCGAATGCTACTCGTCTTGTTTCGACAGTCATTTGGTTACATCTTATCACGATGACTGAACAGCAGGTTTATGAGTCAATTGTGGAAAGCATGGTTATTTTATTTCTTATATAAGTTTAAACCAGTAGAAATTTTGCGCAGATTGCATTCACATTTCGTCGATGATACACTCGCCAATTCTCAAGTGTACAAGTGGCGTAAGTTCTGAGAGTAGTTTCTAACCTCATCCCTAGACTTAGTCCCAAAACGAGCAATAAGCCGCAGACAACGAATTCAATACTTTATTCACAAAGACGCGCGAATAAGTTTTGGAAATGTGTACGAGGATCAAGAAATTATGTTGATGCGAAAATACTTCGATGTGTGGCAAGAATGTTGAATTGTAAACCAGGAGGTTATAAGAACTGAAAATTCTCATAAACTTTTACAGAGCTTATCATCAGCTTTGACGAGCATACTCATATGTTGAAGAGCCATGGGTACACAACTATACTACCAAAACGAAGATTCGAATATGATCGACATGCAAGGGGAAGCTACTCAGGTGTAGGCGAACACCAGTATGTCTGCAGACAAGATTCTGATGATCGTCTTTTGTGATGCTAAACGTGTTTTGAACGTCGATTTTCCGAATGAGGAATTGTAAGCGTTCCATACTACTGTGGGAGACCTATCCACAGCGTCTGCTTCTGCACAACACACACTGATTGAAAGTGGAAGAACTATACTGGACAATTGTAGCGCAGGGGCTAGCGAGCTGGTCTCACGTTGCCGGTTCGAGTCCGGCCGCGGGCAGGGGCGGTTTTACTTAAGTGTTGTGTCCGTCCTGTGTTGTCTACACTGAGAAGTAAACGACAATGATGATGATACAGTACATATACACTAGGATAAACAAAATAACACAGTTACAGCTGGCTATATAACTGAAAAGGCCGAAAGCCAATTAAAAAAATAAAATTCGGACCAACTTCTTTATATTCGAAATATTCCACCAAGTAACTGTATTTGGATCGCTCAAAAATGGTTTAGCTGGAAAGAAATATTCTAAAGACGGAAAAGTACAAGAATTGTCACGCAGTTGACTACGTTACGCATTCAAAACAATTTGTAAAGAAGTAATTAAGAACCTGTCACCGAGAGTGGTGGTGTAACGGTTAGCGTTCTGGCCTCGCATTCGGGAGGATGCCGGTTCGAATCCCCGTCCCGGCATCCAGATTTGGTTTTCCATGGTTTCTCAAATCACTCCAGACAAATGCTTCCTTCAAAAGGCCAAGGCCGAATTCCTTCCCATTCCTTGCCCACCATCCTTTCCCGTCTCTAAACACTCGCAGTTAAGAGACGTTAAGCAGTTTTTTTTTTTTTTAAAAATAACCTGTCTGTGCGATGGAAATATTTTGTGAAAGTAGTTGGGGTTATGTGGAAGGATGGTTTCGTATTTGTTTTGTGATGTATTCATTTAGTTTTAAGTGTCGTTTGTATTTGATCGAACCTCGTATACTTGGTTATGTATTATGAGTATTCTGACTATGAATTAGCATCAGATTTCAGGCACAAGGGAGTTGTAAAGTTTTCATTTGAAGGCAAGGAAGTCGGAAAGCAAATGCTTAAACATATATCTCAAATGGTGAAAAGATTAAAATTAGAAATGTGCATAAAGCATATGTAGCTGTGTAAGGAAATTGCCACAAAGGTACATTTTTGTCAATAACCTATGTGACAAAGGAGGTACTTAATTTCTTTTTTTGTTTCACCTTTAGTGGAACGCCCATAAACCACGTAGCTCCATTTTGGCCTTCTGTGAACCCCTCTCCCCCCCCCCCTCTCCACTCAGCCCGAAGTGGATTTTGCCTCTACCCCCACACCCCCCCCCCCCACCCCCACCCCCCACGTAGCACGCAACTTTTCCCCTTATTGATTCCAGAAGACATTTTATACTGTTTTTCTCTTGTCAGACTATCGTAAGTTACATATGGAGATAATTAAATGACGGAAATAAATATTCCACATGCTGTTGTGTGTTCTGTACTACATTTTGACTATCACAAATAATCTGAATGTAAAAGGCTACGTGTCCTGTCTCGGAACCCCCCTCCCCACGGAGCCCAGCGTAGCTTTCCAGCCAACCCTCCCCCCCCCCCAGACAAGCCACGTAGTTTATGGACGCTCCCTAGTGATCGTCAGCGTCGAGGTCATTAGAGTCCAGAGAAGAAGGGGATCAAGGAAAGGAAAGAAATTAGGCCGGGACCTTTTGAAGGAACCATTCTGACATTTGCCTGAAATGATTTTGGAAACAATGGATCACACGACAGTGTTTCGAACCCGCGTCCTCCCGAATGCTATGCCCGAGTATTACTCACCTACCAGGCTCAGTAAACATAATTTTCTGTTTCCTAGAATCGACGGAAGAGGTTTGATACGTGACAAACGATTCTGCACATTTTAACAAGCCTCGAGATGAATTAAATGGCGACTTGATTTTTTTTTTTTACTTATAGCTTTACGCCTCGTCGACATCGAGGTCGTTAGAGGTGGCGAGGACTGGGGACAAAAAACTGGAAGTAATTCGGCCATGGTCTTTTGAACGAAGCATCCCGGCATTTACCTGGAGTGATTTGGGTAAACCATGTAAAACACAAATCTGGATGCCCGAGCTGAGATTCGAACCGGCGTCCTCCCGAATGACAGGCCAGAGCGGCGCATTGGTGTCGGTGGTTGGTGATGAGGGTTTTACAGGAATCGCATATTTTGATTCGCTATGCGCATTCGTCTGTGCATGAGAAATTACTGATTCGCGCTGGGCGAGTGGTTCGCTGTGGTGGACAGCCTTCGAACTATTTGCTACATGTGGACGTACCTTCGAATTCGCGGGCTGCCAGTAAAATTTCGTTTGCGAGTAATATCATTCCAGATTGGCCAATGGACACAGCTGATCAGCAGAACTGATGGAGAGAGTTGATTTTGAGACAATTCAGCTGGACGAAAAGGAACGTGTCGAGCCACGAAGTGTTCTGAACGGATAGAGCAAAACCACTAAACCGATTTGGATGGAGTCAAAGTTAAAAATTGCAGTATGTATTAGTACTTCACGCGAAATGTGGACGGAGCAATAAATAATAATCTGTCCATAAACTAAATAAACAGGCGCAAAAGATCGCACGGCATCATAGATGAACATTCCTTCCTTATCCTGAACAGAGAGGTGCCAAAGACCACACTATGTCATAGATAAATATTCCATTCTTTGGATCAAATTAATATTGTTGTTAACTTCGTAACATTGGATATTTAGTAACACGATACTCGTGAAACCAATTTAAATTATTAAAAGGTAAATTCATCGTGTATTATGCGGATACCACAAATTTGTGGTTTTTTCTTTACGCCTGCAAATGTGGGGGCCATGCGGGTGAAGACGCCGGGAAATGCTAGTACATCAACATTTTTAATCAATACAAGCTGAAAGTTGAAATTAATATTTTTTTGCTTCTGGCTTCACGCCTCATCGAGGTCATTAGAGCAGGGAAGAGAGGGTGGACAAGGAATGGGAAGGAATTCGGCCACGAAATTTTGAAGGAACCATCCCGGCATCCACCTGGAGTGACTTTGGAAAACCCAACGGAAAACCCAAATCTGGACGTCTTCCCGAATCCGAGAAAGAACATTACCGCTTACCCTCCACGCTCAGTAGCCGAAATTAAGATGGTTTTCGACACTATCATAATTTAACGTTATGATTTCCAGAAACACATTGCGTCTGTGTTCGTGCTAAACCTTTCTATGTCGTAACTGACTTTTTCATTATTTTCAGGTATGTTGGGATTTCTCACCTGCAACGACCGAGAGGAAAAGACGCAGAAATTATCCTTGCTGTACCGTGACTTTGTGGTAAATGAAGCAGTTTTAATCCACTGTCATGTTGTTAGAGTCGAGCGATGGCCTTACGAGCAGGAAATAAATGCTGCTTGCAGAAAACGACAGTTCAAACAATAAGATAGGCTATTTACCATCATGCTTTAACTCCTAGTGTGTCCATAGTAGAGAACTCAATACTTGATAGTAAAACATTACCGAGCATGGAGGGTGAGCGGTAACGTTCTGGTTTCGCATTCGGGAGGACGCGGGTTTTGAATTCCTCTCCGACCATCCAGATTTCCATGGTGTCACAAAATCAATCCAGGAGAGTGCCTGGATGGTTCCTTCAAAAGGCCATGGTTGAATTTCTTCCTGTTCCTTGCTCCCAGTTTCCCTTGCCTCCAGTCCCTTCCCACCACTTATGACCTCGACGAAGCATATATATATATTTTTTTAAATAATGATGTTCCCCCAGAGTTTCTTTCGCATATCAGTATGGCAGCTTCCATTCATCTGATCACACTAGTTTCTTCAGTCGGTCAAAGTTTTTTTTCAGTTCCGGTTGACTGATTTGACGACAGATGAAATAGCTAAATATCTACGTGTGAAAGATTGTTTACAAAGAATGCGCAAGATAGTAAACATCATTGGCTACTAAAATTTTCTATACGCAACGTCAATCTGTTCGTGCTAAGCACTCAATTAATTTTTAGGCGTCTCTCGTAATTATGGCACTTGCAGGATAACAGTTTCGACAGTTCAGAACTTTTTGAGTCAAGACATAAATGCTCGCTTCTTTGATTCACTGTGACGGCAAATATGCAGCTGGGTGTGCAGACTTCCGCGGTCGTTGTCGATATTATCTTGTTGTCCGGGTTGAACTGCGTCAATTTATGAAAACCTAACGTTTCGGCCATCATTTTGCGCCCTTTTTCAGTCCTCTGAAGAAGGCTGCAAACGTTAGGTTTTCATAAATTGACGTGGTTCAACGCGGACAACCAAGATAACAAATATGCAGCTTCCTACGTGTCACTAGCTACTTGGCAGCGATTAATCGATCTGTGTGAAACCCACTTCATATATGTTACCTCAGAATGCCCGAGCAAGATTTCGGACTGAAGCACCGAGCCTATAGGATAATCGATAACGTCCAGGCTAGACATTCGAGAAAACAGCGAAATCTCAAAGTTATCTGTAAATACTCTGAGGATTTGTAAAGTAAACCTAACAACAGAATCCTTGAAGTGTTTTCTTTATTTTAATTCGATCGTCACATTATTCTTCTTATTAATCTACATATATACACCGAAATACACAGTGGATGCCGTGTTTTTTTTTTAATGGCATTTGGCTACTGGGCCATACAGCCAGCTCAATGTGATTTGTTGCTATCAAGTATTGACACAAGGACACTACAACACGGACAAGGCAGACACAACACTAAACACCCATGCCCTCGGCCGGACTCGAACCGGCGACCTTCGGTACGCGGAGCTAGCACTCTAGCCCCTACGCTACCGAGGCCGGCCTCTAAGATCAGGCTGGCAATCTCCGGACAAAACGGCAGGCTTACGTTCACAATCACTATATTACACCTATATTACACGTAGTTACCTGTTCTTGCTCTTCACCAACTGCCGCTGCTTTTTTTGGGGGGGGGGGGGGGAAGGGGAGGGGGCAAAACCTGCTCCTCCTGTTATCTACTGCTCGTCTCTGCACATGCATAAAGTTAGTAAATCTATTGGTGATCACAGGAATTGGATTGTGATGTATTCCATGTGTCCAGGCGTCCGCCCGTTTACCTCGGTGGCGGGGAAGATTCCTCCCTCGCATCGCCACTCCTGCCAACGTGACGCACTCTTTTCTGCCTGTTGCGTGCTCTATCGTACAGGCGATACGAAATCCTGAGGGACACGTCAGTCTGCATCAAAACTACTATTAGTCTTTCCTCTGAGCATTCCAACTCTTATAGTCCAGTCATTATAGTAAGTTCACCTCGGAATTCGAGATACCCAGCTGTAAGTCTGTAAATACTTGTATATTGACACCCTAAAAGTGGTCTCAAAACCTACATATGGTAGGGTGTGCGCAACTATTAAATTTCGAGGTCAAAGGTCACAAAAAATCGTTTTTTTTGCGCTTTTTTTGTAAATATCTCATTTCCTATGGGTTTTTTTGCTATTTGTATTTATTACCAATATTGTAGAATACAAAATTCTCTACAAATTTTGTTTAAAATTTTTTTTTATATGGTGAACCGTTTTCGGAACAGAGGGCGGAGAGCGCGAGGTCACAGCATCACTTCAGGTCAACCGATGCCTCCGGTCGAAAACGCGCCATATATAGTTGATGAACTATCGATAAATCAATGATTATAAATATTTGTCAATTTTTATTAACTATTATATTATATTTTATCATTTTTTTCCTAACCTATCCACTTTTTATTCAGTATTAATTTATTTAATAACACTTATCTGCCCATGTAATTGTAGATTGTTAATTAAAATCTAGGAATTATATTTGAATTTTAACCTAATTAATATTAATAACTTCTTACATGATGAAAAAAACCAAATAAATTATTAATTAATCTTTTTACTAAAAATATCATTCAATGCATTTATTTTTATTAAAAGTAAAAAATGGAATAAAGGGTACAAAAACTACAATTTATAATTTTAATCATCTTCTTCCTCTTCTTCGTCGTCTTCCGGCTGCTGATAAATTTCAAACTGGTCTTCATTATCGTCTTCAACGACATTTGTCTCAAGTTCTTCCATGATTTCGGGGTCAAAGGTTCAATCTTCGTTAATGTCGCTCTGATATGGTAGAGCATTGAGACAAGCTTGCCCATTACATTGGCTTATTGAAGTACATTTTGTTTTTAAATGATCAATTTGTCCTTTCCTCTTTTTGACGATGACTTCTTCTAAGAAATGTAATAAAGTTTTTGGAATTTCTTGATTAACATTATCCAACATTTTACTAGGAGGTGGTTAAGATTTAGTTTCAACTATAGATGTTCGGATATCTTCTCTAATAATTGCTGCTGCAGCTTCTACAATTCTTAGCCTTTCTGCTTCAGGATCTATTTTTTTACTTTCGTACCAAGCTTTTGATAGAATATTAGCTTATGCATCACGGAAAGAAATGATTGTGAAAGCTCCAACTTTCTTCGTAATTACGATATCGGTTAAGTACTTCTGTTGTAGTCTTGTAATGATAGTTTTATCATCTGGAACATACCCTGTCATGACATCTCTAAGATCTTTTAGTGTGAATTGAGAATCATTATTATTTTCGATGTAATTGAAAATCTCTAACATAGCTTCTGTAACTTGATTATCTTGACGAGGTTTCTCAAGAGGCGATGATGATGATGATTTATTTGAAAAGTTTGTAAAGCAAGCAGCATGGTACTTCGCTTCAGCAGCGATCAAATCATACTGTAAAATTATACGACTTTTCACCAATTCTCCGAAATCATCCCCACGTTCTTCTGCTTTTTTGATAACAGTATCTTTGAACTCAAGAGTACTCACATTTTTTATCTTCCGTCTGTATTTTTCTCTTTTCTTTTTCTCTGCAGCCTCATCAGCAACTTCGCCACAAAATAAACATTGATTCTTAAAATCAAACCTCGTTTTTTACGGAGTACTAATGGAGAAGTTATAGTTTCTCCTCCTTCTTGTTTCCGTTTTGCTGCTTGGATACAGTTTTTACTAATGTAAACACATCGGCACTTTTCATGCACTTTAACAGAGGTTACTGATTTTAAATAATCAATTTTTCCGTCGTTTCGTTCGACACTTGCAGTTCGTAGAGATTTCATACCGCGCATTACTTCAATAAGCGATTCACCTCCCGAATCTGACTTATTACATAGAAAACACAAATCAGCCATAGTTCTTGAAATTGTACGTCAGTAGTTACCAAGATACGATTCAAACTGAAAGAAAGAGAAGACGGTCGTAACTATACAATACAATTGAACATCTGTCCCTACTGGCTATAAATAGAAAGGTCCGTAGTGTATAATAGGGGCCCGTATAATTCCCAGGTATAATTTTTGACGTAGTGGAAGGATTTTAAAATTTACAGATTTTAAAGAAGATGCACTTAACTATTTTCTATTTAAAATGTCATTAGTGTAAATGGGAATATAATTATCATATGATTTAAGTTTTTCCCTTAATTATTTTTTAATTTCAGGAAACGGTTATCAATATTATTGAATAGATATAGATTTAATGCATGAAGAAAATGATAAATATAATATAATTGTTAATAAAAATTGACAAATATTTATAATCATTGATTTATCGATAGTTCATCAACTATATATGGCGCGTTTTCGACCGGAGGCATCGGTTGACCTGAAGTGATGCTGTGACCGCGCGCTCTCCGCCCTCTATCTCGAAAACGGTTCACCGTATAAAAAAATTTTTTAGACAAAATTTGTAGAGAATTTTGTATTCTACAATATTGATAACAAATACAAATAGCAAAAAAAAACATAGGAAATGAGATATTTACAAAAAATGCGCAAAAAAACGATTTTTTGTGACCTTTGACCTCGAAATTTAATAGTTGCGCACACCCTACCATATGTAGGTTTTGAGACCACTTTTAGGGTGTCAATATACAAGTATTTACAGAGTTACAGCTGGGTATCTCGAATTCCGAGATTCTTACCTAATTTAAGCTTAAATGACTGGACTATTAACGGAATTCGGCGGATGGAGAGAATAATACACACACACACAGACAGCAACAGTCCGGCGTCTTATTTCCCTGATTTTGTTTGCCTGTCAAAAATAAGTTTCTGGAATTATTATTTACGTGCTATTGTAAACGAAAGAGGTTATTAACATGTTACTCAATAGACTCAAGGAGAACTACGTTGTCTGTCTGCCAGACAATCTTATACTAATCACCGTATTAAGTTGATGACACATTTGTAAGTGCTGTGCAAGTGATCACAAAACGAGCGACACTTCTTTGAATTTTCTTGAAACTATTAACACCTCTCTTTCGATACGGATCCTATACAATCCAACAGTATTTTGAGAGGAAGAACAATGCTGTCTCCATTGAATATGCGCGAAAAATTTTCAAAATTCGGCCTATGAATCGCAATCTGGAATCTGTTTTAACTACGATCTAGGTTATTGTATTGAAAGTTATTCAGATTCCGTTAATTCTTTATGACCTTATTCAATAGACTTTTGTGGCAAGGGGAGGGGGAAATGGGGTGACCACCGTGATCATTAAGGACGAAATAAGTTTAGGAGGCTAGTGGGTGCTGCCACCTGGAAGCGTTTTTTTTTTTTTTTTTTTTTTCTTTTTTAATCTGGTTAACGTCTCTCTAACAGCGAGGTCTTTAGAGACGGGAAAGGATGGGGGGCAAGGAATAGGAAGGAGTTCGGCCATGGCCTTTTGAATGAAGCATACCGGCATTTGCCGGGAGTGATTTGGGAAACCATGGAAAACCCAAATCTGGACGCCCGGAGGGGGATTCGAACCGCCGTCCTCCCGAATACGAGGCCAGAACGCTAGCCGTTACACCACGACGCTCGGTACCTGGAAGCGAAGCGTATAAGTTTAGTAAAAATTGTTTATTGTTACTATTTTTATATAACATTTAATTTTCGAGGCAGAAAGTTGGCACCATCAGAGCAGGTGTGTAGGTAAATACGAAAAAATGACTAAAACTCTTAATCACAATGGCTGGTACGTTTTAAGTGAAGTCAGAGTTGTTTCAATAAGGTTAAAATTAATTTTTGAACATTCTGTTAGAACTCTATATAGTATGAAGACCTGTGTGTGGTCTGCATATTTTTTGTATTTCTTTGGCTTCGAAGAATACGAGAAAAGGCGGAGTCTGAGGTATTAATTGTTTTCACCGCCATTCTGTAAAATTTAATGTAAATTTTGAAATAATTTAAATTTATTCTTTCCGCCCCATTTGCTTTGGTAGTTGCGCCTGAGCCCTGGTGTTACACCATTCGGCACTTGGCTAGCAGGCTAAGAGAGGAGGTGGTGCGCGATTGCTAAACATCAGATTAAATGCAAAACATCCGGGTTAACAGCTCCACATTGAAGGAATGCCATATTAATGGTGGCCCACATTTTGTCTTTGGTAAGACAAGGCGTGGATATGTTGGCAACTCACTACTTCTTACGTCATTCACATGAACAGACGAAGCCAAGGGAAAGCCACTGCAATTAAGTTTCCAAGGCGTTAGCAACACCTCAATCACCAAGTATGCGATCTTTCATTAATTAAATAACTTTAAAATTGCCTCTGGCTGATTCAAGGTTTTAAAATAAATTTCTTAACGAGTTATTGGTTTCCGGTTGATGATAAACATTGAGGAGTTTAGAGCACGAGAAGAAACCTGTGAGAAGCAGAACTCCAACCTAATTTCTTCCTGCTGCATAACCGTTTTTTTTACATTCTGCTGTCTGTGTTTGATTACGTTTTGTGGTGAAAAACCAGATATCTAGTTTAATTTAATGTGATCATCTTTGATTTATGTCTTCCGCGTATTTTATTTTCTTCTTTTATTGCAAGGGTTCGCAATGGATACCGTAACAGCAAAGCTTCAGCATGACTGCCCAGCTGTGAATATGATCACAAAGTTCTTAGAATCACAACGAAGAGAACATCTACGCTGAGCTTGTGATATTACTATACTTTAACTGCCCAAAATAATTAAATAAATGATTTACAATCTTTTGTAATTTCGAAGCTTAAATTTAGTAAATCAAGTAGTTTCTGTATTTTATTCTACCATTAGTAAACGGTATTAGAGTTTTATTTTAGACTTTTTTTACTAAATTGAGACCTAGATTAATTAATGCTTACTCTACTCTGTCCTGAGGAAACATTCCTCTGGATGATCCTTGTCGTCATCTTAATAGTGAAATTATTATTCCCTGCAATAAACAAGGGATTAGTATTTTTCTCCTAAAAGATGCATGTCTTCTGCACCGTTTGCAGTAAGTGGGATGCTGACACAGGATACACATAGGACAGTCATACCAGGGTAAATCAATTATTATCCGCAATTTAGTTATATTTTTGTTTATGTTTGTAGTACTATCGTGTTGCGTAGCTGACGCATGCGTTATGTCCGTGCAGGTTTGATGCTACTAGGTTAGTTACATTGCCGTTGCCCTGCCGTTAACCATGGCTGCTCCGCTTTCTGTTTGCACCAAAGAAGAGCAACGTTCAGTGATCCGTTTTTTGTGGTCGGAAGGTGTATCAGGGGCCGAAATTCATCGAAGAATTTCGGTACAGTACGGGAACATTGTTTTGCCGCAACGGAGTGTCTATGAATGGATTGAAAAATTAAAAAATGGTCGCACAAGTGTCACGCACGACGAAGGAGCCGGACGACCGTTTACCGCCACAAATGAGGAAAACATTGAGCATGCACGTGACATGGTTCTGTTAGACAGCCGAGTAACTATTGATGAAGTGGCACATCGTCTGAAAATTAGTCATGGTTCTGCCTATGAAATTATCTACAACAGACTGGGGTTCATAAAGTCTGTGCAAGATGTGTCCCGAAACATCTCACACAGTTGCATAAACAAACGCGCTTGGACATCTGCCAAAACCATCTGGATCGTTATGGTAACGAAGGTGACATCTTGTTAGACGGAACAATCACTGGTGACGAAACATGGATCCATCATTACGACCCAACCATCCATAGGAAAACTGATGCTTACAATTTTTTGGGACTCACAAGGTCCAGGGGCACAACAATAACAGTGCGCGTTACAATTAGATGCTTACTGATAAGCTGAAGCCTGCAATTCGAAGCAAACGCCGAGGACTGTTGTCGAAAGGTGTTTTGTTGTTGCACGACAATCCCCGTCCACACAGTGCTGCGCACACTGCTGAAACGCTCCAGAAATTCAACTTTGAAGTACTGGCTCATCCTCCGTATAGTCCTGATCTTGCCCCTTCTGACTACCACTTGTTTGGTCCTCTCAAAGAGGCATTAATGGGCCGTCGATTTACCTCGGACGAAACAGTGAAAGAAGCGGTGCATTCCTGGCTGGCAGCTCAACTGAATACCTTCTTTTATGAGGGAATCAACAAGCTTGTGCAACGATGGACCAAGTGCGTTGAAATTCAAGGGGACTATGTTGAAATGTGATGTACCTGTAAGTTTCCTATTCGTATAGCAATAAAATTTATAGCTATATTGAGGATAATAATTGACTTAACCTCGTATTTACTAACGAGAGCATTTAAGCATGCTTGCTGATTAACCAAAATGCTTAACCTATTTTTTTTTTTGCTTTGGGCTTTACAGCTCGTAAATCTCGAGGTCATTAGAGCCAGGAGAGGAAGCAGGGCAAGGAAAGGGAAGGAATTTGGCCGTGTCCTTTTTGGAGGTACCATCCCGTGATTTCGGTATATCTGGACAGGGATTTGAACCCGTATCCTCTCCCTCGGCCACCAAGCTCGGTGGAACGCTTAACTGATTGTTATTAAAAGTAAACACAACTTCGAATAAACAACAAACGATTATCAGGGTTTTTTTTTTAGTTCCATGATTCCGGAAGTGCCAATATACTGTATCATAAAATACAGTAAAGTACGAGCAGATAATGTTTTTGTGTGTAATCTGATACAGAAGTAAAATGGAAACTTATGTTCTTTCGTAAAATGAGCCCATGATTAACAGAAACACTGTATTTATTTTACGTCATTCATTATTTTTGAAACTGGGATAAGTAATTTTCGTCATAGTTTATGAAATTAGACGCATTTTGGTTGGAAATTAACAATTGCGTTTAGTAAAAAATTAAATGATACACGTGATCTTGTCTAAATTTTTGAATGCTAGTTATCAAAATCAGTATTCCCTCAACTCTAAAGTAAACAGACTTATCCTGTTATCATGGTCCTTTTATATGATTAGAAACAACTTGATTCTTTGGGCTCATGCTGCAGTATGGTGCTTAACTGAAGCGAAACGAGGCAAGATGTCATTATTCCATGGAACAGACCACGAGAAAAAGGCTTAGTGTTTTTCCCCTAAAAGAGGCATAGGCCTATATCTTCTGCACCTTATGCAGTAAGTGGGATGTTGCTTTCTTGTTGCGCGGTTTCTCAATCTGCCTTACAAGGCTACGGTGCTAATTTTAACAGAAATGTGATTGCGGGGCTTGTCTAGTTTCTTCCAGTAAGCATAAAAGCAAGAATTAAGAGATGTTTCTGGCTTTTCAAATCTGTCTTCTATTAAGGATCCAAAATGAAGAATGTGTGGAGGCTAGTTTCAATAGTAATAGAAACCTCGGAAGTGAGTCTTTCAATGCAGAATTAACAGAATTGTTAAGAAGAAGAAAATCTGACAGTGTAGTAGTAATAGACAAAATACAAATGGGAACAAAAATTAAAAGCTTCTGGGCCGTTTTACTAAACTGTATGTTCAGAAGACATTATAATAGGTTAGTATAAATCCAAAGGGAACAGGCGAGGTTGTGGTAATACTTTTAATACGATCTTTCGCTTGGGATGTGAATTGTAAATTTGGTAATAAATCTTTCGGTGGAGGATTTAAATATATACTTCTGGTTTTGAAATGGATAATCCTACATAATAACAACAGGTAAAAATATAAAATGAAGTCATTTTAAAGATGTCGAATTCAGAAGAATTGAATGCAAAAAATGTTACTTTCAAATACAGTATAATGCTTTATTTACTTACATACTTAAATCAACATTTTATGAGGAGTGTTGTGTGATAGATCTAGACTGGTAATTAATGACTTTGTTTGAAATCCCGTCTATCAATAAGGAAATGAATTGTTGTTGTTATTGGGGCTTAAGAGAGGGTCGACAGTGGGGTCACTAGCGCCAAAAGGAAATGAGATGAACATCAAATAACTGCCAAAAATCTTTTGCTATAGTGTTATCTACTCTGCTACGGATGTAATATATAATTAATTAATTTTTCAGTTCTCAAGCTAATTCAAGTTAAGCAAATTTTATTTCTAAATTATGGTTCATTTATTTAATTAGAACAGTTGAATAAGATAATATTCTTGTATCGATAGTTTTTCTCTTCAGATGTAATTTCTGGTTGCATTAAACAAAAAACCGATAGTTGAATATATTTTCCCGCCCTGTTGGCTCAGTTGGTTGCGGCACCACATGAAGTTACCTGGTTCGAGTCCCGCTGGTGTAAGAAATTTTAACCATCAGGACACGGCCGGCAGTATAGGAGAGGTGGTGGTGCACAATTCATAATCACCAAAGTACTGGGTTACGTCCCAAACCTCTCCACATTGCGTATGGAGTCAGGGCATACAACAATGTTGATGGTCAGTCGGATGGGGAGGTTATGCCTGACGGTGTCTTTCGGAAGAGTAGGCCTGAACGGGCTGGCATCGGCTTTCATCCTATCCTTTCTTTCACCGAGCGTGGTGGGTGAGCGGTTAACGTTCTGGCCTCGCATTCGGGAGGACGCGAGTTGGAATCCCCGTCCGGGCATCCAGATTTGGGTTTTCCATGGTTTCCCCAAATCACGCCAGGATAATGCTTCCTTCAAAAAGGCCATGGCCGAATTCATTCCCGTTCATAGTCCCCAGTCCCATCCCGCCTCCAATGACCTTAGCCGTCGACGAGGCGTAAAACCACAGTTAAAAAAATTCTTTTCTCTCATCTCCCATCCTTACATCATCACAGTCATTAATACTTACGAACCCTGTCAAGCGGAAAGGCAACGGAAAACCACCCCACCTCACCTTCCCAGACGTTGCCACGGTGGGGTAATCATCCCCCATGGTAACCACCTACGCTCGGGCACGGAAAGGCGTTCATAGAAAGAAGAAGCAAATATTTCAGATGTTAGGATGCTGTCTTCTGTTAAACACCTGACACGGCGTGTTATCCAGATGCAGGAGAATACAGCCTGTAATACTTGTAAACCTCAGAATACAAAGTTTAACACGGAAGTGATGGAATTAAAATGGAGAAAAATTTCGGTTCCTATTGATGAAATAATCTTCTTCTTCACCACGTTTTACCAACATTTTAGGGTCGGCTGCCTTTGATGGGTTTTACTCATTTGTGGCATGGTCAAGTTTGGAGCTTTGGCTTTACGGCCACATGCCGTTGCTGATGCCAAGCATTTAATTTCCACTGTCAGTTTATACTAAGTACTTAGTGTTGCCACTTGTCTGTAAAGCATGTAAATATGTTCTATATGTGATAAGGGTATTTTTTTTTTGTGAAATGTTTCACGGACGGTACGCGGTGTCCTGGGGTCGTGCCTGGTCCCGTTCCAGCGCACTGAGTCACGCTGGCGGGTTTGTGATTGAGAATAATATGTTATTAAACTTAAGAATTTTTTTCCAACGCAGATCCGCATATTGAATATTATGTATAGTCTATAGTTGAGAAAAGTAAAAGTGTACTAAAGTCATTGTTTATTTTTTCAATAGTACGATTTAATGCGTGGTGCAATTCTATGCTGCAGCTGATTTTTAGTGCCTCACGTGGTTTGAACTAAACGCCCCGCATGTGTAAGTACTCCTGTCATACGGCATTTTAAAATCTTTGTTTTTTATTTTGAAAAATGCTTTCTAAATATGACAGCGGGCAAACAAACATACGCAGCCCTGTCACAGGTATAATAATAGTGTAGATAAAATGATACAGAAGTAAGAACCGAAACATAAAGACTGTTTTTGCCATGCGGGTGGCCTGCGAAGTTGGAGTAACACAATGCTATTCAAATCCTAGGAACAACGTTGGATGTGCTGTAATCCAGTCATTATCATAACAGGCTGAGTAGGCGTGAAGCGAAATTTATTTTCACAGAAATAAAAATGAGAATGCACATTTTCAAAATCTTAGAAAGTGCGTTGTTATGTATTAAGTGAAACAAAAAATTGACTGGTAACCTTAAGAACTGAAACCAGATCTGCTTTTTTTTTTATAACACAAACATTTTCCCCTTACTTCAGCTACGTGGATCTAGGTATGCGAAGTAATACGTTTATGTTTTTTTTTTCTGGTATCAAAGTATAAACGGACGTAATGTTGTGTCTTTGTAATCTTTACTAAATTAAATTCCACGATTTGCTGGAGTGATATCTCTGATGCAGTGGTTTGATTAAACTTTCCATGTATTCTAACGTGCCACATTTCAGAAAATTGAAGGAATAAGTAACCAAAGTTACGTGTTGAAATAACAATGTTAACAGAATCGAAGGAGTGTCGTGTTTATCTGTATTGTAGCGTGATCTTTGGTATGTACCTCGTGTAGCAGTGTTCATTTGAGACGCAGTATGATCTGTGGCGCTATATGTTCTCGGTACGGACGTATCATTATTTCTTGCTCTGTTCCCTGGTCACGTAGAGTCATAAGATATACTGCAGATTTTAAATTAGACCAAAGCATTCAAACTGTGAAAACCTATCCAAATTGGCTCTGTAGTTTTTGCGTGATGCCTGGACAAAGTGACGACATAACCCGCTTATACATTTATGATAGTATGGCTACTCTCCCGATTCGGGTTATCGCTAACTTTCAAGACAGTTGGTTCGATTTAAAGATAAGACTAAACATGCAGTTATCCCATTATGACAGTGATCTGGCACCAGATTTTCCATTTGTTTGAGGTCCTGGTTTTATTAATAGGATTCGTAAATAAATATTTAGGAAATAAATAATAGGCTTTGAAATTACCATCACGATTTTCTTAGATTTCATGAAAGTCTACTTCATTGATTAATGTTCGCATTTTTTCAGTATTTGGTAGTAATTCACAGTAGAGAAATCTTTTTTTTTATTTCTTTAAAATAGTCATTCATTTATAAAAATGTCAAACCTTCCAGCTGGTGTTATACGTAAACCAAAAATAAATGGAAAGTTATGTTTGATAGGTTTCATCTACTGTTTATTTCGTATTTCCAACTTTATTAAAATGTTATGTGTAAATCACCAGGAATTCCACGTGGATTAACGAAGGATTCCAACGTTAGTTTTCTTCTGCTTTTATTTTCTGTTCCACTGCTCCCGGTGTTGTCCCGTATAGCCAGCTATGATTTAATATTTAGTATTCCGTATCCAGTGGTAAATGGAGCCATATTAATTTCTTTTTTATGGGCTTCACCGATGGTGAGGTCGTTATAGGCGGGAAAGGATTGAGGACAAGGAACGGGAAGGAATTCGTCCAGGGCCTTTTTGCTGGAATCATCATGGCATTCGCTTGGAGTGCGTATAACCGAAATCTAGGTGGCCGCACGCGGATTCGAACCAGCGTCATCTCGAATACTAGGCCAGAGCGTTGCCGCTCACCCACGATCTTCGATCCATTGCTGAGCTCCGTTGGCTGTAAGTATGCCACAAGACTCTACCACTTAAACTAAACAAGTGAGCTGACTTCAAAGTTTCACATGTTTTTCGTTGTCCTAAAACTTAATATCGTATTTAAAGTCTTGTTCAGGTGGTTTTCGTATAGATAAAGGGATTCTTAAAAAAAATTATCCGGGCGGGCTTGTTAAGTAGAGAAGTAAATAATTGTTTCAATTTTTTTTACTTGAAAATAAAGACGTGAGCGGGCATCAAAGTGTAGGTTTTTAAACCTTTATTGTCCCCAGGACTAACTCAAAAACGTTTTTACATAGAAACTTGCCCCCAATATTGATCATGTCATTAATTAAACAAAAAATACCGAAAATACTTCTAAGTTGGGAGCAAAACAAGCAAGAGTTGTTATTTTGAAGTTATTTTTCCACATATTAATAGCATTTTGTTGCAAGTACTCTAAATTCAGATCTGATATGTGAAACATAATACTGTATATTGGAGCAGAATGATTGCAAAGCACCGCTTATTCTGATTTTTGTACTAAGCGGCTACCTTCCGACTTACCCCATCTATTATGGTCATTAGTGTACGGAGCCATAATTTCGCGAGGCTTGTCTCGCATTTGCTTTGTTATTCTTTCTGTCAACCAATGCATGCATTTATCAGTTTGTCAAATCACGGAATAGACAGTGGTTGCAGCAAAGCAATTACTCAAAATGATGATCATTGGTATAACACCGCATGGAAGTACTGTCACTGGTAGATATTTTTGGGTTATACATCATTTTGCGCCTTTTTGCTTTGCATTCAGTTTCTACTTAGGTCGCTCCATGAGTCATGGCAAAAATGTATGAGTACCGTCCAGGAAAGAAGTGCCCGTATGCGCCGTGCACAGCGCTGGCGTCTCAATTAAACACAAATTTCAGTCGACTGTCTGTTTACCGTGTGCGATCATGTTCCGCTATTAATGTTTTTGTTGGTGCTGTGAGTGTTTAAAATATTTTTTAAAAATTGAGAACGCCGCCAGTTGTGAAGTGAGAGCTGTTATTCCATTTCTCAACGCAAGAAATGTGCGACCGTATGATATTTACCGTCAAATCAAAGAGATTTACAAAGAAAAGGCTATGGATGAATCATCTTTTCGGCGATGGTGTCGAAATTTCGATTCGGGGAGAGAGAATGTCTATAATAATCAGCAAACAGGATGCCTGTCGGTCATTGCCGAATTTAGTAGACGAATTCATAAAGACTGATCGGCGTATCACACTGGGCGAAAACAGTAAGCAATTTTTGTGTTTTATCATTTAAAGTACAGCAAATTGTGTCTCTCGCAACCAACCAAACACAATAGTCGCGCTGGTAGCGGCAGCGTCAGGGGTTGGTGGCGCAGGAATATGAGACAAGGCTGCAAACACTCTTTACAGGACGTGTATGAACCATGTAGAAGACTAGCTTAAGTTAGGTTACGTAAAAAAAGTTTATTTTAAAAAATTTTACTGTTTTTTTTTAAAATTATTAAATGGTTACAATCTTTCGGGCAACCCTTGTTTATCATACAAAACATTTTGCACTGCTGCAACTGTAGAGTACTTTACGCCTTAGAAAGCGTGAGGAATGCGCTTCTCAGTACTAACTTAAATGGGCTGGGGTATAGCGTCTCCTAGAAGTGGGAAACCAAAAGTTATGTAAGTGAAATCATTGTTTTATTATACTACACTGTACAAAATTAACACAGCAAGGGACATCGCCAGCAGTAGACACCACGAACAGCTATCAGACCTTAATGTATTATCACGAGTAATGTGAAGCTCTTGCCAGTGGCGGATCTAGAAATTTTCCAAGCCGTGGCAAAAATAGTGAGATTGCCGCCTTTTTGAATATTACTTCGCCGCCGACCACTGTTGCTACCCCGAATGTCGCCCGGGGCAGTAGTGGAGCTAAAAAAACGTCGCCGCGACATAAATTTGCCGCCTTTCAAACACCATTTTTCCACCCAGGGCAAGCCCCCCCCCCCTCCTCCTCAGGCAATGGTGAGAAACAAAGTGGCAACTTTCTAATTAAAAAAAAAAAAAAATACGTTGTGGTGAGGATGTCCAGATATTTTTCATTCAGAGTAACTCATCAAGAATCGCACCAAAGGAATACAAGGACCGAGATTCAAAAAGCGAGAAGATAAATATATTAATTCATACATGCCACCACACTGGATCCCAGCGTCCCGGCCGTCAAGGCGTATGCTACGACGGACCGCAATCACAACCTTATAAACTAAAAAATACACACAGAACATAGTTACATGTTTCACAAACAGATGGCAACAATAGTGTAAGTGCTGCTGTTCCAACAAGTCAGGTTCTATCGCGGGCAGGCACATGTCCTCGTAATTGCACACCGGTCCACCAGGGCTGATACGATAAAAAGGTAGTAATAATTCTTACAAACAAAACTAATAAAATATAGGTAAAACACAATGAGAAAGCAGGAGGAACAGTGGAAACAAATAAAAGGCTACTTGAAATTCCAAAAAGCTGCTGAAATACAGTTTTCGTAAGACTCATGTAGTTAATCTGTGATTAGTTAAATGTAGGAAATGAATGTGTCATTGAAACGATGTATAATTTAGTATATACAAAAATCATTATAGGGATTTTTTTTACTGTTTAGAGGCATTCTTCTCTCTGTCCCCCAAGGTTTTACGCCTCGTCGACGTCCGGGTCATTAGTGGCGAGATAGCATTGGGGACAAAGATCGGGAAGGAATTCGGGCATTGACTTTTCAAGGATCCACCCCGGAGTTCAACTGAAGCGATTTTGGCAAACCATGGAAAACCGAAGTCTGGATGGCAAGAGGTGGATTCTAACTCGTTTCCTACCGAATGGGAGATCAGTGCACTACTCCATACCCACAACGCTCGGCGAGGCATTCTTAATATTCTGATTCAAGTGCATTATTTTTATTTAATTTCTCCAAGCACTGCTAAGCAATTTTAATTGTGAGTTCATTATTTCCATCGTCTTCAGGGCTTAGGTAATTAATTAAAGAGTGAATATATTATGCACAAATTTGCAAGTCTAACGAGTATAATGATGATTGGTATGGTCGTTTCATATACGTTTGATGGCTTATTTTTTGTTTTAGTTGATTTCTCGAAGTTGTTAAAATAATAATGTAATCATAGTAGGGGAATACATACTGGCTGACATTGAAAACTACAGAATTATAGTTATATGATTAATACCATTAAAATTTTTAATATTACGTACCTATCTGATAACAACTTCACAAACAAACAGCACTGGTAGAAGGAAAAATATAAACACACGGGTGGTATTGCATATTATTTTAAACCTGCACGATGGAAGTGGATTTTGTTTTGAGTTGTTCTCAGCATAAATCCTATATTTCGATGCTCTCCACAATTTAGAGGCAGTTTTGCAAATCAAAATCAAATCATCGTATGACATTGTTGACCGGGAGATCTCGAAGGATTGTTCGGCCTCCAAGTGCCAGATTTTTCTATTCGCCGCACAATTCACATCTTGTCGTGACTAACTAACCTAACGCAGGAATCCTACGGGCATAGGGGACCTACAATTTTACGTCAAACCTGATTCCCGGAAGCGTTCTGGCATACTTCACACCACACAGCAAGATATGCCAGAGATGAAGTCGGGTTAAGGGCCTTTGAAAATCCCAGCCAAGGGAGCGTCATAAACCACGTAGCTCCATTTGGGCTCTCCCCACCTCTGCCCCCAATTTAGCCCGAGGTGGCTTTTGCCTCTATTACACCCCCCTTTTTTCCCTCTTGATTCCAGAAGATATTCTGTACCATTTTCTCTTGTCAATCTATACTAAGTTACATACGGAGATAATTAAATGACGAAAATACATATTCAAATGCTATTGTGTGCTCCGTACCTTATTTTAACACTTACAAATAATATGAATGAAAAGCTAAGTGGCTTGGCGCGGAATCCCCACCCCCTTTCCACGTAGTTTACCAGGCAACGCTTTCCCCCACCCCCCCACCCCCCTAGACCGAGCCACGGATTTCAACCGCGGACCCTTCGATCTCGAGACAGGCGGTTTAACCGCTCAGCAACCAGACCACTCTCTTAGTGGTGTAACATTACTATGACATTAATTATTATTGTCAACAAATTGTAAACCCGTTTTTTGTGATTTTACGCCTCGTCGACGTCATTAGAGGAGGAAAAGGACTGGAGACAAGCAATAAGAAGGAGGTTGGTCATGGCCTTTTGAAGGAAGCATCTCGGCATTTGCCTGAAATTGATTTGGGGAAACCATGGAAAACCCAAATCAGGATGCCCAGAAGGGGATTCGAACCTGCGTCGTACCGAATGCGAGGCCAGAGCGTCAACGCTCACCCACCACGCTCGGCGTGTACACCAGTGACCGTATTTTGGGTATGGTCAGGCATCCTGCATGAAAGTGTCAAAACTGTGTTTTTAGTGTCACAGGTCAGGGAGGCGTGACTTGAGCTGACCAGTTTCTTGAGTGTGATCATTGTCGGTCCAAACTAAAAATGCATTGCACAGATTCAAAAAGACAACAACAAAAAAAAGAATTTTTAGAATGTCTGGTCACGAACGCATGCCACTGTTGGGCCTCTTCACGTCACTTTGCACCAAAAATACCTCGCACGGAGTCTAAAAATGACAAAGGGGCTTAACCGCGTGTCTTTACCTGACTGGAATATTCGCTTGTATTTAGCCACAAGGGTTCGCTCTGAGCAATTTGGAAAAAATTAAAGAGGCTTAGAGACCCAGCGGGGCGGTGTAACGGTTAGCGTTCTCGCCTCGCATTCGGGAGGACGGCGGTTCGAATCCCCGTCCGGGCATCCAGATTTGGGTTTTCCATGGTTTTCCCAAATCACTCCAGGCAAATGCCGGGATGCTTCCTTCAAAAGGCCATGGCCGAATTCCTTCCCATTCCTTGCCCCCATCCTTGCCCCCCATCCTTTCCCGCCTCTAAAGACCTCGATGTTAAAAAGAGACGTAAAGTAGTTAAAAAAAAAGAGACTTAGAAGTACTAAAGAGGGACAAGCACGATATCACTATACAGCAGATTTCTTTACGTGAAGTCTACCTTCGTGTACCATTCTCATACATGTCTGGTGAGTTAAAAAACTTAACTTTTTCGACAACTTGAATGTTGGGTAGACCCTTCCGAAGGAGGTATACAAAGCCAGTATGTCAGAGGTAGGAAGATCACTTCCTTTCCTGCTGTGCATACAGTTTAATGAGAAATTCCAACCACGCCGGCCTCGGTAGTGTAGGGGCTACACGTGCCGAAGGTCGCCGGTTCGAGTCCGGCCGAGGGCATGGGTGTTTAGTGTTGTGTGTGTGAAAGTCGTGTCTGTGTCTGTAGTGTCCATGTGTCAATACTTGATAGCAACAAGATACTGTCGAAACTAATACACTGGAAGAGTTATCACATTGAGCTGGCTGTATGGCCTCAGTAGCCGAATGCCAATAAAAAAAAAAAAAAAATCCCAACCACGGATCGTTCTGGCGTAGCTCACGTGAACAAAGCAAAGTCCTTTAAAAAATCCTGTTAACACTGGGATTCAAGCCCGGTAGTTCAGATTTCGAAGGCGACCACCTTATCTTTTTTTTTCCTTGTGGCTTTACGCGTCGTCGACGGCTAAGGTCATTAGAGGCGGGATGGGATTGGGGACAAGGAACGGTAAGGAATTCGGCCATGGCCGTTTTTTAAAAAACCATCCCGGCATTCGCCTGAAGTGATTTGGGGAAAGCATGGAAAACCCAAATCTGTATGCCCGGACGACCTTATCTATTAAGCTACCCGACCGATGGCGTTCCCTGTATTCACGGCTTAATGGCACGTCACATTTGTTTATTTTTTGTCTTAGCCAAAGCCACTCTTTTTTGAGTTAATTCATTTGTAGAGTTATGTATAAAAAAAAAATACAGAGTTTCTTTATATTACAGCTTGTGGAATGACTGATATTTAGATTACTAACGGTTGCCCAAACCAAAAACAAAATTAGCTTATGGTCAATAATACTTAAACGCTTCACATTTTTTCTACCGCGATATTTACAGCAGAATTTTTTCCCGTGTACCGTTATTTTATTTTTCATTTATTGTTCTCGTATGTCATTAATCATGATGAACTGCCATACTGTTATTGTATAGAGTGTAACGCTATATTACCCAATAGTTATAAACAACAACAACAGCAGCGATAACAACAACGATCACATACACAATGGAATTGCTACACTGCGTTTCACTTAATGATGCAGCAGATGTTTCATTTCAAAAACGTAAGAAATTGATTATGTGATACATTGACTCGTATTAATAAAAGTAGGATTCGCGAAGATTGTAACACCCTTAACCAGTTGAATGTTACGTAAAACGCAAATCACGGTATGACATGGAAATGTATAAAACTGCAGAGTTATTGCTGAAGTGTTGTATCAACAAGGCAACATGAACGGACGCAAATAGGCTGCTGTTTATGAGTCGTTCCAAGTGTAACTACATGGCATTTCTATAGTGCAGTAATCACTGACAGTACAGTATCAGCGCTAAATGAACTCTGAGGTAGTGAAACAGGTGTGACATTGTCTGCCGACACAATTCGGAACCACGTGATTTTTTTTTCTTTGCTTATGATCTTACGCCTCGTCAACATTGACGTCATTAGAGGCGGCAAAAGTTTTGGGCAAGGAACGGCAAGGAATTCGGCCATGACTTCTTAAAGGAACCATCCAAGCATTCACCTGGGTTGATTTTTTGGAAACCATGGAAAACCCAAATCTGGATGGCTGGACGGGGATTCGAACCCGCGTCCTCCGGCATACGAGGCCAGAGCATTACCGCTCAACCACCAGGCTCGGGTGCTGAGTCCATCTGTAGTTTGAACTGCAATGATGGTTGCAGACGTATTAGGAGTTAATGAGATGAGGATCACAGTTGGATATTATTCTTAAACTTGTCTGGTATGAATTAAGGCAATCTCAACAGCAACAGCTACATGATGGAAGGTTTAGAGACTCCATCTACAGAGAACATCTGGCACTATACGAGTATATTACAGGTCCAATGTGCGATCGTATGTTTCCTGGAAGGTTCAAGAACACCTGGCAGTACCACCTCGTCTTTAATTGTTCAGTCGTTTCATTCCGTTATATTGGCAAAATACGAGAAAAATCGCCGCAAAAGTTTGTGGCATACCTTAGACATGAAGGATTCAACTGCTGATGGTCATCGGTCACTTCAAGTCATTAACTGCTGAAATCTAACATTAGAAAGATCAGAGGAAACCATAATTAACAGGTGAAATTGGACTGAAGATAGTATATTTTAACCAATGTGTTATTTGCTACAAGAAACGTAAAAACCAGAGTTAAAAAATTCAGAAGGGCATTAAATATTTGAAATTACTGGCCGTTACATAAAGATGGTCGATCAAACAGTACTAACCTTTACGTTTTTTTATGTTAAATGTAAACTGACTTATTATGTTAAACACCTTCAGAACCAGCTAGAGTCTAAAAAAAAATCATTTTTTTAGCTACAAAAAATTGAAACTATCCTAATAATTTTTTAAAAAAACTTGTTTTTTCTTTCGACAGATTTTGGCAGGTATAAGAGATTTTTGTGGAAAACTTTTGTTATTATACATTTCTTCGTTTCAGTTCTATATTTAACAGATATTTAATGGAATCGCCAAAAACATATATAATTTCTAGCAAGATTGACGAAAATGAAAACATGTTCTATTGTAGTAAAATCTTAGAGTTAATGCCTATATTTGTACAGAATTCATAGATTCATATGTACTTATAATAATGAATTAAAAAGTTCTTTATTCAAATGAAAACTATGCGAAAACATATATAACACCAACGAAGTTACAGGTAATCAATTATATCTTTCAGAACAGTCCTGCGATGACTTTAAATGGAGAAAACTTTGGCAAAACTTTGCTGGGAGTGGATAATTAACAAACAAAAAAAATGATCATTTTTATGAGTTGGGATTTGAGCCCAGGACTTCCTGCATGCGAAGCCGGCAGTCTACCTTTGAGCTAGACCCCCACACGTATGAAACTGCTACAAACACATAACAAATAACACACACAACATTTGTGTACCAGCTCTGTGTTCCACAAAGAAGATGTTTCTAGTTAAGGAAATTACAGCGATTCTTAGAAGCGATGATTGATAGTATACCGTATGCAAACATCATACAGAAGACTTGTGTAATATTTTACTCGCAATATTCGGTTGTTAGCCAAACACAATTTCAGTGCAACGCTGATAGAAACGGGGAACGATTGTTGATGACTGCAATGAAACAAGCCATTGTTTATAATTAAAAGTTGAAGAATAGTAGTATGCATAACTAGAAACATGCTTTGTACATCAAAACTCTACTGCGCGTGCTGTGAAACACAAGACTGATATGGAAAATTTCCCAACTGAAATGTAATAAGAAAATTATGATGATCTAATAAAATCGAAATGCGTGTGCCAAAACTAAGTTTTTTAGTTTTAGCTGCACGAGACTTTTAGAAACCACATGAAAACCCATTACATAGAAGAAACGATCACCTGTCTCAGACACTAATTTAAAACTTTATCTCTAATGGACTATGTTTTACTACGAGGATGAAAATGGTTTAACTCTTTGTTATATAAGAATAAAAAAACAGTGGAGATATTATTTAAATATTGTTACTCTATTTACATACAGATTTCACAATACCAGATCCTCGTACCAGAGCCTCCAAACTTAGCAGTTTAAAATCACTATTGGCTAAATGCCTTGTAGCACCTGTTCATTATCCATTGACTTACTTCTTAGTTGGGTATATGTGTACTGCGTAGACTGATTGTCAATATATCGTTTAGTTCCAAAATTCAGGGACGTGAAACTGAATGCAAATCTCATGATCCTTTGAAATTCAGGTTTATTTTTTTCGGCAGTTATAAGGTAACGAACAAAACTGCTACCATTATTTGATGACGTTTCTTGTTGCTTCGCAGCGACCGATTTTCCTCGTAATAATCAGCCATAAACAGAATTACAGTTTAATTTCTATTTGGAGCAGAATGTGTGGACCAAATTTTGTTAACTTGTTCTCATACGTTCTCTGCATACTGAAAAATATGTAGAAGAATTATAAAATATCAGTTATAAATTTGCATCAGATTCTTGCCGATCGTGTAGAGCAACAACTCTTACCATTTTTCAAACCTAAACAAAATTACGTTGGACATCTCAAGCTTCATAAAAGGCCGACGTTTGATGCTTCTAACTGCTTCTAAGTTTTGCAGCTTTATATTTACAAATTATTAGAAAGCTGATCAGCTCATTTTTATTACTTACTGACAGTTGACATAAAATAACTGTTCCAGACACGCAGATTATCATTCAATTAACTTGAATGTTGTAATTAATAGCTTTCTCTTATGCATTCGCAAAAATTGGACGAAGTATTAGTTCCATTCCACTCAAGCTTTTTTCCGTTATTATTGAAGACGTTTTAATCATTGCAGCATTATGTCCTTATAATAACAACATATTGTTCAAGGCATCAAAACAAGACAATCTATCGTGTTACTGATCGTGAAATTTGCTAGACGGTGCAGAAGATTTCAATGTCATACCCACAATTTGTACCAGATAAACTAATAATAGATTTGGCCGTGTCTTGAACGTGCAACGTTCCATACTTGTATCGATACCTAATCAAATAACGTACTGATGGTACTTGAAGGAGTATCCTCCATTCACTGTAGTAAAAAGTAAGTTTCCTGCTCAAAAGAGTTAGGATCTTCAGCTGGAAATCTGAAACATTAATCTCCTACGTCTTTTCTCTGGATTGGATATTTCTTTGATTACAATTAAAATATGTCCAGCGACAGTACGAATTTCGAGTATGTTCTTCGCATACACTTATCATCACGGAAAATATAGTATACGTAAGTGATGCTTACTTCATGTTGTAGCTTCGTCTTTAGAACTATTAAAGCACCCGTTAATTGGGGTTACGCCTCGTGACCGGGGCCGCTAAAGTACTTCTTTCTCGAAAGAAGTTTACTTGGTTTGAGCTCCAGTGGTATAAGAAATTTTCATCATTCAGTATTTCGCCACCGCACCAGATGTACAGTGGCTAATCAACAAATTTTTTACTAAAGGCCTACGTTGTTTCCAGTGCGTATGGAATGAGGACGCAACAACACTGTTGTTGGTGAATCATCCGTCGGGTATGGTTGTTTATCTTGATGGATTCCTTGTTGTCTTTAGGAAGAACAGGTCTAAATGGCCGGCTTCCGTTCTTTTATACGCAAGCAATTCATGAAATTGCGACGTGCGCCAACTACATTTATTCACACACAGACTGAATGTTTGTGACTGACGCTTTCTAAAGCCTGATAACTTCATGCTATCCACGACCGGCTCCTATACTTTGTCCCAAGATACCATACAAAGTGTACTAGAAAATTAAGGCCAAAAAACCTCGTATATTTATGACTTGCTGGCAGCAGATTCTAGAATCATGTGCCACAAGTTTCTGAAGAGTGACAATACTCGTGAAACAAAGCTAGAAAACAGTCATGTAAATTCAAAATTGCTGTGTGCTCTCTTTAATATCGCTATAAAGTAAAAAAAGACGACTCCAGGAGAAATTAAGTCCTAATGATATTAAAACGTCTTTTATGTACTGGGAAATACTGATTATGGAGTGAATTTTCTCGATGAAATCATTGTTTTTGCAGTAATAAAATTGGAATTGGCTGAAAGATTTTTCTCATTTTTCTTCCCAGTCACATCATCCGGTACATTACTGCATCCGAGGAGTCGTCATTATTATTCTACTGGCGTGCCAAAAGTCATAGTGATAGGAAGATACAATTATACAGAAGGCGGTAGCACCGCGGAAGAAACGTATAAATGAGCCGTGCAGTGTCCGAGGGTGGTTTTAAATAAGTGTTGTCTCTGTCCTGTGTTGTCTATTCTGTAGATTAAATATAATTACAATGAGAAAGTGTACATTTCCTTGAAGAAACAAAGATATACTTGTAGCTGGCTGACATGGCCAAAAACCATTAAAAAAAAAGAGCTGATTGTAGAGTTTTTTTTTTTTTTTTTTTTTTTTTTTTTTTTTTGGTTTTTTTTTTTTTTTTTTTTTTTTTTTTTTTTTTTTTTTTTTTTTTTTTTGTATTGGCTTTTGGCAGCTGAGGCCATACAGCCAGCTCAATGTGTTATATTAAAGCTTCCAGTGAGTCAGTTAAATCCAGTGTTTATATAGTCTTCAAAGTGCGGACGCCACAGGACGGACAGGACACACACACAAACACACAACACTTAACATCCATGCCCGCGGCCGGATTCGAACCGGCGACCTTCGGCACGTGGAGCTAGCACTCTAGCCCCTACGCTACCGAGGCCGGCTATTGTAGAGTTCCAGTGTGGCACAGATCCTTCGAGGCCATAGAAACAGTTTGTCAGGAAGGCACTGTGCACGCTGATAGTGTTTCCATCCTGGTATGGGCTGTGTTTACATGGAATGGACTGGATCTGCGTTCAAACTGAACAGACCATTGACTGGAAATGATTATGTCAGCTACTTAGAGACCATTTGCAACCATTCATGTCTTTCATGTTCCCAAACCACGATGTATTTTTCGAGGACGACAATGCGCCATGTTACCGTGACAAAATTGTTCACAATTGGTTTGAGGAACATTCTGAGCAATTCCGGCGAATGAGTTGGCCACGTAGATCGCCAGAAATGAAGCAAATCGATCATATCTGAGACATGATCGAAAGGTAATTTGTTCATTATTTCCTGCACCGCCAACACTTTTGCAGCTATGGACGGCTCTAGAGGAAGATTAACTGAATATTTCTTCAGGGGACTTTCAACGATTTGTTAAGTCAATTCCACGCGGTTTGCTGCATTTCTCCGGGTAAAAGGGCAACCCACAAGTATTGTGAGCTGTTCCATTACCTTTGGACCTTCAGTGTATTATCATAAACTGTGATGAAGCGTATGACCCGGGGGATATTTCCCTAAACATTATTCGCTTTTTTATTTTAAGTTCTTTCACTGTTTGAGGTAAACTAATTCTAATTTCTGTTTGCATTACCAACAAATGAAATTTTCTAACCCTTTATGCATGAAATAATATCATAATTTATATTCATGGTCCCCTTTTCTTATCTACATACAGTTCCTGATTCTTTGACCAATATACTTACAGGCCTCGTAGCAATCGTACCCACCAATCTCTTCACCGGGCTTTACGCCTTGCGAAGCTATTAGACGCGGGAAAGGGCGGCAAACAAGGAAGAACAGGAAGGAATTCAGCCATAGCGTTTTGAAGGAACCATCCTGAAATTTCCCTGGAATGGTTACACGGGGATTTGAACCCGCGTCTTTCCGCCCACCCACCCTTTCGTCTTCTCATAATTCCTAGTGTTCAAATTGTTTGCCAAAGCTATCGGTTGGCGACCTTTAGTAACATTAACTAAACTGAGAGAAACGGTGACAGAGGATTTCGCTTAAGAGACGTAAACTTTTTTACTATAAAACAGCGAGAATCCGTTGAATCACTGCGTCTGGGAGATGCCTTAAATCCATTTACACAACTTGTTTTCCCGATCTGAAAGTCGTACGCAGCAACATACTCAAAAACAATACTGACATATGCCATTCACGCACTAAAACTCAGGCCATAAACTATTGAAATAAGATCACGATACTGAGCATGGTGGATGAGCGGTTAGCGACCTAGGCTTGCTTTCGGGAGGACGCGGGTTCGAATCCCCATCCGGGCATCCAGATTTTGGTTTTCCATGGTTTCCCCAAATCACTCCAGGCGAATGCCGGGATGCTTCCTCCAAGAAGGCCACGGCTGAATTCCTTCCCGTTCCTTGTCCCCAGTCCCATCCCGCCTCTAATGACCTCGACGTCGACGAGGCGTAAAGCCATAAGAAAAGGAAAAAAAAGAGATAACGATTTTGTACACATCATTTCATAATGTCCCTTACAATTTCAAAAGCCCGGGAGTAATGTAACTGATGTGGTTGGTACCTGTACGGTTTTTTTTTTTAACGTTTAATTGAAGCTTTACGCAATGGCGACATGTCATTGGAAACAATCTAACATAATGGAAGATAGTGAATGTTACTATTATTTGTGAACCATGTAAGTGTTTCGACTTTAATGTAATTTTAGGGCGGAAAATCCGGACAATCATAGTATTGGCCTAAGCAACTGAGAAAAACCAATCAAAAGCTCAGGTACGCCGATACGACAATTTGAGCCTTACCACTAGTAATGATGGAGGGGATACGCATTGCCTTCGCAGACCTGTTGTAAAATTGACATCGGAAAAGGATAAGGCTGTTACTTTTGTATTAGTGGAAGCCTACTTCTAAGAACACAATCTTCGATTGTTTTATCATTTCCTGCACTCCTGATAAGGAATTATAATGAGAAATGCCCGTCGCTTTACAAATGGAAAGTTTAGAAAAGGCTTACAAACCTGCACGATATTCTGTTTTAAATGGCAACCAACTGTATAACGCACCACCTTGTTTGTTACCGCACTTCAGTTTGACTTAAGAAAGATAACTATTTGTTCCTTGTGCATATCTTCGAACGGTTCGCAACATACCATCACTCCTAAAGAAATAATGCGGCCTACATTTCACCATGATTAAGAATTATACTCTCTCATGTCATCAACACATCAGTTAGAAACGAAACCAACAGACCACCAGTTAAGAAGCACCGACGAATTTAATGAACCATCAGTCCAGTTAAGTCATGTGGGATACACCAAAAACATAAACGAGCAGCCGAATAAACGCCATCTTATTTTTATTGACAGACTTCTAAAATTAGGCAAATGCCACTAATGGTAGAAATAAGGGGCTTGACCTACAAAAAGCCCAATCAATCCAAATAGCAAAATCTAAACTGCCTAGCGCAAATATTGTACTTACGTGCGATGCTGAGATTGGTTGATCTTAGACTCGTATCAAGAGAAGGACAATTTTTAATGTAGCTTTGTCTTCCCACTGAATTCCCTGACAAAATGATTATAAAGTAGTTTTCATGTTCTGCGAAGGATTTTGTATGTTTAAATAAGAGAATATGATAAAAATTAGAAACGGTTTTATCGATCGCTGGGAAAATGCTTATTTTCGTTAAGATCTTAGAACCGTATACCGAATTCGGCGGTATTCCAGTCGATATTACATATATATTATTTCTAAAAGGTGTTTTTTTTTGTGACGAGCAAATTTTCTACCTCCATATTGAACCAAAATTGATAAATGAGGTATTATTTTAAAGATAAATTCTCCACTTTTGGTAACATCATTAACTAAGAAAGAAATTCAACCCGTAAATAGAAAATTTATGAACAATTAAGGTCACGGGTATGCGATAGTTCAGAGTGAAACCGCTTGGCGTCGATAAGGAGTGATCGCATTACGAATAGATAGCAGCACCTTATATTACAGAGATTCTACCCAAAGAAAATCACAGTGCAGAATAATAGCAAGAGTTGTTACTTAGACAGAAAAGGAATGAAAATCTGCCAGTGAAGGAACCACACCCCCACTATAACAAAGAATTAGAGATCTAAGTGCAACGCATCAATGAACGACTTCAGCTTATGAGAAACATTAAATCCCAACAGCATCTTTGAACATCGACTAGTAGCATCTGATTAGATGACGTAGATTACAGAATCACACTCTAGTACGTGAATACCCGCCAGTGTGTCTCGGCGCCGCACACTGAACAGGACTGGACGTCCTCAGTCTCCGCCCCATAAACTAAACAACACTTATCATACGCTGAACATAGCAACACGTTTCACAGACACTAGTACGTAGTACGACCTGGCAGTGCTTGGTATGCGGCCGTAAAACCATAGCTCTGCAAATGTGACCATGCCAACTATGAGTAGAGCTCAACGAAGGCAGCCCATCTGAAAAAATGAAGAAGGCTCTAGTACTGTAATGTTACATAAAACGCCATACCAGACATGGAATTTTTGTTTCTTCGGATTGTACAGCTTGCCGATGCCGTGTCATTAGAGGCGGGAAAGGAGCGAGGAACAAGGAACGGGAAGGAATTCGTCAATGGCCTTTTGAAGAAAGAAGACCGGCATTCAACTGAAGTGATTAAACCAAGGAAAACCGAACTATACATGTCCGGAAAGGGATTCGAATCCTTGTCCACCCGAATGGCAGTCCCGAGTGTTACCGCATACCCACCAGACACGAAGAAATCTGCGTTATACACCAGGTGTTGTGAACTGTGCAATGTTAAACGCTTCATTAATATTGCTGTCTGGCATTAATTATACAGATGTTGTTCCGTATGAACAACAGGAGCTGAAATCAGGTATTTCGGTGATTCAGTACAAAAGGGCCTAGTGTATGTTGACCATGTATCTTGGCTATGGGCCTATGGGAGAGAGGAGACAATATCCGTTGGATCCTGAACCAGAAGCACAGTGTTCTGTTTTCGAATGAATGTAGGTTTTGAAGGAAAGAGAAATCCGTTACGAACGACCTTTTTTTCTTTTTACTTGTGGCTTTAAACCTCGTCGACGTCGAGGTCATTAGAGGCGGGGTGGGACTGGAGACAAGGTACGGGAAGGAATTAAGTCATGGCATTTTTGAAGGAAGCATCCCGGAATTCGCCTGAAGTGATTTGGGGAAACAATGGAAAACCCAAATCTGGATGCCCGGACGGGGATTCGAACCAGCGTCCTCCCGAATGCGAAGCCAGATCGTTAACCGCTCACCCACCACGTTCGGTCATTGCGATCGAATCGAAATCGTGGAAAAGAAGAAGTATAGGTAAAACGTTAAAGTATAGATTTTGCTGTAGACTTACTGACATGCTTCTTCCCTTGACTTCTGACTTTTATTTGATGCTGAAAGATGCACAGACAGATCTGAATGTCGTTTGTTGTAAATAATGTGAAGTAGACAATAATTTTGCAGCTTGTTTGGGGCTCTTCATCTGGATTGTATCCTTGTGTCGGTACAGCACTGGGCTAAGATATACTGATATCGTCTTCGACTAACAACTATCAATATTTTGATGGCATACCTGTACATACTAGTGTGGACGTAATCCAACATAACAGTAAACTCTTCTAAAGGATTTGGAACAAGTGTGAGGGATTGTTGTGGCCGAGGATCTTTGAGTCAAAGTGTTTCCGAATGAAACAACTTCGAATGAATTAGGAACAGCACTGAAAGATGATTTCAAAAACAGCTCCACCAAGGAAAACCACTTTTGTAATTTCACCAAAAAACCTACACATTATTTGTGTTAAAACTTCTCGTATCTGTGTGGAGCGATTTTCCGCAAACAATATTGGCGTCGGAATCATATAATTACGCCAATGTGTACCAATTTTTACTCTGTAGATCTTCAACTCGTCTACAGTATGGTTTCTGAAACAAACTGTATTAATTGTTGGTGTTTGTTTTTGTGCTACGGGTAGAAGTGTTAAACAGAGATATGGGTAGAAGTGTTAAACAGAGATATGAATACTTGTAAATCCACCAGCAAGCAGAATTATTTAGAGTCACCAATAGCACTCACAGCTTAAAAAACTGCAATAGACAACGTCTCGTGTAGTGTAACTGAAGGGAATGAATACTCCTTTTTTTTTGTAACTGCTTTACGTCTCTTTTTAACATCGAGGTCTTTTAGAGACGGGAAAGGATGGGGGCAAGGATGGGGGCAAGGAATGGGAAGGAATTCGGCCATGGCCTTTTGAAGGAAGCATCCCGGCATTTGCCTGGAGTGATTTGGGGAAACCATGGAAAACCCAAATCTGGATGCCCGGACGGGGATTCGAACCGCCGTCCTCCCGAATGCGAGGCGAGAACGCTAACCGTTACACCGCTCGGTATGAATACTCCTATTTATCTACAAAAACTGACTTGACCAGGAACAATTTATAAGATTTTTTGTTATGGGCCTTTACACCTCGTCGACGTCGATGTCATCAGAGGTGGAAAAGAATGCGGGGGGGGGGGGGGTCAAGGAACTGGAAGAAATTCAACCGTGGCCTTTTGAAGGAACCATGTCGGCATTTGACAAAAGCTATTTCTGGAAACCATGGAAAACCGTAATCTGGATTGTAGTCCGGAGATTTGAACCAGTATCAACGCCAGAGCGTTACCGGGCTTGGTATATAAGATGTTAAGGTGAACACTTCATTGTATTGAATCGTGTTACAAACTATGTCAGTGTGAAACATGGATCCTGTTTCAGATATTCAGGTCTTTTTATTATTTTGTTAAGACTCGTTGACATCGAGGGTATTAGGGCAAGGCTAGGATGTGGGACAAGAAGCGGGAAAGAATTTGGCCATCACCTTTTGCAGGAAACATTCTATCATTCATCTTGAGTGATTTGAGGAAACGATTGTAAACCGAAATATGGATGGCTGGACCACGTCCTCGCAAAATTGCAGTCCCAAACGTACATCTGTGATTGGTTTATTGCTAACATACAGGATTTTCTCCTTTGATGAATATCTAAACCCACTAGGAAAGCCAGCCCAATTGAAGCTCCGTTATTCTGAAACTGGAAAAATTTGACAGGTTCAAGAAGGAGAGATCTAAAGCTGTAGCATAGCTGATGGTTTTTAAGTTCTGTTTAGCATTAGAATTGTTGGCAGGTAGACCTCTTAGAGTTGTTTGGCCACCTAGCAGACGGAACCTAACGCTGTAATCCTTTCATTTTTACATAGGGCTTTACGCGTCGTTGACGTCGAAACCATTCGTGCAGGGAGAGGGTGGGGGGGGGGGAAGGAAGGGAAGGAATTCGGCCATGGCCTTTAGAAGAAACTATCCCAACATACGCCTGGATTGATTTCGGGTAACCATGGAACATTGGAATTTGGATGGCTGGACGGGGATTTGAACCCAGGTTTCTCAAACGCCGGCCCGAGTGCTACCACTCGTGCACCAGGTTTGGTCTGTAATCCTACCATATAAGGGATCAGAACCAAGGAACAGTTCTAGTGAACTTCTCATTGACAAAACAAGCTTTACCAGTATTGAAAGTAAGAACCTTTAAAAATTCCATCGAGACTAGTATCCTAACCAAGGGCCATCTGATTCCGTCATACACATTTAATTTAATTTAATTTAATTTAATTGCAATGGAGCACAGGCTCCGGTGGCAATTTCCCTACACACCCATCTTCTCCCTATCCTGCACCCACCTACATTTGCCCTCTACAAATTTTATCTTTAAATTTCTTCAAAGTTTTCGGTAAATTATTCATCATTTCTCTTGGTAACTCATTCCAATCCCTGACATCCTTATCTAAAAAAGAGAATCTTCCCACACCCTTGTGCTTGAAATCGAGTGCCAGCTTGTGGTCATGGTCATCTTTTCCCTTCCATGCACTACTTTTCATACCTATTGCAATATCTTTCCATTCCTCATCACCAGTTAACCACTAACCAACCACAGCACAGTTTCATACAGTTATTTAAGTGGATGCTGGCTTACAACCGTGTTTCCGCTTCGAAAATACGCGATTCACAAATAGAACAGCAATTCAAACACCTGTCCATTCGCTCTACGGCTCGGGCTGGTATGATAAACTTGTCGCGACTGACCGAATGCAGCATTCAGAATGGAAATTCTGGTATGTCGTTATTGTGACGCTGGTTTCAGCTTTAAGTCACACAGAAATCTCTTTGTATTCACATTAATACGAGTTTACTTCTTTTTTTATATACGAATACAGAGTTGTTCGACGTCACACAGGATGCTGGAATTTGCCAATGATCTGTGTGGCTAATAGAAATTGTTACACTGCTAGTATCGAAACTTATCGGGCATCCAGCCGAAAATTATTTGGCGTATGGCTAATAAAGACGTAAAAATGTCAATGACTTAAAAAGAAACTTACACAAATATTTAGAATAAAAAATTGTCCAGTAAGGAAAGGTTAGGAAATGCTGACCACTGGATTTAAATGTGTTCAATCGACTGGACAATTTCTGGAACGGTCAGCAAAGAGTCTCCTCTGTAGGAGTAACAGTTGAGTAACAGAGTATTTGGTTTTCCTTCTTCATTATAGTGATAATCGCATAATTGGATGATGATAACGTTCAGACGATACACTTTCACCTGTTTGAGTCGACGTTGAGTCGGGAGAGGATTAGAGCCACGGCTTTTTACAGGAACCATCGGGGAATTCATTTGGAGCGATATCGGAAACCATGACAAAACGAAGTCTGCGTAGTCAAATCTGAATGATCTGATCAACCACATTTTAATATCTTTCCCTCATACTGGAGGCTAATTTCGACCTTGACATTATGTCCTTTCTAAAATGAGGTTAAATAGTGTGTCCCACGTCCTTCATTCACTTTCAGTGCAATTGCTACCCATCATGGGTTTCTTGTTTTTGATTCCTACTGGCAGAAAGGGTTTTGGGACAGTCCACGTAAACAGTCCTCAGACCATAATGCTATCTCCAGCAGATTGAAGAGTACCCTGCGGCCTGAAGGATCCATCGTTTCAAGGTGTTTGCGCCTTACTCGCACCCTGCCATTGGCGTGAACAAACGTGATTCTGGACTTATCGGTCCGGGAAACATTTCACCACATTTCTAGGGTCTAGCTTTTTCACGGTACTTCGCCAGATTGTGTACCAGAGACCTGGTGTCCATCCCAAATCTCTCCGCGGTGCGTATGACGTGATACTGTCGTTGCTGTTTCGTCAGTCGGATGGGGGTGTCAGCTTGGTGGCCCCTTCCTGACGTTTGGAAGAATAGGTTTCAAAAGGACAGCACCGGAAAGCATCGGGAACCCAACACAGTTAACAATTCCGCGAGAAAATACGGTTTTTCCTTTTTTTTTAATTTATTGCTTTACGCCTCGTCGACGGCTAAGGTCATTAGAGGCGGGATGGGACTGGGGACAGGGAACGGGAAAGAATTCGGCCATGGCCTTTTTGAAGGAAGAATCCCGGCATTCGCCTGGAGTGATTTGGGGAAACCATGGAAAACCCAAATCTGGATGCCCGGACGGGGATTCGAACCTGCGTCCTTCCGAATGCGAGGCCAGAACGTTAACCGTTCACCCACCACGCTCGGTGCTGTGGAACGTGAGTATGGCATGATACTGTATAGGAATTTAAGTTTTAATAGAACCCATTTTGTCAAGTGCAAAGTCAATTGTTCTATTGAATACGTTTAGGCCATGAAATCAGAGGCTTCAGTAATACAACTGACACTAAGCTCATCTTCACAATCAGTAGGAATTCTACACCAAATTGAAATTGAATTAGTGATACACGTGTAGTACCGTGAAGCTCCAACTTTCAGCCTGATCACAAGTCACTGGAAGCACTGAGAAGCCATCCTGATCTAGCTCCCAAAGCTCAAGAACATTTGATGGAGAAGGTTCACAGGTTCGAACATCTTTTCTGATGGCATAATAGATCTGCTCAATGGGATTGACGCTAGATCGCTGGCCAGGGAATAATTTCACGTGTGTAAAGAAATCAGCCAACAATTCTAATACAGTTGGAGAACGATTGTTTTAGGAAGAGTTCTTCAGTGGGATGATGCAGGCGAGCAAACATGAGCACGTGGCCGTCAAGGATATCCCGTCAGGAACTAAGTCACTCTTACCAGGGACCCCATTAAAGTTCACGTAAACAGTCCTTAGACCAGAATGCCATCTCCAGCAGCTTGAAGAGTACCCTCTGGGCCTGAAGTATCCATCGTTTCAAGGTGTTTGCGCCTTACTCGCACCCTGCCAAACGTGATTCTGACTCATCGGTCCGGGAAACATTTCGCCACATTTCTTGTGTCCAGTGGCGATGATCCTTCGTCCATGATAATCGTTACGTCCTGTGATATGCGGTCAGCACATGTACCATCTTGAGACGATGACTCCATAGCGAGGAGATTGGTCTGTATGTTGTGATTTCTTAGATGCTGTTTTGTACCAGCGTTTCACTACAGAGTGATCTGTTGCACTGTGGCTCGTCTATCCGCTGTTACAACGTGAACTAGCCGGCGATGACCCCACTCATATACACGCTGTTGTCCACGGCAGTTTGCCTTGGTAGGAAGAGTTTTACTGCTATCGCGGCACACCAATGAAAATACCAGTGCCTGCATCACTTCGGAGATGGAGTGACCAATTAATTGGGACCCAAAAATGTTTCCAAGATCAAATAGAGTTGGATCATTCGTGTTACCCATATTGCGTTAAACTGTTACTGATACCGTGAGCATTACTCCTTATACTGTCGGATCTCTGCTTGGGCCATTTATTTTCCGATTGTAGGTTTACATACTGTTCCATATTTAACCTTAACCAGCTGTCTCTACTTCAATTGCACTTAAGTGTATTAATTGTCATTTGATATACAGAACAACGTAATTTATACGGAAAATAATCTAGATTCGTTCCATAACTACCGATTTGTTTCACACACCACCAAGTACAATAACCGATTTCATCCTTTGGAGTTTTCAAAACAGGAGCCACTTGCTATGAGCTGGAATAAAGTATGCTGTACAGGAACTCTTATAACATGGTTATATGTATTTATAGCGCTCAGTCCTAGTTGGCACAACGTCAGCACAGAACGTGTATATTTTGTGCCTGACACAGTTTCAACATCTCTAATTGTGTGTTACGTCCGGTTTCCAAGCGTCGTTGATGGCCCTGGAGAGTGTTAGCACATTATAGACACTACTCGGATAAATTCAGCTGGATTGGTTCCCGTTGTCTTGTTAATATTACTAACTATATATGACTGTGAGGAGTCTATATTAGGTGTTGTGTCCTGTTTGTGTTATGCTTGAATATGAACCCAGTTGTCAATCTATTCAGACCTACTATTCCGAAAGACACCCTCTATTGGTTATGTCCTAGTTCACCGCAACCAGTAAATTACAGTCTTTCGATCGAGGTCTGTACAAACTGCACTTCATATGTGTCATAATCGTCACGAATTTTGTTTCTAGACTGTCAGTAGATTGCGGAAGATTTTGGAAACTTGTCTGTATCAGCTGTAGCTGTAGGCGCACATTGAAAAGCTGATATGACACTGCCGTATTCGCCTGCATCAAAATGTTAAATATGATGTATCTTGTAGTAATGAACCGTACTCGTAGCAGAGTGGGTAGTCTGAATGAGTGTCTTCTAGAGCACAATGCTAGCGTCAAGCTCGTTGGCGGAACAGGAAGGAAGAATACAGAAGCAAGCGAGGAAGGAGCAGATGAAAGGAATGTAACAGACCAAACTATTAATTGACTATCTTAAATCCTGTTTCCTTCTACAATAGAAGGGAACACTGGAAACAACATTCTGCAGGAAACCAAATTAAAGTAGGATTTAAACTGTGCAAGTATCAAGTAATGACGGTAACAGAGGGTGAAAAATTTTGTATAACTTAATGGAATGTAATATTGGAGTGACAAATAAAAAAATAAAAACAATGGAGAATTTGACATCAATCGTTTCTTCTTTTCGCTTTTCCATGGTACTTGCAGATCTGACCAAATCTTGGTCTCTCTTGTAGAAAAACTTGACATGTTGACTAATAATTATTTTATCACTATAACTTCACGATATTAACAATTTTATGAGCGCCGTGTAGATCAGGCGACAGAGCGTCTTTCTACGGCCTGGACGACAGGGGTTGAATCCCCTATGAAACCGTGAATTTTTCTTCGAACACGACCATCTGGAACGACTCCCCAGGACCATTCAAAGTAGTACTATGGATGATAATCCTCTAGAAAGGGAGTATAGGACTGACACCACAGGTCGAGGAGGGGAATACGGAGCTCTGCCTCTGGACCAGTTTGCAGCCTTTACCTTCTTTTAAATATTAATGTTATAATCATCACTGTATTTGGAATGAGGAGATACTGCACACAAAAGAATAAACAATGAAACGGCGTGCTCGTTACCTGGAAATCAATGCTGCCGTAGTTGGTTTCGATTGGCTGAACATCTGAGAAGTCTGTTTGAGAAACACATACCCAATGGTCCCCACTAGAACGTATACAACATTTTTTATTTGTGCATTTGGATTTCGGAATATCGGCAGGAATATTTCAACCGCGATAAAGTTTACAGAACCTTTATCCTTCTAGTAAGTTATCATACGATCATCTGAATTTTACTCCAGAAAAGTGGCTTACTAATGGATTATTTTCTCATTAGTTCATTAAACGTGCATTAATGAAAGTTCAGGCATAAAAATTACTAACGGTGCTACAGTTCCGAATCTTCAGTCTGCTATATCGTCAAAGACAATAGCTGTAACTTATAACAGTTCAGTGGCAGCTATTTACTTTAATTAGCGTGATTATGGAACTTGAACTAAACATCAGGAAAACAGAACATAAATATTCCTTTTTAGTTGGAGCCTTAAAGCTTGTCGACGATGCTATTATTAGAGCCGAAAGAGGATTGTGTTTAGGGAACGGGACGCAGTTCACCATGGCATCTGTGGAGGGATCATCTGGAATCCAGATGGTCCGACCACTTATGGAGCCCAAAATCATTTTTGATCCTATTTTCTAAAATTCCTTAGCCACTGTTCCACTCGTAACAGTTCCGGCTCCAAAACTTTTTTCTTATTTGATCCAAACCCGAGCTCACGATGAGCTGTCGGTTGGGAATAATTCAGTGCTACTGAGTTGTTTAACCAATTAAAATGACAGTGATATTCTCGAGACATAATAATTCTAGACGCTTACTAGTTGCGTATTGTTTACAAAACACATCAGAAATCGGACAGAAAGTATTGAAGGTGGTGTAGGTACTTCAAACCCCTACAAGCAATAAGACAAACTTAGACGACAACAACAGTAAGGGCCGATATAACGTAATTCCCACTAAAAATAGTTTCAACAGCGCGCATCGTTTTAAAAAGTGTTTTCACAACTAGAAACCGTATTACCGCCAGAAAAATGGCCTTGTAAGATAAGAAGTTGTACACACAATTTTCTCATATCCTGCACAATGGCTCAATTTATATTTATTTGTGATTACAATATGAACAACTGCGAGTACTGTGCGTATGTTGGGTGTAGATTATCGGATGCGATTGTTGAATGGTGAATGATAAATAAACACAGCACTCATAAAATTAGTCAGATCTCGCATATTTTACCAGCGTTACAGTTGCTCAGTCTAGCAGAGTTTAAAGAAATAATAATTGGTACGATTTTGTTAATATTGGTTAGAGGAACGGTAAGTATGCGACGAACTGCATTTGTAAGCACTACAGGAGTGAAGTTTTGATTGTCAATCCTTATGCCCGACTAGTGGTCAAATAATTGTCCTAAACTGCAACCGGTGACAGTATGACTTCTTTCGCGAACACATAGAACGGTACGTAGGTTCTGTTTATGATCCTTAGGCCGTTTTCTGTAATCATCTTGGCCATATTCTTCACAAAAACTCTACAAACAAAAATAACACTTAACATAAAGCGCCCGGCTTCCGTGGTTCTCATAGAAATGATGACACTCAAGTTCCACTACAGAGACGGAAAGCGCGCTCTTAAAGATTTTCGTCTGAAAGTGCCAAATGACAAAATGAAAACAATCTCTGCCGTGCAAGTTACTCTCACGCGCTGAGGATTCCGTGTACGAATTCTTTATTGAACTGAATTCATATTTTTTGTTTGTTTGAAAAACTTTTATTAAAAAAACCAACAAATGATTTTTAAACAGAGTTCTTTATTAGTTTTGCGAGATTGTTTTCTAATTGGCATGCATATATATCTCGAACACAAAAGAAATTCAGTTGAAAAATGCACTAAATTTTCAGAAAAAGAATTTTCACATGTTTAGTATTGGAGTTATGGTGTTCTCTAACGAATGATACCTCTAAAACAATTCTCTGCTTAAATATCAAATTTGTTTAGTTTGTTTTGCAAGAAAAAAATAATGGTGGCAAGTAGAATTCTGTAATGAAGTTCTTAAACTGACAGAAGATCTAAGCCATCACAATATAAATCTGTAAGCGCGCCCGCATCACACATCTGTAAACGGGCCGGCATCACACATCTGTAAACGGGCCGGCATCACACATCTGTAATCGGGCCGGCGTCACACATCTGTAAGCGGGCCGGCATCACACATCTGTAAACGGGCCGGCATCACACATCTGTAAACGGGCCGGCATCACACATCTGATTGTACGGGGCTTCCACACTTTGAAAGCTTAAACTTTGGGTATATCTTATGACCAACGTGACCGAGGGATGGAGCAAGAAACGATAACCTGAACAGATTGGCGCCAAAGATTATTAATACAATACAGAAGAAGCACTCTACATCAAATGCAACCGTAAACATTCCTGGAAAGATTATGCACGTATTCATCATACTACTGTTTGTGGTGTAACAAAATTATTTTTACAAAAAATCGTCACATTAAACTTTAATTCTTCGTGTAAACGGACTTTCGATTCAGCTCTTTATATTCTATAAATATTGTTGTAGACATTTTTCTCTTTGTATTGTGTTTACGAAGACTTTCAGTTACAAATTTTACGGTTTACGGACAAAATATCTACTCTGATGTTCAAAAATTCTCGCCTCGGAACTACAAATTTGACGAAGAGTGCAATTCAAAACGCGTTAGCGGAAAATATACACGGTTCACACCAGATGGTGCGCACCACTTCACTAAATTGCGTTTTTTTTTTTTTTTACGTCAGCAAAATGTGACACTTGAGTTGATATTTATCAAATAATTCTGGTCCAAGCGTTTCTATATAGCAACAGTTGCCACTAATATGGCTACCGGAAAATCCAAACGTCTGCCGTACATGCATTAATGCACGCGGGAGAAGATGCGCTGGTTCAGAACGCTGCAAAAGGTTTCTCGGTATCTCTTCAAAAAAAAAGTGACAATAATTTTACTAGTTTAACAAAGGTTCTCACTTTCAGTTCACTCAAAACCTCTTCCAGATAACTGCACTGGGCCACAGCTTTACTCGCATTTACGATCGTTTACTCCCTGTTAATTTCGGCCGGTGTAACATATCAAGGGTGCATGGTAGAAACTAGTGTTCCGTTTTTAATTTTCGTTTTGAAATTATCCTACTTTTTGTTCATTCAGCTGTATTTTCTCTCCATATTAGGAAGGTCAGTTAGAAAACCTGATTAGAGCTCTTTTTGATTAGTCTGGGCGTCACGAAGAACAGTTACTAATTTGAAACCACTATGCTTTAGCCGGGTCTTACATTTGGAAGTGTCTTGCAATATGTAAAACAGAAAAGCGCAATGTGATGCCATTGTGTTCGAGATTACTAAATAATTTACCAATAAACAAGGGAAACATTGTATATTTTCAAATGAAAGTTACACAACAGATTTCTTGCATATTCAGTTCCTGTTTAGAATATGCGATTATGAACATCGGTGTGAGAAAGTCGTTAGTAACTGAATCTGATTTTCTAACGGCGAATAAGCTAAAAGCATAAATGAATGATTCAAGGATACGGAACAGAACTCATTCGCTCTTTTTTCAGCTTTATATTTTCCATATTATTAGAAAGCTATTTATGTATTCCATACAAAGTTCCCACTCAGATATATCCAACAGCAACTTTTCGTATAAAAAAACCGGGCAAAAATAGCAGCAATTATTTTAGATGGAGAGAAATATACTTCATGTAAAATAATGATTTAAATTTGTTTGGGGGTTGAACTATTATGGAACTGGTGGAATAACTCTCACATTGAGAAGCAGATACCGGATATCAAGGGCAAATAGTAGAAACAGAAGGCGAATGTTATTTCAGTATTAAATTATCCGTCTTTCAAAAAAGTAAACTATATTAGGCTGTATATCCTATCCAAAGCAGCTCACCTGCAACAATATCAAAATATGTCTGGGACGCCTGTCTCGTGCCCATCAAATAGTGAAAAGGTGTCCAGTGTAAGATACTGAAATGTTTGTACAACATGATTCAAGCATTACTAGCTGCATAAGAACGAAGTTGAGAATTAATGTTCCCTGGTGATTAACTGAGTTAGCACGGTGTTCCACTCGACATTCCGGAGATCGAATTATCTGTCGCTTGACATGACTAGAACACAGAGAATTCGATCGCCGAGTGTAAACATCGCTTTAACTCGGCTAGTCACCCTAGAACATTATATTCTTTAAGAGCTAGTTTGGATAATTGCAGGGGGATATGAGGATCTACCTTTAAATTTTCGAACTGAATTTTTGTCTTACCTAAGCTGTACCTTCTGGCAAAAGTTAATAACGTTGAAATTATGTTCCTGGTTTGTCAGCATTTTGATGAGCAGTTATATGAAATAACAAAATTTCAATTTTCCTTCAGGGAATACGCGCGCAGTACCATAAAGAATGTTAGAAACTAAATCTTGACTGATCAGTACCAATTTTAGGTATAAAAAAGTAATGCGTATGTCACATGTATAAGTATGTAATGTGAAGTGCCTGAACGGGTGTAAACGTTCAGGCTAAATTGAAAAGAGTCTTGCATGTTTTCCTAAGTAAGGTAAGAGGAAAGTAAGATAACCAATTTCTCTGTGTTTCCAATTACTTGAAACCACTCGAGTAACCAAAAACCAGTGCAAAATTCTAAAGAGCTATTCAGCAAGCAATGAGAGTAAGATCTGTTATGAAGTTAGTCCTATTACATCTTGCATTCCATTAATTATCTTCTGTTACTTACTATTATATTATATGAAATTAATGAAAAAAATTGTTCGTTCGGTCCAGTATCAGATATCCAAACGTTACGTTACAGAATTCATATCAGATGAAGTATCGGGCTCCTTCAGCCATTGTCCGAACTTCAGAAAAAGATTACAGGAGGAAAAATTCAGGAAATCAGCAAGAAGTATCAAGACCGCTATAAACAAACATGGTTAAAAATGAACTGGAATTCGCGACTAAACAATAGCGTAGTGGAACATCGCGAGCTGACATTATAAGCTGATGTAAAATTTGCAAACTGCGATCTGATATGCTGTGTGAGGAAATTATTCCAACCCTACAGCACATCACTAATAAATAATAGTTAAATAAAATTTAGAATCAGATCTTCTACTTAGAGGGTACTATCATCAGAATTAGTCCCCATACTTTTCATTTAAAATCGAAAATTCTCAGAGGCAGTCGAGTTAAAATGATGGCAAGTGAGTATTTGTTGCATATAATCTTCCCAGAAATTGGCTGTGAGAATGGAAAGAGTAAAACAAACGCCGAATCTTAAAATCATGCCTGTCTAGGCGAATTCTGTAACAGTTACAAATGAAACCTAGCATATAGACAATAGAAATTTGGAGGTTCGTAAATGGGGGCAGGCATTTCTCTGCATTAGAACAGTGCAGACGGTATTTTAGAAAAAAAGAGGAAAGAGCTTGAAAGAGACTTTACCTGAATTTTGACTCACCTTAAGTTACACAGAACGAGTAAAACATCTCCCAGAAAATAAAAAATCCAAGCAATTGGTTGAATCTAAATGGTGAACTTCATTAAATACACTTCCCAACACATTAATAAAAGTCTTGCATTCGGTGTTTGAATCCCCGTCCGGGCATCCAGAATTGGGTTTTCCATTGTTTCCCCAAATCACTCCAGGCGAATGCCTGGATGCTTCCTTCGAAAGGCCTTCACCGAATAACTTCCCATTCCTTGCCCCCCCCCCCCAGCCTTTTCCGCATCTAATGACCTCGAAGTCAACGAGGTGTAAAGCCATAAGCAGAAAAAAAGCTGGTTCAAAAATGACGATTAAACTTTGTAAATGTAGACGTTTACTAAGGGAGCATGCATGGATATTGGAAGAGCATACCGATAACCTCCCCATTTTTTGTGATAAGAAACTAGCTCTCTGAATAGCTAAATCCCGCTCTGCCCTTCGGTTTTCCACTTCTTCTTCCACAACAGACAATGGGAGGTAAACAGAATACACAATTATTAAAGCAGACTTGCAGTCGCAGTGAGGAAATTAACATCGCATCTCTGCCTGGCATTATAATGTTTTTTTTTATTATTTCCGCCCTCTATTTTTGTACTACTTGCAATTACTTCCACAAAACCCGTCAAAAATGGCGTAAATTATTATTGTTATGAAAAAGTTTTAAGGAAAGCATAATTTCAAAAATGAATATAGATTATTTTTTGTTTGATATATTTCGTGATTTCTTACGTTTCGTTTCAGTGAGTTTTTAAATAATATTTCGTATTTCTTATCTTCTGTGAAAGCTTTCTTAGATTGTGATCTGGTTCTAGTAACTGTCACAGATCGTAAACATCAGATGCTCTTCTCCTTACATTTAATCGTCGTAAACAAGAAAATAGCAGCATGTAAATTTAATCGAACTTCGCATACATCTCTGCTCGCATTATGATTTTTATCCTCTGCTCTTCGTATTTGTGTGCAGCTACTTCTTCTTTTAGCTGCCATGCATCGTAGATACATTCCCTTCTAACCAAATAAGTGCAAATTAAATCAAATGCAGATATATATTTGAAATTTCATGGTTAGCCAAGCAGTGCTATGATGACAACCAGAGTAACTAATATTTCGTGCATTATCGATACTCGCTGAAAATAATTAATTGATAATGTGATTAGTATGTAACTGGCTGATTTAGCTTGTGGTTAAAAAAAAAAACGAAAAAAAAACACCCTCACTGAAGATTTCCGGGCTATTGAGGTCACGTCCAGACTTCAGCTACAACCTATTTTACTAAAGTAGTTAGCTGACTGCAGCAAATCTTCATGCATGACGCAGAACCCGGTATCAAACCTGGCATTCGGGAGGACGTAGGTTCTAATTCCACCCGGCCATCCAGATTTCGGGTTTCCTTGGTTTCCTGAAATCACTGCAGACAAATTCCCGGAAAATTCCTACAAAAGACAATGGGCAAATTCTTTTGTCTTCCTTGCCTCCCATCCTCTCCCGCCTCTAATGACCTCAACGTTGACGATACGTAAAGCCCGAAGAAAAAAATATTTGAAATCAAATCACAGTGGTTTTGTCCTATCACCATTTCCATTTTACCTAGCAGCTAGGTCGAACGCGTTAAGCTGTCGTCTGCGTAACGGCCATCTCGTGTTTCATTACTGGGATAATCCCTCATCTTTTTCGTGGCGTTTTCCCAGAGCGAAAATTCTATCAGCTTCTAGACGATCTTTTCGCTAGTAGAGGAGGCCACTTGAGGGTAGTTATATGTGTGTTCTATATATTAACTGTAGATTTTGTTTGTGAACTTTGTAATTTGTGCGGATCGTCCCAAAATTATGTTAACTGAATACGGAAAACCGTCTACAAACCGTAATCAGAACGGAAAGGTACTTAAGGTGGGCGATTTGAATCTGTAACTCCCCGGTCCAGTAAGATAGTGCATTAGCGCGTACGGTCAACAAAGTATGGGATAATTCCTAAATATACCCCTCAAAAATGCACTTTTCATAATCACAACAACGCGTAAGGGATAGAAGAGCCTACGCATTCCTTTCATTCCTTAGGATAAACCAATTAAATAAGAAAAATTCTGTATTAAAGTTTGGTTTGTTGACGTTAGATGTTTACTTGATTCGAACATTTATCTTTCATTTGTTTGTACTATTACTATTACTATTACTCCGCCATTCACTAAAAGTGTGTGGCGGAGGGTGCATTGCACCTATCCGGGAAGGTAATGGTTTGGAAGAGATATACGGGATATAGCAGGAGGCGCCCATGGGCTATTGTGAGGAACCATCCCAGCATTCGCATGAAGCGATCTGGGGAAACCATGGAAAATCCAGATCAGGATGGCCCTTATTGTTTAATAATTTTGACAAGGGTGTTTAAAACATTCAGCAGACCGTATTGTATTTGTATGCAGGTATTTAAGGAAACATTAAGGAAATGTGAATCATTGTAAGGTACCGTATTTCTAATATTTGCCGACTGATTTAATATTTTTTCAGATTTCTGGAGTCCACTCAGTTTCCTGATTTAGTAGTTAGCTATAACGTTTGTCGATCAAACTTTGTGCACTGATGCTGAGAATGGAGCTAAACGAAATGCAATAGACCACAAAATAAAAAACCCGCTGAAGATGCTTCTGCAAAAAAGTGAAACGCGTACGGGAGATCAATAAATACAAAAAAAAAAATAAAAAAAATCGGTTGCTTTGGCGTAATTTATTTGTTAATATTATCAGCAATTGAGGAAAATGATCCACAACATCCAGATATGTTCGCAGCAAACACTTCTATTATTAAAACGTTTGTGAATCGATAACTATAAATTCATCAAACGCTTTCATTTCTAATTCCAGCTGTAAACACATAGAACGCTTTCCTAAATAACTAAACAAAATTTACTTACTCGGTATAAGTGAATGAGTGTCGTACTGCCTGAATCAAATAAACATGGGATATATTTTGCAGTTAAACAATGCATATTGTACCACATATCATTGATTGCTCTATTTTGGTTGCTGCCATGCAGACATTTTGTTTTGGACGTAATAAAATGACGAGCCAAAGTTATAGGACGCAACAAAACCGCTACCAAACACTTGTCATTATTCTATGAACAACTAAACGCAGTCTAGTGTTACGCATTCACTGATGACTAAGGCTTAAGAAATTCGTACCAATTTGTGTTTTGTGTGGGATTAAATCTTAGCATAGCAGATGGTTCTGACGCCCTGGACAATACGTCTTGTGGCTCGACAGCTAGGAGGCGTGATTACATCCGTTAGCAATACTTCTCCGTTTAGGATGGTCTAATTCGTTCACAAGTGAGCCTGTAACAGCTCACACTTACTCAGCTCTATCGCCAGCATTCCTTGCCTCGGAAAATCATATCTCAAACCTCGCTCCGCTACCTGTCACCGAAGGGTGTTGAAAGCGTGGAGGGAGTGGTAACGCCATGGCCTCGCATTCGGGAGGACGCTGATTTGAATCCCCTTCCAGAATTCGGTTTTACATAGATTCTCGGAATATTTCCAAACAAATGACGGGACGGTCCCTCCAAATGGCCACAGCCGAATTCCTCGCCGTTCTTTGCATCCAGTCCATTCCAGCCTCTAATCACATCCACAATTCTTTTGCCATGGAAAATTATATCTCAAATTTCATTCTGCTATCGCTCGCCGAAGTGTGCCGTTATAAAATGTCGAAAGGCGGTCGTTTTTATAAATTTATAATTTATATTCACTGCTTGTTTCTGATTCCACACAACCGAAGAAAGATAAAAAAAATTAAGAATTCCATAACTTTGGTACTTGATTTTCAAATACCATTTATTGTCCACAGAGCAGTCAGCACACAGTTTGGTATCTATTTGGCAGCTTCTTTTGGTAGAAACCAATGCTTTTGCTTAAAGTGTATACCCTAAGGGTATTTCAAAGTATAATATCACAACTTTTTTTTATCCTAATACACTCCTTAGCCGCTAGTACTCAAACAAGAAATAATCTGTTATTATTTGTAGATTTCAATAAATACTGTATTTGAAAACGAGTAGTATGGTAGTATTATCTTGTTACCGAATAAAACCTACCATGAATGCAACTGTAATGTGTACTTGTTTTGTTGTGATAGTTGTTGGCTCAGTTGGTTGCGGCACCGCGATGGTGTACGGGGTTCGTGTCATGGTAGAGTAGGGAATTTTCATTAGGACTTGTCTGGCAGGGTAACAGCGGTACTGGTGCACAGTTCCAAGTTACCAGATTGTGCTCAAAGTCCTGGCTTAAGGTCGTCAGGGTTGAGTACATTGAACACATAAACCATCACAGTCATATAAACTTACGAGCACTGTCATCCTGGGGAAGATCCCCAAGGTAAACGACTACATCCGGACTCTGGTATGGTTCTCATAGAAGAACAATATCAGATTTATAACGTAAAAGTGTCGTAAATATACAAAGTGAGAAACAGTGAGACAACAGTGCAGTAAGTGATTTATGTATGTGAATGTTTCTATGTTTAATTATATATAGTAGAATCTGGTGTGAACGTATGTTATTCAAATTACTAATTTACATTATATATGTATATATATAAAAATACACTAACACATATTAAATACATTCTTAAACATTGTTAATTTAATTATGTAACTAATTTTTGTGAAATTTGATAAGTTTATAAGTTACTAACTAGTTTTACATCGTGAACAATATTTAGCTATTATTTTCAAACTATAATTTTATGTACCTCTTGTAATACATTGGAAATATGGGCCCAGAGTAGACTAGGTGCTGGGCTATTATGTACCAGGATATAAAAATTAAATAAAATAAAAAATAAGATTTATAACGTAACTGTGAACAACAGAAATTACTGTTTTCCGTTTTTGAATAAAGATAACCAGAAAAAGGACTTTCTACTCCACAAACTATGAAAAAAGTGATAGTTGCTTTCAGATTAATCTGTACATATGAGAGTGCATTAAATTCTCTGTCTCGTCCAAGGTGGCCATGTTATTAGCAAACAATATCAAACACAAGGTTATACTAAATTTTGTTGTTCACTACCCTCTATACAAGTATATGCTTTTACGATGACATGCACCTTTTGTTCCCTGATGATCTCTCTGGATTTCCACCAACTGAGCGCAACTTGTTGAGGCGATAACTCAAAATTTGCGTTCGTTCGGTGGAAAACCTAAGAGATCGTGGTGCAAGGATACAGACTGAGTAAATTTATATTATCTACAAAATACAATAGCGTTTAGAGTAAAATATATTGGAGGAGGGCAAATTTTTGGACCAGCCATCTAATGCTATCGTTTCATAACTTTCGGAGAACTCTTCTAGATGGCAGTGGCGTTCCACGTATATGATAAATATACGGTTAGCTGGAACATTTTTGCCTCTGGTTAGCAACATATTAATTTCACTTCTCGATTTCGTAAAAGTGTATTAAAATAGTAATAATTTTGCTGGTGTAAAGAAATAGTTTATATTCTTAAAGAGATTTATTTTGTTATTTGATATAGACATGTGTACCGACCGTGTGCATAAGCTGTCATTTGTGGTGGAGGTTTAAGTAGTTGTAAATTGCGTATCCGCAGTGTATATCACGCAACAGCAGGGCTCGCGACCGGAACTAGGCAATAGAGCTCGTTGCTTGGTAGGCAGTTCGACTTCTTTCTTTGCAACTTGATTCTATTAGGAGCGCTAATAGCCACATGATCACTCACTCGTGTCACATAATGGGCAATTTTCCAAACTCAGCTCTCACAAGAGGCTTAGATAATTCAGGAGCACAGATTCTTTTAAAAATGATATCATTCCCGTTATGGAGTGAAATATAATCCCGCAACATAAACAGAACAATATTTTCGCTGTCGTTTTCAAGCGAAAGTATTAAACGCCATTCCCACATGAGGTCAGTTTTCTTTACAACATAATGAATTTTGCGCATTTGTCCATTTTAAAAATCTGTAGCGTCAGATTGCGTATTAAATTAAATTGATTAGAAATCTATTTTTTTAAACAAAAAATCAGTAATAAGGTTTTTTTTATACAGAATTCGCAATAATTTTGTCGAAATTGTCTTTTAAATGGTTTATGTAAATCAAACACAAAAAACATCTGAAAAAATTAATGTATTAGAAAAATATTAATTTTAAAAAAAAATCGCCATATATTTACTATTCAATTTATGAAAATCTCTGTCGAACGATATATTTAATTGTTTGTCGAAAAAAAAAAAACATCTGCTGGAGTATCAGGGTTTTTTTTTACAAAAAATTACTTATTTCGCTATATTTTACAAAACTCCACAAAGTTAACTTAAGTCTTTTTTTTAATAAACTCTAAGAGGCTAGATATCACCGTATGTTTTGAAAGAATTCTCGGGTTAGTAGTTTCGGAAATAGAGTGGGGAATTAGACTGTCTTACTTGAAAAAATCATGTAACGAAAGGAAGAAAACCAAACATTTGAGGAATAGATGATTTACCTCATTTCATTTGATAACTAAAGTTAAGCTAAAGAAAACTTTTCCTTCAGTCCCTTATTAAACCTCCTATAATTACACTAACGCCCAACGGCTTTTCCAGATTTTTTGTTACAATCGTGTTGGGGTTAGTAACCACTAATGTAGTGCGCAATTACAATTTTCTAACTTCCACACACGCGTACAGACAGACATAAGGTCAAACACTTGATTTTTCATTTAAAAGGCATGTAAGCCTAAAAATTGAGTCAAAATCGGCTATTATTTTTTTTTCAAGGCCTTTATGTGAGTCACAAATATGTTAATGCCTATTAACACGACACTGGATCGGAGAGATGCGAGCCCAAGTTCAGTGTCCGGGCCACGCGTAAAAATCGTCCTAACTTTGGTTTTCAGAAGATTTCCGCAATCACGTAGGTGTATGCTGGGACCATCCAGAATGTCTCATAAACTACGCATTTCAAAAACAAAGAATACTTCTATCATACAGAACACAAGTCACACATTTCTCAGACACGTGGCAGCTCTCAGTTCCACCCATCAGAATTGGATCACAAGTTCGTTACTGAAGCAGACTTAGTATTAAAACTTTACAGTCGTTCTGATGGAAATCAGATGGCGCAAGAACATTATAAGCGTGCTGATAACACTCCAGCTAAAATCTGGTTAAGGTGGTATCATTTGGTCGCAGGATTCTCTATAAACATTAATCGCTGTGCAGCATTAAAATACATTAGGTTAGTGTTGATATATTCATAAACTTCGATCATTGAAAAACTTTCGTATCTAACTTCGACCATACTACTCCATCGAAGTAATTTAACTTGCTAACTGAACTGAGATTTCTACAGTTTCATTTACATAAATTGCTATCGCCACTTCTAAAATAATTTAATATTTTGAAAATTTGAAGACCAACACGAATAAATATATCCCTGTTAAGTAGTGATATCGTAACTTAATATTTAAAGGCATGCGGAGTTTCAAAAAAACTGATTAATTGGAACGGGTGTTGAATACATTTCAAAACAGGACAGCTACATGGATCTGAAGTACCATAAGTTAAATATGTATTTAATATCCAGTTATAAACCCCGTTGTAGTATGTAGTCCTTTCTTCCGATAATGGTTTAGCTAGAAATTCTTTCGCCTCTTCGACAGTAGAACTGTAAATGGACGATGTGCACATATATATATGATTGCGTAGTTGAAGTAATGACGTGGTAACAGGGGTTCTTATCGGCTGCGCAACCCGCCCCTATCATAGCCATCTCGCCCAAACGGTAATCCTACGTGGTATAAGGAACCTACAGTTTAATCTGGAATCTGAACCAAGGAAGCGTACTGGCGTACTTCACATTACACAGCAATCTATGACAGAGGTGAAAGTTGGGTTAAAGGCCAATGAAAATTCGAAGCGGGGTCTTTTCGATCTCCGCACCGAGAGTGGTGGTGTAACGGTTAGCGTTCTGGCCTCGCATTCTGGACGACGGCGGTTCGAATCCCCGTCCGGGCATCCAGATTTGGGTTTTCCATGGTTTCCCGAATCACTCCAGGCAAATGCCGGGATGCTTCCTTTAAAAGGCCATGGCCTAATTCCTTCCCATTCCTTGCCCCCCCCCCCCCAATCCTTACCCGTCTCTAAAGACCTCGCTGCTAAGAGACGTTAAGCAGTTAAAAAAATCGATCTCCGGTCAGACGCCTTAACCACTGAGCCACCAGACCTCTCAGTTGAAGTAATTAAACAGGTTCACCTATCGTCTCGGTTTTATGATTTCATGTAATTACATTTGTTTAGTAAAAATGGAAATATTGGTTTATGAAGTGAAATTTTACATAGTTATTTCCTTTTATTCGTATATGAACACTTTTTTTTATTATTATTTTTTTATCAATCTCTCCACTGGTTTAATACAATCATTCATCTTTTCCTATGTTAAGCTAATCTCTTCATCTCAACACACCCCTTACAATCTACTTCATTAATTATCTGTTTCGTGTATTCTAATCTTTGTCTTCGTGTAAAATGCCTCCCTGGAATATTCCATCCACCAACAAGTGGCCATCATATAACTTCCACAAACCTATTTCCTCGCCCAGCATTTCATAAACTTGTACATTTCGATCCTTGCATGTCCAATTAATTTTGAACACCCTTCTACAACACCACATTTCAAATACTTCTGTTGTTATTTTTCCTAGTATGCTTGAGGTCGAGCATCATTTACATAAAGTGCAGTGCTCAATACATACGGTTTTAGAGATATGAACTTCTATGAAAGCTTAATCAAGATACCTCAAGCCATTTTCTTTGATCAGGCTGATGTAGTAGACATTGTAGCACGCGACTTTGTATCAGTCATGCTAAGTAACGTTACACAACGGATTACTTATTAATGATATTGTGGTAAGCAGCTTATCGCGTGCTGGATGATACGTTTTACTGACCTGATCAGCTTTGTGGTCCTTGACCTGTCTTTGCGATTATGTCTCGTGATTTGTAAAAAAATTCGTGATATACTAAAACGTTTCACATTTCTCCGACGTTCACATTTGCTAAGCATCTATCAGTATATTACGGTATTGACCATCTCACACTATCTCATTAAATTGCATTTGAAAGTCGTAAAGCAGAAAAAACGAAATTGTCTTAGCGAAGAGAGAAGAAAGTGTGTTGTTAATAAATACGCGACGCCATGGAATGGAGGTTTATTTGGACGCAGCTATAGTTTCAATTTTGTATTCTAAAAAACGTCGAAAATAGAATAATAAATTATGATTTCAATGCTACAGGCTTTTGCTTTTTATTTAACTCTTGATTTCTGTTTTGCGTTTAAATAATAATCACTCATACTCCGTAGAAGTTCGAGAAAATGTATGCATTCTGAAATCATTAGTAAATGTAAAACGCTTAAAATGAATATTTACGATACTCATAAAATGTTTAATTGAATAAATGAATGTATCATTTGCCTAGTGTTACTATCGTGAATTCTTCTTGAATACCCACGTGCCGAAGGAATCTTCGTGCATACCATACACCACCTCTCCTGTTATGAACAATTTTGGGAGCTGGAAAATAAGGGAAGTTCCAACCTAAATTAACAATACGTACTGATTCACCATGAACGACAGAATCATTCGCGTCTGCAAACATTAAAGTTATTTCTGTTGTGTGCTGAGGCCGGACTATAACCCCAAAATCATGGCGTTTTGTTTGTACGTCTAGTCCAAATACCATTGAACATACATTTTGACTTCATTCTATAGTTTGATTTTTCTTAAAGCCATTCTGCAACGTAAGCAGAAGAGACTGCATACCAATACGACGATAATCATTAAAGCCGATGATCAAAATTAGTGTTTATAACGTGATCAAGTAATTGTGGATGCAATAATCACAAAAACTTCCACAGCTAAATTAATGCCACATGATATTCTTGCAGAACTGGTTCCATAACAACAACCTGTATTATTAATCTAGGTGGTTCTAAGAGCGAGGGAAGAATTTAGTTCTCTGTTAATGTTCTTGCAGCATTTATCAGATGTAATCCTAATTCTCAACAAGTTTCTCGGTTGTCTGTGTTCAAATAAAATGTTTCAAATATTTCGCAAAAAGAGTTGTCACGTGTGTGAGAAATGCAGTTTTACAGATCTTCCTAATTTATGCAACAAGTTTTAATTTAATATAACATTAACAACGAAATACAGACAAGCAATTGTAACTGCCAAATGTGTGTCCAAGCTGTTTAGGAAAAACATCTAAAAAATATTGCAGACACACTAAATTAAATTTTAATAGACGCAGAAAGGACAAAAACCAAGTTTTTAAAAATTCAACAAAAAAACTTGGAATAAGATTAGGTTCTTTAGATGGTGAAATACTGGCAAGGTGTTGGAAACAATGGTGGAGTCTGATGAAATTTGTTAAAACAACGCGATAGCTAAGCAGAACGTTTTCCTACTTGTATCTAAGCTGAACATTACTGATGATAAATAGCCCAAAAGGAAAGTCAGCAGATTCCTCATTTGACACTGCTATCAGCTTTTTAACTTGATCATTTTATCCAAGATATAAAAGTCTCCACAACATTGTAAAATAACTAACTTTTTTTAATTAACCAATGAGATCGTAAGCTCAACACTGGATTGATTACAAGGTTGAATGCATGTTGGTCCCAACTAATCATAACTTGTTCAATGTATGAGTAGAGGTGTATGCCGGGATGGTATCTTGAAAGGCTACGGCGGAATTTCTTCCCGTTCTTGCCACGAGTCCTTTCCTGCATATAATGACCTTGACGTCGACGAGGCGTAAAGCCAGAAGAGAAAAGATATTCTAAGTCTCAAACTGTGTAATATCGATATTAAATTGTTGCTAAGCCGTTGTTTTGCAGTACTGATGCGTCAATGAAATTCCAACCGAGCTTTCTTCAGGAAGTCTCTTCCACACTGTGTAATGAGGTGATACAACCGACTAATGAATTATGGCAATGAAGTATCGTTTAACGAACTCCTCTTCCAATTGATAAGGGTTATTAAAATGGAGTAAAACTTTGTGTTAACTGTAGGTATACACAATAGTCACGTTTAGTAGTCAATTAAAATTTATATCTGACAACTATTATTAATAAATCGTATTAATAACAATATTTCCGACAATTTGATAAAGCTATGGCCTGGCACAGGCATATTTGTCGTTTTCTACAATGAAAAGAAATATTCTGATTGTAAGTACTGAATGGTTCGTAGATATTTACAGTCTTTGACATTGAACCCATTCCTTACCATTTATTGCATCATTCAGATATTTTAATTCATAATACTAGGTTGTCATTAAGAGCAATCTGAAAAATGTAAGTGGTGCTTTAATCGAAGACAATTTGACTATGCTGCTAAAAAAGACAAATAAAATAGCTTCGCAAAAGTTGCTAACGTTTGAGAATCATCGACAAACTCTTGTTGATAAAGGATTTTACGCTCTAATATATGTATAGAAAAAAAAAAAAAAAAAACAGAAAAGAAATTGGCGAATATGTTCGTATTTTAAAACTGCATTGAGAGCTGATGGCTAGACTGCCATTTATTTTAATTAAGATCCGGATATGACAACACAGTCAGAAATTAACGGCTGCCACGCGACTGACAAATTTAGATGTGGACGGCACGAATTATTATTTCCGATATTCCAAACAAGCTGTGGCGAGAAGAGAGACACACATTCCAAATTACTTCCTAATATTTCCTATTTTTGTATCCTTTCCGTTCCTTACTATCATTTCTGGTTCCCGTTTTAACGGTCGTGGTTCGAAGCTTGGTAAAGGAATGCAAATCAGTGACACTAAGGTGTGAAAAACAGAATTATACAGGTGTTAGGAGATCAGCAGTTTTCTGATGGAGAGAAGGTTAACCACATGTTGCTAGTTCTTAGGTCGGAAAAATCTTCATACCTGTTGCACAGAAACCTTTTCAACATAAAAGCTTAATTGCGAAGGTAGTTTCGTCAACCAGTGAATCAAACTCCACGTAAGGAGAGTACAGTCACACTATTGAACTGATACGTTAGAAAGAATATGATTTTAATCTGGAATGTATTTCATACCAGTGTTATGCACAATCGGAACAACAGTAAACAACGCCTCTGATGACTAATTACAAGTTTTTCTCGTAAAACCAATTTGCATTAGAACTAGGCTGTCGCGTATTAGTCCATTCAGCTGAGTGATAATTTAATCGTTTCTGGATTATTTACCAATTTACTTAGCATTGACCACGCAGTTAACAAAAAATACTAAAAGTAATACAGTAACAAATGTCAGTCAACTGTACGCTAGCAGATCATAATTTTTTTTTTAAATTCAGCCACTGCATTGGTCAATGTGAGGCTTGTACTCTTTAACCATATTTTTATCGATTGCTTCAAATCATCAGACAAATATCCAAATATCGCAGAACCCACTTCCAAAGTAATCAGTTACATCGATCAACCACCAAATTTTGAGAAGTATTTGTTATTACACATTATTGCTCACCACGTTGTCCTTGATTTAACTTATTTATCTTCCTTAACCGAAGAAAAATTCCAACTCTAAATGAATCCACAGCAGCTCTGGGATTGGCACTTAAGTTTGTATCCGCCATTCTGTATGCCCTGCATGGGAATCTCGGTCCAGCTTTGTAGATTTCGTTTTTGCCGCTGTATTCAGAAATCACGCCTATTATTGGCCACAGCGGACTTTCCTGCAATAATTCTGACCCCAGGCACAACACCTTATAGACTAAATCAACCCGTAAGTATTAGCTACCACACTTATGCTAACAACTTTTTGCCGATGTGGGGGAATACCTAAGGTGTTTCTTGCCGCTCTGAAAGTATTTTGTATGATCAACACTTCTTACCGGCTTAGGCATGAAGCTTGCAAAATCCTTTGTGATACATCCGAGAAGTATTCGGCCCTGGAGAAGCTAACAGCTGTGAGACGAGTAATTTGCTGACACACGATCTCTAATAACACATATAATTTTCGCGAGACATTTTTGAAATTTGTGTTTCATTATGAGCCTGAATATTCGCCAGCTATGGTCGAGAGAGTGTTGACGGCGCATATCCGGGGAACGGACAACCAAATGAGTGACCATTTCAGTATAGTATTTAATCACTAAGCCAGACTTTTGAATATGTTTGACTTCCGTAATAATGCTGACATGCTCCTATGTTACCGCTTCTGAAAAAGACATTTCGCTTACAGAATTTAAAGACGATGTTTAGTATGAGGTATATGTCCGGTTATCGATATTTAATTTGAAATCAAGCAATGTATCTGTGGAGAGTGGAAGTGTGTTTGCGGCGAGGGGACAGGAAGGCGACTCCCCGCCTGCCCGCCTGCCCGCCTGCCCGCGCTGTAACGAGTGACGTCCGCTCGCCAGTCAGCATCCTCACCTGCACCTTCTTACTTACCAGCTCAAGTCGTCAAACACATTTCTCTTAACCGGAACGAAAGTGTTACGGCTTCCCCAGACCATCGCCTCTACTATTATAAATCAATTATGCAAACGGCCTAAACTACCTGTCGAAACATTTGATGGTGCTCGTACATGCTTTCCTATCAAAGTCTTCGGTAGTAATTTTCACATCTTTTTCAGGTAACCAAAACTTATATCTGTTTACATAATGTGGTCCCTAAGGACTATTTGAACACCGTTCATAACTCTTTTGAACACTTGCATAAGTGAACTTGTTTTTAGTGAGCTAGAAGCCAGCAAGTCATCAAAATGATTGAAGATAACATTAGTTGATGATGGCAACAAAAACACTAGACGAATATTACAAACAGCAATGAGTGCTTTGGTCGTTTACACAGATGTTCTTCTGGAGGGCGATTTTATTTTTGGGGAGTGCATTGGGTGAACTAATGGCATAAACCATCAATGATATTTCTTTTTGATATCTTCATTTACTAATTAATTTATTTCAGAAATAACTGTTCCGATCCAGATTATTATTTTCCACATTATACCGAAATCACTTCAGTTGAATTCTAGGATCATCCCTTATAAAAGGCCGTGACCGAATTCATTGTCCACAATACTCCCAGGACTCTAATGACCTCATCATCGACGAGCTGCCAGATTATAATTAAAAATAAAAAATGTTTGGGAAATTTCTACCAAAATTTTGACACAGAAAGAAGAAATTGACGTTTAGTGTACTGTTGCTTCCAGTGAAAAACGAAACAATTAAGGCAGCTGGATTAAAACTCAGGCCTTTCATTGTGTGCTGCGAGGCATTCATAACGGGGTGGGTGTGAGAGCCTTTGTTCATGGAGGCAAACAGAGGACGCTCTCTACCAGCATCTTGATTAATTATCGAATTGTTCGACAACTCCCGCTTCTACAAGAGAGTCCGAATCCAGGAAACATGACGGTACCAAACACTAGTTCAGATTTATATTCCGCAATCAACAATATTGTTTTACTTAATTTGCTTGTCAATTCATTATTACGGAAAACAATGTCAACAAAACGGTTTTACGAAATGTCAACAATTTAAACGAGTTTCAGGACAGCCGTGTTTACAAGCTACTAGGTGTTACCCGCTACTTCGTTCGCGTGGACTTAAAATTTTATTGCTACAATTGGATACATAAAGCAGTAAGTTTCGTAAAAGTGTTCCAGAAACTGACTGCCAGAGCGAGCGATGTAAGATTACGGAGAGTTAAATACGTTATCTGTCTGTCACCATTCGCCTGGTTATCAAAATTTTATAATAAGTTATTTATGCCGAAGAACGTATGTCCTCGCTAATAATTCGTAGTATTTCTTTGTCAAATTTAATCAAGATCGGTTAGGCTGTTTAGCCGTTAAAACCTAACAAACAGAGAGAGAGTTACTTTCGCATTTATAATATTAGCTTAGATAATTTTCCAAACATCGTAAAGTGAGAGATAAATTTTATCAAATTTTATCGTGATCGTCAGCATAAATCTTTCGTATGACGCGGTGGTGTAACGGATGTTTCGCAGGGTCTCTTTCCGGAAGTTTTTGGTTCGAATTCCCAGCCGGTTATCCAGCTATTGGTTCCCACAAACACCTGTGCAGCTATCCTTCAATGTAGCACGTGTAAACTTTCAGCTGTGACATTCCATAAAGCCCTGGCGTTAAAAAAAAAAAAATACAGCTACACATTTCACTGCAAAGCACAGAAATTACGAATGAAAATCGTATCTACTCGAGCAAACGATATCGCTAGAACTAAAACAAGTATTACATTCGCAATTCCTCACTGCTGCCAAAGTACGCTACTAACATGCCGCTACTAGTATCGCTATTAATCATATTACAGCAATATCGTGGAACGAACCGGCATTAACAATTGAAATTTCTGCGACTTTTGTTGGATGAGCTTGTGGGTAGGTTGAAATGCTAACTGAACTACAAGTAACACAGTACTGAAATGTTTTTTGTTATTTCAAACTAAAAAAAACCCAGAGAGACTACGCGAAAAACAGTGATATTAAATCGTTTACAGTATATACTCTACTATCCCTGAACCAATAGTTCTCGTATAGTAATTTGAGTGAACAGGAATAAAGTTCTGCCTACAGTATATTTTCTTTTACGAGATTGGCTGCCCTGTGAAATAACAAGGTTTCAGTGCTAGAGATATTTGATAACTATTGTGAGACTGGACAGGACTTACCCAGCTGAGCGAGAAGAGAAGCGTTATCCGCACAGCACACTAGCGAAGCAACACTGCGACTGGCCCACCAAGTGAGCTGCGCCGCGCACCAGCGCCAGGAAACACATAAATCTACCTCAACCAATCGCCGCGCGCCCCACGCTCTCCGTAAATAAAAGAGCAAACCCACAATCTAGCGCATCCTGCAAATTCACACGCCCGCGCAAGGTGTTGACAAGCGGCGCACAATTTATAGTTTCCCGTACAAGAAATGTCGACACTATCCTCATTCACGTTCTTCTACCATCAATCTTATTCCTCGCCGTACATTGTTGACAGCTCCGATTTCCGAAACTTAGAGGACGATTTTTGATATCGGTAGGAGTATGTGGCGAAGTGGTAAGAGCACCAATCGAGCCTGGCGACTCAGCCGTAACGCTCGGGCTTACCGCACAGCGGGACCGGGTTCCAATCCCGCTTCGGTCGATCACGATTAGTTTTTCTTTTTTAACTTGTGGTTTTACGCCTGGTCGATGTCGAGGTCATTGGAGGCGGGAAAGGACTGGGGCAAGGAACGGGAAGGAATTCAGCCATTGACATTTAAAGGATGATTTGAGAATACCATGTAAAACCAAAAACTGGATGGCCGGCCGGAGATTTGAACCCGAGTCCCAGTGAATGCGGAGCCAGCTCACTCACCACGGAGATCCTGGTGCCTAACAACTCAGTGTCTCATCTGAAACGGCTCTACGTTTATACGAGTAGTTAAGTCTTACTATTAAAATTCAACTCTTGGTTGTTGCTCCGGATTGTGAATTGAATTGTTACGTACAAATCAGCAGAATAGGAGAAAATTTAGGTGCGTAAATATTGTGATTTAATGCTGCCATTTTTCTTAGATAGAGTACGAAAGTACCTACTAACATCTTATGCTTTTTCTAAATTAAAGGAACATAATCGCATATTTCATGAAGAGAGAGCAAAGCAGTGAAGCCCATTTGTCTTTCTTCTTTTTCACTACAGTAGCCGTCGTCAAAAATTATAATATTGAACAGCACTTTAAACAGAATCTTTTGAAAATCAACCAAGATTACCCGGAGGAAAGTGCTCATACACACTACAAAGTATATATATAAAATAACATTTAGCCAGCAGAATCTATTTGTATAAAAAGTTGACCATCTTGAATCCACCGTGAAAACCTCTTATCAGATATCTTACACTCTTAGTGAGAAAAATAAGACGCCTTTTTCAGATGTGGAACTTGTGAAAGAAGCTTTGTCGATTTTCGCACAAAACTGCAATGATAAAAACGTAAAAACTAAAGCATACAAAATTTCACTTTCAATTAACACATTCTCAAGACGATTGGAAGATGTGTCAGATGATATTAACAGCCAAATAGGAGAAACACTTACGAAATACAAACAGTTTTCGCTGGCTTTGGATGAAATTTGTGATTTAACGAGTATGTCACAGCTAGCCATTTTCGTGAGGTGTTTTGATGAAAATTTTCATCGTACAGATATTTCTGGAGCTCTGCCAGTTGGAAACTATAAGTACCGGGAAGGAAACATTAATGAAAACTGAGGCATGTGTTGAGAGAAAGGTTTTGGCATGGGATAAACTAAATTCTCTTTGCACTGATGGAACACCCACAGTGACGGGTAAAACAAGCGGCTGTGTGTTCTTGTTGTGAAAATCTTTAAGCTGGCCATTGTTTTCATATCATTACATCATCCATCTGGAAGCTTTGGGTGCCAAAGATATGAAGTTTGATCATGTTGATTCTGTAGTACGCTGCATTAATTATTTCCAGGTTAGAGCGCTTCATCGAAGACAATTCAGAGTTTTATTTGAGGATGAATACGTGGAATTGCACCTCCGGCTGTCCAAACATGAAGTGTTGAAACATTTCCTTCTTTCCTGGGTACAGATCTCGGAATTTTCAGAAGAAAAACAGACAATTCTTGCTGAGAGAGAGCTACTAGCTGTTTTAGTCGATATTATAAAGAACCTAGACACACAAATGAGAGGAAAACTAAACAAACTCCACTTGATATCTGAAAACACCAATCGGGAATACAGTCGTTGCAGTAATTTCAGACCAGATTTCAGGATACTGAATCAGACTAAAAAAATATTTTCCTTTTATGAATTTGTTTCCAATTATCTTTAACGTAGGAATGGAATATCCTGACAACATTTAGAGAGAAATTGCCGAAACCCAAAGCCACACATTCCTGAAACAGATAATAACTGAAGCATTGTCTTCACAATCACAGCTGTCTTCATAACATTTTGGATATTGGTACCAAAAGAGACTTTCCTGCAATGAGTGATTTCGCGTTGCAAACTTTAAGCAGATTGAGCTATGAAAAAGTTTTTTCAACTCTTAGCTATGTAAAAAACGAATACCGTATTTCGTTAACTGCCAAGTATGTTTCAGACTAGATTTTAATGTCGACCTCAGATTTGTCGCCCAATACTGATAAATCGCTAGCTCAGAAACCTCTGCAGAAGTCTAATTGATTTTTGTTTGTTTGCTTATTGATTATAATTAAACAGTGTTACTTATAGCTTTGTTTTATCTAAACATTTATTGTAAATATAGGCAAGTATTGGGTGCCCGCAGGATAACAGAATCGAAATGTGGCCCATCTCCAGAATTGGTTGGGCAGCCTTGGTATAGCAACAGGTTGCCACATTCCACATAGCGTGACGTCTATGTGTGCGCCAAGATATCAACCAACACTTTAACTTGGAATGCCACAAGGTTGTAAGAATATTGAGTTCCACTGTCTGAAATACTACTACGTCAAATGCACAATATGGCGCCCACAATTTAAAACGTGTGAAACTATAATGAAACATAAAAATATACAAATCAGCTGTTTTATGTAACTTTTTCTATAAATAATAAAATTTAATCTATACCTGAACGCTCCTCAGTAGATGTAGTTTGTCTTAGCTAGCCAGAAAACGGGATGACTTTTGATCAAACATTGCCAAGTGCTTAGTTCCAGCCACCAGCTATACTGATGGCACATTAAAAATCAAGTAAGTGTGGTGAGCACTGAGGTGTATTGTAAAGACATGCTATCGTCTGCCTATCATGTAACACCTCAGTGTGGACGTCGTGTGTCGGGCCCCTTTCCTGCAGCTACTTGTATATATGTGGTAACTTATGAAATTGTGGTATATGCATGAATATATGTGTGTGTGCGTGTTCCTGTGTGGTTATGTGTGTAATTATGGTGGTAGGAGTCTACTTGAGATTTCTCCATCAGTGGCCACCTATGTAGATGTAATCTGTTGGGTGTGATGAGCACCGAGGTTTGTGGCAAAGAAATGAAACATTTCGCACATCCTGTAACTATTCAGTCTCGACCTAGGGTGTTCAGTACTTTTCCTCCAGTTACGTGTATGTGTGTGGTGATGTATGGTAACTGTGTGTATGCATGGAGATGTGAGTGTGTGTATGCATGTCTTGCTATGTGGTTGTGTGTCTATCACGATAAGATTATACTCGACTTTGAGATTTCACAATGACAGGCTACCTATGTGTTGTTGGGTGTATTGAATAATCCGTATGGGATAAGTACTGAGGTGTATGGCAAAAAACATGTCATCCTTTGCACACACTCTAACGTCTGTCTGATGGTTTTTTGGTCAGTTATGTTTGTGTGTGCTTGTGTGTGGCGACGTATGGATTAGTGTGTTAGACCTAGTATGAGTATGGGAGTTATGATATTTGTCTGATGACCATGTGTCTACTGATACTCGTGGAACGTGGGGAAAATATTACTGAATAGCAGAAAAGGCTTGTGGCGTGGGATAGAGGTGGTGCTGATCATGTGAACAGTTTTGTACATATTACCAACGATACTGAATGGTAGAGAGGTCTGTAGTGTGAGTTAAATGATATGATGTTGATGTGAGGAGTTTGGTACTTGGAATACATGGTAATGATGATTTTTTTGTCAGTCTTGAGCCATGGGGGTTCTGTCCCACTTTTTCGTTGCCATGATTGGGCTGGTTGTTGTGTTGAGCTCGCTGTAGGCATGGAAATATGCGTCTGTGTGCGTCTTTCTCTGTGTCTGTATGCGTAAGTATGGTGATACCTTCCTTAAATTAGTCTACCTGGACATATGAATTGCTGTTCCTCCCATATGTTTGTGCTTGTGTAGAGACGTATTGATTTGTGGGCGAGACCTAGTATGAATATGGAGGTTATGATATCTGTCTGATAGACAAGTATCTATTGTAACTCATGGTACCTGGGTCACATGTTACTAAATGACAGAAAGGATTGCGGTGTGGGAGAGAGACGTGGCTGTGATTTCAAACTTCACACATCCTGTAACTCTTCAGTTTGGATCTAGCATGTTCAGTCTCTTTCCTCCAGTTATGTGCATGTATATGGTGATGAATGGAACTGTGTGAATGCATTGACATGTGAGTGTGTGTGTATGTGTGTCTTTCTATGATTTTTGGCCAGTCATGGGTGTTCTGTTCCACTTTTTCGTTGCATGATTGGGCTAGTTGTTGAGTCGAGATCGCTATAGGCATGGAAATAAACGTGTGTATGCGTCTCTCTCTCTCTGTGTTCTTTTTATTTTTTTGCGTAAATGTGGTGATACCTTCCTTTAACTCGTTTGTCTGGATGTATGATGTGCTGATCCTACACTTAGGCTTGTGTGAGGTGATGTATGGATTTGTGTTTGAGACCTAGTATTAATATGGGGGTTATGATATCTGTCTGATGACCAGATGTCTACTGCTACTCGTGGTACCAGGGGTACATGTTACTGAATGGCAGAAAAGGCTTAGGTGTGGGATAGACGTGGTGGTGCTGATGTGAACAGTTTTGTACCTAGCACACATGATACTGGATGGTAGTGAGGTCTGTAGTGTGAGATAAATGAGATGATCTTGATGTGAAAAGTATGGTACCTGGAACATATGTTACTCACGATTTTTTGGTCAGTTATGAGCCATGGGGGCTCTACCCCACCTTTTCGTCGCCATGATTAGGCTGGTTGTTGTGTCTATCTCGCTGTAGGCATGGAAATGTGAGTGTTTGTGCGTCTCTCTCTCTGTCTGTATGCGTAAATGTGGTGATACCTTCCATAAACACGTCTATCTGGACGTATGATTTTGCTGTCCCTCCACTTATGTTTGTTTGTGCTTGTGTATGGAGATGCATGGATTTGTGGCTGAGACCTAGTTTGAATATGCGCGTTATGATATCTGTCTGATAGTCAAGTGTCTATTGCAACTCATTGTACTTGGGTCACTTTTTACTGAATGGTGGAAAGGGTTGCGGTGTGGGAGAGACATGTTGATGGTAAATGTAATCAATTTGGTGTGATGAACACTATTTATGGTATAAACACTTAGGTGTATGGTGAAAACATGCACACCTTCTATCTCACGAGGCTGATGATATCTAATGAGACTTCTGTTTTTCAGCCAGTCATGAGGCAAGAGACTACTACATCACTTTTTTGTTTCCATTATTGGTGCCGGTAGTTGTGCTGAACTCTCTGTAGACTTGAACATGTGTATCTGCGTCTCTCTTTGTGCATGTAAGCGTAAGTATGGTGATACCTGACTTTAACTCGTCTGTCTGATGATTTTTGTAACGGTAGTTCTGTCCAGTTAATCAGTGGCAACGGCAATTCTTCCCCACTTCATCGTTTCCGTGATGCTTGCTGTTAGTTCTGTCGACCTCGCTGTATGCATGTACAAGTGGGTGCGTGTGCGTGTGTCTTCTTCCTCTGTGGATTTGAGTCTAAAATATATGGTTATATAATTATGCTCACCATCAATGTGTGCTTCTAACCATTGCTTCAGGGCTTAGGGAATCTCTCATTTCACTGTGCTCTTTACAGTTTACTGCCGTTTGTGTTGGCATACGAATTGTGTTCCTCACGTTTTTCACTACATGCACTTCGGGATAAAAATCATTTAACAGAGAGGGTAATGAGGGGATGTATCAGAGAAGCGAAGGGCTTGGGTACAAACCCACAGTCAGACCATTGCTTGTATATAGTGTAGTATGGAGTCCACATTTTTTGTTCATCAAATACAAGGTGCAAAGGATGGCAACTAGATTTATTAGTGGAAAATGAATGGTTCAGCGAGAAAGAATCTGTATACTCTATTCTATTGACGAAATAATCATGTTCGCAGGTAAGAGTAAGATAGAGAGAAACTAAAGAAAGCTTTAAATATATTACTGAGGTTGGGATTCTGACCAAACATAAAAAATAAATACAAAAAGTGCAATACAACAATAATAAGAGACTAACTGGGCGGTCATGTTGCTCAGTAGTTAAGGTGTCTGACTTGGGATTGAAAGGTCCCCGATTCGAATTCCAGTCTCGGCGGGTATTTTCATAGGCCCTTAACCCGACCTTCACATCTGGCACAACTTACTATGTAATGTGAAGTACGCCAGAACGCTCCTGTGGTTCGGATTCCACGTTAAGCTGTAGGTCCCTTATACCCAGCAGGATAGCCGGGTTAGGTTAAGGTGGCTACGATAGGGGCGGAATGAGCAGCAATAGAAACCCTGTCACCAGGTCATTACGACCACACGAAATTATGATTATTATAAATATACGATGTAATGTGATAATAGAAATAAAAGAATTTCTAGAAAGTAAAATTACATGAATCATCAGAAGCGGATTATCTCTAACAAAAAAAAAAAAAAAAACTTCAAAAGGGGGAAGTTTTTAGTATTAAGCATAGATTTTCTATACCTGTGAGCTTTCAATTGCTACGATTCTAACGAGTGCAACTTCAAATTAATCTATCGGCGTACTTGCTATATTGATTGCGGTTTTCAGAAAAGTTTCCATATTGGCCCCAATCGTCCGCCGCATAGCTGCATGTTGCACACATCGAATAACATACATTAGCACAAATTTTACGTGGTTCACAGACACATGTTATTACATAAGGCTACCTTTAATCACCTCCGACCATCTTTAATGTATATTGTTTTTAATGTTCTCGTAACGAGCCCGGTAGGTGAGCCGTAATGCTCTGGCCTCGCATCCGGGTGGACGCAAGTTCAAATCCCCACCCGGCCTTCCAAATTCGGTTTTCTATGGTTTTCCGAAATCACTTCAGGCTAATGCCCCGATGGTTCCTTGTAAAGGCCGTGGACGAATTCATTCTCGTTGCTTTCTGCTCTCCACCATCATCTCAAGCCTCTAATTACTACGATGTCGACGAGGCATAAAACCCGAAACAAAAAAACAAAAAAATAGTATTCTGTTAACTGTCGACGGGATACAAATCACTAAAAAAAATGGTAAAACGTACAGCACTACAGGAGAATAACTGACAGACGAAACAACAGGAAATTATAAACATTCGTGGAAAGATAAAATGAGAAATTCTGTAAACAGTTATGAAGAGAGGAGTCTGTGGAGGAATCTAGCGTGGATTATTCCTTCAAAACTGCTGAGGAACTAGGATAGTAGACGAAATATGTGAGGCCACATGATGTTGCAAAATTGTTTCTGGAGTTCTAACTACTATTAATACTAATGGATAAATTACTTCTACCACTATTACTAATGCTATCTCTACCACTACGTTTCCTATTGCATATCGTGTCTGTGCGGTTTGTAAGATGGAATCTTTTAACCTTGCTATGTGGCCTAGTTGACAAAAGAATTTCTTTCATTTTTATGTGTAAATACCGACGTTCAGGAATACCGGTACCAGGATCCCTCAGTCAACCACAGTTTGATAATTTTCCTTCAAGGAGCATAAACTTTTTATTACGGCGTATTACATTCAATTTAACGTCATTCCACAATCCAGGTTAGCAGTTTAGTAGAATATTGTTGTTGTTTTCATATTTTTTCTTTGCGTTTCCATCCACGAAAAGCAAAACGTCATCTTTAATGTGTTCTGTAAAGTCGCTGTTCCTAGTACTACATCCCACAATACGGGAACACGAATCGAAACGTTAATATAAAGGAAGAGAGGGCTGTTCCGTACCTATACCACGTAATAACATTTTAGAAAAGTTGTATCTGAACATAGATTTTATCTCAAAAAGTGTAAATGCAATGTACACTACTGATGATAAAGATGTTAAAACCGTTAAATTTAGGCTTTCTGTATGTCTGTCTGTCCGCGTATCACGCAAAAACTAAGAAACAGATTTGAACTGAACTGCACACAGTGATGGCGTATGGCATGTGTTAACACATAACATGCTTTCTATCCCGATACATTACACGGTTTCTTTTGTGATAAAGAATCGAAAACAATAAAATTTTAATTTTTTTGACTGCCTGTCCACGCATCGTGCAAAAAATAATGAACGCATTTTAATGAAATTTCACATAGAGATAGTTTATGTTATCAGTTAGGATAGCTTCTATCTCCATTAGTACCATATTTCCTCCTTCTTTCAGAGGCCAAACACACATTTTTTAATTTTTTTTTGTATTTGTGTACGCTAATCAATGAAAAACCAACAACTTCAATGCAACTGCATATAGTGATAGCTTATGTCACGCTAGTTATAACTTTGATGAGTCCTAGACACATTGAGAATTAAAAATCCAGCCGCTAATGTGTTTTATTTCGTGATGAACTCTATCAATTCAATATCAGAGGCAATGGAGTCAAAAAGAAGCCCAATGCATCGTGCAAGCAGTGTTGCCACAGACGCAGGCATAGTTTATGATTTATTTAAATGCCTTTGAAAATTATTTTTATTTTATTTCCAATTTTCGTTGATTTTTGTCGTTCAAACTGAATCATTATATTGTTTGTATACATTGTTAAAAAATTAATAATCTAGATTCTTTTACTTTGTGCACTGTACCCGAGTCATGGTATATGGTGCTTACCCCCCCCCCCCCCCCCCCCCCAGAGGAACGCACCGGGTGGTTTCCAGTGTGACAGTGAGAATTTTTTTTTTAACTGCTTAACGTCTCCTATAACAACTAGGTCTTTAGAGACGGGAAAGGATGGGGGGCAAGGAATAGGAAGGAATTCGGCCATGGCCTTTTGAAGGAAGCATCCCGGCATTCACCTGGAGTGATTTGGGGAAACCATGGAAAACCCAAATCTGGATGCCCGGACGGGGATTCGAACCACTATCCTCCCGAATGCGAGGCCAGAACGCTAACCGTTACACCACCACGCTCGGTGACAGTGAGAAGTGAGAGGGTAAAAAACGGAGCCGGCCCATTCAAACCCAATCTTACGAGAGACTTTAAGGTTGCCGACAAGCTTAACGTCCCAATTGACGAACGAATAACCATCACCAGTGTCGTATGCCCTCACTTCATACACACTGTGGAGAGGTTTTCGAATTAATGCAGTACTTTTGTGCACTACAACCTTTCTTACCTCGCACACAAAGTTCAGATGATGAAAATTTCCTCAGCCAGTAGGACTGGAACCAGTTAACCCCCTATAAAGTACCGGACGCCATCGCGGTGAAGCAACCAACTGAGCCAGAGGGCAGGGCTAATTATGTAGTTTTGTTTTTTACTGAAATCACTTTCTATTGATATTTACATCGATGTTGATTCCTCACAAAATTCGTGATAAATTTTAGTAAATTTGCAAGTCGAAAGCAAAACGAGCGATAGCTTCTATACTAGTCTAAAATACTCCATGAAATCGTACAAAACTCATCTTGGAATTTCAGCTACCATGGATTTTCAAACAGTCCCAAATGTTAATGAAATTGTATACTACATACTTGATACTGATTCCAAATATTATCACTATGGTTCGGATCTTTATAACCAAAAAAATAGAGAAATGTGCAGGCAAAAACGGGTAAATATGACTTTAGAATTTTGTGAAAGATATAAGCTAGTGGTGGCAAACACACTGTTTAAGAACCATAAAAGAAAAATATACACCTGGAAACGTCCAGGTGATACAGGCAGATATCAGCTAGTTTATATCATGGTCAAACAGAGATTCAGGCATCAAGTTCTAGACTGTAAAGCGTACCCAGGAGCAGACATAGACTCTGACCATAATTTGATAGTAATGAAGTGCAGGCTGAAATTCAAGCGAATAAGGAAGCAGTATAAGCAGAACAGACTGGAAGTGAATAAAATGAAACAATCTAGCACAAGAGAAAAATTTGCAGAAATGGTAGACTTAGGTCTAAGAAGTAACTGTGAAAGGAGCTCAACCGAGGACGAATGGAATGCATTAAAGACCGAAATAATGAAAGCTGGTAAAGAAACATTATGCTTTAGGGAACAAGCTGCCCGAAAACCTGGGATCACACGAGAAATTTTGGAGCTGATGGATCAGAGTCTTCGTCACATACTTCAAAATTACTGACCAGAATAATATACAGAAGGATGGAAAGGGTAGTAGAAGAGATAATAGGCGAAGATCAGTTTGGGTTTAGGAAAAATCGCGGCACAAGGGAAGCAATTCTGTCTTTAAGATTAATACTAGAAGGACGGATCAAGAAAAACAAAGATACTTTTATGGCATTTGTTGATTTAGAAAAAGCTTTTGGTAATGTTAGTTGGGACAAGATGTTCAAAATTTTAAAGAAGTCCGGTCTAAAGTATCGAGATAGAAGAATGCTTTATAAATTATATAAGAATCAAGTGGCTATAATAAAAGTAGAGAATCGTGAGAGACAAGCATCAGTTGAAAATGGCGTGAGACAAGGTTGTAGTCTATCCCCGTTAATATTCAACTTGTATGTAGAGGAAGCAATAAAGAAAGTAAATGAAAAATTTCCATGTGGCATAAGTGTTCAGGGACAAAAAATTAGTATGCTACGATTGGCTGATGACATTGTCGTGAAAGCAGAAAGGGCTGAGGACATTGAGAAATTACCGAATGGCATGAACAAAATACTGAAGGAAGATTTTGGACTGAATATAAATCAAAGCAAGACTAAAGTGATGAAATGTAGCAGAAATGATACCAATACTAGTAGATTAAATATAAAAATAGGATCGGATGCAATAGGAGAAGTAAGTGAATTCTGTTACTTGGGAAGCAAAATTTCAACCGAAGGCCGAAGAAGGAATGATGTTAAAAGCAGAATAGCACTAGCAAAAAGTGCCTTTATGAAAAAGAGAAACCTTTTAGTTTCAAATATTGATCTAGGAATTATAAAGATTTTTTTTAAACTCTTTGTGTGGAGCACAGCACTTTATGGTAGCGAAACATGGACTTTAGTAATACCGGAAATAAAGAAAATTGAACAATTGAAATGTGGTACTACAGAAGAATGCTGAAAATTAAGTGGACAGACAAATTGAGAAATGAACGAGTTTTGGAAATATGAAAGATAAGTCTTTCCCGGCGTATCTTTGATACAAATTCTTCACGGGGTTGCCGCCGGATTACATTTTCTAATGACAAGCTTTCGGCGACTTGCACTGGCTCGCTTCAGTTCCGCTATTCAGTTCAGTTTTTTTTTGTTCCTTTAGATACAACGGACCCGATGATGGCGGCAGTGCAAGTCGCTGAAAGCTTGTCATTAAAAAATGTAATCCGGTGGCAAACCCGTGAAGAATTTGTATCGAGTTTTGGAAATGATGGGTGAGGAAAGAAGTTTGTGGAAGAAGCTTACAGAAAGAAGAGACAGGCTGGTAGGTCATATTTTGAGACATGCTGGACTGGTTAATTTGCTTTTGGAGGGAACAGTCGAAGGTAAGGACTGTAGAGGAAGACAGAGATTAGAATATATGAAGCATATAATTGAGGACGTGGGTTGAAGGGGTATGTAGAGATGAAGAGGTTAGCACAGGATAGGAAGGGATGGAGGATTGCATCAAACCAGTCGAAAGACTGACGACAGCAAAAAAAAAAAAACATTTAAATTTACTACACATCAAAACAGGCACAGTTACACATCATTAATTTTATCTACTAGTGTCGCTTTCACGTAGATATTTTGCTTCCGTTCACTCACGGCACCATTGGGAAATTGAATTTTAAATCATTCTGTTGAAGTCACTTTAATTTCACATAATATTCAGAAAATAACTCTTTCATCTGTACTAAAATACTCTTCTCCAAATTCCCTTACGTAACTGTAACTTCGCACTTTCAGAAAATTTTGTTTTCGGCATGTCGGTACTCACTGATTTTACACTGACCGAGGATTGTTATCAAAAGTATATCATTGAGACATTGATTGACGCGGATCGACACTGACATGCTGCTGCTGCATTGTCGAGATTAAAAGGTGGGCGGAACATTAATGTTTAGAGAGTGACAATAATGTGTCACTTTAATTCTTGACTGCAGAATTCTGGCCAATTCAGTGACAATTAGTTTGGTTTTTTTCTGCTATGTATAATAGGAGTACAGTTCATGAATAATTATCTTAATTTCTTCTCATCTGTATGTAGTGAGTTCCCGGTAATATTAAATAATTTCCAGATTTTTCTTCAAAATATAACCATATTACCTTAAATATTGTCGTAATATGACCCAAACTAGGAAAATGGCCAAAATATGCATTTACATGCTATATAAACTACATTTGAATACAAACAAAAACGTTCAATCAGTGTTTAATTCAGCATTACAGCACAAAAATCAGACAGGAAAAATATATGACTTGTGCTAAAGATCGGAACCCTAATTATCACAGAGTGATTTCTGTAAATTTGTCAATACACAATTGATCCGAACTGAGATTCATTCATTTAAGTTCCAACCAATTTGGCAGGAATTTTTCCCGGTAAGGGTTTGCTTGAAGTGGATCCTTACACCCCCATCACTGTCTTACTGCACGGCGTTCAGCCTAGAGCAAGAAGGACAGACGTTAATACATCTCAAGTAGCCAAACTTCGCCTTTGATGACATGTAAGTTGAGAAACCAGTTACAGAAAAAACTGGTGTTTCATCTGGATGTTAGAGAAAAATCTACGACAGAGTAATAGAGTTCCAAGCTGACACGTTTACCACCTCTGTCATTGTTGGCTGGACCTACAGTGTTTGGGTGGAACATACTTCGCGCATTCAAACTTTTTATCAGAAGGAAATGTTACGTTAAGTTTTAGCGAAAATTCCAGTCCAGATCAGAATTAGAGTTGGAGACCATGATTTTTCATTGCGGATGCCTTAACAAATTTCTTATCAGAGCGCTCTGAAAACAACGTAAAAATTCTGTTCATGCGTGTAGCAGAAGCTCACTTTCTTGCAATAAGATGATTTCCGACAGTCAATTTTTATTATGTAAAAAAGTAACAATTTTTTGTCAATTTGTTGATTTATTCAAACTGAGTGAAAGGAACTTTTAATTCCGTTGTAAATAAGGCTGCATTTGATTCTTCACGCAGATTGGAAATTTAACGTTAACAGCAAAATCGAATGCGAAGTTCTCAGCCACCACTGTAAACAGAAATCCTATCAGCAGAACATGAAATCTCACGAACAATTTTTGATTGATAGTTTATTTTAAAGAAGTAGTTTTTATGACATTCTGAAGATTTATTGGTCATTACACACAGAATAATCGGCATAGCTATATAAAATCGAGATGAAAACTTTTAAGAATATCTTTCGTACCTGCGCTCTCAGTAATTCTACTCCGTCGCCAAATATTTTCGTTACAGCTCTGTTCCCTTACAAACAGATGACGAACACATGAAGCAATTACCCCGAAATATTGTGCGAATCCGTCGCCCACGACTATTACCGTATTTTTTATGATTCTAACTATGCAACTGTTTACTACAGTTTCACTTACACTCGAGTCCGATTAATCTATTAACAGAGGATTATAAACTTAACACAGTGTGTATGTACTACAGTGTTACTCGAACAACCTGAAGTGTTCGTAGTAAAGAGCCTCCTGCAAGTTATACAACCACTGACACACAGCTATTAAGACAGTCCTATACAATGTTGGTGGTATAATACATAATTTAGATGTCTCTAGCTAACAAAGGAAAGTTGTTTTCTTCTCCCTTTCTCATATTTGATGTACGAGCTTTATCATCATTACTCCTGAAACGTATAATACTGCCAGTAAATCATTCTAATTGCTCAAAATAATCGTTTTTCGATGAAAAATAAACTGTCCCACTTCTGACACCAAACTTGCATTTATTCATCATTAAAGGTTAACACACTTTATTAAGTATTATTCATTCCAGCAGAGTTCACAATACATCGGCTTGGCGTAGTCTCAAACATGGCCTTAAATAGTTAACACGAGAAATAGAACACATTATCGATCTCATATTGCTCTATGCATCTTAATTTAGTAAGATTTTGCATTCATCTTCAAATACCTCCCTGCAGTTGATTTCGATGATTAACACATTCGCGATGCGTCATCCAATTTTAGTGTTTTTTTTTTTTAATGAATTTAGAAATTAAATTCAACTCTTGCTCCGTATTATTCGGGAAAACGCTCCAAACACAGATAAATTTCTAGTAACACATTTTTGTAATTGGCCACACTGCTTTCCCATACTTTCAGTGCATATAATTATACTCTTAATAACAATACAAAAAGCTTAATTATTACTATGTTCCATGATAAAGCACCAGCGCAGTTTGTGTTAGCAGAAACATCAAAGGTAGTAACTTGACTGATGGAAACAAAATTGATTTTCAGTCACTACTACCAAGGACAGCTGTCTGAAGGACAATGGACTGCCTTCTTTTAAAAAGAAAAATGTGGTCTGCATATCTGAAAAACATTGTTGCATGAAATTCTGTATAAGGTCCTGAGACCGTGTTAGCATTAATTGAAACAGGATCCCTGTGATTTAGACAATAGCAGGTTCTGATCCGGTGTCAAAGGAAGTGTATTGACTTGAATGCCGTTTGCATATATTAGTATAATTGCTAACAGTGCGGGATTATGAATCGGATATATATGGTATATAACATATCATTTTGTTTATACTTCAGTACGAGGTAGAATCAACATTATTAATAGAACAGGCGAAACGTTCAAAATAGGTATTCCACCTGAAGCTCCAGGTTGAATGTTTATGATTGTTTACCGAACTTATGTTACGTTGGTGTTGCTTTTTAGACATTTTAATGCACTAGAACACGTTGGTAACTTAAAAGATGAGAGTAAATCAGTTTTTCCTCTTTATGGAATACATATTACTAAACCCCAACGACGAATACCTTCACGGAAGCTGGAACGATATCTACAACACTTCGTGTCTAAACCAACACACAGCAAACGGTACTTCGAGCAGGCGTTTCTCAAGAACTGATTTAGACGAGCTAGATAAGTGTGCCACGTTTTTTATTTTAAAAGTTCTACAACTGCCAGCGGCAGCCCATATTAAAAACTTGGAGTGTGAGACGAGAAACAACAATTCAACGCAAAGAAAACGAACTACATACAGTAATCTGTATTTGTAGACAGCTAATCCCACTTAATCCTCTCATTTACTTGATAGACTATTTGGTTTTCGTCTTCAGAATAATCAGCGTTAGTATCAATTAACAAAATGTATTTGAAAGGCTTTACGTTTATTCCAACGGGTCACAGAAGCAACTGATTATTTTTGAAATGATAAGCATTTACTCTGAAAGTATTAGACTTATCTAATATCTACATCGAGATGCAGGTGACTGCAACACGTTTACCAAGAAAAACAAATCGTATATGTGTTTTTCGGAAATACAAATTCAGTTTTGAAAGAATTAGTTCCGTCCATATCTCTATATAATAAGCGCATAGATCTAACGTTCTCTAGAGATTTTTCTCTGTAGACTAAAAATCCACAGATCTATACCTTACGTAAATAACGAATAAAAAATCTACTTAAAATGTATGTAATTCGCCTAAAAAAATCTTCATATACAAACCGGTTTCTGATGGATTGGCAGTCTGATCTGCACCTGCCACAATTCTAATCTGAATACGTTTTTAAGTTTCGTTGAGGAATTCGCAAAATCGATTGGACTAAAACATGTTTCTTTTAAACTTAGGGCATCTCCTTTTTTTTACCTATGGCTTTACACCTCGACGACGTCGAGGTCATTAGAGACGGAATGGGAATGGGGACAGGGAACGGGAAGGAATTCTGGGATGGCCTTTTGAAGGAAGCATCCCGGCATTCACCTGGAGTGATTTGGAAAAACCATGTAAAAACCAAGAAACATCAAATGAAATCCATCCAAAAGTTGGAATATAATATACATCGTTAAGTGCGCTGGCAAGGGACATGAAAATTGTTGGCATCCATAATGAAGTAGGTGCTATATGGGCTGCATGATGTCAAATTTTAGATGAAGGAACTAAACGAGTGAATTGATGATGAAATCTGAGCCACAACGACAGAACCGACAATTAATATCGATACGAACTTTTAACCAATGGATAGTGAGCACGCGGAACAGCACACAAGGCTCTAGTATAAACAGCAGTAGTTAAACTAGCGAACTTAATCTACAACAAGCCCGCAGCAGAGTTATGATTCGCGTAGGACAACGCAATATAATTATGCCTCGGTACTCCGCCCATGATTGCAGCTAGTAAGATTCGTCGATTCAATCATCCAGGCATTAATTACACCACAGCAATTGCTGTAAATGGCCTTCAAGATATTTCGATTGCGTTATGTGGACACATATAACAAAACATTCAATTTCATTCACTCGTCATCTCAGCAACGGAAGCCGAGGACAAATCACATATTAACATCAAAACTGTGTCCGCGACACAGCTCACCCATATTTCTTTGGTCTTCTTATGGGAGAATAAGGAGCGTAGAAACTATAGTGAACCAGTTATACAGCAGTACTATAAAAACATTGAAACCGTTAACAACTATGGTAATAATAACGTATAGTGCAGTCATGGAAATAACGATATTTATGTTCGCAATCGACTCAAGTGCCAGAATGGGCATAATAGTTGAAAGCAACTTGAAATGGGACTTGCACATAACTTCCGTCGTAGGAAAAGCTAATTCTAAACTACGATTCATAGGTCGCATTTTGAGAAATTGTAATGCTCATACAATGAAAATAACGTACAAAACACTAGTGCGTCCGCATTTGGATTACTGTTGTGGAATTTGGGATCCGTATCGCAAGGGATTGACACGTTGGAGAAGGTACAGAGGAGAGCCGCTTGAATCGTGAATGCTAGTTACATGCCTTACGAAAGCGTCACAGAAGTGATACACAGATTGGGCTGGTATTGTTTGGCAGACAGGCGGTGCCGTTTTCGTTTGAATTTATTGGAGAATATGCGAAATTCTTTAATTTACGAGTGCAATGAAATACTTCTTCCGTCAACCTATTTAGGTCTCAATGATAGGAGGGATAAGGTTAGAGAAATAAGATGCTGCACTGATACTTTTATGTAGTCTATCTTTCCTCGTTCTGTTCGGTATTGGAATGCACAGAATTAGGATTGGTGCTTACAACCCTATGCTACACACAATATTTGTTCATTGCAGAGCATAGATGTAGATGTAGATCACCAACTTAACATCTGCATAAGCCTTTCTCCTCGATTCATGCAGAGAATCCTACAGTTCTTCGGATACATAGTGAAAAAAGTCGGAAATAATTTGGATAAATTGATCGTGGAAGGGAAGTATGAGCGAGGAGAACGTGAAGAAGATCGGCAAGCAGCTGGGTGGAACAAGTGAAGGAGATCTTCGGTTTACGTCGTCAACAATATTTTAAGAAAGCTGAAAATCGGAAGGAAGGTAACACATTGCTAATAGTGTTGTGAGAAATTCAACGGGATCTCGAAACTCAGGTATTAGCTTAGTGACTGGTGATGATGATTGTGATGTATTAGTCTTCAATAATTAGACTCAACAGATCAGACGGAACCTTAATTCGCATTAGAAGGCCCTTATGAAACCCTTGTTTGCACGACAGGTTTACGGCATACATGGGTCGGAATGATCCAATTTGAAGCAATTTAAGTCAATAATTAAGTGGGTTTGCGGTTGGATACGGCCGAACCTAATTTGGGAAGCCCTGAATAAGTGAAGAATTGAACTGTGATTTGAAATTGAGTTCTTCGAAATTAAGACAACATCAAGCAGAAAAGTAAGAGTGGACGTAAATTATTGCTATCCCATTACCATTATATACTGAAAATCTGTAGATGTTTCCAAAGGTCCGGGACGATTATTACAGATTTAAATAATACTTGTTACCATAGGTGATGAAATTTCAATTTTCAGCAGTTTCTTTTCGTTACACATTCGCCAAAATGAAACGCATGAGAAGGTTTCTGAAAGAAGATCGCTTGTCCTAGTCACTCAGCACTCTAATTAAGTGACGGTGCCAATCGCCACTGGATTACACTGGCTCGCGTTTAGCTTGATTAATAAGTAGGGCAGCTAATTTAGCACTTTGTATCGTGTAAACTAAGTAGTTAGCTCAATTGTGCCAGTGCGTCAGCTAGCGTCTAATTTCTCACACAAATTCAGCACGTGTACGGGTGACACTATCCTGACATTAGTTCTGAGCTGATTGGAAAGGATCTTCCACACTTGCGTTGACCATTGTTTGAAACCCAACGACTATGGGTTGTCATAGGATGGTGAATTCTATATGAACACGTCTTATTGGATTTACGCGATATAGTTATAGTAAAAGGTGTTTCGGCTCTTGTTTTCGTTTTGACTTTACGCCTTCTCAACGTCGAGGTGATTAGAGGCGGGAAAGGGCTGGGTGGAAGGAACGGGGCCTTTTGAAGGAACCATCCCAGCATTCACCTGGAGTGATTTCGGGAAACCGTGTAAACCGAATGCGAGGCCAGAGCGTTTCCGCTAACCGGTATTTAGTTAGTAATACAATAGAAATCATTCTTAAGACAATAAATTTGAAACGTATAACAGCTTTTGTTAGTCTTTCTCCTCTGGATCAGTCTACTTTGCCACCAGAGTAAAGGTGTTGGTCAAAGATTACTAATTACCAGACTGAGTACCAAAGTCTTGGGTTAAATCCAATACTTCTCCGCAGTGTGTGTGGAGTGAAGGAATGGCACACTGCTGGTAATGATTCTTGTGATTCATGCATAGAATGGGGATGTTTAACTTGAAGGCCTCCGTGTGTTATTATAAATAGACCAGTACAGCTTTTACTCTCTCCTTTCCTTTATTCCCATGCCCAACACAAACAAAAAGCTACTTGCAACATGTATGTATCAAGCAGTAACACTTACCACAATGCGGAAGGAAACAGTAAAACCGGACCCTCAAAAATGTTCACCAGGTAATAGCCATGAAGAGAAAACATCCAACATGATAGATTTTTCGAGGATATCCGACATGACATGTACTTTTCTGCTGAAGTTGTTTATTATTTTGCAAGTTTCTCGTGTCTTCCCCAGTAATAGTGACTTTTATCAGCAATAAGCTCTACATCTTCCAGTTCGTCTCATACCGGTATACTGTTTTCCATTTTTTCAAGCAATGTTAATAACTCGTCATTTTTTTATTTTTTTAGCTATTTAATGGACATATAGTTTTATAACGTGTAAGTGGTTTTTTTTGCATAGTAAGTGTATTTTAGTTGTGAAATGTGTAGTTTATGAGATATTGGGGATCATCTCAGTATCATGGTAGGTGATTGCGAAAAATCACCTAAAATCAGCAATCAGGACAGCCGGGACTCGACCCTGGTCTCGTTGTATCTCCCAGATCCAGTGTAATGGCGCACAGCCACATTAGCGGGACTCTTACGTATCTAATACATATTTTGATCTTCTAAAAGTAACTTTGCTCCGTTTCTACGCATACAAATAATAAACACTGGAAAACTACATAACTTTTAGTTTTTTATATATCCTTAACAAATGAGGTAACATTATCTTTCCTTTACTTCGGATTTCTTGCTTTCATAACGATACTAAAATTTCTTACAAACGTTCTGATAATGCGCCATTCCTCCTACTGCTTGTACGGTTTTAAATGTTCTTTTCTTCAAGACTGCGCAATCAGATAACCAATGGACAAGGTGACCGATTAAAATATTTAGCTTTGGAGGCTCAAATACCGATTTTTTTTTTTTTAATGGAGGCTTTGCTTTGAACTTATGACCTACGCAAGAACAAACCATGGTTTGGATCCCACGGTAAACTATAAGTCCCAGAGGGAAGGGAATTTCAGTACTACCACTGAAAAAATGGCTTATTGCGCTTCCTTCGGGAGAATCCAACCAATCTTTGAGTAGAAGACTAAATTAAGTTTACGTCCAGATTATTTTCAGGTTTAGAAATTCTGATAGAACAGACATCACATCAAGGTATAATACTAATATCTTATTATCACCATAATAAAAGTTATGCCCATCCCCCTACGTGGTACTAGAACATGGTCTATATGTTGGCATTGGCTATCGGTCTTCCTTCGACTTGTAATTAATTTTCATAATTAATTTACTAACGTCTGCTACGAATAATTTCCTGAATGAGGATTTGGAATAAAATCAATAAAACGGTATTTGAGAATAGAATGCAAGTAACCTACATACCTTCATACTTTATTAATTTTGATTATTAATTTACTATCAATAAAATTAATAAAGTTTAATTCAGCATTACTCGCATCATGCGTTGGACTTCTTTATATTAAATCATTAGTATTTCGACTGCGATAAATCTTCTTCTTGCCAGTGTCCGATTTTTGTATTGTTTTTATTTATTTATTTTTTTGCTTGTGGCTTTACGCTCCGTCGACGTCATTAGAGGCATTCAAGGAACGGGAATGAACTCGGCCATAGACTTTTAAATGTACCATCCCGGCATACACCTCAAGTGATTTGGGGAAACCATGGAAAACCCAGATCTGAATGCCCGGACGGGAATTCTAACCCACGTCCTCCCAAACGCGAGACCAGAGCGTTAACCGTTAACCCACCACGCTCGGTCCCCCCTCCGAGCGTAGGTGGTTACTAAGGGGGGATGTTCACCCCTCCGTGGCAACGTCTGAAAAAATGAACAAGGGTGGTTTCCCGTTACCTTCAGTGGTGTGACGGTGTTTGTTGTAAGTGTGGTTGACTGAGATAGAGTGTGTGTTCAGTGTAGAGTGTTACTGATGAGAGGTGTGCTGTGTCCGCACAGCGGCCGAAATGTCAACATGGTGGCGGTCGCCCGGAGACGATCAAGCGAGAATCGAAGCAAAGTCCAAGATGAGCTGCGCAGAGTACAAGGAAGAAACCGAACGTAGACCGAGACGCGCACTGATCCGAGTCCAATATGCGATGCACAGAGTCTAAAGGAGTAACCGAACGTAAACCGAGATGCGCGATGGTTAGAGTCCAATATGTGATGCACAGAGTCCAAAGGAGTAACCGAACGTAAACCGAGATGCGCGCTGGTCAGAGTCCAATAGACTATGCACAGAGAGATGGAAGCGAAACTGAGTGGAAGTGAACACAGCACTGTCTTGTGTGGGACCGCGCGGCTGTATTATATTAGGCGAGTCGCTTCTGATTGGCCGCGGCGGAAACACTGCTATGCGGTGGCGCTAGTTGGCCTGGTGCTAGCGCCGTCTATCGGTTGTCTACCTCCATCTCTTCTTCCGGGCATGTGACGGTGTCGGGCCGGGATTCCAGAAGATGAAAGATGAAATCAAGTTCCAACTAATTCAGGCCTTCTCTTCCGAAAGAGACTAGGGGTGCCAGGCTCAACATCACCATCCGATGGACGAACATCGTACGCCCACACTCCATACACACAAAGAGGAGGATTTAATCCAGGACTTTGGAGCACAATCTGGTGATTAAGAACAATGCAGTGCCATCTTCCTACACTGTCGGTCAAGTCCTGATGATGGAAATTTCTTCCACCACCAGGACTGGAACCAGCTATCCCCGTGTCAGCGCCGGTCACCATCACGGTGCCACACAGAACTGAGCCAACGGGGCGGGCTGCAAAAATCCAGCGCAGGTGGTATTAAATATAGCTTTTACTAGGGAATAACTAAATTTGTAGCCTTTTTTTATTTCCGAGGTATCCGGCGTAACATGAAAATATAACATAAGCTATAATTAATGTGACATAAGCTATCAATATGTGGAATTTCGTTGAAATGCGTTCGTTTATTTTTACTAGATCCGTGCACAGTATACGTTTTTGACACTGTACTATCCGAAAGTACGGTGCTAATCGGGATAGAATGTAGTGTATACATGAGCTAGCACTGTTTGCAGTTTAATTAATTTATTTAATCGTGATGGTGGTCACGCCTCAGGGGCAATAACCCTACTCACATATTTTACCCCTTATTTTACCCGCTTACTTTTGCCCTCTATAAACGTTAATTTTAAATTCTTTCAGTGTTTTTGATAATTTATTCATTATTTCCCTTGGTAATTTATTCCAATGCCTGATGAAAACCGTCGATTTACTTTTCTTTTTCGTGTCCGGAACTAGAAGTTTCTCATCCCAGTATTGAGATACGTCAAATGCTGCTTTATTGTGAGTTCATAGTATTCGAGAGTGGAGGTGCTGGGCTACTTGACGCTGAAAAGAAAACTATAAAACTTTAATAGAAAAACATAAATTAAGTTGTAAGGATACCGAAAATCAACTTTGTTTGCTCGACAAGCGTTAAAAACGTATTATTTTTAATAAAGCAAAAATGTGGAAAAGTCACATGACTCGAAACACCAATCAGAGCGCATGACGTCACTTCCCAGCACGCGCCAATTTAGTTCCATGAATTAAGTATCTGTCGCCAATCTGTTCGTTGTATATTTAATGTTTTATGTCAATCAATTACTTAGCTCTGGTTACTAATCCATAAAACAAATAATATTTGCAATGGAAGCTGGATTTACCAAAGCAAACAGCTCTAATTTTCCAAAAATTGATGTAACCATGCAGGAAAAGCTTGTTGCATAAAACATTGATTTTTGCACAGCAGAATTCCGGAACACAAAAATTTGCCTCAAAGTAAAAGTACTTAAAAACAGAAAACGCAGTTTTGAGTGGAAAAGTGTACATGTTGTCGAATAGTTAAGAAAAAGTATATAAGAATGAAGGTTTTCTCGGCGTTGCATTTGAATGTTAGGCTTTAGACTCAGTTTAGAGCAGGGGTGGCCAACCAAAATGGTCTTGCGGGCCACTTTGGAAGTGCATCATAACTCCGCGTGACGCATATAAATTATACATCCCCATTAGAAACTTTTTTTGAGTGAAAAATTGAATTATTGTGTTTACATTATTCTTGCATGAAAACATAGATAACGCACATTGTAAAGAAATATATAATACTAAAATAAAATATTTTGTAAAAGTGTGATGAATCTCGCGGGCCGCGGGTTGGCCACCCCTGGTTTAGAGGATAGTTGTCAGAAACGTATATAGCCTAGAAAGCATTGTTATCATAAACTACATATTTTTTTATAGGACTAATATAAGCAGAGGCACTAGTGAAGTTAAAAATATATCTCAATTGCTGTGCACTTAAGTAGGCAACAGTGAATTTCCAGCCACCTTTCTTTGCGACAATATACCAATGTTCAGATGAGATGATATATTAATTGTGATGATAAAGTACAACTAATCCTGTCAAAATGTGACTGTAGGCTATTAGAAAACACTGGTGACATTTCGAAAATTAAGGACAAATTTTGAAAAGAAACTAATTTTGTGGAGGAATTATGTACTTGAATTCAATAAGAAATCCTGATGCAACCATCGAAATATTTGTGAAAATTTTGAGATATAATATACTTATGATAATAGTTCAGTAGGATAGATGTTTATTATCATGCTTAAACACGTTCCAAGCAACCAAATTTGTGAAATGTGCTATTATGGAGACCAAAAAATCAGCCAGTTATCCTATGAAAATGAAATAATACTCCCTGCTGTTTTAGGAGCAGTGGATGTGCTAAATACCCATTACTCCGAAACTACGCTAGCGATTTGCGTGAATGCTTTTAGGCGAAATAAGATTCCCTTGAATTTGATCAATTTAAATTTTATCATATTTGATCACACACTATTTTTTATTAAAGCCCAAAAGTATAAATAATATTTATTCCTACTCACCGATTTGCGGGATTCTTTTTTTATGTTTAAAGGGGATACTCTCAGAACTGACTCATCTAAATTTCATCTTAGATGGTCCAGTACTTCTACAAATTCAACAAAAATACTATTACTTTCATGTAAGTACAATGATTACACCGAAAATTTAATTACTGATATGAGTCCGTTGTAAAATTTTGATACAAGAATCACCGAAGATAATTACGGAATAATCTGCACTGATAAATTTCTAAAAGTAATGAACTGTGTAACAAAGAACCAAATCAAAGAACACCACACAACACTGGTTACAACACTATATCTAGATTATCCAATTATTAATTATGTTCAGTGTCGCACTATTATTATCATTCTTATCAATAATATTATTTTTTATTACGTGTTCTTTATGCATAAACGGTTTTGAAAAGAGTGGGTGAAACTTGGTGCTGGCCTAATCAGGCCTACACTTTCGAAAGACACCTTTGGGTCGCCAAGTTTAACCTCCCCATCACCATCAACAATGTCATAGTCCCACATCTACTGGGGAGAGGTTTGGGATTTAACACAGTATTTTGGTACATAATCTGGTGATTAGAAATCGTGCACCCCACCTCTTCTATCCTGCCGGCTAATGGTGAAAATTTCTTTCACCACTGGTGCTCTGACCAGTTGACACCGTGGCAGGGCCCGAACACAACCAAGGCGCAGCAATGATCTGAGCCAACGGAACGGACACTATCAGATAGGACATGTTAAAAGAAACGTTTGCAATACATCAGGAAACTATTAGTATAATTCTGTTCTAAGAAACCACCAGGCATCAGTACTAGGAACAGATTTCTGTTTGCAAGACGTCATCCTGTTTACCGACTACGGATACTGAAGGAGAATAATACGGTAGTGCATCAAACTGACACCCCGTACTACTTCCGGCCAGACTTCAGAGGCAACGTTACGTAACACAAAATTGAAACAAGTGGCAGTTACAAAAACGCGATGTTACATATAACAGATGAGTTCAACCCGTTTATTTTAAATAATGGCTCAGCGAGAGTGTGTCAGCGCAAGTATAGTATTCCTGTGACAGGTTACAAAGCAAAAGTTTACTGCGCATAAAAAAAACGTGGTATCACGTATAGTGGTAATAGAAATTTTTATAGACATTTTCCGTGATGTAAGTAAACTTTTTCCGGTTAGATTCTTTGAGTATTTGAGTATGATGTATTTAAATAACTGCATTTGATTTTGATTGACGGAAATTTATTATTGTTATGAAAAAACTTCTCAGTAAATTATAATTTCAAAAAGTAATAATTGTTGTTTATTGGATTGATATACTTCGTGATGACCTACGTTTCGTATAAACTTTCTTTGAGTTTTAATAAACTATCCTGTTTGTTATCTCGTGTTAAAAGAATCTCTTAGGATATGTTGTCACTTCGTTCCACTAATTGCTACAGACAATACAACACAAACATCGGATGCTCTTTCCCTTTATACATAAATTTCTGATTAAATTTCTGATTCTTGTCAGATTTTGCAAAATAAGAGTGACAGAATTTTTCAGCGGCTGCCAAATTAATTGTCAAAGTGTGTACCGTTCATAAGGAAACAATCATATTTAAACTAATTTATTTGTTTAAAGATTTATTTATCCTAGATTAGGACTGTCGAGGTCTTTCTTACATCGTGCCAGGTATTTACAACACATATTTTACGCCTTACGTAACAGTTTGCAATACTTATTTCACACTTTACTTAAATTAATAAATAAAATACAAACTCAATTCTTAATAATATTGATGTACAACCGGTCAATCAAGTGTCAAAAGATATAATTAGTGAAGGGAATAGAAGTATATGAAAACGACAGAAACTGATACTAGAAAATGCTAAGAATAAATGAAGGAAAGGCTGGACAGTCAGTGATATTAGAAGTAATTTTTCTTAAAGCGTTTTTAAATGTTCCGGTTTCTTCAGTCGTGCTCACAATCCAGTCGGCTGAAATGAAGAAGGGATCGGTTAGGATTTCCGAACTATCGTAGGAGGTGGTTAGTATTTAAGTTTAGGGATCTGGTGTTGCAGTCTTAACAATGTGTAATTAAAGTGAGCGAGAGTTTTCAGAAATAAAAGGAGACATAGAGTGTGGGATCGTCGTCAAACGCAGGCGCGCAAGCAGTCATACGACGCGGATATGTGGTGATTCTAAATTAACTACTTTCTGAAAAGGACACATGTATGATCAGTTTGCATGAAAACCCTGTAGCGTATACAGAGTGTATGTGTTTGTAGTTGGATGTATGTGACACTATTTTATGTGCCAGATACTGGTTGGCTAACTACACACCTGTTGCCGCCAGCATTGATTTTCCGCAGACAGGGAACGACTTTCCACAGTTCCACCACCATCACGCCAAAGTCCTATAGACAATGAAAATCGCCTTTTCGTTACACACCTGTCAGACATATTACTATATCTCACTCTGACAATCTTTTTCTACTGATTTCGTTTTTTTTTATAATGCTAGGAAACACTTGTGCTACAGGTTCGACGAAGCAAATGGACTATTTCAAATCAAATACTGAGCAGATCGATGACTTTAGTAAAGTTACTTCCATTGTATTTAGCAAGAGGTAACTTAAAAGAAGTTTTAGTGCTAGATCAGACGGCAGTTAATTCGTGCAACAAATCAGTGCTTCAAATACGACGGCTGTATTTCAACAAAAGACATAGGAGGCTTATGTAGGGACATAACGTTAATCAAAGCCTGCTGCAAAGATGATAGTGACTTGGACGGCACTCAAGTGCCGGCAGAGTGTACTAAAACTGTCGCCACAGTAAAGTAGAGGAAGATACTGTTGCCCCCGGTCCATTGGAAGAATCTCTGCGATAGAGATGAAGAAATCAATTAGACAAAATGGGTTTGTCTTTAAAGAACTAAAAATGACATGAAATGCGAACACACAGCCATCTTGTATGTAACTGTTCCGACTTAGTATGGAACTGAAATTTTTTATAACATCAATTTCAGAAGATATTATCAGCAAGTATTGAGCATGTAAGTATGCAGTAATAATTTTTGTAGGTGGTAAAGAAAGAAGGTTAAATAAATAAAGATACAGTGGATGGATTTACAAGTAATAAATATTTAATCACTTGAAGTACAATTACAATGGAATATGGATTTATGCTTTCTATGATTTGCATCACCAAACTGTTGGAAATAAGCAGCCAATTTTTCATACATTCCACCAGCGTTCGCTGTATAGACTCTGCAATCGCAATCTGTGCCACGTCGCTTGAATAATGTATTATGATAAGCATCTACAAGTATGTGAAAGTGTACTAGAGGTAGACATGAAATGTTTAATAAACGTGCTATTTGTGCATTTAAAACCGAGCGTGGTGGTGAACGATAATGCCCTGGCCTCACTCTAGGAACGACTTTGTGAGCTTCCCTTAATTTGAGTGGATAATTAGTCGACGAAAATCATCAGTTCAGCTCCAGAAGAAATAGATGGTTTCGCAACATTTCCACTCTATACAGCGAGTTATCGATGAAAATGCCATCTCATCACGAACACGTTCTAGCTCCTGCTCATTTAAATATTAAACTCGAATATTGTTAATTAGTTTAGGTCAGCCATTTGTTACTGCTATTGTTACGGCGAAATGATAATCACTGTTCCGAAAGAACCACTCCATTTATTTTTCACTGATTCTGTTAGGAAAATCAACATTGTATATTAGAAACAGCATTTCTTGAAATGACTACAAATGTAAATTACAAACTTTCAAAGTCTCCAAAATATGGAGCCTTCAGCTCATATATGTCTGCCTTACTACAATTCACGTGTGACCATATATGCTCAGCTGTTTACAATCGATACCACCAAAGACCTTAACACTATCGATACTAGCTTATTCCATACTTCGAAGACTATACATACTACTGCTTGTGGAATCCTTTAATACACAAATTAGTTTACATACATCTGTACAGTTATTTACAAATACATTTAATTAATTAGAGAAAATAACAAAGATTGGTGGGGTTTGAAATTGTCACAATTCAAATTAGAATCCCTGTCCGGATATCCAGGTTTCGATTTTCCATGGTTCCTTAAAATCACTACAGGTGATTACCGGGATGGTTCTTTCGAAAGGCCATGACCGAATTTCTTCCCGTTCCTTGCCCCTAGTCATTCTATGTCTCTAACGACCTCGATATCGACGAGATGTACAGCCATAGGGGGAAAAAAAATGAAATTTGACTATCAAGTCTGAATAAATAATAGGGAAGATTACTGGAGGGGTTACCGAGCGTGGTGGGTTAACGGTTAACTTTCTGGCCTGGCATTCGGGAGGAAGTGGGTTCGAATCCCCGTCCGGGAATACAGATTTGGGTTTTCTATGGTTTCCCCAAATCATTCCAGGCGAATGCCGGGATGCTTCCTTCAAAAAGGCCATGGCCGAATTCCTTCCAGTTCCTTGTCCCCAGTCCCATCCCGCCTCTAATGACCTTATCCATCGACGAAGCGTAAAGCAGTAAGTAACAAAAAAAAACAAAAAAACAAAAAAAAAAAAATACTAGAGGGGTTGTTAAGTAAGATAGACCAAACCTTTCCTTAATCTTTTAAAGATTTCCGACCATCATAACTAGCAGTATATTACATAATTGTGCACACGTGAGAAAAAGTCAACAGCCTGCAGAATTAGACGTTTGTAAACAGGATGTTGGAAGGTGTCGTGCTACAATTTGGCTCACATGCGTCGTATTACGTGTCAGCGTCCCACATTTACTGCATGTTCACTGTAATATTCTGTGCACGCTGCCAAGTCGTAACAATTGAAATGAGCTCCAGGAACTCCTCGCAATATCTGTGCTTTGCTACCGACATTGTACGCCGTCTGTTACCTGAAGCGTGTTTTTCTCGCTCGGCTGTTGCCTTTTATATGACAGCATCGCTTCTCAGTCGTGCTTTGTGGACCTCCTCTGCAGTCTATTACCACTGCATCTGTTGTTATGACTCTGGTGCTTACTCCCTAAGGCTCTTTGTTGCGAACACCACACTACTCCTAAACAGCTACACTATACCAAATAAATGCTGGGTTTCTTCTAACTAAATGCTTTAATAATTATTTTTTTATTCGGTGACAACTGACTACCGTCTCGATCATTTTCACTTCCGTTTTGTGTCGACGCACTATTAAATTTTCAAAATTTTATACTTGGCTATGTCAGTCAGAAATATTTTTAACTATGATCATTTATTTTTATAAGTGGAAACTGAGGTGTTAGAAGACTTGTCGCATGCTGTTTTCCTACTCTCATTCAATTTAATTAGACAGGAAGGAAAGGAAACGTGTTAGCTTAAAATGCCAAGCATAGAGAGGAAGACCATCACTTAGGATAATACAACGAGAGTCAGAGGAACACAAACACTAAAAATTAAAATTTTCTGGCAATAGTCTTGTTTTTTCCGTACTATATTTTTAGGTTTGACCATTGCTAGACATTTAGTAATTTATTGAACGTAAAAGAAGCATTTGTTGTTAATTTAAGGTATTTATTAGCATTTGGGTACACCGAACGCTTCTTAACCGTCCTTAAATAAACATTTCACTACTCTTTAATTACAGGATTATGATTTTTTTAATGCTTAATTTAAGTGACTTCTTTTAGTACAGTAAAAAATTCAAATTTTTATTGGCTAAGTTACCTTTTGATGTACAACGGACAATTAACTGCCATTGCCGTAATTAAAGCCTATTAGTGCATGGGAAGCTTTATTCTTTTCACGATTTATGAACACAATTTTCTCGGAATCTATGGAATATAAGCTCAGAGCTGCTTGCAGTATGTTAACTCGTGGCGGTGTTTTGAGTATGGTTCCCAGTGTGCTACATGTTCAGGTAGAGGAATGCCTACTTTGTTAATTGTCATGGTAAATGACAAGGAACTTCCTCTCCACCAGAAAAGCCGGGCCACCACCTCTTTGGTGTGTTTGGAGGATTATGCAACTAATAAACGCAACATCACCCTTTCCAGATCGAATCAACAATTTGGCGTTTTACACTTTTTGATGAATGATTAAATACGTGGTGTCTTTTTATTTTCCAGCGATACCATTGCTTCATCTAGTTCACACATTATCATTGCTTGTTGATGGCTGCTCCGTTTTGTTCCGCACAGTGGCCAGTGACATAAGGTAATCATATCTCTCAGGTACGTGAATGATAACAGTTGATTTTTTTTTCATGTCTTATTCAAATCTCTAAGAAGTCTGTAAGCTGTTTCCTGCCTACTACAAAGAATCTCTCCGATATCCTTTGTGTAATTTTGCGAACTTTTTCTCTTTATGTTTCTCAATTATCTCTTAACTATAGCTGTTCTTCTTTTACACACTGTTATATTATCTAAGGGGTGTAATGGTTTGGCAGAGACTATAATAGGCCTTCTCCAACCAAATGTCAACCTCTCCTTCACGTGGTGCACCCTGTTTGCACGGACCAGGCTCTGGCGACTGAATGATTCCCGGTATAAGAAGTCACCCACTGCTTGCCAACGGCCTCCGAAAGGAGGGCGGAAGAGCGGGGAGTGGTCCAGGGCACCTTCTTGCCCTTGGGGTTGGAAACGGCCCCTAAAGGTGGATGAATCAGAAATGATCAACGGCATGGGGATGCAGAAGGCAACGGGAAACCACTGCGTTAAAGACCCAAAGGGTATCCCGATGACATGTAATCCTCCCAAATTACATATATCATGATGGTTTCTTCCTGGGTAAAATATTCCGGAGGTAAAATAGTCCTCCAATCGGATCTCCGGGTGGGGACTGCTCATGGAGGAGTCATCAGAATGGATAGAAACATACTACGAGTCGGAGCGTGGAATGTTAGAAGTCTGAATAGAGCAGGTTGATTAGAAAACCTAAAAAGGGAGATGGAACGACTTAAGTTAGATGTTGTTGGGATTAGCGAGATTAAATGGAAGGACGCACAGGATTTCTGATCTGGGGAACACAAGGATAATTAGCACACAAGCTGTCAATTGAGTCACTGGTGTTGAATTTGTAATGAATAAGAAGTAGGGAAACGGGTGAGTTATTATGAACAGTTTAGTGACAGGATTATTTTGATGAGGTTAGAAACTAAGCTCGTCCCAACCACGTTAGTACAAGTGCACAACGTCACAGGAAGATGACGAAGAAATAAAGAAAATGTACACCGAAATTGAAGAATTAATCCAATATGTGAATGGGGAGAAAAATCTAATAATCATGGGTGATTTGAATGCAATAGTGGGAGAAGGAAAAGAGGGGAATAGTGAAGGAAGTTTTGGTCTAGGAGAAATAAATGAGCGAGGACGCAGGTTGTTAGACGTTTGTGAAAGATATAAGCTAGTAGTGGCGAACACACTGTTTAAGAACCATGCAAGGCAAATATACATCTGGAAACGTCCTGGGGATACAGGCAGATACCAGCTAAATTATATCGTGGTCAAGCAACGATTCAGGAATCAAGTTCTAGACTGTAAGGCGTACCCAGAAAGACTCTGACCATAATGTGATAGTGATGAAGTGCAGGCAGAAATTCAAGCGAATAAGGAAGCAGCATAAGCAGAACAGACTGGAAGTGAATAAACTGAAACAATCTAGTACGAGAGAAAAATTTGCAGAAATGGTAGACTTAGAGTAATCTAAGAAGCTCAACCGAGGACGAATGGAATGCATTAGAGACCGAAATAATGAAAGCTGGTAAAGAAACATTAGGCTTTAGGGAACAAGCTGCCCGAAAACCTTGGATAACAGAAGAAATTTTGGAACTGATGGATCAGAGGAGAAGGTACAAAAATGCTCAGGATGAAGCAGGAAGAGAGCAATACAGGCAATTTAGAATCAAATAAGCAGGAAATGCAAAAAACGAAAAGAAAAATGGCTAGAAGAAAAGTGTGAAGAAGTAGAAAAGGAAATGGTTGTAGGTAAAAGTAGATATTGCATATAGGAAGATCAAACAGAGTTTTGGAGAAATGAAGAAAAGAGGTGTGAACATTAAAGCTGCCGATGGGAAACCTCTTTTAAGCTCAGACGAGAGAGCTAACCAATGGAAGGAATACATTGAGAAACTGTATGATGGGGACGACTTGAACAATAGCGTAATGGAAAAGGAAGGCGATGTCAACAATTGATGACTTAGGAGATCCTGTTTTGAGGACAGAATTTAATAGAGCTCTGAATGACTTGAAAGCAAATAAGGCATTTGGAATTGATGAGATCCCTGCAGAACTTCTTAAATCCCTAGGAGAAGATGGAATATGAAAGATTATTCAAGCTGATATCAAAGTGTTAGGAAACAGGAGAAATTCCAACTGATTTTAATAAAAATATCATCTTCACACTTCCGAATAAAGCACAAGCCGACAAATGTGAGAATTATCGCACCATTAGTCTAACATCACATGCTTCAAAATTACTGACCAGAATAATACACAGAAGGATGGAAAGGGATAGTAGAAGACATAGTAGGTGAAGATCAGTTTGGGTTTAGGAAAAAATCGCGGCACAAGGGAAGCAATTCTGTCTTTAAGATTAATACTAGAAGGGACGGATCAAGAAAAACAAAGATACTTTTATGGCATTTGTTGATTTAGAAAAAGCTTTTGGTAATGTTAGGTGGGACAAGATGTTCAAAATTTTAAAGAAGTCCGGTCTAAAGTATCGAGATAGAAGAATGCTTTATAAATTATATAAGAATCAAGTGGCTATAATAAAAGTAGAGAATCGTGAGAGACAAGCATCAGTTGAAAATGGCGTGAGACAAGGTTGTAGTCTATCCCCGTTAATATTGAACTTGTATGTAGAGGAAGCAATAAAGAAAGTAAATGAAAAATTTCCATGTGGCATAAGTGTTCAGGGACAAAAAATTAGTATGCTACGATTGGCTGATGACATTGTCGTGAAAGCAGAAAGGGCTGAGGACATTGAGAAATTACCGAATGGCATGAACAAAATACTGAAGGAAGATTTTGGACTGAATATAAATCAAAGCAAGACTAAAGTGATGAAATGTAGCAGAAATGATACCAATAATAGTAGATTATATATAAAAATAAGATCTGATGCATTTGGAGAAGTAAGTGAATTCCGTTACTTAGGAAGCAAAATTACAACCGATGGCCGAAGCAAGAATGATGTTAAAAGCAGAATAGCACTAGCAAAAAGAGCCTTCATGAAAAAGAGACATCTTTTATTTTCAAATATTGATCTAGGAATTATAAAAAAAAAAAATTAAAACTCTATGTGTGGAGCACAGCACTTTACGGTAGCGAAACATGGACTTTAGGAATATTGGAAATAAGGAAAATTGAAGCATTTGAAATGTGGTGCTACAGAAGAATGCTGAAAATTAAGTGGACAGACAAAGTAAGAAATGAATGAGTTTTGGAAATGATGGGTGAGGAAAGAAGTTTGTGGAAGAAGGTTACAGAAAGAAGAGACAGGCTGGTAGGTCATATTTTGAGACATGCTGGATTAGTTAATTTGAGAGATGAAGAGGTTAGCCCAGGATAGGAAGAGATGGAGGATTGCATCAAACCAGTCGAAAGACTGATGACAGCAAAAAAAAAAAAAAAAAATTTTTCTAATGTCGGTTCTTCCAGTTGCTTCTGATATGCCTCTTTCTTCTCTTTAATGATCTTTGTAATATCATTCTTTCATATTTTGAGTCCTCGTTTAGTTTACCTTTTTCTGAGGTTTTTTTGAGCCTCCAATACAAATGCTGTTATGCTGCTTTTAATTATTTCACATTCTTGATTGTACCGCAGAATTTCCTACACTATAATCGAATCTTTGTGATACAGAAGACGTATACTTCCTTATTTTACTAACTGTAATTGAAATGTCTCTTTCTACGTTTTTATTTTATTTTGTACCATCTGTTAGGCATTGCCAAATTTGTAATAGGTCCCTGTAAACAACTTTTCTTCTGCATACTGTGGTATCATTTACAAACTTTATTGTTTTATCATTTGCTAAAATGTAATCAATTATTCATCTACGACCACAACATCACTATGTAAATTTATGTATATATTTATGCCTGAAAAACTATTTGTTATTCTTATGTCATTAAAGCTTGAAAAATCAACCAGTAATTTTATATTAGAATATGTTGTTTGCTTTCCACGTGGTACCATTACATTCTGCAAGTGGCTGTTTCCCACTCGAGGATTAAGGCTCACCGCTATAACTGTATAATCACTTTTGTTGGTGACATTCATGAAATTTATTGAAGAAATCTTACGTGTCTTCTAGTGCCTTTCGGAAGATTAGACCTGACTGGACCCGGCACCGAGTTTTCACCCTCTCCCTTCTTCATCTCTCATTCCATTCAACACAAACAACAGTCTATACCGAACATTCACTATCACAGTCATCCAGTAACACATACGAACAGACACTGGAGAAGGCAACGGGAAACCATTCCAGGTCATGTTCCGAAGACAGTTCCCATAGAGGGATACATGGCGACTGCCCCGCGATGGAGCATGCTATCCTAAGAAGGAGGATAACCTCATGTACAGTCCTCCTGCAAGTTATGCAACCAATACACATAGTAACGGAGGCGGCATACTTACCTTTAGGTGACCCTGATTGACAATTACTTCTCTCGTATTAAACGCAACACTATTCAACTTATTCCTGGTGTAACCTAAAACATTGACGATATTTCAACGGTAAAAATTTTACATTATCACTACTTTTCTACTGAAGGGTAGGGTGGGAGAACTAAAGAAATTCTTATTTTAAGAAAATCAGGGGATGCAGTATTGTCTACATTCAAAATCAAATTACAATATTCGATAAGTAAAGGATCAAAGAATTACCGCGTCGCTTCCCGCGCTGGAGGGGGGAGGGGATAAAGAGGGGGTTCTGCATTGCTTCTTTGTTTTATCGGATATGAAAAGTTATTCGCATTATAACTTCTACATCGATAAAGCTAAGACACTCTCTAAGGTCTTAATCAGCAGATATTGTGAAGATTTTTCGATTTCATGCATAAAACATCAGTTTCGGTCAGTTATTGTTAAAATTTATATGGCTGAAATTCAAAATAAACAAAAGTCAACACAATGTATGTCTATACTCCATAAAACGCCAAACAGAAATTCATCAATCATGAACGGTTGGACATATATTCGCACCAGCAATCCACTTACGCCAATGAAATGAGTGAAGCGATTATAGCTTTGTCAGGAACGCAAAAAAGTGGTCACGGCGGCCAAGAGCGAGTGTCAATTGTTTTCACTTCGTCACTGAACGAACAATAATAATAATCTCGTAATAACCTACTGACAGGGTTTCTGAGCTACCAGAAAACTCGCTGAACGGATGTGTTACATGAACTTCTCAAAACGTGTCAATGGATAGACTACATTCCCTGATTTCTGTCTGAAGAGAGATGTGCACATCGAGCGTGGATGGTGAGTGGTAATGCTGTGTCCTGATATTCGGGAGGACGCGGGATCGAATCCCCATCAGGCAATCCAAATTTTTGTTTTCCATGCTTTCCCAAAATTACTCCAGGCTAATTTCGGGATGGTCTCTTCAAAAATCCCAGGGCCAAATTCTTTCCCGTTCCTTGCCCACAGTCCTTTCCGCCTCTAATTATCTCGACGTCGACGATGCGTAAAGCCAGCAGAATAAAACACATTATTTTGGCCGGAGTATCTTTGATTTCGACACAATTATACTCGGTTTATTTTTAGGCAGAAACTATAGATATGGACTCCTTATTGTCATTTGTTTCACGAAGATCGGATAACATCTGTTCACAGTGACGACATGAAGTCACGTGATACCCATGGAACCAAAAGTGAGAGCTTTAAGCAGCACCGAGCGTGGTGGTGTAACGGATAGCGTTCTGGCCTCGCATTCGTGAGGACAGCGGTTTGATCCCCGTCCGGGCATCCAGATTTGGGTTTTCCATGGTTTCCCAAATCACTCCAGGCAAATGCCGGGATGCTTCCTTCAAAAGGCCATGGCCGAATTCCTTCCCATTACTTGCCCCCCCTTCCCATCCTTTCCCGTCTCTAAAGACCTCGCTGTTAGAGAGACGTTAAGCAGATAAAAAAAAAAATTAAGCAGCACTGGGAATGCGAGGTAAACGAGGCGGTGGCGGCTTCAGAACACACGCCGCAGCGGCGGCGGGGCTAAGGTTCCGACCATCCATGCCCTCTTTCCAGCAAGTGGCTACAGCCAAGTGGACAGCTCCTCATATTTACATCTAGTTCAAGAATTAATACATTACATTACCGACCATGGGCCACTGAAATTAATAGGGCTGCGGATCTTCAGTGAAATGTCTGGGTCTCTTCTTAGAAAGATTTATTTGCCGGAGCAATGACATTAAATCTTTGCGTGCCAATTAGATTAAAGGTATGAGGTGACTGAGTTTGTATTAAAAATTGCTTACCTGGGTTATCATGGGTTGATTTAGTTACCGTTAATTATTTTGGGCACCTTTTATAATTAATTTGTATATTGCATGAACAGTGTTAACTTTCCTTTGAAACATCGATAACAGATACATAATTTAACATTTGAAAATCTTACAAATTTATTGCTTATATTTAAAGAACAGGACAATTACAACTGAATGGATGTGGCACACATTTACAAAGAAAACAATTGTATGGAAATCACGGAATTCGTAGATTGTCCAATCAAATTATAGTTCTGCTAGCTCGACAAGTTTATGTTTAGCACATGAGTGCCTTTATCTCTGCAAATCACTTTGTGGGTCGGGGTTACACGGTCGTGAGGATTTCACAATTATTGAAGCGCTGTATAATGTCTATCTCTGACTGCTGACTGATAGCGGGAGTCCAGTTGTGGACTCAGAAACTGACTAATCATTAACCATCAACTGAATGTAGACAATGTAGTAAAAAAAAAGAATTCAGAGAGAATAGCTCTGTTCTCTTCAGCTGCCCGGCACAAGATTTCCTCTCTCTCGGAGTGCAGAACGTGTCACTTCCACTCTTCCCCCTCTTTTTTTTTTTTTTTTTTTTTTTTTTTTTCTCCTCAGCAATCGCCGTTTTCTTTTGGCCGGAGCGTCCCTCGAGAACATTGAAAATTGAACCTTCTATTAGCACATGATATAGATATTCCGCGTTCATTGGTCAGTCACTCAACAGCGAGATGAAATGGGGGGGGGGCGGAAATCTCACGAGAGGTGTTGAAATTCTTGTAGAATGGTAGAGCTAAAAAAAAAGTCTACAAATGACGCGAAAGTAGATTTTAGGGGGATATAACCACCCTTGGGAGCATGAGACCTAAAAAAAAAGGGGGATCCAATCAAATCTAACGAAGTCTCACTAGAAAGGGGGGGGGGGGTTCTGGAATTCCGGAAAAACACCTCATGTAATTAATGGACGCCCACTTATCCCGCCATTTTTGGAGCATCCCGAGTTCGTACTGGACCACACGGACATTTCGCCAAAGATGGCTTACGTCCGACCACCATTGTATCCTAGCTGATTCGGTCGCTTGCAGTGTAAACGCAGCCCCTTAAGAGCTGTTGTTTGTTTGTTTAGTTTCTGGCAGCTGCTACTGTCTCCGACCCTTTCACTTATTTTCATTTGCTGAATATTCCTAATATCTTATGCGGTACACCAAACGTGTCTCATATCACATCTGTTACAAGTTCTACGTTACATACTTACATCTGAATTTATAAACGAATGAATTTTATTAATTGAACCAATTTTCATTTATTTAAGAAAGATTAAAGAGACATCAGAATTACTAGAACCATAAAAAACTACATAATAAAAAACATTGATAACATTTAAAATAAAAATTCTAAAGGTTGAATCTGTTCTAACAAGAAGTAGTGTAATGCAAATACACCTAAGACAGGCAGTCTTCGAACAACTGTTCATTTAAAGTTCAATTGGATTGTGTATCTCGTATTAGTTATCACACAGCTAGCTCACAGGAGCGTTGATATTTAATTTATGAGATTGAAAAGTTTTGTGCAGATTTATCTGTTTCTCTGCATCAGGGAGAAGTGGATGGAATTCACTATGGCAGTGCAATGTAGAACTGTTCAATATGTAAAATTAACATAATTATCAATTCCATTGATGCAATAATTAGATGCCTGTACCTTTATCATCATAGTTAACCATTGAAGCCTGTATAGAATCACAATATATAAATTAAAGTTGTCTTAACAGCAAACTTCCATATTGCTGCTGGCCACACGTAACAAGAACGTATAGTGCCTATAGCAAGTCTGGAACCGGTCGTTACTTCGCAATGATGTAGACTTTCCCCTCTCCTATACCTGCGAACAGAACCACCGTCAAGAAAATTTAATCAGGCAGCAACATAATGCACTATGTTTGACTCTTTTATTCGAAATTCATATATGACGCTCCTTAAACAGCTTCCGATTGGCTACTAAGGACATTCATAGCGGAATTGTCACTCCTACGTAGGGTCGTGGGCAAGGTCACACTACCTGGCATCGAACTCCTTCACTACTGTTCTCTCCCGAGCGGAAAACATGCACAGCCGACAGACACACCGCTGTTTGCAGATGAAATCACCTCTGTCTCTATATTCACTCATTAAAATCGCAGCGCAAGTAGTATTGTTGGCAGAGAATAATAAAGAAATGTGGTGGCTAACGTGGACACCACACCAGGAAACCTGATCGTGTATTGTTCGAATGCGCATCTGTGTAAAGCCGCGTTCCCACGACGTCTTGTAACGAAGGTGGGACGGGACGGAACGAATACTCAACAACACGCCATGGGAACAGGGCCGCCTCTGCTAGCGGGGACGAGACGCAGCTACCCACTCTGTGTCGGTAAACATCACAGGCGTGTGTAGCGGTGCGCTGTTGCTGTAAAGTGCTGTGTGCCAAACGACACTAGGCAACGTGGTGGGGAGGTGGCGGCGAGGTAAGCGAGGGCTAACCTGCGGCGCGCGCTCGTCCGTACACTGCGGCTAATGAGGACCCGTCTCGTCCCGCCTTCTTTACAAGACGTCGTGGGAACGCGGCTTAAGATCGAGTGAAAAAGTACAGCGTTAGGCTCAATGGAGAAACTACTTGGAAATACTGACAGGCAACAAACTGTTTCGGATACAGCCAGGAGCGGCATCGGCTACATCGTGACCGTGAAGGCATGAATAAACACATCCCAAATGGACCAAAATTTTAGCAATGGACAGCAAAGTGTAGACGCTGATGCCTGAATCGTGGCTTGTGGTCAACTACACCCAGTTTTTCCACAAATGCCAGCAATGATTTTACTTTACGGTTAGAAATTCAACTTTTTTTATGTCTAATCGTAGCAGTCTGCTTAGTAGACGGTAATAATTGATAGAATTGTAGCAACAATTGTCGAATAATTGTATCATGTTATGTAGGATGTACCGATCGTGGTGGATGAACGGTTAACCTTCTGGCCTCGCATTCGGGAGGACGTGGGTTCGAATCCCCGTCCGGGCATCCAGATTTGAGTTTTCCATGGTTTCCCCAAATCACTCCAGGCGAATGCCGGAGTGCTTCCTTCAAAAAGGCCATGGCCGAATTCTTTCCCGTTCTTTGTCCTCAGTCCCATCCCGCCTCTAATGACCTTAGCCGTCGACGAGGCGTAAAGCAACTAGTAAAAAAGAAAAAAAAGTAGGATGTCAGACACGTGATTCATAATTTTAGTTACTTGAAAATGTTACTATTCAAAAGAACATCAACGGTACATTGTAAACTTAAGAACTGAACTATTCAAATGTACAGAACGTAAATAATAAATAACTAGTGCCTGTCATATGCATTGAAAGAACCAATGCTAACAGAAAATGGTAACGAAGTCTGTGTTGTGCAGCCCTTGCTAGATTCAGAATTGGCCGGAAGGAAATACAGTAATTAGTATTTTAATGAGGGATTTTACAAATAACGACTTTGGTCATAGTAGCCAAATGTGATCAATTTTGAATAAGAATAGACCTCTAATCATCAGAATCAGAGAGAAACAACAGTAAAACCAACCACTACGGAATCGGTACATGCAGAACACTAGTAGGCCTACGTGTAGACCTCACAGACTGCTTGGTAGCATGGTTAACATGACTGCAGGTGTAAAAGCGAAATTCAAACACGCATCGTTTACATCCGCATAAACTGCCACAACAATCGAATAATTTTGGTTTCATATGGTAAGGTGTATTTCTGAAAGCATTAAACTAATTTTTCCAAGAAAGATCTCCGACAGTGAGACTCCGTTTCTACAATTGGGTGAGTTCCTCATAAACAACAATGTAAACAAACTATTTCTGGAATTATCAAATCCTAATTTAATACGGACGGCAAAAAGTAGGCGTCTTTATTTCTTGACAGTAAGTACATTGATCAAACGTTGCTAGAAACAAGTCCATGCAGACTTTATCACATGTATAGTACTATAGTTATCGTATCACAGTCTCATAACACACAGAATGATCTTCTCAAAAAAAAAAAAAAAAAAAAAACTTTAAATACGTATTCACATAAAAATTTACGGCCCTTCTTTCTTTTATATTTTAAAATGGCGTTTTGCTGTTTAGTCATCCTGCTATGTCAGTGCGACATATTGAGTTCGTAAGCCGCTTTCCAATATTTTAATTAAAGGACATGGTATTTCATTAAACGTCTGTTGTTATGATTGATTACATAGTTGAAATATCAGGACGCAAATAATATGTACAGCGAAAATGAAACATACCAGAGATGCTATTCCAACTGGCACAAACGTTCAGAATACCGACGTACGTTCCCTCTTCTCTGTCAGATAACGCATTGCTGACAGATTAAATAAATGCAACAGCCAACTCATACGATGCCCAACCTGCAAATCGTTATTTACACTTATGACGTTATCCTGTGATCATGAAAACTGTAAAATCAACAAAATTCTATTATTCTAAAATCTAAAAGTGTCTTCTCATATCATATTATCAACATAATTCTATTGATTTAAATCCGTAGAAAAGGGCACAATCCCTGTATCGACCCTCAGAGATAGAAGTTATAATTTTCTCATCTCGTGGTCTCTATAGAAGGACTGGAAGGGTTGAGTCTTCTATTTCCAATAAATAATCGTGGCATTAAGATTCAGGTTCGGGTGCTCGTGGGTTCGATCACGGATCCGAACATTTTAGAATTTGTTGTTCCCGAAATCAGTCCAGGTGAGTGCTGGGATGGTTCCTTTAAAAGGCAATGGCCGATCCCCCCACCCCCTCCGGTTCCTTGCCACAGTCCTCTCCAGAATCTAATGACCTTTAATGCCAAAGTAAAACATATTCAGGTTGTGTGGTCATCAATACTAACGTTAGCTATACCTCCAGAAGATACGCTAATATTATTTGCAGCAAAAATCCTTAGTTTCATGGTGATTTGAACTAGATCTATCAACTACGGAAGCAGTAGGCTTGCTGAATGTTCAGCGGAAGTGCCATATCCGTGAATACCTAGAAATATTGTTAGTCTTCAATGCTAAATAAAATTTCCGATCTGCCTTGGCAGCTGACACTAAACTTCTTCTCTTCAACTGTATTCCTTTCATATTACTAACCATAATAGAAAGTGCATTAAGTTTATTGTAATAGAAGTAGAACGTTTTCCTTCAAACGTTTTAAAAGGTGAGCCATATCAAAATTCTACGATCATTTCATTGAATTTTACGTAATATACCAACGTATGAAGGTTAAGGAAACCCTGACGTATCAATTACGAAAGAATGTTATTTAATTTACTCGTTATATGAGCTTCTCACAAACTGCTGGCTCCATGTCCTATTACGAATCTTCGGTTTATTTTCCAGCACCATACGAATAAAAATCACACAAAACATTCTCATTATCATCATCCCAATGCAAAGAAATTTTGGTCGTACGTAAAAAACTCAGTTCTATCGACAACATGCCAGTACTAATACAAGTTGACGACAACAACGTGCCAGTACTAATACAAGTTGACGACCGCGACGACAAGGCTACCGTATTTCACACAGAATTCAAAAATTAATTCACTGACGAAAATATTGAAAACATACTCATTTTTCCACTCTTGTGGAATTATATACGTATTCGGTACGAATAGATAGTGTTGGTGTTACAAAGCAATTAAAGCTCCTGAAGTGGGGGAAAGCGCCAGTAACAGTATTTTTAGAGTACGCGACGGAAAAAAATCTGGCTGGCTATTTAACAGCTAGACTGTTAGTTTGTTGTTTTGATCTGGTTGGCCCTCTTAACAGCCAACCAGTCAATGTTTGTTTTTTTAACCGACTACAAAAACGGAGGAGGTTGTCAATTGGTCTGAATTTTTTTTATGTATGTTCAGCGATATCGTCGCCAATTTTAAACCGATTTAAATGAAATTTTTATAGGGGATAGAGTATACCTCCAAAGTGGTCCCATATGAATGTCATTGAGAAACCAAACTTCTACCCCTTTACACCCCTTAACTTTTATACAAACACACACTTTTTATCCGTTTTTGATGGAACTTTGGAAATGTATAGTAAAAAATAAACAGAAAAATACTGTCAACTTTTGGTTTGAAAAAACCGAACCCATTTCCCCCTATCCACCCCTTAATTTTTGCCAATGTTCTTTATACAAAGCTAAAGTCGACACCATTTAACTGATCTCCATTAAAGTTGGCATATACATGTAATTTTTCACGGAAAATGTTTCTGGCCCAAAAAAATAAAAAACACCCCTCTCTCCCTTTACAACCCTTAATTTTTATACAAACCCACATTTTCTATCCGATTTCAATGGAACTTTGGACATGTATAGTCAAAAATAAAGAGAGAAATGGTGTCAACATTTAGTTTGAAAAAACTGAACCCCTCTCACCCTATCCACCCCTTAATTTTTGCCAATGTTCTTTATACAAAACTATAGTCGATATCATTTAACTGATTTCCATTAAAGTTGTCATATACATGTAATATTTCATGGAGAAGGTTTCTGACCAAAAAATAAAAAAAGCCACCCCACCTCCCTCTTAACACCCCTTAGTTTTATAGAAACCTATTTTTCATATGTGATTTTGATTGAACTTTGCCAATGTATACTTTCAAACAAACAGAAAAATCTTGTCAACATTTGGTCTGCTAAAGCTCAAACCCTCTTCCTCCAACCAACCCCTTAATTTTTGTCAATATTTTTTTTATATATAAAAAGCTACAGTCGCCACCATTTGACCTATTACCATGAAAGTTGGCGCTTATATGTATTTTTTCACGAGGAAGGTTTCGGACCAAAAAATGAAAAAAACCACCACCACTCCCATTAAACCGTTTAATTTTTATACAAACCCACAGTTTTTATCCAGTTTAGATAGAACTTAGCAAACTTTTACTGTAAAACAAAGAGAAAAATAATGTCAGCTTTTGGTTTTGCAAAAACTGAACCTTTTTCCCCATTTCCGCCCCTTGACTTTTGTCAATTTTCTTTTTGAAAAGCTACAGTTGACACCATTCGACCGATCTTTATGAAAGTTGGCACATATATGTATTTTTTTATGGAAACGATTTCTGACCAAAAAATAAAAAAAACTACCCTAGCTCCCATTTTACATCCCTTAATGTTTGTACAATCCCACATTTTAATCCGATTTCGGTGGAACTTCGCATGTCTATACTTTAAAGCAAATAGGAAAAGAAACATACTACTCACATTACTTTGACAAAAACACAAACCGTATTCCCCTTTCTACCCCTTTAAATACTGTCAATGTTCATTATATAAAACTACCGTTTCTATCTGATTTTGAAGGAAGTATGCATATGTATACTTCAAAACAAACAGAAAAATACTGTCTCTCATTTGGTTTAGAGAAGCCACACATCTCTTCCCGTTTCCACCCTTTTAATATACACAAAGCACAGTTTCTATCTGATTCTGAAGAAAATTTTCACACGTATACTTTAAAAAATACATAACAATTGTTGCAGAAGCCCAAGCCCTCTTCCGTTCTACCCCCACCACTCCTAATTTCCAATGTTCTTTATAGATACCTACCGTTTTTATCAGATTTCGATGGAACACTGCAAATGTATACATAAGAACAAAGAGAAACATTCTGTTCACAAAACCCAACCTTTCACTCCCTTACCCCATTTAATTTTGTAAATGTTCTTTACACAAAGCTACAGTTTTTATCTGGTTTCGATGGAACTTTGCACATGTATACTTTAAAACAAAGAGAAAAATGCTGTCCACACTACCTTAACAAAAACCAAACTACTCTTCACCTCCACACCCCTTAATAAATTTTTTTTATACACACCTAAAAATTTTATATGGTATCAATAGAAATTTACAAACGTATACTTTAAATCAATCAGAAAAGACAGTCTATATTTGGTATACAAAAGCCCAATCCCTCTTCTCCTTTACCCCCATCGTTTAAAATTTCCAATGTTCTTTACAAAATCCACAGTTTTAAGTACCGTCAAAACCAATTAAGCTATTTTTAAGTCATTGCAGAATATTTATAAAATGTATATGTCCTAATGTCTCAACATGTACTTCAGATTTCAACTTGGACCCCGAGCTTTTAAGTAGTGAAAACCAATTAAATATCTATATTTCCTATGTGATGCCGGAACGAACAGATATATTCCAGAGACAGATTTGTGTATGTGATATGTATTAATGACCAGATGTTACATGTTTCGATTATCGAGCAGCAGCTTTAACAGATATTATGATTAGATCGAAACACAGCCTGGACCAAAATGTAAACTGACATTCCTTAACACAGCATCCAATTCACCCCATTCTGAAAGTTGTTGTAAAGACAGATTTTTTTTATAGCATTTGCTTTAACCACTGAGCTACCAGGAAGTTCGCAAAATTCGCATATTTAAATACAAATTAACTATAATACCACTAAAAATTTAAAAATAAAATAATTGTTTAAAAAACATAAAAACTGCCTTCAAAAAAGGGCACTAAAATTTTTAAAATAACTTTATGCCTTGCTTAGAAGAAAGTAAATCTAAATGGACAATATTTTACATTACTGTTATTGAAATGTTTACATTAATTAGTTATTTTTGGAGTCGGTGCCAGCCAAAACAAGAAAAACAAAAAAGATAAAAACAATAGTAAATAACAATAATACATAAAAAATCATGTTACTACTTACCTACAATTAATTCTAGAAATATTTTTCAACAAAACTGAAACATATAGATAATACACCGATATTATACTAACTATAAAGTGTTTACTGCATGATGCAGCCGACCAACTGACACTATAGCGCCAGAGATATGCCTGGATGACCAACGAGGCCGAGCCACAGATAGCATACCGTTAATTTGTTTCCCTAAGCTGCCTCCCGCAATAAAACTATCTACCTCACGACATGCTGTAAAATATTTGGAAGTTTTGTTCGTACTCTTGGTTCGCCTCCAACACCAAATAAAGTTCAGTAATTCAATCTGCGCGATCGGACAGCTGACACCGACTCCAAAAATAACTAATTAATGTAAAAATTTGAATAACAGTAATGTAAAATATTGTCCATTTAGATTTACTTTCTTGTAAGCAAGGTATAAAGTTATTTTAAAATTTTTAGTGCCCTTTTTTGAAGGCGGTTTTTATGTTTTTTAAACAATTATTTTATTATATATTATGGACAGTCTACAGCCGTAGTTTCAGTATTATATTTTACTTGCCGTCTGTGTGGCCGACCTCTTTACAGTCAGTCATGTAGAAGGTATTTCAGTCAGTATTTTATTTTATTCTGGTGTGGCCGACACCTTTACAGTCGGCCACACTGATGACAATTGAGTTTTATGCTACGTTGTCATTCCGGATATTAATAACCTAAAATGTTGATGCGCCCTAAAGCCCGAGCAACAACTACGTAAAAGAGCCATTTTTTTCTGATATATTCTGCAAATCCTTAGAAGAGAAAAAAGTACCTTTCGACTGGAAAACTGTGCAGATATTTTTCATTTTCAGAAAAGGAATTGGAGGGATCCTAGGAATCATCGATATATATTTCTTGACATCAGTTTGCAGTACAGTTCTGGAGCATGTTATACGCTTGAACAGTAATAAGTTTCTAAATGAAAACGAGCTGCTTGTACCGCACCAACACGGATTTGAAAGAACAGATCGGGTGATATACAGTTCTCCCTATTTTCGCATGACGTAATGAAATTTATCGAAGAAGGTTCACAAGTTGCTGCAATTTTCTCGGATTTTCAGAATGCTTCTGCACACCGATTTTCAGCGAAGATTCGAGCTTACGGTATATCGTTGCAGATTTCTGAATGGAAACTGAAATCTTATAACTGGTCGGTTTGCAATATGTCGTTATTGAGGAAGCCTCTTCTAATCTAGATTTTAATTCGGCGTGTGTAGGAAGTATAATAGGACCACTTATTTTCTTGATTTTTATAAACGACTAGCCTCGTACCCGCGACTTCGTACGCGTGGATTAAGAATTTTTTTGCCAGAATTAAATATAGAAAGTTGTTGGTAACGAAGGATTGGTCCCAAACAATATCGAGTCGGCATAATATGACAGGAAAGCTATCACTATATCATTCTACCGTCGAACCTGCCTCTTGAAGAGAATCAATTTCCAACATATTTCTGTCACTATTCGATAAGATCTCAAAATTTCGTGACTACAACTGTTAATCATACTGGAAAAAATATCCTGTGCCCTTCATACAGCTTTCCTTACTAAAATTCCATCACAACGATATAGCCATTTAGTCGTCAAAACGTAACAAAAAGACAGAGACTTACTTCCGTATTTATATTAGTATTACTGTGGTTCATCACTCACACACTGACTGCGAACAACACCTGAGGGATCATTATAACGTAAAAAAGTGTACACCTACAAAATTGCAAGACTACCTACGATTTGCCTCGCATTGCACCCCTAACTTTCTAATATCTACAGTTTAACATTCAATCCGAATAACCTACGGCCCAGGCCTGACTCTTACGATGAAAAACAATTTTTAAAAATCTTAGCCTCCACGGAGATTTGAACCGGAGACCACGACGTTCGTAAGCAAGCTCTTTAGCCACTTTTTTTTTTTTATTTTTTTCGGCCTCCTCCTCCCCTTATAGCCGTCCATTTCTCTCACCTTCTTTGCCTTCTTCGGCTTTAATTTCTTCTCAAATCGACAAGCAAATTAAAATTTAGGTTAAGAAATTAGGTGTATTATTCTTTGTTGTAAAATAAATAAGATGTTCTTCTTTTTTTTTTATCATAGTGCTGTGGGCACCAATGTACTAAGGACTGGATTAAAATAAATATTTCTTCTATTCATCTTCTTCGAATAGTGATATAGGCGAAAATAATAATAATAAAATAATAATTTTTTTCTGATCTTCAGGATGTGGAAGTGTCGATCTTGCTCTTCTGTCAGTCGTTGTCTTGAAGTACAGCTGGTACTTAGTAGGGCATTATGACAAGCAGGAAGCGTGCAAAGTTTTCCTTATATTTTCTCGATTTGATTATTTTGCTATGTTCATTTGTTAAATAGCTCCAGTAGTCTACGATGGTCATCTCTTCTCTTTTATGTACAACATAATGGGTGTAGTTGGCCAGCAACCAGAAGTGGGCATTTCTCTTAGTAGTAGGATATATTGTCGTGTCAGGGATTAGTATATCCTCTGGCGTGAAATTGTGTGGGGTGGTTCTATTTATTTTGCCAGTTTGCTTTTTGTCCATCTCCATATATCAGGAGCTTCGCATCCTAACAGTCGGTGTTGTATTGTGTCTTGCAAGTTGCAGCGTAAACACATTGGAGTAGGACAGAGGCGTAGTGCGAAAAGTTTTTCGTTGGTATGTATCTTTCTATGTACTACTCTGTGCCACGTGGAACGGGCATTACTGCTGATATATTGACTGTGAATATTCTCCCATATTTGTTTCCAATCATTTCTTTTATAGGTGAGTTCTAGTTTACTTTTAATCTCTCTTTTCATCAAGCAGTATAGTTTCCTTGTTGATGGCACCTGGTCTGTGTTGTTTATTCTTATGTAGCTGTTTTCAATGTAGAAGGAGCGGAAGTGGCTTAAGGTAGCGTTTATGTGACTGACGTCAACTGGCGCTTTGTTGCTGTGCGGTTCCATTGCATTTATTATGTGTCTTGTAAGGTTTGTTTGTGTTGTTCTACATTGACTGTACATATTCCTCATGAAGATTGCAGTGCATTTCGTACGTATATCAACCAGATTTAGTCCTCCTTTCTCATACGGCATCTGCAAAACTTTATGTTGAATCTTCAGTATCTGTCCCCTCTGTACATACCAGCTGATTGCCGTTTCCATTTTTTTAGCTATTTCCACAGGTATCTGAAATATGTGAGCTATGTACCATATTTTGGAGAGCGCTGTGGTATTTATCAACCATATTTTCTGTATTGGGTTTAGTTCTCTATGGGTGAAATCATGCAGTTTGCTTCGAATAACTGCCAATAGACGTCTCCAGTTTACTGCGGAAGCTTTTTGCAGAACTTTATTAAATTCTACACCAAGAATCTTTATTTTGTCACATGGCTTTATCCATGTTGTGTTGTTTAGTTCTATACCAGCGCCTATGTTTAGTATTGCAGATTTATCTAAATTCAATTTTGCGTTTGAAGCTTTTGAATACGAATTTACCAACTGTCGTGTGTTTTCTAGGTCTTCCAAGTTGGTTATGATGATATTGATATCATCTGCGTACGCACACACCACTGTTTTTGTTCCTTGGTACTTTAAGCCAGGAAGTATATTATGCACTGCCGCTAAATATGGTTCAGCTGCAAACGCATAAAGGAACATGGATAAAGGGCATCCTTGTCTAATGGATCTGGTTATTTTTATTGAATTGGTTATAGATCCGTTTATAGATATTCGCGATGTGGCTTGATGTAATAGCATGTAAAGCAAATTGCATATTTGCTGGCTGATACCCATTCTTTCCATAGTAAGTTTTAAATAAGTATGATTAATACGATCAAATGCTTTATGGAAATCTTGTGATAAAATAGCCATTTTCACGTTTGCTGCCTTCGAGACTGCAGTTACATCACGAATATTTGTTAGGGTTTGCATTATATTTCTGCCTCCACCAATGCAGGTCTGGTATTCTCCAATCATCTTTTTAGCTACAGCCCCAAGTCTAGTCGCGATAATTCTACCGAATATTTTATAATCTGAATTGAGAAGAGTTAGAGGTCTGAAATTTTCAACATTTTTCTTATCTGTTTTTTTCGGGATTAATACAACTAATCCTTCTAGCATTTCGGTTGGAGCTGACTGCATAGCTAGAATCTCATTATACATTTTTATAAATTCGTATTTTAGAATATCCCAATATGATACGTAAAATTCTATTGGGAGGCCATCAAGACCAGGTGATTTCATTCTCGGACTCCGTTGAATTGCGTTTTTTATTTCTTCTTCCGAGATTTCTTCATTCAGCATTCCGTTCTCTTGTTCTGTTATTACTGGGTTTATGTGACGTAACAGACTGCTGACTTCTTCATTATCAATTGCCTCTTCAGTGTATAATTCAGAGAGATACTTTTTTATTTCTATCTCTATTCCTTTTTGGTTGGTAATGATACATCCCTCTTCTGATTTTAACTCCGTCACGAGTTTCCTGTTTGCTTGATGTCTTTCTTTTATGAGATGAAATGTTGAAGTTATTTCTTCTTGTTGAAAGGATCCAGTTTTAGCTCGTATCTGGTAACCTATTAGTTTTTTTCTAGTTATATTTGTTATTCTGGCCTTGGTATGTTTTATTTTTCTCATATTTTGGATGCTATCTACGTCGTTGGTGCACAGTTCTCTTAGGACCATGAAAAGGAATTCTTTTGTTTTGTTTTCCCATTTCTTCAAGCATCTGCTGAAGTTTATCAATGTATTTCTGAGGCGTGGCTTTGCACACTGTAACCACCATTGGACAGTTGTATTGTACTTGTTTTTTTGTTTCTTGCATTGATTCCAAGTATTATTGACTATCTGTTCCAATTCTTTCTCATTTAGGATGGAGGTGTTTAATTTCCAGTATCCTCTGTTTCTAAAGATTTCTTGGCGCCGCAATTTTATTTTGCAATGATATGCACTGTGGTCCGAAAAAGCTACTGGCCATATCTCGACTGATGTTACTTCACTCGATATAGTCCGGTGAAATATAAATTCTATCTAATCTACTTGCTGTACTCTCAGTTATAAATGTAAACCCGGGAATTTGCCCGTTTCTTATTTCCCAACTGTCTAACAAACTTAGTTTATTTATTAGGTACTCGAGTTCCTGGCATTTGTTAAAATTAGGGTACTGATCTTTTTGAGATAAAACGCAATTAAAATCTCCTGCAAGTATGAGACTTTCACAGGTGTTTGTCAGAAGCTGAGTTATCTCTGTTTTATAAAACTGTTTCCTACTTTCTCTATTCTGATTTCCGGAGGGAGCATAGATGTTTATTACACGTGTTCCTGCTATTGTGCAGGCTAATCCTCTTCCATTTTCTAAAATCTCAACATCTTTGATTTGAATACCCTCTTTCGTTAGAATTGCAGTCCCTAGACCATGGTCGTAACCAGGATTCTTCAGTTCATTGTACCCGGTGACATTCAGTGCACCTTCCCAGGCAACTTCCTGTAAGAGCGCTATATCAACAGATGCCGCCCATAGATATTCTTTGAGGCATTGTATTTTAGTTTGGTTCTTTATTCCGTTTAGATTTAGGGTAGACACACAGTATGTCTGAGTGGGCGTTGTTGCACTACGGTCTGCCATTTAGATCAAATGTTGTCACACAAGGTTGAAAACGAGACAGTTCTTTTTTTTTTCTTCCCTTTCACGTTTATTTAATAACATTTATAATCTTGCTTTTGCCTCTTATTTGCTTGACTTATCTTCTTCCTCAGTGTCATTTAAGTCGTCCGACCAAAGACTTTTATTGTTCCCGCGGTCATTTCCCATTTCAACTATCTCGCTGGTCTTGTTTTCATAGTTGTTGTCTTCCTTATTGGAGTTGGCGCTTTGGGGCATTTCTTCATCAATTGTCTCCATTTGTAAGGTGGTTACTTTCCTGGATTTTTCAGCTAATTCTTTCGCTATCAAATCTACTCCCCTCTTATCAAGTCTCAGTCTTTTGGTATTTGGTGTATTTTCGTGCTTGCGTTCTTCCATGGGCATAATTTCTTTTTTCTCAGATGATGGCACTGTCACAGGATGTTGTTTAGCATTTTTTATAATTTCTTTTTTCTCAGTTGGTGATATTTCCAGTAAATGTAGATTAGAAGTTTGGTTATTATCTTGTCCAGTTGGATAGTTTGCTTCTTTTTCCTTCGGGGGTTCATCAGGTACTGCGTCATTATAAGGATTCTCTATTTCCATCATGATGTTGGTGGGGTCATCTGTTTCCATGCTGAGAGTAGGTTCATCATTTCTATGTACACTGGTTGATTGATTACTGTTTGCCACGCTAGCGTATGATGCTTTTAAAAGTTCGCCTCTGAAAGCTGTATCAGGGGCCAAGCGCTCAGATGGTAGCTGCAGGGGTTTCTTCCTGGTGCATTCAGCCTTGAGGTGTTCGTTTGAGTTGCATATGACACACGTACGTGGTTGTCCGTCGTAAATAACGAGTGCTTTAAATCCGGCAATATCTACATACGATGGTACGTGGCACTTCAGATCTATTTTCACAGTTCTAATACCACTATCTACGACAAATCTTTTGCTACCGTATCTTTTATCGGAGGTTACACTCAAAATTGTACCAAATTTATCCAAAGCTTTTCGTATTATGTCTGTATTAATTTCAAAGGGCACATTATGGATTTTTACATGTCTTATTCCCAGGCCTGCATGTGATATGGAAACGGTGCTTACCTCGCCATTGGTGTGTACAAATTTTCTTTCTCCGTTGGTTTCCTTCAGTATTCGCAGACACTTCTTCTTCATTTCGTAGCTTGACGTATATCACATTGGCCAGGAAATCCACCTGGATACCGTGTACACTTTCTTCTCGTAATCCTATTTCACTATATAACCACTCATCGATTTCAACTGCTTTCGGACGCATATATCCATACGCAAAGGAGAACTTTAGCGTTGATTTTCGTATGAATTGATTCACTTCCATATTTGTTGGTTTTCACTATACTTTGCTTTTATTTACTCTGCAGGCACTTGTCACACGACACAGCAGGAAAAGTGTGATGCGACCGCTCGCTACGGCAGGTCGCGAGCGACTGCCACTGAGCTGCCAGTTCACTACACGGAAACACGGTCTGGAGACGTCCACATCCAACGTGTCTGTCTATCGCCGTATTTCGAAGTTATGAGACAACATGTGTTATTTATACAGATAATTTTTCAACCAAATGTAGACAGTATTTTTCTCCTTGTTTCAAAGGATAAGTGTGCAAAGTTTCATCGAGATCGGATGAAAACTGTGGATTTGTATGAAGAACAAACAAACCAACAAACAAACAAACATACATTCATCTTTATATATAAAGATATCGGAGATAACATTGATGGTAGTTTGCGATTGTTCGCTGATGATGCAGTTATCATCGCAGAAGTAAGGTGCTATGACGATTGTTTAGAAATTCAATACGATCCGGATGTTATTTCGGAATGGTAAAATGAATGGCAACTTACACTAAAATGCAAAAAGTGCAAGGTAATGTACATAACTAACAAAAATAAGCTATTTGTTCACGAGTACAAAGTAAACAGCTCACGGTTGATTCCCTGAAGTATCTGGGCGTAATAACAGGAAGCAACATGAAATGGGACCTGCACATAACTTCCGTCGTGGAAAAGATAATTCTAAATTACGATTCATAGGTCGTATTTAAAAGAATTGTAACCCTCGACAAAGGGAATATTCCAAAAAAAAAACTCGCGTGCGTCCACATTTGGATTACTGTTGTGGAGTTTGGAATCCTTATCACAAGGGATTGGCTAACACGAAGGAAAGTACAGAGAAGGGTCGCTCGATTCGCGACTGCTTGCCACAGTCCTTACGAAATCGTCACAGAATTGTTACATAGATTTCGCTGGGATTGTCTGACGTCAGTTTCGTTTGAATTTACTGAAGAATATGCTATATTTCATTTACGAATGCGATGTAATACTTCGTCCGCCAATATATTTAAATCGCAATGATAGGAGAGATTAGATTAGAGAAATAAGATGCCGTACTGATGCTAATATGTATTCTTTCTTTCCTCGTGCTATTCGGGACTGGAAGGCACAGAGATATTTTTGCATCCTCTGCCACCCAACATATTTGAGAATTGCAGAATATCGATGTAGATATGCTGGAAGGCCGTGCTTCCCTTACCAGTGTCAATAATTCTATCATAGCATATACCATGCAACTTTATTTCATATTACAAACATATCCAATCCAGACAATAACAAAACTGTAGGAAAGTTGTCTCTGTACATGAAATTTATTTCAAAATGGTTAATTGCAACTTATCCCACTGATGATACAGATGCGAAAACCATAAAACTTGTAATATTTATCTGCCTGACTGTACGCAAAAACTAATGCACGGATTTCAACGAAACTATTCACAGCAGTAGCTTACGTCAGGGGGTAACGTATACGATACTTTAAATCCAGGTTAATAACATAGTTCCATATGTTACAGAGGTAAAAAATGTAGCTCCTGACACTTTTGTCTGTCTATGCGCACATCAAGCGAAAATAAGTTAACACAATTTAACAAAAGTACTGCAGTGATAGCTTATGTCATGGGTTAACAAATAGGTCTGCGCACGCATCAAGCAAAAGGTAACAAACAAAACCACACGCAATGACAGCTTACATCATGGGTTAACATGCAGGACACTTTTTATCCCGATTAGAACCAATGTGTTTGATGATACAGAAGCCAAAGCTTTAAGTTTTGGAATTTCTTCATCTCTGCGCACAGATCAAGCATAAACTATAGGACATATTTCAATGAAATACTGATAACTTACATCGTCGATTGCCTAGTAGCTGACCAAGGAAATACCACTAAAACCACATACCTCAAAACAGTGTTAGCGTTTTAAAGGTCTGTAGCACATAGAGAGTTTATGTGCAAACTAATAAGTTACATTAGTACATTCATCAAAGAAGTACGGTTGTTTACCTTTGAATAGGTAAGTGTCGATATAGGGCTATCATAGGTACTGAAATAGTTTATTTACTTGCCAAGAGATGACAACATTAGCTTTTTGTACGCCGCTACAAACTCTAATTGATTAACTCTGCGATTCAATCAGGGATTTTAAATCATAACTTATGAACATATCCATTAAAGCAATCGGTTTGTACACGCGCCAGTTCCCACTACTTCAGATATTGCCTGCAGAGAAGCTTTCTGGGTCATCCATAACCCCAGGGTAGTGGCAGCTCCGACGCGTTTAAAACGTTACATTTCGCCTAAATTCAGAAGTAAAGGAGCATTTGCAAGAAAGTGGAATAACTGGACTGTTCCTCTGCTTTTTCCTAGCAGCCACCATTTTCAGAGTTTAAAAATGACTTAAAAACACAAATCTAAAAAATTGCACGTAGGCTAAGTCATGATCACAGCTAGTATTCTTAAGAAGCTCAGCTCTCATTAAGAGTAGTAACCACAACAGCTCATACGGAAATAAGAAAGTTGGTGTATTTTGCATATTTTCATAACCTATTCAGCTATCTTCTTCTGGAGAAATTCTTCACAAGGTCATAAGTTATTATGCTCTAATTTTAAAAATTATACGAGAATATAAGCCCACAGACACATCTTGCAGAAGATATATTCACGAAACTCCGTGCTTATCTTTTTAATAGAAATTCCTGAAAACTTCAGTCTTAATGTTGACATAGGTGGCCATAATAAAAGGAACTTAACATCCAAATAATTTTGAAGTTATTGTAAGAATTCAGATTATCTGAAAATTTTTATTCAGTCTACTTTCACAAGAAAATAAATATTATCTTCAAATATCTAATAGCTTTAAGTCCGAACTGAAATATATTCTGCGGCAAAGAAAAAAATGAATATGAAACTATTAATACATACTTTCGAACAAGAAAGGGATGGCGATAAGTTAATTCACAACCAGTGATGTAGAGCATAATTCTTTGGGAAATTATGTACAAATCTAGAAATTAAGCAGTCTTTCCAAAAGTATATTCAAATTTAATAACCAAGAAAGGAAACTATGTTATTGTAGATAACAACGAAAATTTAGAGTTCTTGGAACACTAAATAGCCAACCTATAAAGTTTTTGGTTTTAAGAATATGCTCTATTCCACATCCCCGAGTCTGTTCTCACGTGGGACTTCTAGGAGTCTAATTAAAACATTTATAATCTAACCTCCATTACGAACACTATCCACACTACATATCGTTCCTCTCATCTGGAGAAATTCCGACCTCACTATTCTCTTCGTGTTAATCCTTTCACATCGGAGTAAATCTTGGGGGTTTTTTGGTGCAAAAATACTGACTAAATCACGACCTGACACCACAATCATTATGATTTGTGTATTTCTAACCAAGGTCATAATGTTTTAAAAATTTGTTGGCTGAAAACTGGAATAACTCGCTGCTACTACATACCAGTTCTGGAACTTGAAATAGAATCCTTGTTAATGGTGGCAAATGAGATATAAACCCACACAGAGAACATTGTTATATACTTAACTTGTGCTTATCAATATGGAGTGTACTTACTAAAACATAAGGGTGAAGTTTCATTTGCAAATTATAATTTCAAAATGAATATTGTTTCTTCAATCTGCTATCGTCATTCAGTTTTTAAGATCAACCTTGTAATAAAATAGTTTTTTTGTGATTTCAGGGGAAAACTTAATTTACAAAGGTACGAACAAATCCATTTTTAAACAATAAGTAAAACAAATACGAAATAAATTATTACTTACTAGAGATTGTCTGTTCGTAACTCGCTACTGATATTGCATTCTCAGTGTTCTGACGTTCATTCCCTTGTTACTCTTTCACAGCCAAAATAACACCATTCACTTTTTCTTTGCAACTACTTCACTAATTGTCTTTTCAGCAGCCTTAACAAGCACAGATCGGTATGTCCTATATTCAGCTTCAATTAAACCTCTGGCAATGTTTCGATTTCCTTTCTGAAGGTTTCTTTGTATATTTTTTAGATATTCCCAATAAACCAACATTTATTCCGATATCAAAGGATTAAAGAGAATAGTGCGAGCGGAATTTTACAAAATGACAGGAGCAATATGTTGGGCGGATATTGTTCATAATTGGGATTAGATTATAAATGTTTCAATTAAAATCCTAGAAGTTTTTGGTTTAAAATAGATTACATCAAATTTTCCTTGCATTGTTGCTCAAATATTCTTCCTTAGTGATATTCATTAACTAAGTTTTTATCAGCAGTGATCACAGAGATGTACAAATTGGATATTATTATTTGTAAGTAGAAACAAAACACTATTTAAAGGAGTTTAATGTACACATTTAAAGGCAACACAATGATTAAATGGGTGAAGTGGCGTAAAAGTTTTTGGCCTGAGGATCGACTTGGTATTTCCATGCCATTAGTTGCGAGAAAGCAAGTATTCCTTGTTGGCTGGTGTTGTTTTCTTTTACTTTTATTCTTCAGCAGGGATCTTGTCTTTTCCGTCTTGTTTGGGCAGTGAGAAAATACAATGTGTTCCCCCACTACCCCGTATTTACACGTTCGTAACGGCTAGAAGCAGATTTTTTGAAAATGCTTGTTGTATCTAGCATTGTTAAATTTGAGGTACCGGGTGTTTAAAAAATGACCGCTATATTTGAAAAATCAATAAAAACTAATCGGGCAGTGATAGAAATACACCGTTTGTTGCAATATGCTTGGGACAACAGTAAATTTTCAGGCAGACAAACTTTCGAAATTAGTTACAATTTTCAACAACACATGTCGCTGCAGTCTGGAAAAATCTAAAGTATGATATTTTCCACATACCCACCATGCGCAGCAATAATATGGCGTAGTCTCTGAACAGTCTGTGAACAGCACACGCTTACAGCAGAAAGACGACCTACAGAATGGCGAACTCACAGACTGCGTTTACTTCTATATCTTTCAAATCGCCTGCAGCGCCATCTGTTGTTGAAAATTGTATTGTAACTAATTTCGAAAATTTGTCTGCCTGAAAGTTTACTGTTGTCCCAAGCATATGCAACAAACGGTGTATTTCTATCTCTGCCCGTTTAGTTTGTATTGATTTTTCAAATATACCGGTCATTTTTGAAACACCAGGTAGTTACTTTGTTGACGAAGTTTTTGGAAAGCACTCATTTGCGATGTGTTTGGTGGGAATATCCGGTGACTTCCTTTGAATACAGCCCATAAGCAAAATTACACAAATTTACTCTTAACAATGGTACGCGAACAAATTTTAAAAAAAACTCTCAGTAAATCAAATAGTGGGCACAGTGTGTTCTTTTTAAAAGTTATCAGGGTTCTTATACACATGGTTTGTACTCAGCGAAGGTAATGAGATTTCTCCAGGGTGGCACTTGGTTTGTTAAATACGAATGTCATTTGCGGTGATCGCAACTGGTGGGGCTAGCATTTCGATGAGAAGGCGTCCGTCGCGATTCTTGGAGTCTTCACTTAAAAATGCTACGGAACTCGTAGCTAAGCCCTTCATTCGAGCTCGTACGATCAACTGCCGGACCCACTTGTCCGTCGCCGGAGACCACCGCTCCAACACGTCTGCTCGGCTTCCACCGAGGAACACAAGTCAAAAGCAAACCACACAACAATTAGCCACTGCCCTCACTTTTTTCTCCCAGGCTGACTCACCTGCGAATCATCGGCTGACTTGGATCACGTGGTTCCGCACACGAAGTTGCACCCTTGCATTCCACACACAACACATCCCGCTGCGAGCCTTGCTGGCCCTCTACGTCATCTATAAGGAATGCTGCTATACACCTACTGTTCCCATCGGTTTGCCTGCCCGGCCCAGCGTCCAGATTCACGAGAATGAATCTAAATTTAAAATGGAGTGATAAGTCGTTCTAGACATGCACGCAGAGTTAGAACCGTCAGTTTCTTTCCTCCGTGTTCTGTGATGAGTGTTGACTAGCCTAGTGTATATGATTGTATACAGTATGAGTAGAGGGTAAAGCAGGTGCTGGCTCATTCAAACCTACTCCTGCGGAAGACACTGTACTACTCCTTCAGATTATTTATTGTTTAAATCAGTCCAGTCATTTGTTAGGTATGTACAGTCCCTTTTTGATGAATCAACTAATTAATTTTGATTTGGGTAAATTCAATTTCTTATCACACAGTCGTCAGTGAATTATCATCAGTTAAATACTGTGCGTACAACCAAATTTGAAGATCAGTTAAAATATAGTTCAGCAAATTTAACTCAAATTTATTAAATTTTAAACATTTAGCCACCACCTCGCACAATCGCTATATCCAAAATTAAAAGCTCATTAGCAAGTTCTTCTCGGAACATCCGGATTTTAAGCAATTAACGATCCGCTTGAAAAAATGATTCTGTGTTCCATTACCAATATTGGGAAACCATTCAAGTAATTCGTTTTAAAATATATTTTTGAAAGTGTATCACTAGTGTTTTCTTATAATTAGCATGTTTAATTTATAATCTGATTCTGACAATTTACTATCAGACTTTAAAACCATCCAGATTTACGTCCGGTCTAATTTCTTCCACTAATCTAACTTTTTAAATTGCACTGTAATAATCATACAGCTGTTAGCAAACAACCATCTGCATATTTCCACGCTTTTGATGCAATTTGTGTGCCACCTGTAAATTTAAATTTTGCTATACCGTGATTTTATGGATGTCAGTGAATAGACAGAAGTACAGATATTTCTCGCTGATAGAGTGTTTTAACGCTGAGGTGTTGTATGCGTGAGGCCGTGGGTTCGAATCTTCTTCCGGCCATCCAGAGTTCTGTTTTCCGTGGTTTCCAGAAATCACGCCAGGCGAATGCGGCGACAATTCCCTCAAAGGGCCATGGCCGAATTCCTTCCCATTGCATGCCCCTCCCCCAAGTTCTCTACCGCGTCTAATGACGTCAACGCCGACGAGGTGTAAAGCCAAAAAAACGAAGAAAGTTTCTCGAGGAAGGCGATGCGCGAGGTAAGTCATTCCACCTCGTTTTCGTATGTCAGCTTATAATGGTTGCAAAATCCGGAAGTGGCAGTGTTGATTTATTTACTTAATTTTTTATTTTTTAAATCCTTTTTTTTGGAGAGGGAGACTTTCTGTCATTAACTGTAGGATTATCGAATTCGGCTATGTCTATATTATATAATAAAACAAGAAAGTTGTATCCGTGCATTTAATTCCAGGAACAGTAGTTGCAATGAACACTACTGATGATAGCGAATAAAAAAGTGTAAAATTTCTCAGTTTTGTCTGTCTGTCTATCCGCGCATCGCGCAAATGCTAATGAATGGATTTTAACTAAATTACACATAATGATATGTTATGTCATCGATTAACATACATGATACTGTTAATCCAGATAGCTGGCTGTCATTGCAGAGGCCAAAACCCTTTTTCTTTTTCTTTTTGTCTATCCGTGTATCATCGAAAAACTAATGAACGGTTTGCAGCACCTTCCTCCTTGGAATAATTCAGCAATAGACATAAGTTGGCTGAATCCTTTCAAGCAGTGCCCTACAATATAGAAAATCCTCAAATTGTGGGGGAAAGCTAAAGTAGTAGCATTACTTATACCAAGGGCGCTAATGACCCCGTCGTCGACGCGCCCTAAAACCCTAATAACAACAACAACAAACTTATACCAGGCAAAGGTCCATACTCTCTAAAGCATCACCACCCCAATAACCCTTCTCTGACACGTTTTAAAACTTTGCGAGAGAACGATCCTGAACTGCATTGTAGCTATAGTGGACACGAAAATAATTTCACAACAAGCCGGCTTTTGACCAGGGAAATCATGCAAAAGCCAAATTTTAAACCTGACTGAACATATCAAACAGGGTTTGAAAATAAATTAATAACAGGATTAACCCTGGTTAATGCCGGCCTCGGTAGCGTAGGGGCTAGAGTGCTAGCTCCACGTGCCGGTGGTCGCCCGTTCGAGTCCGGCCGAGGGCATGGGTGTTTAAGTGTTGTGTCGGTGAATGTCGTGTTCGTGTTGTAGTGTCCTTGTGATTACACTTGAAAATATGTACACTGGAGAAACTAATACATTGTTGATAGAATCAGAATCACATTGAGCTGGCTGTGTGGCCTCAGTAGCCAAATGCCATTAAAAAAAAAAAAAAAAAAAACCTGGTTAACCTCAAGTATCATTTTGGTTCGATGTCACTACCATTTGTCATGCTGCAAACATCCCACTCCGTTAATAAATTTCTTCTTACACTCTTTGCAGCTATTCGGGTCTAACTTACGCAACGGCTAAACATGCCTGCCCAGTGACGTCTAGACCAGCCCATGGTGGGAACGTGGATATAAGCTTCCATGAGACATACAAGACTAATTACAGGATGTATAAAATGTACTCCATTCGATAATCTCTATAGAGCAGCTTGTTTCGCAACACCTGCATAACATTATCACTTACCCCAATGATTTGTATTATTAATTTACTATTATTATGATTATTCATACTGAATTATGTTGCATTTAATAATTATAAGTTTCCTGAATGATTGTATTAATGTTTGTAACTTGATGTGTCATATTATTGGGTTTCCACAGACGGCACTTTGTTTAGTAACCGGGGTAGCATAGTGTTGTTATATTTAAGTAACAATCTTTGACACTGGGTGGCACAGCAATGCGGGCAGCGATTGTTGGTGCCTGCATTGTAGCACGGCAGGCCGCGGGGCAGTGTGTGTTTCGTGCCGCTTGGAGAAGGTTGTATGGAATTAGTTCTTGCTCTCTGTACACAAGCTACATAAAATAGCTTGCCAAATGTATTTTGAAATTGTTTGAATGTAACACAAAAATTTTAAAAGTTGTTTCACGGAACGGTAATGATTAAATTCAGTATTATTTCGACCATAACAGTGAGTTTTCCATTTTTAGATGTTGTAATAATACATCTCAATTTGTTTGGCGGTTATATGCCAGAAAATCGTAATTAAAAATTTCCGAACTAGCGGCTTACATGTGTTGAGAGAAGAGAATTGGGCCGTTCTCGTATAAATAACACGCCGTCATCCACTAACGGAGTGGTTAGCTCACAATTAGCTGCCATTTTCAGCATAATTGGTTCCTCACATTTGGCGACTAATGTCAGGATAGCTCACACATGTCTCCCGTAAAAATACAATCGAATATACAGAGAGGTTAAAAAAAAAAAAAACTTTGACGAATTCCACCCTCTTCTTGGATTAGAAAGTGGTGGTGCGAGGCTCAGATCATGAATAAGATTTATGAATACCCCGCTGGATGACCTACTAACAGACTACTCAGCTACAGCGGAAATACCCAGCGGCTCACCACTAAACTGGAAGGTATGGAGAAGTTTGAAATGCATTAGGATAGGTGTGACCCCGGTAAAAACCAACCTATCAAGGCGGGGTTTTATGCATGAATATTATCATTATTATCGTTATAACTCCGCGATTAACTAAAAGTGTGTGACGGAGAGTGCATTCCACCTATCCCAAAGGGTAATAGTTCGGAAGGGATATACGGGATATGGCAAGAGGCGCCCATGGGTTATTGTGTGCGTTCCCCTTGAGTGATCCTGGAAAACCATGGACAATCCAGATCAGGATGGCTGGAGTGCTTTATCGAAAGCTGCTCCTGTTGGATTTTAAGTTCACTCGCCCGGCAAATACTTTCTATTCCATTCCCTAATCGCTCGTGGAACAAATAAGTACGAAAATAAATCGGTTCTGGCCCTGATTGCTCTAATCTTATTTTCGCGGTCATTCCGAAATACGTCAATCGTGAATTTTTTAATTAGCTTTTGTGGAGAGCAACGCCTTCGGTGTTCGAACCTAACTCCTTCAACATCGCACTTACGCTTTCCCTCCAACTATATATACCTGTCATGAATCGGGCGGCTCTTCTTTGGACCTTCCGTTAACTCCTTTTGATGGGGATCCCATACAGAACAACAATATTCTAAGTGAGGATGCACTAGTGACTTGTATGCAATCGATTTAACTTTGTTTTAAACATTGTTTTAAGTTACGACCTAGAAATCGGAGCATACGATTTGATTTCCCAATTACATTCTCGATATGCTCATTCCACGACAAATTATTACGAATTTTTACACCTAGGTATTTAGCGGAATCTACCGTTCTAAGAACAGTACCATTATTTGTATATTCAGAGCTAAATTGTGTCAACTTTTTACTTACACGCATGACTTGGCACATTTTAGCTTTTAACTCAAACTGCGAGTCTTTACACCACGCAATTATTTTCATAATATCGTCTTGTAACAAAGTGCAGTCGTCCTGGGTTTTGATTTCACGATAAATAATAGCATCATCAGCAAATAATCTTTTCATCTCCCTTATTATGTCACACAAATCATTAATGTCTATGAGAAACAACAGAGGCCCTATCACGCTTCCCTGGGGAACCCCGGACCTCACCTCGGTAAGTGATGAACGCTCGCCGCTGAGAACTACACACTATGTTTTGGCCTTCAGAAAGTCTGCAACCCAGTCGCATATTTATCTAGATATTCCGTAACCACGAAGTTTCCTAAGTAACCTAGTGTGAGGCACAGTGTCGAAAGCTTTTTTTAAAATCTAATAGAACTAAATCAACCTGGGATTGCTCATCCATAATACGACACAAGTCGTGAATTAAAAGTGCAAGTGAGCCTTTTCTGAATCCATGTTGATGTTGGTATAAAGGCTATCCATCATCCAAAAACTTCATGACATTTGAATAGATGATGTGTTCTAAAATCCTGCAAAATATTGAGGTTAATGAAATCGGCCTATAATTTTGAGGATCATTAACATTTCCATTTTTAAACACTAGACTTACGATGGCGGTCTTCCATTGGGCTGGTATTTTCCATTGATACAAGGAGGCGGTATATAATTTCATCAAATATGGCGCAATTTCCTTTGCGTACCTAGAGTAGAATCTTGTAGCAATATTGTCTGGTCCGGGAGCCTTATGGGGTTTTACATTCATAAGCAGTTTAGTTATTGCCTCGACATCAAGAACGGGATCATTCATAATTTTGTTGGTACGATTGTTAAATATCGGAATCTCCTCTGAGTTTTCTGTCGTGAAATCCTTTTTAAATATATTATTCAAAATTTCTGCTTTCTCTACGCTAGTTTCTAGTAATTTTCCATTTTCCTTAATCAGTGATGGCATAACCTTACGAGAGCCTCTTATTACTTTGACATTCGATCAGAACATTTTTGGATTAGTAATCAGATCTTCAGATAAATTCCTGGTTTGGAATTCTTTAAATGCATCACGCATTGCCATACGTACTTCCACTCGCAACTGAGCTAATTTAGCGCGATTGAATCCCCCGATTTCTTCACCGTGGCATGTAAACGCCTTTGCCTCCTGAGCAAACGTTTCACTCCTCTATTGAACCACGGGAAGTTCTTACTAACCTTAATAAACTTCTCAGGAACAAATTAATTTAAGTGGTCCATATTATTTCTTTTAAATTAAACCAAAGTTCCTCAAAATTTGTATTTAGATGATGTAGACTGCGACTTTGAAACAACACAAACTATGGAACACGTGCTTGTCTACCAAAATGGGGCACTTCACTAATTTTTGGAAGGTAGTCAGTATTGTAGAAACAACTAAAGACATGGTGACTAAAAGATCACTAAGCGAAGTATTTAAATGGAGGGTGTAAGGATTGAGGAGAGATCATATTAGCCTCTTCCAACCAAATATCAACCCCTCTTTTACACAGTGAACCCTGTTTTCATTGACTGAATGATTCACGGTAAATGAACTATCTTCTAAATGTGGAACAGGGGAAAAAGGAGTGATTCAAGGCTTCCTCTTGCCCTTGGGGTTGGGAAGGCCAATAAAGGTGGAAGTGTAAGAAACGATCAACGGCAACTGGAAGCTACTGTAATTAAGACCCTAAGGGTATCCCGAGGCCATATAATCCTCTCAAATGACGGCTTCTTCCCAGGTAAAATATTCCGGGCGTAAAAAAGTCCCCAATCGGATATCCTGGTGAGGACTGTTCAGGGAGAAGTCATCAAAATGGATTGAAAAATTCTACGAATTGGAGCGTGGAGTGTTAGAAGTGTCAGGACAGTATGACATGAAAATTTAAAAAGAGATGTGGAATGACTTAGGTTTGACATCGTTTGGTTAGAGAGCTCAAGTGGAAGAATGTAAAGGATTTCTGGTCAGGGAAACACAGAATATTTATACACAAGCTGTCAGTGGATTTAGTAATGTGGGACTTGTAATCAACAAGAAAATAGGAAAACGGATTAGTGATTACGAACATTTTAGTGACAGGATTATTTTGATGAAGATGGAGATGAAGTCTACGCCAATTACGATAGTAAAAATGTATATGTCAATGTCAGAAGAAAATGATGAGAAATATGTGATGAAATTGAAGAATTATTATTATTACTCCGCGATTCACTAAAAGCGTGTGGCGGAAGGTGCATTGCACCTATCGAAAAGGGTTATGATTTGGAAGGGTTATATGGGATATGGCAGGAGGCGCCCATGGGCTATTGTGAGGAACCATCCCCGCATTCGCGTGGAGTGATCTGGGAAAACCATGGAAAACCCAGATCAGGATGGCTGGAGTGCTTTATCGAAAGCTACTCCTGTCGGATTTTAAGTTTACTCACCCGGTAAATCCTTTCTATTCCATTCCCTAATCGCTCGTGGGAAAAATGAGTACAGAAATGAATCGGTTCTGGCCCTGATTTCTCTTATCTTATTTTCGCGGTCATTTCGAGATATGAATGTTGCTGGTAGCAATATTTGCTGGCTGTCATTCCGAAATACGTCTGTCGTGAATTTTTCAATCAGCTTCCGTCGAGAGCAACGCCTGCGGTGTTCCAGGTCTTCCAAACCTAACTCCTTCAACATCGCACTTACGGTTTCCCTCCAACTATATATACCTGTCACGAATCAGGTGGCTCTCCTTTGGACTTTCTCTATAGCCTCCATTAACCCCTTTTGATGGGGACCCCATACAGAACGACAATACCCTAAGTGAGGACGTACTAGTGACTTGTATACAATCGATTTAACTTCCTGAGTGCATTTATTTAAATTACGACCTAGAAATCGGAGCATATGATTTGCTTTTCCCATTACATTCTCGATATGCTCATTCCACGACAAATTATTACTAATTGTTACCCCTTGGTATTTAGCGGAATCTACCGTTCCAAGAACAGTGCCATTAATTGTATATTCATAGTTAAATGGTGTCACCATTTTACTTACACGCATGACTTGGCAGTTTTTAGCGTTTAACTCCAACTGCCAATCTTTACAACACGCAATTATTTTCATAATATCGTCTTGTAACAAAGCGCAGTCGTCCTGGGTTTTGATTTCGCGATAAATAATAGCATCATCGGCAAATAATCTTTTCATCCCCCGTATTATGTTGCATAGATCATTGATGTATATGAGAAACAATAGAGGCCCTAACACGCTTCCCTGTGGAACTCCAGACCCCACTTCAGTAAGTGATGAACGCTCACCGTCGAGAACTACACACTGTGTTCTGCCCTTCAAGAAGTCTGCAACCCAGTCGCATATTTACCTAGATATGCCGTAACCGCGAAGTTTCCTAAGTAACCTAGTGTGAGGCACAGAGTCGAAAGCTTTTTTAAAGTCTAATAGAACCAAATCAACCTGGGATTGCTCATCTATAATTCGGCACAAGTCGTGAATTAGAAGCGCAAGTTGCGTTTCGCAGCATCGGCCTTTTCTGAATCCATGTTGATTTGGATATAAAAGCTCACCTTCATCAAAGAACCGCATGACATTTGAATAGAGGATATGTTCTAAAATCCTGCAAAATATTGAAGTTAACGAGATCGGCCTATAATTCTGAGGATCATTACCATTCCCATTTTTAAACACTGTAGTTACGATAGCGGTCTTCCATTCGGCTGGTATTTTTCCTTGATTCAAAGAGACGGTTTACAATTTCATCAAATACGGTGCAATTTCCTTTGCGTATCTTGAGTAAAATCTGGTAGGAATACCGTCTGGTCCGGGAGCCTTATTGGTTTTTACATTCATAAGCAGTTTAGTTATTCGCTCGACATCAAGAGCGAGATCATTCATTATTTTGTCGGTACGATTGTTAAATATCGGTATCTCCTCTGAGTATTCTATCGTGAAAGCCTTTTTAAATATATCATTCAAAATTTCTGCTTTCTCTACGCTTGTTTCTGATAATTCACCATTTTCTTTATCAGCGTCGGCATAACCTTACTAGAGCCTCTTATTACTTTGATATACAACCAGAACTTTTTTTGGATTAGTAATCAGATCTTCAGATAAATTCCTGGCTTGGAATTCTTTAAACGCATCGCGCATTGCCTTACGCACTTCCGCACGCAACTGGACTAATTTAGCACGATTAGATGAGTCCCCCGATTTTTTTACCGCGGCATGTAACCGCCTTTGCCTCCTCAGCAAACGTTTCACTTGCCTCTTGAACCAAGGGAAGTTATTACTGACCTTATTACACTTCTAAGGAACAAACTGGTTTAAACCGGTCCATATTAGTTCTTTTAAATTAAACCAAAGTTCCTCAACATTTGTATTTAGCGTGTACGTTTCAAAATTCTTCGCAAAGTGATCAACCATACCCCCATCGTTTGCCTTATCGAAGCAATATACGAGTTTCTCTTTGTCACGCTTCAGACTCAGACTAGAGTTAAACGGTACCACAACCGCCTTGTGATCACTTATACCGTCTTCTATACAAACTTTTTCTACAATATCAGGATTACTAATTAGAAAAAGAACCAGAATGGACGAGGAATCTTTGTCGTAGCGCGTTGGCTCTTCGACCATCTGTTCAAGAGATCTTTCTGCAATTGATTCTAGGAACGTTTCGGTTATGAACCTATCTCTTCCACCCAACCTGAACGTGTATGTGTCCCATTCAACCGCCGGTAGGTTAAAGTCACCACCCACGATCAATATATGTCCTGAATTTTTTTTTAAATGTTATTAAGCGAAACTCTGAGGTATTCCGCGTTAGCCAAATCAGAATCCGGAGGACGATTATGAACTTCAAATTTTTGCCAATTTTTACCTTGACCCATATTAACTAGTAAAAATTTCCGTTTCAGTTACGACACAGCAATTAACGGTTTTGTTTACGGCCACGAACACACCCCCGCCCATTGAGACAGTTCTGTCCTTCCGAAAAACATTGAAATGAGGGCCAAATACTTCGCTAGATTCAATCTCTGGCATCAACCAGCTCTTGGTTCCTGGTATTATATCGACATCATTAGTCGCAACTGAGGCGTGAAGATCTGCTACTTTCCCTCTAATACTCCGACAATTTAGGACCATTATCCTTAGCTGCTTCGTATTGTTATTTGAGGAATCTAAAATCGTATTTTTCATATTCGTATTCTGACGGGAAGCGGGTGAAGTATTTGGAGCTGTAATATTAAAATTATTCGCGCCATCACTACCAGGAAGAGCTCCTATCTTATCGGCACATCCTCTTCGATGAACTGAAAGATCCTCGGTCCTCACGGTGTTCCTAAAAAATAATTCATATCAAGACGGTTCCATTTTTTAGCAGCCACCCTGGTCGCCATTCTCGGTGTGTAGTGGAGGCCCGAATAGTCAAATGCGTCCCAGCTGGCAGCTATCATTGGTCGAAGGTCGACGAAGCCCCAGTTGTTTCTGCGACACAGCTCCTGCAAATTACAATTCATATTAAAGATCTTCCACCACACGGCCTCCCCACAATCGAGAACTGTAATGAAACCGAATTTTCCGGCGCGACTTCATACGCCTTTCGGCCCAACTTTTCCATGGATTTAACTATATCTGGTACAGAAACACGACACGAGTCATTAGTGCCGACGTGCGCAGCTACTCTTAACTTAAGGAGAGACACTGCAGGAAGTTTTGGCCTAGGACAGTGACTCCCGAGACTCAAGTGGCTCTTTGGCAATAATTTTATATATATATATGTATATATATATATAAATCCTTACCAGCAAAGCCTCGTCGTGTTCTAAAGACCAGGCAGGTTACCAGCCTTATTATAAGGTAGTTGTTTTACCAACCTTTACCATCAATAACAACGAATTTATTAAAACACTACAGCATTTTAAAACCAACCTTTGACGTGTGATCTCCCCGGTTGTTTACTTTGTCTTGTCTATTATCGACTTGCGTCTAGTTTAGTAATTGTCTGTGATTTTAAAATGTTTTGATTCGTTTGCTGCTCTATTTGTTTATATTTTTCTTATTTAATTATTAAAAACATTGTTAACCATTCTTTACATATACCGTTAAATGGCTGCAAAAGGGGAAAAGAAACAATAAAATTACCATAGGAACTCCGCAAATTAAAAAATGAATGGACTGAGTCTTTTGCATCTAATGCGAACTCAAATGATATTCTCATAAAGATTTCTCGCAAAGAACAACTTGAAAATAGTAATGTAAAAGACACTTTCAAATTAAACACAGCTCATTTTGCCACAACATATCCCTTTGGTGATATGCGAAAGAAAACAGTGGAAGAACTTTCGCAAAGTTCGAAAAAATCAACCACAACGTTTAGTTGTTTGTTGCAATCTTCTAATACTATTAACATTGCAAGATACATCGTGATTCAGGATAATGCTGAGGGAGAAAAACCTTTTACAGATCACCAGTTCGTTAAAAATTGATTTATAAATGTATCTAAAGAACTCTTTGCAGTTTTAAATACAATGCTGCTATCTTAAATAAAATTGAAATTATTCCATTGAATGCTAAAACAGTAACAGACAAAATGCCTAAAATAGAATATATTAAATCAGCTCCAGCCAAATCAATTACAGTAGACAAGACACACAAGATGCAACAGAGGTTTGCGTTTTGTGTGCAATATCTCTTCCGAAGGTCGTAAATATGAGCTTTCAGGATTATTGCTATTTAAATAGTATCGAAGATTGGATATTGCAGATGCTGTCGTTAGTTGTGTGGAAAAAATCACATCCCACTTACTAAAATTGTGCAAAAAGTATGTTAGGTTCCAAAAATGGGTTTGTTTCCATTTAAAAAAAAAATAATCACGATGTTATTACTTTTCACTCCAGAATCCACCAAGAAGATCTTTGTACACAAACGTTTCCAAAAGTTCTTTATCAAGTTGTGAAATTAGTAGTTACGATTATCAATAAAATTGTAGCACATTAGCTTCAGCACCGTCAACTTCAACAACTTTTTAGTGAAATTAACAGCAAGTACACAGAGCTAATTAACAACATACGTTGACTTTCAAGAGGTAATATGCTAAAACTATTTGCTTCTTGCTTGTAAGAAATCGAACTATTCTTAGGGAACAAAGGCGTACATTATTCAGAATTAAAGTAACGTTAGTGATTGCAAAAGTTACATTTTATGGTGGACGTAACAACACTACTTAACATTAAACTGCAAGGTAGAGGAAATATTGCGTTTTCGTTTCTTAAAGAAGTAGTATCTTTTGAAAAAAAATGGTTCTTTTTGGTAATAAACTCTATTGCATTTTTCAAGTTTATCACAATATCAAAACGAAATCAGTGTTAAAAAATTCATAAGGAACTTTTCAAAATGACTATTTTAAAAATAAACCAATCTTTTCTAAAGATTTCAAGACTTTCTACTGCTAAAAGAAACTGTGGAATTTATTACAGATGCTCTCAAAGCAAAAGAAACCAAATTAAGATTTCATCCGTTTGAAATTGAAGTAACAGCTTTTCAATGGAATTACTAATTTGCCTAGTAATGATTTGTGGAAATCAAAAATTATGTTTTGCTGTTGAAATTGTTAATCTAGAAGGAGAAAAAAATGCACTTTTCTTTCAAAAAACATGCTAACTGCTAACCACAGGGAATTTTCATCGGGTGTCGTGCAACTCCGGAAACCTTCCAAGGACTTGTCGATTCCATTCCGCACCGAATCGCCGCTGTATTGTATTCCAAAGGTGGACCAACACGCTATTAAGCAGGTGATAATAATGTTTTGGCTCATCGGTGTAGATTTGAAGTGAACAAATTGAATGACTTTCATATCAGAGAAAAATTTGCAGTGAATTTAGACATGTGTCAAAGAAATCAATCTTGAAGTAATTCAGACGAAGAAGCCTGGAATGAACTGTAGAGAGAGATAATCAGAGCTGCGTAAGAAACATTAAACATTGTGATACAGTTTGGCTGGTACACAATAAATTTTGGAATTGATGGATCAGAGGAGAAGTCAAAAAACTGTTCAGGAACAAGCAAGTAGGGAGGAATTCTGATATTTCCAAAGTCAGATAAACAAGAAATGCAAGAACGCAGAAGTGGCTGCAAAAAAATGTGAAGGAGAAAAGGAAATGGTTGTAGGTATAATAAATGTGACCTATAGGAAAATCAAACATAACTTAGAGAAATGAACAAAAATGTATAAACATTAAAGGTGCTGACGGGAAATCATTTCTAATCTCAGAAGATAGTGTTAAACAATTGAAGGAATATCTAGAGAAACTGTTTTATGGGGATGATGTGATCAACAGTGTGCTGGAAAGGAACACAATACATTGATGATTTAGGGAATCCTGTTCTAAGGACGGATTTTGATAGATCTTTGAAAGATTTTATTTCAAATATGACATTAGGAATTGATGCGATTTCTGCGAAACATCTAAAATCCCTAGGAGAAGAAAGAGTCCAAATATTATTTAAACTGATAAGTTACGAAATAGGCGAGACTCCAAGTTATTTGAATAAAAGCATCATATTTACACTCCCAAAGAAAGCACAAGCTGTCAAATGTGAAAATTATCGCACAACCAGTCTAATGTCACATGTTTCAAAATTATTCACTTGGATATTATACAGACGAGTAGAAAGTATAGTAGAAGAGATATTAGTTGAAGATCAGTTTGGGTTTAGGGAAAAGGGATGCAAAAGAAGTAGTTCTCGCTTTAAGAATCATGCTGGAAAAACGGGGCGAGAAAAACAAATATACTTTATGACATTTGTTGTCTTAAAATAATCTAATCATAATGTTAGATGGGAACTTTTAAAGAAGTCAGGTCTAATACATTTAGATAGAAGATCTGTATCTATATCAGGTTGGTAAGATAAAAGCAGAGAATCTCAAGAGATGTATCGGTTGAAAGTGGTGCGAAATAATATTGTAGTCTATGCCAATTAATATTCTAATTATATTTAGAGGAAGCAATAAAGGAAATAGAGCAGAATGGCCGAGCGTGGTGGGTGAGTGGTAACGCTCTGGCCACGCATTCGGGAGGACGTGGGTTCGAATGCCCGTCCCACCATCCAGATTTGAGTTTTCCATGGATTCCCAAATCACTCCAAGTGAATATAGGGATGGTTTCTATAAAATTAGAGTACTTTCCCGCCTCTAATGACCTCGACGTCGACGAAGCGTAAAGCCATAAGCAAAAAAGAACAGAGTGAAAACATGAACAAAATGAAAAAAAACAGTAAAGAATTTGTACTAAATATAAATAAAACCAAGACAAGTCATGAAATGTAGCAAAACATGACATTAATTACAAAAGTAGTATTAAATGTACTAGTAACTGTTATTTACGAAGTAAAATTACAACTGATGGCTGAAACAGGAATGATGTTAAGAATATGTATGTATGTAAGACTGGAGATTTTCTCGGCGTTGTAAATGAATAAAATTTTCTCGGGTAACTAGCCGAGTTAGTCCATCGTTTGACCACGACGTTTCGGCGGTCACTTGACAATGGCGGCAGAGATTGTGACCGCCGAAACGTCGTGGTCAAACGATGAACTAACTCGGCTAGTTACCCGAGAAAATTTTATTCAATATGTATGTAGTCAAAAATGGACATTAGTAAAACCAGAAAAAAAAACGAAAATTAAAGCGTTTGTCATGTGGTGCTACGGAAGAATGCTGAAAATTAAGTTGACAGATAAAGCACAAAATGATTTTTTATTTTTTTAAATGATGGGCGAAGAAAAAAGTTTGTGAAAAGTCTCACAGAAAGAAGAGACAGAATGTTGCGTCACATTCTGAGACATGATGGATAGATTAATTCGTTAGTGGAGGAAGACAAATGTTAGAATACGTAAAGCATATAACTGAGGATGTAGTTTGTAAGGTATGTGCTGACAAGATGAGATTAGATCAAAACGGGAATAAACGGAGGACTGCGTGATTCAAACCAAATATCAGTATATCATTTTTAATATATCGTCATTATTCTATTTTATTTGTACATTTGAGGTTAGAAATGTGTATACTGATGTAAAAACAAGAGGATTATTTCTGTGCATGCACACAAAACGCGAAATATATACATCCATGTGTTTTAACTCAATTCTTTCTGTGTGTGCGTAGAAATATGGAAAAACACATTCGCTACACACTCGCGATATTTTTATTTGTTGGTTTTATTTAATTATAATTCTTTCAAATACTATCAGTTTCCATGCTTCATATCTGACGGGCGTCCCGTGACGGCAACAGTTTTTTGCATCTGTCTTTGCACCTCGTCACTAGAGACGGGAAAAGACGGGGGCAAGGATTGGGAAGGAATTCAACTACGGCCTTTTAAAACGAATTAACCCACCATTCGCCCGGAGTGATTTGGGGCAACCATGGAAACCAGAAATCTGAATGGCCGAACGAGGATTCGAATTCGTGTCCTCCCGAATACAGGGTCAGAGCCTTAACGCTCGGTAGTTCCTTGCCGCTAGGACCTTAGGACCTAAAGATTAACGTCGAAATGGAACCACCAATGTACTTCACATAAACACGGCAAACTTCACCAGTATAAACGTCAGGATACATAGTTGTAAAAAGTCCAGTGTGCATCAGGAAATGGAAATGGAGACATTCACTTTGGACCTCTAAGTTGACAAACGTCTCATTTATTTATGCCGATGCTCAAAATCCCTGCTCATAGAATAGTATTTCACTTTGTAAAATTATAGTAATGAGATATGTTGTTCTGTGTATCAACATAATTCAATTTAAAATATATTTATTTCTGTATTTTATTATTTTTAGTTACATATGATGTTAGATCTTTGAAAAAATTCTTTGCTAATAATTCTTCCCACTTTTCTAACCACTCTATTTCTTCTGTCATTTTGAAGCATCCTAGTTTCATGTTTACTACATCAGCTTTATTATTTGTGAGAATTCACCAAACATTTGATTCTATGCCATATATATAAATTTGTATGGATATTAGTCTCAATTCCATTGACAAACGTTTAAAACCAAAACTTGTTGTTCCTATAGCCATTCTATTTAACTTTCGAGTGCTCTCAGAAACAAAGGCTAATAGGTATGTACCACTGTTTCTGTGCGATCGATTGCAAAATCTGAAAGGGACAGAAGATATATTAAAAATTCGTCACATGTGAGTTACTCTCGCGAGCTGAGGGTTCTGTTTGTGAAAACAATTTAGAAGTTTTAATAAAAGGTAATTTTTAAATTGAGTTTATTATTAGTTTTGGAATATTGGCTTTCAAATCGTATAAAAAGTTTAGCGAGGTCGTTAACCAAAGATTTGCTGGACCCTTCCGCAGGAGGCATTCTAAGCCTGGTGTCAGAGGCAGTAAGGCCAGTTTCTTCTCTCCTTACCTAATCCTAATCCTACAGGGTAAATGGGACAGACGATTCAACGTGGAATTCGAACCACGGAAGTGGTCTAGCGTACTTCACATATATAGCAGGCTGGGCCAGTCCCCACCGAGACAGGGATTCAAACGGGTGACCTTTGGATATCCAGTCAAACACCATAACCATTGAGCCACCAGACCAGTCTATTCAAATAGTATAAAAAATGAAATACAGCAGGTCTTTGAAACAAAATTTTAAAAAAATGTTCGCAATTTATTAGCTAAGAGATTTCAGAGTCGGTAAGTTGTGAACTTTCATTTGATACTTATTAATATTATCCAAAAAAAATTTATTTTCAATCCCACACCAAACCCCAATGAGCTTTGCCAGTTTGACGTTATAATTGCATGTGGGGAGCTAAGAACTAATACAGAACGGATTTACAAATTTCAATGTTAAAGGGTTGAGAAGTTATTAGGCTGGGACTTTCTTCCATTCAGGACTTGCCAAAACTCTTTAAACGTCCGGTTTCCATTGTCACAAATGGAAGAGCAGGTCCTGAAATCATTAAAAAATGGGGTGGTCAGAATTGAGCAAATCAGTTATAGTATGCCGTTTGAAGTTGTGTGTGATGGGACAAGTTTACTGAAACGTGGTCAAGGAATAAATTTATTTTTTGACTAGAACAAGTAACACTTGTAAAACAGATAATTATTATCAAAAATCATTAAGCCAACTACACAGCGAGGTCATTAGATCCAATAACATTGTTGATAAGAAACAGAAAGGAATTCGTCTATCGTGTTTATGAAGGAAGTACGTATGGAATACCCTAAGTGATTTATGAACACTATGGAAGATCTAAATCAGGATGGGGTATCGACCCAGTGTCCTCAAGAATTCTAGTCCCAATCGTTACAGTTCTCCTAACTGGCAAGGATTTGTTTTAATCGGGTAATGAACGAGCACATCCTTGCATATTTTTCTTTTTCTGCCAAGAACGTATCGTTGCAATAATTTAAATAATATCTGACAATTAACAAAAATTTCTGCTTTTTTACGTATTTCGTGTTCGGTGTAATACGAAAAAACAGAGCACTTAATTAAAAATGTTAAAACTGACACATGCTCTTGTTACTTTTAAACGGTTCCCTAAATTTTCAACAGCAAAGTAGGAAGCTTAAGATTACGGCGGTGCATTGTTTTTATTCGTAAAAAAGTAAGAACGTGATACGCATTTTGTAGTATAAGTGTTGATGGTTTGTAGGACTTAGTACAGTAGTTATTGGTATCCCTAAAGTTTTTCCAGATACTAAATTTGGCACTCTCAAGTCTTCAGTATAACGCAGTCCCTACTCGACCACAGCCTACAAGCCCGCAGCACATTTACTGTAGAACAGATACCGGATGTGAGAGCCTATATCATTACCTTGCAGTGCAGGTTGGCCTATCTACACTTGGAAATGCTGCATAGGCGCTAGCTGCTGGACTGCAGTGCTGGACTGCGATCACCTCTCAATCGATCAGATCCTCACTATCATATTGGAACAGATTATGATGTAATATGGATCTCTGGATGAGTAAGTCACCTGGGAGAAACTCGGTTCGAATCGTAGTCGCCGGTGTCTCCTATCTCCGCAAGTTTTGAGACATTTCAAGCCAATATCTCTATGATTCCTTAATGGTCGACTTCCTTCCCTTCACTTACCAGTGAGTATATCTTGGTGCTGCATCTTTTATTCTGTGTAACTTGTACCATTACGTCTGCTATACGTATGAAGCTCGAGATTTCTCCAAATAACTATGCTAATCTTTGTACGGAATAGGTTTCTGCTGCTTCTAGCTTTACACCTCGTCGACATCGCGGTGGTAAATGACGGAGGACAAGGAACTGCTTCATGGCCTTTTGAAGGAACCGTCTCGTCAATCGCCAGGAGTGATTTCGCGAGTAGAAAAATCCATTCCGGCATTCACCTGGAGTGATTTCTGGAAGCCATGGAAAATCGAAATCTGCATATCCGGATGGGAATTCGAACCAGCGTCCTCAAGAATACGAGGGCAGAGCGTTACCACTCACACACCACGCTCGGTTCGGAGTAGGTTTGAAACTTAAAAGAAAAGTAAATTCTTATTTAAAAAACAATAATAAAGTTTTACTATACTAACAAAAAATAAAACTTACATCTGCAAGATATTATTTCTGTGCTTACTTTGACTGCATCATTTCAATGAAAAATTTACTGGGCTATATGTTTATTTATCAGAAAGAAACTTATGGTCGAAACGAATTGTTTATCTGAGAAATTCAGATGTGTTATTGAAGCTTCTTTCCGTTTAACAAAGACACCTATAACAATGTCACTCTGTGGTATAACTATTAGGCCATAGAACGTGAATCAATCACGGTTATCAAAAAACATGAATGATTAACAATAAGAGCGTTTAACTAAATGAAACTGCAAAATATTAATCTGTCATGAATACCAGTACGAAGTGGCTATTGTTTATTATCTCATATAAGGTCCAAAGAAATATGGGACGACACACCGTACCCAAGGAAAAATATGAAACATCGTACGGCATTGTTGGCCGTGAGATCCCGTACATCACATTAGACAGGAAGTCGTGTGAGGGCTGAGACCAGGGCTGGGGCGTGTTTCTAGTCTGGGGCACGAGGCCGCTCTTAGGGTCCCAACTGACTTATCTCAAACCATTTCATACCAGTCATCTCAACCAAACTAGTTTACAGGAAAGACAATCAGTTTGGTATACCATTTCCAAGCTGCTATTACTTAAGAAGATACAGGATATTTCAGGAAAGTAGAGGCAATAATTTTGTTCTAAATCACAGAAGCTATTCAAAAATGTGGAGGATAATAACGATCGGCTTCTGCATTCAGAGTACACTACTGTAATCTTACGAGTTGGTAGCTCGCTTCTTAAATTATTCGAGAATGGGCGCTATATTTCACTCTGAAAACCATATCGTTTCCCGATATTCTAATATTCTTATAAGCCTCAGAAATGATATTGGTTAATGGATGGCTTTGCGGAATATAAAACTGAGAGAGCTCATCATTGACCAAACACCTGTTAATTGTAATTTTCCCCAACAGAACAGACGTGAGGACGAGAAGAAAAGTAGCTTACATTGCACTGTACCCCAACCTACTGCAAGCTACGTTCCTAAAGTCTCTCAGTGCATCGTCATCTCTGTAAATATCTTTTCTCGGCAGGGAAATGGTGGATGCTGTAAGTACGTTGAAGCTGGAACCAAAGTACACACTCACCGTGTAATGTATAGATATGGACTAGTCGACAAAATGAAAATTAATTTCGTATTGCCCTGAAAGTCAAATGTATTGCAACCAAAAATTCGACAGTTATCTTCACCCTAGACTCATTGTCAGATGACACGTCGCCTAAACAGAAATTGGACAGAAAGAAGAATGTCTGCATGCGTTCTGTTAGACGCTATGTACTCCACTAGAATATGTTTTATCCTGATGAATCACATATTCTACGACGAAGACATATTATTGTAGAATTACTAACTCGTAACAAATGTGGCTCTAAAAATTTAGACTGTTGCCTCAATATTCGAAACATTTCAAATGTAATTTCGTGTGGTCTTTACGTCCTGGTGACAGAGTTACTAAATAGTGGCGCACTCCGCCTCTGTCAAAGTCGCCTATCAGAACCCGATGAAAGAGAACTCCATGGAAACATTCTGGCGTTCTTCACACACACAAAACAAGCTTTGCCAGAGGTGAACGACGCGTTGAGGGCGATTGCAGATCCCAGCCGAGACCGAGACTCTAAACTTTAAGTTGCATACATATGTGAAACGCACATACACATGTCATGGAGGGTAGCTTCTTCTAAATGCCTTTATGTTGGCCTCACAGTATCATACTGCATAAGAATAGACCACAAGTATTCTGCTTCGTAATGCAATAAAAGAGTGTTTTAATTTTTAAATATTATATAATTTTACTGGGATACTTCTAACCGTATGTTCGTCGGCGGGGGTATACGTAGAAACCAAGGATATATTTCATCAGCAGCTGACTGCAGAGATAAAACGTCGACCCAATGCAGGAAAAATCGGCAGATTGCATCAAATGGGTGGGACACTGGGGTTATAATGGAATAAACTTTACTGACTTCTGTTAAAAACAAAACTACAATCCCAGAAAAAGTTTCATTGAGGTTTGTTAAAAGTGTGGCTAAACAATTTGAGGTATCCACATAAAAGTGTTTACTTTTAAAATGTGCTAGATAGCTTTTGTTTTTATGTTTGATTTTCCTATGTAGGTAGTAAATCAGCAGTCGAGCTTTAGCAGCCGTTAGTAGCAGTCGCCGATTTTTGTGTTTAATTTGTAGTTCCGTTTTTGTCTGTTCCAGGTGACATGGCTTGTGCAAAGTGTCTGGATCTCGAAGAGATTCTTAATAATATGGCATCTCTTCAAGCGCAGATATGGAGCATCTCAGACGAGGAGCGGTAGTGCGTCGAAGAAATTCCGCAGTCAACTGTAGCAGAACCGGCAAGTATGGATTTTCAGGTACCAGTTGCAGAAAACGTCTGGCATCGTGTGGATCGGAGAAAGGCGTAGAAATTCCCAATTAGCCGACGGTAAAATGATATCTTGCCACTAAGTAATGCATTTTGAGTGTTGCAGGAGGCCTGAAGATTAAAGTGCAAATGGCCCAGAAGCGCAGCAGGGAAGATTTACTCGCACACCCCGAGCCTTGCCAGGAAAAGGTTTACTGGTCATTGGCAGATCCAACGTGCGACTTCTGGAGAAACCACTACGGTAACTAGCCACGAAGAACGGTGCAGAACCTCATACTAACGTTCATTCCGTTTCTCTTCCAGGAGCAACCGTACCACGTGTCATGGAGGCCATTCCAAAAGCGATTAGGGAATCGAACTGCTGTCACTTAAGAATAGCTGTGCACGTCGGTACTAATGACTCGTGTCGTGTTTCTGTTCCAGATATAGTTAAATCCATTGAAAAGTTGGGCCGAAAGGCGTATGAAGTCGCGCGGGAAACAGTTCTCAATTTGTAGTGTCGTGCCGCGCATCGATTTTTAATCTTTTTTTTTTTTAATCTTTTTTTTTTTTAATGGCTTTTGGCTTCGAGGCCATACAGCCAACTCAAGTGTATTTTGAATCATCCAGTGTATTTCATTGCTTCACAGTGTATTATTTTTCCAAGTGGTTCTAGACACAACACGATGGACATGACATAGAGACAACACATACACTAAACACCCATGCCCTCGGCCGGACTCGAACCGGCGACCTTCGGCACGTGGAGCTAACACTCTAGCCCCTACGCTACCGAGGCCGGCGCGCGCATCGATTGTGGGGAGGCCGTGTGGTGGAAGATCTTTAATATGAATATTAATATGTCGCAGAAACAACTGGGGCTTCGTCGACCTTCGACAGATGATAGCTGCCAGCTGGGAGGCATTTGACTATTCGGGCGTCTACTACACACCGAGAATGGCGACCAAGTTGGCTGCTAAAAAATGGAACCGTCTTGATATAAATTATTTTTTTAGGAACACCGTGAGGACCGAGGATCCTTCAGTTCATCGAAGAGGATGTGCCGATAAGCTAGGAGCTGGTCCTGGTAGTGATGGTGCGAATAATTTTAATATTACAGCTCCAAATATTTCACCCGCTTCCCGTCAGAATACGAATATGAAAAATACGATTTTAGACACCACATTTAACAATATGAAGCAGCTAAGGATAATGGTCCTAAATTGTCGGAGTATTAGAGGGAAAGTAGCAGATCTTCACGCCTTAGTTGCGACTAATGATGTCGATATATTACTAGGAACCAAGAGCTGGTTGACACCAGAGGTTAAATATAGCGAACTATTTGGCCGTCATTTCAATGTTTTTCGGAAGGACAGAACTGTCTCAATGGGCGGGGGTGTGTTCGTGGCCGTAAACAAAACCGTTAATTGCTCTGTCGTAACTGAAACGGAAAATTTTTACTAGTTAATATGGGTCAAGGTAAAAATTGGCAAAAATTTGAAGTTCATAATCGGGTCATTTTATCGACCTCCGGATTCTGATTTGGCTAACGCGGAATACTTCAGAGAGTCGCTTAATAACATTTGCAAAAAATTTCAAGGACATATATTGATCGTGGGTGGTGATTTTAACCTACCGTAGGCTAGATGGGACACATAAACGTTCAGGTTGGGTGGAAGAGATAGGTTCATAACCGAAACGTTCCTAGAATCAATTGCAGAAAGATCTCTTGAACAGATGGTCGAAGAGTCAACGTGGCGCGACAAAGATTCCTCGTCCATTCTGGATCTTTTTCTTATTAGCAATCCTGATATTGTAGATACAGTTTGCATAGAAGACGGTATAAGTGATCACAAGGCGGTTGTGATAACTTTAAAATCTAGTCTGAATTTGAAGCATGACAAAGAGAAACTCGTATATTGCTTCGATAAGGCAAACAATGCGGGTATGGTATATCACTTTGCGAAAAATTTTGAAACGAACACGTTAAATACAAATGTTGAGGAACTTTGGTCTAATTTTAAAAAAACTATTATGGACCGGTTTAAATCAGATTGTTCCCAAGAGGTGTATTAAAGGTCAGTAAGAACTTCCCTTGGTTCAATATGGAAGTGAAACGTTTGCTCAGGAGGCAAAGGAGTTTACATGCCACGGTAAAGAAATCTGGGGACTCTACTAATCGTGCTAAATTAGTTCAGTTGCGAGCGGAAGTGCGTAAGGCAATGCGTGATGCGTTTAAAGAATTCCAAGTCAGAAATTTATCCGAAGATCTGATAATAAATCCAAAAAAGTTCTGGTCATATGTCAAATTAATAAGAGGCTCTAGTAAGGTCATGCCGTCGTTGATCAAGGAAAATGGGGAATTTTCAGAAACTAGCGTAGAGAAAGCAGAAATTTTGAATAATATATTTAAAAAAGCTTTTACGACAGAAAACTCAAAGGAGATTCCGATATTTAACAATCGTACCAAGAACATTATGAATTATCTCGATCTCGATGTCGAGGGAATAACTAAATTGCTTATGAATATAAATCCCAATAAGGCTCCCGGACCAGACGGTATTCCTACAAGATTCTACTCTAGGTACGCAAAGGAAATTGCGCCGTATTGGATCAAGGGAAAATACCAGCCGAGTGGAAGACCGCCATCGTAAGTCCAGTGTTTAAAAATGGGAATGTTAATGATCCTCAAAATTATAGGCCAATCTCGTTAGCCTCAATATTTTGCAGGATTTTAGAACACATCATCTATTCAAATGTTATGCGGCTTTTGAATGAAGGTGATCTTTTAAACCCAAATCAACATGGATTCAGAAAAGGCCGATGCAGCGAAACACAACTTGCTCTTTTAATTCACGTTTTATAGATGAGCAATCTCAGGTTGATTTAGTTCTATTAGACTTTAAAAAAGCTTTCGACACTGTGCCTCATACTAGGTTACTTAGGAAACTTCGCGGTTACTGGATATCTAGACAAATATGCGACTGGGTTGCAGACTTTCTGGAGGGAAGAACACAGTGTGTAGTTCTCGACGGTGAGGGTTCATCACGTACCGAAGTGAGCTCCGGGGTACCCCAGGGAAGCGTGATAGGGCCTCTGTTGTTTCTCATATACATTAATGTTTTATGCAACATAATAGGGGGTATGAAAAGATTATTTTCCGATGATGCTATTATTTATCGTGAAGTCAAAACTCAGGACAACTGCTCTTTGTTATAAGACGGTATTATGAAAATAATTGCGTGGTGTAAAGACTGGCAGTTGAAGTTAAACTCTAAAAAGTGCCAAGTCATGCGTGTAAGTAAAAAGGTGACACCATTTAACTACGAATATATAATTAATGGTACTGTCCTTAGAATGGTAGATTCCGCTAAATACCTAGGGGTATTCGTAATAATTTTTCGTGGAATGAGCATATCGAGAAAGTAACGGGGAAAGCAAATCGTATGCTCCGATATCTAGGTCGTAATTTAAGTCAATGCACTCCGGAAGTTAAATCGATTGTATACAAGTCAGTAGTACGTCCTCCCCGAGCATGGTGAGTGAACGGTTAACGGTCTGGCCTTGCATTCGGGAGGACGCGGGTTTTAATTCCCGTCCGGGCATCCAGATTTGGGCTGTCCATGGTTTCCCCAAATCACTCCAGGCGAATGCAGGGATGCTTCCTTCAAAAAGGCCATGGACGAATTCCTTCCCGTTCCTTGTCCCCAGTCCCAACCCGCCTCTAATGACCTTAGCCGTCGACGATGCGTAAAGCGATAAAAAAAGTACGTCCTCACTTAGAATATTGTTGATCTGTATGGGGTCTCCATTAAAAGGGGTTAATGGAGGCATTAGAGAAGGTCCAGAGGAAAGCCCCCCAATTCGTGACAGGTATATGTAGTTGGAGGGAAAGCGTAAGTGCGATGTTGAAGGAGTTAGGTTGGGAATACCTGGAACACCGAAGGTGTTGCTCTTGGAGGAAGCTAATTGAAAAACTCACGACTGACGTATTTCGGAATGACAGCCAGCAAATATTGCTACCAGCAACATTCATATCTCGGAATGATCACGAAAATATGATAAGAGAAATCAGGTCCAGAACCGATTCATTTCTGTACTCATTTTTCCTACGGGCGATTAGGGAATGGAATAGAAAGGATTTACCGGGCGAGTAAACTTAAAATCCGACAGGAGTAGCTCTCGATAAAGCACTCCGGCTATCCTGATCTGGTTTTTCCATGGTTTTCCCGGATCACTCCAGGCGAATGCTGGGATGGTTCCTCACAATAGCTCATAAGCGCCTCCTGCAATATCCCGTATATCACTTCCAAACTATCACCCTCTTGGATAGTTGCAATGCACCCTTCACCACACACTTTTAGTGAATCGTGGAGTAATAATAATATTAATAAAAGTACTGAGCTAGGTTAATGAGCTGAACGGATCGGACTCAATCCCAGGTTCACCAACTAGGATTTAGGTTTCTCGATATCATCGTATGCGAATGTCGGGTTGGTTCCTTCAGAACACTGTGTTCGGATCAGGTCTCTAATGAATAACGTGTTATCATCGAAAACTAATACAAATCTGATGTTGATTACACTACTTACAGTTCAGTATAAGTTCTGATACTACGTCTGTGTAACGATAGAACTAGCGACTTGACTGCTAGTACGGAAGTTGGAATTTACTTTTCTTGTCCACATTCTTTAACTAGCCGCCTAAATCTAAAAAAAAAAAAAAGCAATAGATAATTAAAAGTAGAGCTGAGAATCTGAGACATTAGCTACGAATCTTAGAACTTTCATCGGCTTTTACCATGTGAATACCGAGCTCCGAGCATAGTGGGTGAGCGGTAACGCTCTGGCCTGGCATTCGACAGGACGCGGGTTCAAATCTCTGTCCACCAATCCCGATTTCCATAGTTTCCCGAAATCACTCTAGAAATGCGTGAATGGTTCCTTCAAAAGGTCGTGGCCGAATTCCTTACCGTTCCTTGTCCCCAATCTCCTCTAATTATCTCAACGACGACAGCCTACAGCCCGAAGCAAAAAAATCAGAATATAGAGCACCACGTATTTTGCTGATAATAGTGTGAGTCAAAATACAATTTAAGAGGTGCATAAGCCATTGTGCAACAGCATAGCTAACAGAAACTTAATAGAACAATGAAATAAACATTGCAGCTCATGCAGCCCTCTTACCCTAATACTAGGTAGGACTAGTGATAAGTAGATTAAAATGATTGTACATTCTAAAAATACGTGGATGGTAATAACTCGATCTGTATGTTGCAAATGGTCCCCAATCAGGACAGCCTTCTATATTATTTGCTAAGGGTACGTTCGTGCGTTTGTATTTTCTCGAATTAAAGCTAATCTAATCACGTCACCTGTTTTTTCATGGAAGTTTAAGAGACATGTGGTTCAGTGCGCTGAGACGCCGCACACTGGATCGGGGAGCTACAACGGGACCGGGCACGATTCAGGTCACCACGTACAGATCCGTCCTTTCTGCAATTTTTAGGCAGTTTTCCGCAGCCATCGAGGCAATTGCTGGGATGGTCCCCTATCTCCACCTCACAAACTACACAGTACAAAAACAAGAAATACAATCACACACAGAAAAAACTACACATTTCGTAGACAGATGGAATCTACATCTATGTAAATACTCTGCAGTTCACGAAATTGAGGGTGTCCATTACAATCCCGAATAGCACGAGGGAAGAAAGAATTCATAGAATTCAAATAAGCATCAGTTCAGCATCTTATTTCTCTAATCTTATCACGCCTGTCATTGTGGCCCATATAGGTTGGTGGACGAAGTATTTTATCCCACTCGTAAAGGAAAGCGGGTGTACGCATGTTTAAAAGCAAGTTCAAACGAAACCTACGTCGTCAGTCTACAAGAGTATCCCAGCTGAATCTACGAATCAAATCTGTTTCGCTTTCCTAAGGAATGTGGCGAGCAGTCACGAATCGAGCAACTCTTCTCTGTACTTTCTCTATACTGTCAATCAGCCCCCTAATAAACGGGTCCCAAATGGCACAACAGTAGTCCAAATACAGTCGCACGAGAGTTTTGTACGCTGTATCTTTTGTTTATGCATTACAATTTTTCAAAATTTGACTTATGAATCGCCGCCTAGAATTACCTCTTCCTACGACCGAATTAATGTGCAAGTCCCATTTAATGTTTCTTTGTACTGTTACGCCCAAATACGAATCAGCCATATCAATAATTTAACTGTTTACTTTGTATTTCTGAACAAATGGATTGTTTTTGTTAGTTATGCGCAATGCCTTGCACTTTTTACAATCTAGTGTAAGTTTTCATTTGTCGCGCCATGCCTAAATAACATCCAGATCGCGCTGAATTTCTAAGCAATCAGCCAAATTCCTTACTTCCCTACTGATGACCGCAACTTCAGCAAACAATCTCAAACTGCTCTTAATGTTGACTCCAATATCGCTTATGAAAATTGCTTCATTTTCTCCGTTAGTGCGTAGTGCGGCCTGGCAGCAGGTATCAAATGCTTGGAGTCAGCAAGGGCATGAGGCCATAAAACCATAGTTGCAATCAGTAAAACTCATCAAAGAAAGTCGATTCCTGATATTGGGGAATGGAGGTGAGGAAGGAGGAGAAGAAGAAGTTTCCTTCTCATTTCTAAGAGTTGTGAATTTACTGGATGTCTTACTGCATTTTCTACTTTCTTGACAATGCGATGGCTACAAATAAAGAGGTTAAATCATCCTGAGTTTATCATACAAACCGTTAGTAAAATAAAATAGCAAGCGAACGAGTTATGGTCCCACAGCTTGTACCACAATATACTAAAAGTAATATTTAAACGTTTGGTACAGATGAAAATAGTAAAGCTAGTAGATTAAAATGTCTGCAAATAACAATAGGCCGTGCCATCACGCGGTTCATTCGTGACAAATTATTACTTTTTTTCCTTTTTTTGCCTATGGTTTTATTCTTCGTCGTGTTCATTAGGTCATTAGAGGCGGGAGTGGATTGAGCCAAGGTACGGGAAGGAAATCAGTAATGGCCTCTTCAAGTAAACAACCCTGTATTCACCTATAGTAATATCGGGAAGCCATGAAAAACAGAACTCTAGATAATCGATATGAACCGTAATGCCAGGCCCTAGCGATACCGTTCAACCACCACGCTGGGTTTTTAGTTGCCGATTCTACGCAGCGACACAGGTTATGTACTTAGACATCATATCAAATCAGTCAGGAACTAAGAATCAATCGAACCATGGGTTAGGTCCGCAGCAGGAACGTAATTTAGTCTTCTCCCCGTTTTTACGATTCCGTGGCCAAAGGGAAAAGAGAGGTATCATTGTCTCTTCGGCTGTTACAGCCCTCTAGTTTTTAAAAGGACTAAATATTCAGGCTTAAAATTTTAAGATGCTATGTGTTTCGTTCACCCAATTTTTTCGGAAATTTTAATTTAGTGAGCTCCCATAGAAGTAAACGGATCAAAAAAATTCTTTTCTGGCCTAGCGTGTGGGATATAGAAGTTTAGAGCTCGCCAAGCAGATGACTTTGATATTTTTTAGAATCTTTCATTGGAAAATAAAGCATCCATTAGATTACTCAATTTTATACCATTTTTATTTTCAGACATATCTCAAGAAACAGTATTACCTAATAATTACCTAATGTCGACTGTTTAATGTATTTAAAAAAACCATTAAATATGCTTATATCTTAATTTTTAAAAAATTGAGAGATACACCATCAAACTGTAGCACAATTTCGCTATAACCATCCTGGTTAAAATGCTATCTCGTAAAAACAGAAGTGCCAAAAGTCACGTGGTGCCTCCTGATATCATGTGGATCCCCTTTTGCTCAGAGAAGTTCAGCAACCCGACGTGGCATTGACCACACAAGTTTTCGAAACTCCTCTGAAGAAATTTTCAGCCATGCTTCTTCTACAGCAGTCCATAATTGCGAAAATATTGCTGGTGCAAAACGTGCACAAACTAAAGTTTTGATCATGTCCCGGATATGTTCGACTGGATTCATGTCTGGTGATCTAGGTGGCCAAATCATTCGCTGGAACTTTTGGCCGGGTGACATGGCGCATTATCCTACTGGAAAAGATGTTTGAATACTGACTCATTTACAGTAGTTAGTGTAAACCCATTATCCAGGGAATATTAATGGTTCTCGCCTGTATTTAGTTCCCTGCGATTCCAACATGTAACATATATTTGGCTTTTTGGTGGAGAGTAACTGGAAATATCCTTCTAGGTATAATTGCAATAGTTGGAACAAATTATGACGCACAGGTTATGTAAACTAATCTAATTTATTAAATAGGATATTTCTCACAATCTTCTCAATTCACAATAGTAATCATAAAATTAATAAATACTTTTTACCATACGTGAATTTAACTAGTTGCTGTTATCTCCCTTCTCTAAAACAGTTTTTCTCTAATCTCACGCTTCCTAGGCAACCATGTCCCCTTCTTCATTTGTTTAACAATTCCCATCTAGATGGTGTTATCCATTCTGCCAACGTCTGAAAACGTAAATTCACTAGATAAACTGCGGAATTAAAAATATATTAACATATTTCAAGGGGAGGCAAGCACATTGCCTCACAAAGACTATCGTTGTTTGGGTACATGAGGGCTATGAATGGCTACAAATGATCTCCAAGTAGCTGAAAATAATAATTTCCAGTTAATGGCTGGTTCCGTTTTGCCACGGGTCCCAGTCTATGCGCTAAACACGTCTCATACCGGGATGGAGCCACCAGCTGCTTGCACCGTGCCTTCCTGGAAACCTCGGTCCATCGCCTCTTGGGATCTGCGTCACACACGATGCCTACCATCAGCTCTTACTAAATGGAATCGTGGCTCATATGAGCATGCTACCATTTTCAGTCATCTAGCGTCCAATAGATATAATCACGAGCACAAGAGCGGCGCTGCAGTCGATGATGTTTTGTCAGCAAAGACACTCGATTCGGTCTTCTGCTGTCATATCCCATCAACGCCCAGTTCCGGTACCCTGTCCGCACGGACACGTCTATCATACGCCGAACATTGTGTGTTGCTGTTCTTTGGCGCAATGTTGCCTCTCTGTCAACAATAACGCCTCTACGCAGACGTCGCTGGTCTCGGTCGTTACATAGACGTGGTTGGCCACTGCGTTGCCCGTGGCGGCTGGCTATGCCGCAGATTATATATTAACGGAACACTCTTGGCACTCTGGGTCGAGGAATGTTGAATGCACGAACAATTTCCAAAAAATGGATTGCCACATGCGTCTAGCGCCAATTACCATTCCACGTTCAAAGTCTGGTAATTCATATAGCGTGTCAGAAAACCTTTCAGACGACTAACGAGAGCACAAATGATAGCCCCGACACAAACACGGCACATTTACACGTGCTACCGCCATCTGGATATTTTCATCTTCCTATCACATGACTTTCGGCACTTCAGTGTATTACACTTCTTTTATGAGATGCTGGTCCGTCGTAACACTAAGCAATAGAAAAACAAACAGCATGTAACACTCACAGATACCGCTAAATGCGTCATGAAAGTGTAAACAGTGATTTCATATGTTATTTCTAAGAAATTCTTTGTGCCGTTTGAGCCCCGCCGGCTCCCAGTGACGTCAATAATCTCAGAAGCAATATGCATTGTTTTGCTATGGTTCTAAGCAAACTTCACGTTTGTCTTGCGTATACTGTACTATACTTTCCGAATACTGATATACAGAATTGTGTAATTTTTCATTTTCCTGTTGTTGTTTCGTGATTTTCGTTGGAACACAACGACTTTTAAAAAACTTAAATATTTATCTTTAGCGGAAACGATTGTAATTTTACTTAAATTTGATGAAAATTAAGTGTTATAGGACAACGACCAAGCGAAGTAACTTGGTACACCGGGATCAACTTTACAGGTGATACTTAAAAAGAGACAGAAATAAGAAATGCTCATTGTGTGGGTGGAAAGTGCCAAAAAAATTCTGGCGGGAAAGTTTGATGAGTTACAGAAGATACTGGTAGCGTGGTTTGACCGAGCCCGCGCACTGAAGATTCCTATCAACTGACAGGTGCTGCAAGGTATGTGGCATGAGGATGCTATTGGGAATCAATGATTTTGGTGGTTTAAATTGGTGGCTTGATGGATTACGTCAACGTCGTGGTATTATGCATGTAACGTAATACATACATATTTTTGTAATTGACGGTGGGTTACTATTACTATTACTATTACTCCGCGATTCACTAAAAGTGTGTGGCGGAGGGTGCATTGCACCTATCCGGAAAGGTAATGGTTTTGAAGGGATATACGGGATATGGCAGGAGGCGCCCATGGGCTATTGTGAGGAACCATCCCAGCGTTCTCCTGGAGCGATCTGGGGAAACCATGGAAAACCCAGATCAGTACTTCATTTCTCAATTATTAAGCTATCCAGCGTACTATACGGTTCGAAAGCGTTATAACGAAGTTTTACTGTAATTTATTTGATGTAGCTTTGCCATATATCAATGAAAAGTAATATATTTCAAAGTGTATTGAATCGTAATGTACCTATAATAACTTTGATTGAAACTGAACTATTGTGTTAGTGGCGCTAGCGGCAACGTGGTGGGGCGTAGAGAGTCGTGGCGAAGTCTGTAACTTCACTGCAAAATATGTGAGGCGTGTGTTTTTACGTCGTTAGGCATAACGAGCTAAACCGATGAAGTGTGGTGACTGCTTCGCCTACAACTAGAAAACGAAACAATGAACAATGAGCAAACAAAAGATTATTGAGCTTCGTCAAAATTTCCCTCATATATATCCTTCATTCCATGCAAGCGAATTGTGCTGTTCGCTAGCTGATTGGTTTCACAGTACTAACCCCGCTGTCGACGCGCCCTAAAACAACAACAACAACAACAACATTCACAGTACTAGAATGCTTACCACTCTAATTGGGAGCTGGAAATGTATTAATTCCAGGCCTGCAAAGTTAGATTCTTAAAATTTTTGCTATTCACTTATTATTTTACTACATTTTAGCAACAAATGTAAGCTGTCAGTTACAGATCTATCAAATGTAACAGTTTTTTGCATCTGCGCAACGAGGATTTATGAAATCAACCGTTGAGAACGGATAAACGTTTTTGTTAGATCGAAGTTATGTTGTGGAAATCTCTATAATTTGTAAAGGAACTCCATATTGGTTTAGTCCATTAGTACAATACTACAATTTAAATAGGCAATTGGCAGGTTAAATCAAATCACTGACAACTACTTTGTTCAACCGAAAGGACATTGTTTATAGTTCTGCACATTACGGACAATATAATACTAATATACCATTTAATTATATAATTAGAATTATCAAATCGAATGAGAAACCGCTGAACGTAAATACAAGATTGTTAGCTATTCTATACTTGGGCAGGCTGTTTGGGGTGGTTTTATGTACGTATCAATACTGGGATGAATGTTTCACCGATTCCACTTCATAAAACTAGAATTTACTATCATAATGTAATTAATACTGTTAAGATTTATCCTTCAATTAGCACTTTGATTCTGAAGAGACAATAAACATGTACTTTAACACTCCCAATCTTAATTAAGGTTTATAGGTGGATTTTCTCTCTCCGTCGCAAGCTATACTCCCACACACTAACAAAAACAACATTCTTTGAATGCTTAATCGATTCGCAGACAAATGGCGGCACATACTTAACTTTCACTGCTGACGAGACATCAGTCACCCACCCTTAGTGACCGCTCAAGCTAAAAAATGTGCTAAACCTCCAAAACTAAACAACTCTGATTCACAGACATGAGGAGAACGTTGTCAAGCGAAGACCTACCAAGGATCAAATTTCTTCAACTACTTTTATTTCCTTGCTTAGAAAGGCATCTCGAATACCATCAATACTGAATTCTTTCAACAAATTTATTGCAGGAATACCGAGTGGTGAGGCTTGAGTATTGCATTCGGGAGGACGCGGGTTCAAATCGCCATCCAACCATCCATGGTTTCCCGAAACCACCCCATGCAAACGTCAGGATTGTTTTTTTTTTCCTTCCTTGTCCCCAGTCCTTTTACCGCCTATTTACCTCAACTAGGCATGCAAGACCGAATAATTCTTTTTTTTGTATGTCTTTTATCATCTCTTTTTTTTTTTAGTCTACATCTTTATCCATACTTTGCAATTCACAAATATTCTGTGTGACAGAGGAGCTAAGCACCAATCCTAGTTCTGTGCATTCCAATCCCGAATATCCCGAGGAAAGAAAAAATGCATAAAAGCATCAGTACGGCATATTATTTCTCTAATCTTACGCCTCCTGTTATTGAGACCTAAATAGGTTGATGAAATAAGTATTCCATTGCACTCATAAATCAAATAATTTCGCACATTCTCCAATAAATTCACACGCAAAACGACGTTCTCTGTCTGCAAACAATCCCAGCCAAACAACATATGTATCAATTCTGCGACGCTTTAGTAACGACTGTAGCAAGTAGTATCGAATCGAGCGGCTCTCCTCCGTACTTTCTCTAACGCGTGAATCAATCCCTTGTGATGCGGATCTCAAACGCATCACCAGTAATCCAAATGCTGACGCATTAGAGTTTTGTATGAGTATTACAATTCTTCAAAATACGACGGCAGTTATGTGCTGGTGCCATTTCATGCTGCTTTGGACTACTTCGCCCAGATACTTCAGGGAATCAACCGAGTCAACAACTGAATTGTTTACTTTGCACTCGTTAACAAGAGGATTCTTGTTGTTACTTATTCGCATTACAATGCAGTTTTTTGCAGCAAGTGTAAGTTGCCATTTATGATACCTTTTCGAAATAACATCCAGATCGCCCTGAATTTCTTCCAGGTAATTTTTACTCACTGTTAGTAATCAAGATGATCTGTGACAATTCCAGAATGGTTTGTATTTGGTGGCAGTAACAGATAGCACAAGACAAATATAGCCTTAATTAAAACCACGCATGCCCGAGGCGCAAAGAGGAAGGCGACAATCCGCGTGTTTTCCTGCTACTCAGGTCTGCCTACCGCTTAGGCGCTTTTAATTTATTGACACTCCAGACAGCCTCGGCAAAGTAGTGACTAGCGCGCTGGCAGATGATTCGAGTCAATAACTGGCCATGGGTTGTTTTAATTAAGTGCTGCGTGCGTATTGTTTAGACTTTACTGTTGTGATATGGATAAAATTGTGCTTGTAATACTTCAGCGTTGTAAAACAAGAAACAAAACTCTAAGTTTATGTTTATTCTGACTGGAGCACGATCGAACTTCATATCTTGCCCCACTCTGAATCTCGCATTTCCCTAATACCTAATTGGAAGTTCTATTGCAAACGAATTGAGCTCTAAAATCCGGCATGACATATTTTTATGACAAAATTCTTTGTATTTTCTGCATGACTTTATATATCAAGTGGAAATGTATATCGTTAAATGGTTCACCCATCGCATTTTTAGTCCTTTTAATTTAATTAAGCTTTCTCGATCCCATTGTCCACTGAAAAATGAAATTATCGTATCGTGTGGCATTGTTAGCCAGGAGATCCCGAAGGATTGTCCGGACGCCAGGTGGGAGGGTTTTCGATTCACCACCCATTGTCGTGGCTAACTAACCTAACCCAGTAATCCTATCTGTTATAGCGGACGTAAAGCTAAACGAGGAATCCGAAACACATTACCTGAGGTGAGCGTCGGGATAAGGGCCTTTGGAAATCCCAGCGGAGACCAGGATTCGAACCGGGCACCTTTCGATCTCCAGTCAGACACCTAACGACAAAACTACCACACCACTGCTATTGTCGATCATTCATTTGGAACGCACGTTTATTTCCTCTCTTTTTCAGAAATATTTTTAGTTTGTGTATGCCATGGTGGATGTGGCCCATCCGTTATGGTCCACTTCATTATATGACTGTATGTATCTTTCAGAAGTGTTAGTATGAAATGTAGCAATATCTCTTCAATAGTGCCTAATATTATCTTGAATAAATGGAGTGAAGTGTTCAAAAAAAGACCCTTTGAAAGTTTTTCTGATTTGTGAAGGATTCTTTTTGATCAGCGGTTAATTTTAACGTCACAGTTACAGGTTTTTGATCCGTTATCTGCGTAACCATTAAATGATTGTCAAATAATTGTGCCCTGTTTATGACCATGAGATGTAATTTGATTTTTTCGTTACAGCTAAGACTCCGTGTATGCCCAATAACAAGATGTTGCATATAGTAATCAGAGAACTAATCGAGAAAGTTTTCAAACATTTTACTTCTGTGCCAGCTGTAGATTTGTGGGCTTAATTAAACCAGTCTATAGCAAGCAGATTCAAATCACCTCCCAGCATCCATAAATCGTCGATGTGTGTTATTTACATTAATCCTCAGTATCTTAACAACGGATTTTCCGGCATCTGTTGGCCAACAAAAGATGCCCATCACAACATTTGTTTTGCCTGCTGTGATTTTATTTCAGATGACAAATTCGACATATATTTCCATACAGACGATATTTCTACTTGCGACTATAAATACAATGTCTTCACAATATTACGGCCATACTTTTCAGACAACGTTCACGTTGATATTAAAACAAACATAAAATTTATGTCCGACATTGACCAAATATCTAATTCATTTAAAATATCCACATGGGAAGTAATAACAACGTTTTCAGTTTCCGGATATTTATTGCAAACGCTTCTAAAACTGTTACCTGTAACCGTTTTTTTACACGCAACAGCACTTTTTTTCACTATCCGTGAACGTGTCATGTGTCCAGAGTTTTTATCCGTAGCCTCCACACAGAATATGCCACCACTGAAGTCGATTCTCGTGCCTAGTGTCTGAAATATTAAACAAAACACTATGGCTCTCAACCATACGGTAGAGACTCAGGAATCAGAGCCAAGAGCACAGCAAAGGAAGATTGTGATTCAGCCTCTCAGTTTTGCTCAGAACAAAAGATCCACTCTTTGTTCTCTGGAAAATTGTTACCTCTGCCGATATCTTGCTGCCAGTGGTCGCAAACTTCTCCTTTTCTGCCAGTCGCCGGAAGGAAGAGTAAATGACGACAAATCAGAAATAACAGCGTACTATGGTATCAACCAGTGGCGGCTCTAGACGTAGTGCCACTGTGACATGTCACTACCTCTAATCATGAATAAATAAATTAAAAAATAAATGCAATGAAAGAAAAATAAATATTTATAAATGCGGCATTCTCTACTCTCCAGCTAGGGAAAGTATTGAACTCCATCTGTTGGCCACATCAGTGAACTGTTTCGCTGTCGTGGAGACAAATCTTGGATGGCACAGATCGCGCATGCGCTCTAGCGTTTTCGTGGAAATATTCAAGGTCGGGGGTTCGCTTTGTTAATGGGGAATGGAGACAACTTCGTTCTGTCACACGCTGCAGCTCGATAAAGTTAGTAATACTGCCGACAGAGTGCAGCAGCTGCCATTTATGTAGCATTCAACTAAATATCCACTGGGACAGTGCTTCAGCCTGTGCGCTGATTACTGGTGGTCCGCGAACATAGTTCAGGAGTTCCACAGGCAGAATAGCATAAATTCTGGTACCATATTCGTACTGTATAAAGCTGTATGCCCATCATTTAAAAGCCTTGAATATTTCAATGATCCGGCAAAAATGTGGCATTTCCAGGATGAGATAGAACAGCATTGTTTCTACAACAGTCTATTCACTTCCATGTGGCGCCTAGAGATTAAGTAAATTACCGTTTACTAAGGGTTTTAAATAAGTATGAGGAACCGCGGTAGTTGATAAGATTGGTAACGTGAGTGGTGAAGTTAATAAAAATGAAAGGCATTCGGTCTAGCGTCCTTTATTTTGGTTTATGTATGTAGGCCGATGGTATAGTCTAGCACCCATCCTGTAATAACATTATTATTTATCTGGCTATTAACATTATTATTTATCTGATTTGGTCATGCTGACATACATAACCATAATACTAGGAATAAATAAAATATTCACAAGGATTACAAATCACTGTCAATTGTACAGAAAAGGTTAACATTTACTGGAGCTTCCTTATTCAATGTCTTACCAACAGAAATTAAATGTTATCTACAAAAACCCATCTACTATAAGTCCAAACTGAAAGAGTTTCTGCTTCAGAACCCATATTACTCTGGGAAAGAATTTTCTTCTTGGAATTTTGTAACTAAGAATTACTGATAATATGGTGTATGGAAGGGGAAGGTGACAAAGTTGTCCACAATTAGTAAAATGATATATGGTTTTTTCTTTCTGTTGAAACTTTTGACAAATGAAGTAATTACACTGTTTACAAAATTTCACTCATATATAGTAACTAACATAGGGTAGCATGCACTCAAAACCTGCTGTGAAAAATTATCATATTAACAGGTTTTTAAGTAATTGACAGCTTATGAGTTGTTGGTAAAATAATTGATATTGTTAATAGGCGAGTGTACTGTTTCACATAAATAGCAACTAACATGATATAATATGTAGTCGCAAATTACAGTGAAACTTATCATGGTAACTGGTTGGTAAGAAAATAAGTGGTTATTAGATGCTGGTAACAAGTGAATACACAGTTCCAAATAATAAGTATTAATTAACTCGGGATTGTATGTGTAGATTACAGGAGATATTGGTTATACTAATGGGTTGTAGCTAACTTGTCAATATATAATAATATTATCTATTATATAGTAATATTGACATTACAAATAAGTGTATGTACTGTTCCACATCCCCGAGATTATTCTCACATGGGATCAAAGTGAACATATCTATCTATCTATCTAACACGTAATTAACTTTTAGTAGTTTACATCCAGTTTTATATCTGCGTTTTCATAGGATTCAAAACGTGGTTTTAGATTTATTATGTTATAATGGTACATTTTAATAACAACAAAATAAAATTAGGCCCAGGGTGGAAGATATTAAAAAAGACAGAAGAAAAATTGCGGAGGTAACTGGCGACGGAGGAAGGAAACTCAGAAGAGGAAAATGAAGTTGCGTAATCGTCGTCCATAGTAGGCTGAAACGAAAAGGAGAAAAAAAAATAGGCCTGTGTGAGTTAGTGGCCTACAGCATTATTTTTGAAAATTTACTGGTTCTCGGGTTGAAAAAGGTTTGGATACGCTGCCCCAGAAGCTTTGTCAATGCGAGCAGGCAATATTGTTTTTTTCTTAGATTCTCTGAAGGAGAATTATATAAGTTTATGAATGCACGTAACAGGAAACGATTCTCAAGAGAAATGTGTTCCGCTGCCGTCGTGGTCATCGAAGGCAGTGCCGGATAAGAAAGTATGGGGTCCTAGGCACTCTCAAAAATTTTGATTCCCTCTGTTTTTGAAATTAATTATATGTATTTTATAAGCTCAAAGAAAAGGTTTTATAGATTAATAGAATTTATCATATTTTTATTCAATTAACAAACGAATTGTACAGTTTATCATATTTGAAAATTACTTTTATTTATCGTACACTACTATGAAACAAAAAAATTAATTTCCATGCTTTTCATATTATTTTGATTGTTTTATTCTGGATGATTTTATTTATTATTATTTTTATTTATTGAAAAAAGTGAACTTTCAGGTAGCCTTCAAAAATCAGGGGCTCCAGGCTACTGCCTAGTCGTGCCTAGTCCTTCCTTTTGGGTAATCCAACACTGCTTGTAGAACAAATTGTCGGTTTTGGCTAATCACTAAATGTTTACCGTTTGGTCAATTTTAAAACATTTATCATTGATTAATTTCTCATTTAATTAATTCGGCAGTAATTGCAGGTAATGAGACTTTCACACGTTACAAATCTTTATATAGCGAGATTCTTACTCTGAGCTGTTTTTCACCTTTCACTTCAATGATGATCAGTAAGCCGCGGAAACATTCAGTGGCGGATCCAGGGGAAGGAGAGGGCTAGGAGCTTAGGTGCCTCCCACCCCTAAAAGCACCAAGGTCACCCCCGACGACATAGATTTTGGGAACTTTTTTTTTTTTTGCTGTTCTTATAAGGGCGGCATTCTGGAGTAATGAGCCCCCCAAACCAAATCCTAGCCCCCCCCCCCAGTCAAACCAAAATCCTGGATCCGCCACTAGAAACATTTTGTTGTTGTCACTACCTGAGCAAATCACTTCGGCCGCCACTGGTATCAACTACGGTTGGTTGCATCCTGTACTATCAGTTCCAACCAGGATAGTTTGTTTCACATCTTGGAACAGATACCTTCATGATTCAACGTTTAACTAAAGGCTCAATAAAGCCTAACACTGGTGCTCTCAGTTACCAGAAACTCACTGTAAAAGCTTATTATAACAGATTATAGAGCTGTTCATTGAGTGACGATTGATCATACCATCTGTATAGTGGAACATGCCTGGTTTTCCTGCAACGTAGTTTAAGTAACTGTCCCCGCATGAGGATTCGAATTTCAAATACCGCGGTGCTTTGTATCCTCTCTCGCATCCTAGGAATAAGGTGTAATTGTTGACAAAGCTTGCCCTGCGAGCAACGTTATCACTGCTGGCTGGCGCCGATAACATCTGCATTTTCTGTTTTACTCCTTATATTATATCCAGAATACCATACTTAGTCGGTGTATTTGTTTCAGAGGATTAAATAGGCTTTAAGAATTATTCAAAACCTGTAACACACGGAATTACTAAGTTTCAATATGCTGTTCCTTATTAGTGTCACTGCGATGGGTGATATACTGCTTAGGGCAGTAAGCCAATAATTTCGGAATGCGCTGGCGCAATGTGAATCGAATGAGATACCGCGAACGGAATTGAAGGTATGGCTCATCAGAGGTACTGTGCTTTCTCAGAGGATTGAATTGGCAGCAACACGTGTAGGTTGATATGATGCTTATTGAATACTGGATGGCTGCGACAGTTAGAGTAGTAAGAAACACTACAGTAAACAAATATAGGGTAAATTGAATTTTTGCTTGCATTTATTATGACTACACCCCTGTATGCCCTTATCTTGAACAAGTAAGATAGTGTGGAAAAAATGGTACAGCGGTGTTTTCTGTGCAAATTATACTAATTTTTATCTTAAAGACTACAGTTGAACCTGAGGTTGGCCTTTCCTGTCTGCTGCCGCTTTATATCACCTACTTTGTGAGCAGTCAGATGAGTGCACAGTACGTCATTACCTAATTCATCACCTAGTATGACTTTAAATAATTACTGGTGTGGAAATGAAATCTGGAATGTCATACTGAAAATGTGACATTTGTAATTGATGAAAGGTTGTATGGGAATGAGAACATGATTCCGATGGTCAAGTGAATTGCGGCTGACATTTGTAACGCAGGATGTCAAGGTTGTAATGCGTAACTGACACAGCAGTGTCCTATCGCATATCACATTAGAGAAGTGGCGGGGCGCTGTCACAGCCAGAGTTTTGTCCTCCATCACCGTCCGACGTCGTCTGATTAACAGATGACGAGACTATCGATCTGCAGCCATAGATATAATGGTGTCTCTAACGCAGCCACTGCGTTGATGAATGTCAGCATACAGTGTTTTCAGACGACAGGTAGATTAAGCAACTGCAAATATGATACACTGTACAATGATACCCACCCGTGCAGAAAAAACTGGATTAACACATTTTTATATGTAATTACTTAACTCCATAGCATTCTGCTCTCTGAATAAAATGTCACCAGTTTCTGCTAATATATTTAAAGGCCCTTGAGTATGTGAAGCACTATACACCGCATACATGTTTCGGATTATACCTGGAACTGTAGGTCTCCTTAACACATGGAACGACCAGGTTAGAGAAGACAGTCATGACACGCGTAGTCTATTGAAACTCTGTTACTAAGGCTGCCGAGTTTTCTCGATTTACCGGCCAATAATTCAATATGAATAGTTGTTTCCTACGTTGTAACACCACAGCAATGCAATCATTATACTTGACAGTCAGGTAATGATAGTCGCAGACAGTTTTAATAAGGGAAAGAATTTTATTACGATTATCGAACGAGTTTTATTAACACGCGGAGGGATCAGTCTTTCATCGATCATAGGAGTATTTCCACACATATTTCTGGACATTTTTCTCTTTACGTTTTGGAAAGAGAATTCAAATAATATTATTGCTCTTATTTCTTGTAATTACGGCTTTACGCCTCGTCGACGTCGGGGTCACTCGAGGCGGGAAATGAATGGGGTCAACGAATGGGAAGGAATTCGGTAATGGCCTTTTGAAGGAATTATCCAGGCTATCTTGCCTTTATGACATCTATTCTATGCTGCAATTAAGGGAAATACACGTATAGCAATTACTATTTTGACTCTGATAGGATACTTTACCTGCCATGCCATACATTTGTTTTTGCGCTAGACAACTTCAAATTGTAATCTATACTAATAACGAATAATATATGTATTGATTTTTGGAGCCCATCTTCATTTTCTTGTAGGTTACATTCATTGTCTGTATACAGCATAGTGTTTATACATGTATTGTCACTTATTTTTATTCCAGGATGGACATTTTCCTTCCATTTCGTAAGTAGGTCATATATTAAAGAGTATTGGAGAGAGACTACAACCTTGTTGCACACCTTGTTGAATGATATCTCTTGTATTCGTTTATATACGATATCTTATATAATTTGCTGGATAACTTGTATTAAGTGTTTTGGATATCCGTTCTTTTGCATTATCTTCTATAGATGCTCCCTATTTACTTTATCGAACGCCTTCTCGTAATCCACAAAAGCAACGTAACTATAAAGTTAAATTCTCGTCTCTTCTCCAGTATCTGTTTGGGGCAAAATAAATTATCCATACAAGATCTTCCTTTCCTAAATCCACATTGTTCTTCTAATAGAAGAGCATGTGTTATTACCACACTTTATTATTTTTGCATATATTTTATATCCAGTATTTAATAAACTAATTTCTCGATAGCTATGATATGAACTTCTATGTACGTTCTTAAAGAGTGAAATAGCTTTGGCCTTCTGCCATTCTTCTGAGATGATTCTCTTTTTTCCAACACGTATTAAATAACTGCAAGTAGCTGAATTTTAGAATCATTCCCTCGTATTTAATCACTTCTAAGTTAATTTTATCTATTCTAGGAGCTTTTTATTTCTGAATTATCTTAATGCTGCATCAGCTTCAGCTGTGTCTATAAGATCAGTTTCTATAGCGTCAGCATGATCTAAACCTACATCCTCTTCTTTCTCTCCATGATTACTGTTATACCATAATTTTTGTACTGCTTTATCCATGGTTCTTCTTCTATTACATTTATATTAGCAGTTTCCTGTTCATCTTTGTTAAGATGTTTCATAAGCTTATAAGCCATCTCTCATCTACGATCGACATCATCTTCTCTGACTACTGTAGCTATAGAGGAGACAATCAGACAGCAATTTGAATCCGGTTCTTCGACAGCGCAGACCTCGCTGTGAATAGTAATGCGTTTTCCTTTTTCTTTTCTTTTTTTGCCTTTAGTGGCAAAGCATAAATGTTTGTAATCTAATATCTTTGTAACCTTTACCGTAAATGAAATTTCCCCATTCCGTTACGCTAATTGGAATGTTACTTAAAAGTAGGGGTTTAATTAATATTTGCCCTGTATTATCACGTGCTGTGTTTCAGGGATCTGGGGGAATAAATAACCAGAGTTACATAGGGGAAAAACAGAATCCAAAGGGTGTAACGTTTATCTGTGTTGTAGCGTGATCTTTGGTGTGTATCTCGTGAAGGAGCGTTCTTATGAGATGCAGTGTGATCTGTGGCACCTATCTGTTTTCATTACAAATGAATTATTATTTCTTGCTCCATTTAGCGGTCACGTAGAGTAATAAGATATACTGCAGACTTTAAGCTGTACCATAAGATTTCAAGGTATGAAAACCCTATCCAAATTAGCTTGGTAGTTTTTGCGCAAGGCCAAAATAAAAAAAAAATAAAAAAACACTCAGCCCACTTACAGAATATTACTGTTATAGGTAACGTATTGTAATTTTATTATATTGTCAAAGCTTTCTAGAAAAATTCTACGTCTGTTGCTAACGTAATAAACAGTTGAAACTAATTATGTTTATAATTAATTCGACATTGGAAATTAGCATTTCAGATGGGGAATTTACTGTAAGTATGATATAGATTAAGGATCATCCTAGTGTCTGAGACATCAAAATAGAATCATATGTCATTTTCAGAATACCAACAATAAATCTTAAGCTTTTACTTGAGAACTTGTCTGTAACAGCTAAACGTTTTACCAGTCAAAAAGAGAATCCAGCATTATTTGTTGTGGATTGAAGATGTCGATATTGCTTGTACGTCTTTTCGTCTTTCATTAATTCCTTGTCTTTAAGGTCAGTCCAAATATTGAAGATAATAATATGCTGATTTTCTTCTTATATATTTCTATGCTGATAAAAAGCGTTCGCAGATTGCCATATAATAGTGATTTAATTAAATTATGGAAATTTTGCATATCACAACATACCTATTGCGCCGAACCTGATGGGTATGCAGTAACGTTGAGCCATGATAAATGAGAGGACACGAGTTCAATTCTCGGTCTTCTCCAAGCGAACAATCATAAAGCTCTTGTCTCTTTCTATAAAAAAAAAAGCTGGATGTGGGAGTTATTATTAGAATGACTGCAGAGAGCATACCGAGGCGTAATGTCAGAAAGAAGAAGATATAGAGACCATGAAGCAGGACACGATTTCGTTTTACTTATGCTGTTTGATATTTATAAGCTTTCTTCCAGCTTTCATAAACACATGCGCTAATTTGTGATGAAATAAAACAACACAATATCAGGAACTCGTATTATTTTTAAATAATTAATGAAAATACATAAGGGGATCTGTTACGGCTGAATAATTAGTGATTCTAATCAAACAGCTGAAAATCGTAGGTAAACCCAAATTTTAGATCATCTAATTCGTTGGAATTAAAAATCCTAATGCCTATATTACACTCAATAACAACAAAAAACAAGTGGTAAAATCCATAGAACAAACTGTGTATTGAAGATTGAAAAATGAAACACAAAAAAGACAACCTACGTAAATCTAGTGGTTTCAGAGTTAGAATATTGCACTGACGATTTATCATTACATTTTAAACTGATGATAAAAAGTTGTGGTGTCTACTAATAAATTTAGTGGAAGAATATTATCTCAAATGAGCGCTATTTCCAATATTCGAATTGGAAGTCCGCTTTAGTATACTTACACAGAACCTAGCCATATGGTGAACAACAAATAAGACGCACAGATGCAGCCATATTTGTACTTGTCTTGTGGTAGGGGGGGGGGGGATGTAATAGAACGGGTGGGGTCTAAAAATGAATTATTACTAATTTCAGACTGTTAGCGATGTTAATTCTGAGGTGGGTGAATTTACAGACGTTGTTGAACGTTCTAAGAGTGTATAAGCCGCGGTCTTAAACAGTTTCCGTCCATAAGCAATAAAATCCCAATTCGATGATACGGTTGTTAAAGAATTTTGTTTTTCTTGAGGAGAACAATATGATAGCTTACTGCCTTTCGGAATAATTTTTACTAGCGTTTTCGTCAGTTGTTATTAACGTACGTGCTCAGTGCTAAAGTATCGGTCTTGGGAAAAGAAGGAACGCGGTACCAGATGGAAATATTACAGATACTTAACCTGATCCTTACTCCTGACACACTGGCTTATTAAGCTTTCTATGCGATGATACACTAACGTTGGAAAGTTTGAAGCATTAAAAGAAACGTATCCAACGATGCCGTCCACGGAGAACCTTCGGCCTGGAGTAGCGGCAACCAGCTAAGCAGATACGTATGCCTTAATTTTGCCGCACAGGCTGAACAGCCACAGCATTTACGAGATGCGCAATTTAACATAACAATTAAAATAGTAACCTACAAATTAAATGTAATGAACAGTTAGACTTAACTGATGAATTTGTGCTACTTTTAAATAATTATTTAAAATGAATAATGAATAAATGAATAACGAATCATTTTCATAAAATTATGTCATACAATAAATCCCGAAATTATTACAGAAAATTACTTCCCAATTTACCAGAAAATAAAATAATATTCAGCACTTCTAAGCTATCATTCACTAACTGCTAACAGTTTGTACCAAATTATACCATAAAGTCTATTTAGTAATAAATATAAAACGCATACATAACTTAAATATGATGTGAATCAATAATACTTATTTTATCCATTAATTTAAGGCTTTCTCTAATAGTGTTTAGGTAATTGCTCATTTTTCAATGAATTAAAATTGATTATTAATAATTAAATTTCCTGGATTTTTATTATTAGTTGCGAAGTACTTGCAAGCAATCTAATCCAGTACAAGGAACGCCTGTCTTTCAAACAAGTGAAGCCTACGTTGCATCGGCTCTAACTAGTTCTTATTGTTTGTATCTTATTTGCGTTTATCACTGTTTTACGATTTCTTGGTTGATGGAACCATGAAAAGGACCTTATAAGATTATAAGTTAGTACACATTAGCAATTCAGACCACTCAAATGCTGTACTACCTGGTTCTTTCTGTTTTAACCCTGAAACAAATTTTCTGAACTATTAATTATGAATTTACTTTTTCCGACTCTTACATCAGCAGTGTAACTAAAATAATTCAAGAAACAAAGAAAATTTTTGTTCACATGTCTTTATGAGCAAGCAGCATAATTAAGCACAAGACTTTCATATTAATCAACATATAACGACTATTTTTTTAGGCATGAGATGGAGGTTCAATAAATAACTTGTCCACAACAACGACCTAAATGATTCGTAGTTAGTTCCATTTTCACTAAATTAAGGTAATTAGGCTTAACTTACTAATTCTGTAACTCTATTTTAGCACGTACATTAATTCTCAAACTACAGCTACACAACACTTTTTAATGTTTAATATCATTCTATACGAAATTAGCGAATATTGAATTAATGATAGGTACGAGCAACATTTAATCTACCCACAGGATACCCACCACAAACATTAGTATATTTCTCCTAAACCCACAAGTGTTATACTGTAACGGTCAATGCAATTCCATCATCACAACAATTCACAGAAGCAATTTCAGCATTTAGGTTACTTTAAACCTGATTTCTTCCTGTTTGACATTTGCCTAAAACCGAAGACAACACCACCCAATTGCATACAATATTTCTAAAATTCTGGTGACACCCAACTGCAAGATATTCCGTAGACTGAATTGTCTCTTGGCGACCGTATCATGAGCAAAACAAAAAAAAAAAAGTGAGGCATGGTTTTCTTTGACTTTCCTATCAGTATCTGACTATCATTCGTTTTTTTTTGTAATTCTATGTGACAGTATCTCGGTAGCTGCAAGATGAAAACACAAGCACGTGTTCATCGCATCGGATTGCACTGGTCCTTCCAGATTTCTACTGTGCCTACGTCGATCTTTATTCCTGCAGTAACGGCACCGCAATATGTTAAGGGTCCAAAAATGTTATGACCACAGAAAATAGTGTGTGCATTGTTAAACAGCGTAATACACAGAAAATTAGGGTTTGAGACATACCTCCAAAGAAGTTTTCGCATTTCTTTCTGTTGTAAGGTACAATTTATATGCATAACGCTTGGCTGTGACAAAGAAAAACCCACGAAACTTTTATAAATAACATTGACATGCTGTTATAACACCCAGTTGTCAACTTAAATTAGTTACTTTAATATATTAAATAAAAAATCCTCATTAATATTTGAATAACTGAAAACCATTAAAGCCGCTAACGAGTCCATTGGATAAGCAATAATTTTGACGCCTCGCATTCAGGACCACTTGGGTTCGTTTTCAAATCATGATATCCACATCTTGGTTTTCTTTGCGTTTCCTGAAATCCCTCCAGGGAAGATAGTTCTTTCACATATACCATGTACAATAAATTCAAAATGCATTGCCCCCTATCCATATTCTAATAACGTCACTGTCGACCAAACAGAATGCACTAATCAAACTTAAAACTCCTGTATTTAATAGATCATAAACGTAAAAATCTGCTCGCAATAGCGTAGTTTCATTCTTCCGACTCAAAGTCCCTACAATTTTCACGTTCACTGCAAATATTTGTCTTTACTTATCAAAATAAAGAAATATGTTAGTCACATTCTATACATTAAAATGAAATTTCAGAGACTAGTTAACGGATGCACCTGAATGGACAAAATTCCCACTGATCAAATTAGAAAGGAATTTAATGTATTATCAACAAATTAAAAAGTAGAGCAAAACAAACAAATATGCAATGAACCCATTCAAAGAATGAAAGAAACAGTAACTCGGAAAAAAGTCTTTTAAATTAAAAACCTAAATGAAGACTAAGGGAGACCACTGGAATAATAGAACTGTGGCCAAAACAGGTCAAAAGATATAAACCTTGAAAGGAAGAAGAATATTTCTCAAAATTTAGTTTAGTTGTCAAAGAATATTTCTATAAATTATTATCAAAACTACAACGGTGACATCAAAATGTACACTTCCTTAGTGCTTCCACGTTTCGAGCTGGTATCGGGTTTTTTTGTGTTTTTTTTTACTTGGAGGGGAGGGGAGGGGGAATGGTACAAAGAACTGCATCGAGTTCAGAGAGGGCCTTTTGAATAAACCATACAGGCATTTTGCCAGTAGGGATTTCAGGAAAACATGAAAAACGGAAATCTATATGGCCAGGCAGGAGATCGATCCCTTGTCCTCCTGAACGCCAGGCCGGACCAGGCTCGTTGATGGAGGAGTACACAGAGATAATCGGGTTTTGTGACAGGTTGATACAGTAAGAGAATGAGTATTAGCGAAATGCCAAAGGACTTGGATTGATCAGAACTTCAATGCAGAAGATTTCTCACATCAGAGAAGTTGCCAGAAAACTTCTCGGAAAATTTTTTGACGAGGACTGCAAAAACTTTTATCGCAACGAACATTCATATTATGCAATTATAACGTGTCAAAATAAGAGTGATCAAGCCAAAATCAGAACGGTTCTTCACATTCGTATTTTTCACTGACGGCAACATATTGATTGAGGGAGGTTCTGGACCAAGTTTCCCATAGTTTCTATAGATCATTTAATGAGAATGCTAGGCTGCTTCTCTAAAATAAGGCCATCGGCTGCTCCCTCAATTACCTTCGCCGGATAATATGTTCCGGCAATGAGTTAGGGCTCTTGTAAGTGTACCTCAACCTGTAAATTAAAAGTGTAATTCTCAGTAAAATAATAGAAATACTATACTAACTCATAAATGAAAATATTTGTTTTAAATACGATGGAAACGGATACATTATTCTCTCAGTTATTCTAATCAGAAAAACCTGTCACAGGAGCAGAGAAACGGGAATTATTAACTAAAGCAGTAAAAATAACATCTTTGATCATCAAAAGATAAACATCCTCTGAAATCTTGATATCCGAAATCTCAGGAATGAGTTGAATAAAATAAGAAGACTCGATCACTAAAAAACTGAAAGAAGTTAATAAAATTTTCAACAATTTTCGTCCATAATGCAAATAATTGCTGCTTTGTCTAAAGGATTTACATTTTTGCGCGAAAGGGATAAAGTGGAAGTGAATAATTACTGGTTTCAGGGCGTTAAACAAAACAACAAATAAAAACTTTTCAGGAAGTGATTTTAAAATTTATCTTCCCCAATCATTGATTGTTGTAGGCATTATTCTATATTTCAATGATTTTTTAATTTATAGTGTTTCATAATAAACATTTATTTAATAATATCTTGATTTTCCTGAAATGTCACGTTATTTATTTGTATTGCTAAGCTTTCGGCTGGCATGATGCAGCCTTCGACAGAGATACTACATAAATGAACGCCAAGCGTCAGAGAGTGCTAGTCCGTTGTCTTCGTTGAAGTTGTTCGTTTTCTTCAAAATTTCTACCTCCTTCACTTGTAGAGGCCACTACAGGTCTTCTCTCCACAACAGTCTCGTGTCTTCAAATTTTACCTTGTACCGGGATTAATGGCTTGTCTAACCACGGTGGATTTGTCGCTATTATTTTTAGTAGCGGATATGTTCTTTAAGTCTGTCTGCCACAGTGCTACCCGTCTCACCTATGTAAACGCCACAACATAGAAGAAAGAAATAAGCCAGATTGCCTCTGCATCATTTGACTTTTTTGCTACTGAGACTCTTATGGTATCCTGGGAACTGCCTTCCTGCATAGCATCCTACGTAAAAAACACTCTGTAAAACATGGATCCATAACACAGACATCATTGATATTAGCTACCGGGCGTAAACTCGTGATCGTATTTTTGGCATGTTCATAGGTTTAGAATAACTCCAATGTCATGAATTTACTGTCAAAAAATGAATTTTTAACAGCACAGGTCATAACGGTGAGACATTTTGAAATACAAACTCTACCTGTATTTGACCCTAAGAGTTCACTCTGCCAAATTTTAAAAATTTCTGTTGACTTTGAGGGGACTTGGAAGTATTAAAGAGGGACAAAAACGGTATACAGTAAAAAATAAAGGAATCACATTGTAGGCATGGTTAAATACTTAGTCCCTCAGTGTCATACAAATATTAGAGAACGCTAAACTATTCGTCAGAATACATTTTTTTTTGACTTATTAACAATGATATACACGAATAATTTAGAAGGGAAATAAGTTCAAATAATTTGGATCTCAAATCTTCATCCTTCTGCTGCCAGGTAGGCGTTACACACCAGCCGCTAGTACAGGTATCGAGTAATCCTGTTATGAAATGTCGATTACAAACGTTATAGAAAACCAGTATTACCCAGCCAACACCTAATGTAATTTATCTCAGCAAATATGAACGGCAGAGTAGACATACAACACCTACAGTTAAAATGAAACGGATCTTATCTTTTAGGCGTTGAAGCTAGATTAGTAAGCATCAACATACGACAGAAAATTGGATAAACAGACAAATTGAAGACATTCTTTTACTAGACTCGACCTAAAACTTACATGTATCGGGATTTTAATAGTATGTACAGTACATCACTGAGGGTGGTGAAACCTTCACATCATTATGTGAGTGAATTCACCATTATAAACTTTAAGCATATTTTAGCTGTGAGCGATTTAATAAAAAACACAATAGTTACTTAGTGGAGTTACTGTTATCAAAAATTGAATAATATTGATAAATATAAAGTGTCAGAACGAACGAATGACTCATTTCACACGAAACGTTACTGGACTTTTCTACGGACATTCATCCAAATCGATTGTTGCAACTGAAGGTGACAACGATGAGTAAAATTACTTTTCGAAGAATATCCTTGTAACCGACAGCCATGTCATTGGTTACACTATCAGCTAGATGTGGATTGCCTGACAGTGGATTCAGTTTTCCGTCTGAAACATGACGTAACTATTTATATGAATTTCACCATTTTTTCAACCACACAAATTAGTTCATCAGCGTACGTCAAGTGAATTAATAAATATATATATTTATAAAGCTGTCTCAACCTAAGGCTGGTATTTAAGTGAGAATAAAATTGCAAAATTCTTCGATAGTGTTTAAAAATGAAGTATAATTTAATTTTAAAAAACGTCCATCACTAAAATTATCAAATTAGACAAGTTAGCAGAATAATCTTTGAGTTCAAGAGCTTAGAAACAGTTACAAAAAAATTATTAGTGATGTAATCATTAGAAATAAATTTGACTCGAAACATTTCACGTTTCCTGGTATACAGAGGCACAAAATATTTTAAAGATGGTCATTATTAATGCTTGGAGTTAGGAACGAGAAAGAAGTCTTGCCATCGAGTATTTTCTGGAACCATTAACCTCAACAGCTTTCTTTAAACTTTTAAAACCTTAACCAGAATGATGACGTGGGGATTTAGGGATTTAAAACCTTGACCAAGCGATCTCGAATTCAGTAATCAGAAAAATATCTGGTAAACGGAGGGCACAGAATCAAGTAACGGAAATACTAATAACAATTAGTGATAAAAGTGGAAAAGCATTTCTATTGTTGTAATGGTGAAAATTATTGAAATATGGAAAAGATAACAACGTTGTGAAGAAAATACGCGTTTAGCTCATAGTGACTTCATAAGGGTGTCCGGTGGCTTCGTGAATACGTGTAACGTATTCTTCCCATGTAGTCCAAAGTAAAATGTAAACTGTACGATACAGCATAAATTAATGAAAACAAACAGGCATATTGCTGTTTTGTAATAGTGATGCAGATAAATAATCAACAGATCAGGTAACCAAATCTCACCATATACGTTCAAAATTACACAGCAAGTATCTTAGAAATATAACGAAGGATGGAATTTATAAAAGTTCTTACTCTCATACTGACTTATGCACCGGTATCTAGAAGTTCAAACAGAATGCAAGCCAAACATCTCAATAAAAACTATAAGAGAAAGGAAAGGAAATCAAAACAGCAAATTAGCTTTAAAATAACACAGTAGAATGAATGGAAATAGAAAATTACAATAAAGTCAACATATAGAGCGAATGAAGGAAAATTAACCAGTTAAAATATGAACCAAGAAAAAGAAGAGCCTACAAGACAGAGGAAAAGATGGAAAAAGATTTATGAAATTCTGTGTTGAAGGAACAGGATTCAAGGCTAGAAAGAATAGAAAAAGAAGCAACATTCTGAAACCCATTTAAAGTTATAGAAAGGATAAGGACATTGCTATAGCTACAAAATTAAGATTGCTTTCCTGATAATTAAAAAAACGTAGTGTTAAGAAACTCTGTTTTGGATCAGCTAAAATTATCTGATTAATACACTAATATTTCATCGCTGATACAGTATTTCTAAAGCGTGGTTTGCTAAGGTTGCTACAAAGAAACTTTGTCCTGGAGGCTATAGTTTCTAAACATCCTTCTCTCAAATGATATAATTATCATTTTGTAAATCTTTTGTTGCACCCCTCTGATACCAAGAATTTTCTATTATTTGTGTTCACTGCAAATACACCTTTCACATCGCGTATTTGAAAGAGAACGCTTAGCTTTCCACTGAAAAACATTTGCGTGTATCATCCATTTCTGCAAGTCTTTACTGAGTAAGAAGAAACAGGTAACGACGTGTTGTCGGTGTGACAGCGCGCCCGTCGCACTTAAATCTGAGGCGCGGCCAGGTTCCCGCGCCACTTTTGCTGCACATCCTCTGTTTCAACATTTTATCGCCCTTCCCACATGGGGAAAGGAAGCGGCAATGGCGGGATCACATGACCGGAAATCTGGCATCATTGCATGAGAAGGGTAGTGGGGAGCGCGGGCACGCTCGCTAGCCAGCCAGCAACTGGCAACTCGCACATAACCTTTACATTTCACTCCAATGTGCCAGTGGTAATCTTACACATTATTCTGAACAACAACAAAATTAACACAAAATGCAGATTTAAAATAATCCTTGAGTATGAAGCAATCCATGAAAGTTATGTTTGCACAAGGTTGCTATGTTTATAGGTAGATAACAACTTTAGTTAGACTCAAAGAACTGAATAGTTTTTCAAAATTGCCATCAAGAGAGATATCTAAAATGGTAGATCCAATTTCCACTAACAAAAAAGAAAAAAAAAAAAAGAGAGAGAATGCTCACAGTTTTAAAACCAAGTCGAAAAGGTTTCTATTCGGTCTTCATCTTAGACTTTGGAAGCCAAAAACAGAAAGTATTTAATATAGGTAAAGAACAGGGGTGCAGACTCAACTGTAGCCACATGTTGTATATAATTGTTCCTTTTAAATTAAATTCATAGCGTACTTATAGAACTAGTAGCCATATTTATACCAGTTAAACGTGTACATGGTTGAGTTCAACAGCTCTTAACTTTTTATCAATTATTATAGATGTTACTAGGTTTAAAAATAACTTAACAGTTACAACAGTCATAGCAGAGAAAACTTTGTTCAAATGTAACATGCCGTTATTGTTGTCACACGGGTTAAACGAGAATATGTCTGTTTATTTAACCCTAGATACCAGCCTATAACGAAGATCACTACTCTGTAATTAGTTTCGCAATATTCTAATTGAAGACAATTGTAAACCTAGCGAATTTAAGAAAAAGAAATGTTTTATATGTTAATAGTTTCAGCAGTTAATTTGTTACGGAATCATGTTCTGCATAATTTGTAAAATACTTGGAAACTTTTAAGTTTCAAGAAACAGACTTCAGAATTCTGTGAAGTTTTCACCTGTATAGAGAAAATAATACAGTTTTCTGAATTTTACGTGTCTGAAATCAATAAAAATACAAAAACAACTCTCTAACTAACCATAATTCATACAGAATAATATACTTCATTTGTGACTTAACGCAACAAAATAATACTTTTCGTGCACTTTGAAATATAGGTAGGGCTTACATATTGTTATAATAATTCGTGAAGTACAATTGATTTATCAACTGTTATTAGTGAGTCTAACTATAACAATTCAATGATCTGGAGAGTGTTTCAAATAAATTATGTTACTTAGTTGTTTAACAACTCAATAATTGTACAACAGTTAATATGCACAAGTAATCAATCTAGATTATTATTATTATTATTACTCCGCGATTCACTAAAAGTGTGTGGCGGAGGGTGCATTGCACCTATTGAAAGGGGTTATGGTTTGGAAGGGTTATATGGGATATGGCAGGAGGCGCCCATGGGCTATTGTGAGGAACCATCCCCGCATTCGCGTGGAGTGATCTGGGAAAACCATGGAAAACCCAGATCAGGATGGCTGGAGTGCTTTATCGAAAGCTACTCCTGTCGGATTTTAAGTTTACTCACCCGGTAAAGCCTTTCTATTCCATTCCCTAATCGCTCGTGGGAAAAATGAGTACAGAAATGAATCGGTTCTGGCCCTGATTTCTCTTATCTTATTTTCACGGTCATTTCGAGATATGAACGTTGCTGGTAGCAATATTTGCTGGATGTCATTCCGAAATACATCTGTCGTGAATTTTTCAATTAGCTTTCGTCGAGAGCAACGCCTTCGGTGTTCCAAGTCTTCCCAACCCAACTCCTTCAACATCGCACTTACGCTTTCCCTCCAACTATATATACCTGTCACGAATCGGGCGGCTCTTCTTTGAACCTTCTCTAAAGCCTCCATTAACCCCTTTTGATGGGGACCCCATACAGAACAACAATACTCTAAGTGAGGACGTACTAGTGACTTGTATACAATCGATTTAACTTCCTGAGTGCATTGATTTAAATTACGACCTAGAAATCGGAGCATACGATTTGCTTTTCCCATTACATTCTCGATATGCTCATTCCACGACAAATTATTACGAATTGTTACCCCTAGGTATTTAGCGGAATCTACCGTTCTAAGGACAGTGCCATTAATCGTATATTCATAGTTAAATGGTGTCACCTTTTTACTTACACGCATGATTTGGCACTTTTTAGCGTTTAACTCCAACTGCCAATCTTTACACCACGCAATTATTTTCATAATATCGTCTTGTAACAAAGCGCAGTCATCCTGGGTTTTGATTTCGCGATAAATTATAGCATCATCGGCAAATAATCTTTTCATCCCCCCTATTATGTCGCATAGATCATTGATGTATATGAGAAACAACAGTGGCCCTAACATGCTTCCCTGGGGAACTCCAGACCCCACTTCAGTAAGTGATGAACGCTCACCGTCGAGAATTACACACTGTGTTCTGCCCTTCAGGAAGTCTGCAACCCAGTCGCATATTTGTCTAGATATGCCGTAACCGCGAAGTTTCATAAGTAACCTAGTGTGAGACACAGTATCGAAAGCTTTTTTAAAGTCTAATAGAACCAAATCAACCTGGGATTGCTCATCTATAATTCGGCACAAGTCGTGAATTAGAAGTGCAAGTTGTGTTTCGCAGCATCGGCCTTTTCTGAATCCATGTTGATTTGGATTTAAAAGCTCACCTTCATCCAAGAACCGCATGACATTTGAATAGATGATATGTTCTAAAATCCTGCAAAATATTGAAGTTAACGAGATCGGCCTATAATTCTGAGGATCATTAACATTCCCATTTTTAAACACTTGAGTTACGACAGCGGTCTTCCATTCGGCTGGTATTTTTCCTTGATCCAGAGAGACGGTATACAATTTCATCAAATACGGTGCAATTTCCTTTGCGTATCTTGAGTAGAATCTTGTAGGAATACCGTCTGGTCCGGGAGCCTTATTGGTTTTTACATTCATAAGCAGTTTAGTTATTCCCTCGACATCAAGAGCGAGATCATTCATAATTTTGTCGGTACGATTATTAAATATCGGTATCTCCTCTGAGTTTTCTATCGTGAAAGCCTTTTTAAATATATCATTCAAAATTTCTGCTTTCTCTACGCTTGTTTCTGATAATTCACCATTTTCTTTAATCAGCGACGGCATAACCTTACGAGAGCCTCTTATTACTTTGATATACGACCAGAACTTTTTTGGATTAGTAATGAGATCTTCGGATAAATTCCTAGCTTGGAATTCTTTAAACGCATCGCGCATTGCCTTACGCACTTCCGCACGCAACTGGACTAATTTAGCACGATTAGATGAGTCCCCCGATTTTTTCACCGCGGCATGTAAACGCCTTTGCCTCCTGAGCAAACGTTTCACTTCCCTATTGAACCAAGGGAAGTTGTTACTGACCTTAATACACTTCTTAGGAACAAACTGGTTTAAACCGGTCCATATTAGTTCTTTTAAATTAAACCAAAGTTCCTCAACATTTGTATTTAGCATGTACGTTTCAAAATTCTTCGCAAAGTGATCAACCATACCCGCATCGTTTGCCATTATCGAAGCAAAACACGAGTTTCTCTTTGTCATGCTTCAGACTCAGACTAGAGTTTAACATTACCACAACCGCCTTGTGATCACTTATACCGTCTTCTATACAAACTTTATCTACAATATCAGGATTGCTAATTAGAAAAAGATCCAGAATGGACGAGGAATCTTTGTCGCACCGTGTTGGCTCTTCAACCATCTGTTCAAGAGATCTTTCTGCAAATGATTCTAGGAACGTTTCGGTTATTAACCTATCTCTTCCACCCAACCTGAACGTGTATGTGTCCCACCTAACCGACGGTAGGTTAAAGTCACCACCCACGATCAATATATGTCCTTGAAATTTTTTGTAAATGTTATTAAGCGACTTTCTGAAGTATTCCGCGTTAGCCAAATCAGAATCCGGAGGTCGATAAAATGACCCGAGTATGAACTTTAAATTTTTGCCAATTTTTACCTTGACCCATATTAATTCGCAAAAATTTTCCGTTTCAGTTACGACAGAGCAATTAACGGTTTTACTTACGGCCACGAACACACCCCCGCCCATTGAGACAGTTCTGTCCTTCCGAAAAACATTGAAATGAGGGCCAAATACTTCGCTCGATTCAACTTCAGGCGTCAACCAGCTCTCGGTTCCTAGTATTATATCGACATCATTAGTCGCAACTGAGGCGTGAAAAATCCGCTACTTTCCCTCAAATACTCCGACAATTTAGTACCATTATCCTTAGCTGCTTCGAACTGTTATTTGTGTCTAAAATAGCATTTTTCATACTCGCACTCTGACGGTAAACGGGTGAAGTAATTGGAGCTGCAATATTAAAATTATTCGCGCCATCACTACCGGGACCAGCTTCTATGTTATCAGCACATCCTCTTCGGTGAAATGAAGGATCCTCGGGCCTCACGCTGTTCCTAAAAAATAATTCATATCAAGGCGGTTCCAAATTTTAGCAGCCACCTTGGACGCCATTCTAGGTGTGTAGTGGACGCCCGACCTGTCAAATGCGTCCCAGCTGGCAGCTATCATCGGACGAAGGTCGACGAAGCCCCAGTTGTTTTTGCGACACAGCTCCTGCAAATTACTATTTAAATTAAAGATCTTCCACCAAACAGCCTCCCCACAATCGACACGCGGCACCACACTGCAAATTGAGAACTGTAATGAAACTGAATTTTCCCGGGCGGCTTCATACGCCTTTCGGCCCATCTTGTCCATGGATTTAACTATATCTGGAACAGAAACACGACACGAGTCATTAGTGCCTACGTGCGCAGCTACTCTTAACTGACGGCAGTTCGATTCCCTAATCGCTTTTGGAATGGCCTCCATGACACGTGGTACGGTTGCTCCTGAAAGAGAAACGGAATGAACGTTAGTATGAGGATCTGCATCGTTCTTCGTGGCTAATTCCCGTAGCGGTTTCTCCAGCCGTCGCACGTTGGAGCTGCCAATGACCAGTAAACCTTTCCCTGGCAAGGCTCGGGGTCTGCGGGTAAATCTTCCCTGATGCTCTTCTGGGTCATTCGCGCTTGAATCCACAACTTCCTGCAACACAGAAAACGCGTTACTTAGGGGCAAGGTATCATTTTCCCTTCGGCTAATTGGGAATTTCGACGCCTTTCTCCGATCCACACGATGCCAGACGTTTTCTGCAACTGGAACCTGAAAATCAAAACTTGCAGGTTCCACTACAGTTGGCTGCGGAATTTCTTCGACGCACTGCCGCTCCTCGTCTAGGATGCTCCATACCTGCGCTTGAAGAGACGCCATAGTATTAAGAATCTCCTCGAGAACCAGACGCCTACCAGAACACTTTGCACAAGCCATGTCACCTGAAACAGACAAAAACCGGACTACAAATGAATACTCAAAAATCGGCGACCGCTACTAACAGCTGCTAAGGCTCGTGGCTACTGCTGCTGCGGCTGCGGAGGCTCAACTGACTGGCACACTACCTAAACAGGAAATATTCAAAGATAACGACAAACTAGCACAATTGAAATCACACACAAAAGTTGGCTACTGCTGCTACGGCTGTGGAGGCTCAACTGCCTGGCACACTACCTGAACAGGAAATATTCAAAGATAACGACAAACTAGCACAATTTAAATCACACACAAAAGTTGGCTACTGCTGCTACGGCTGCGGAGGCTCAACTGACTGGCACACTACCTAAACAGGAAATATTCAAAGATAACGACAAACTAGCACTATTTAAATCACACACAAAAGTTGGCTACTGCTGCTACGGCTGCGGAGGCTCAACTGACTGGCACACTACCTAAACAGGAAATATTCAAAGATAACGACAAACTAGCACAATTTAAATCACACACAAAAGTTGGCTACTGCTGCTACGGCTGCGGAGGCTCAACTGACTGGCACACTACCTAAACAGGAAATAATCAAAGATAACGACAAACTAGCACAATTTAAATCACACACAAAAGTTGGCTACTGCTGCTACGGCTGCGGAGGCTCAACTGACTGGCACACTACCTAAACAGGAAATAATCAAAGATAACGACAAACTAGCACAATTTAAATCACACACAAAAGTTGGCTACTGCTGCTACGGCTGCGGAGGCTCAACTATGCCAATGAATATCCTTGAGGCTGCTCTTCCAATCCTGTTCTGTCCTTCCTAATATTCCAAAACAATTTTTTAAAATTATTTAAACGAAAATTAAAGAGCATCACATTGTGAACTACTTTTCCTGTCGATAATTTATAAATAAAAATAATAATTAGCTGACGTCAAATGTAATTTTTTAAATGTAAAAAAGAAGCGAATGTCCGTCCAGTGTCCTTTAAATTTAAATTTATGATGTAACTACATCCGTGACATTTGTCAAACACACAAAGGAGTATCCTGCTTTAATCAGTAACAACAAAAATGGAAAACTAATGACTGATCAACGTGGTTAATGAAACAATTCGAACTTTTCGATTGTGTTTCTGTGGTTGGTGCATTGTTAAGCGCAGCGAGGACAGGTTGAAACATACACATCACATAATAATAATTAGCATGTCTGTTCGGGATTGGAACCCGAGACCTTCAGGTCATCGAAGCATATTTTCTGGACGATGTCATAGAAAAGTAACACAAAACTCCAATGTCATTTAAGTTTAATTGATACATTTTTGTTATCTTTTCTTGATAAGACCAATACCCAAACACCAAAATTCCATTTAACTGAAGTTTTATCTGAAAAGCGTAGTTGTCGACATGAAATGCAGTATTTCAGATAAAACACATTCACTCCAGTTGCAAGTTGGTTTGTGTAAGTACACTACAACATAGCAGCAAATGTCCAAATTCTGCTTTGCGTTTCACAAATAGTCAAAACATGCTGGCTTTTTAATCTGTACTTTAAATAGAAGCCATCTCCCTTTTACGATTTACCTAACGTTTAGCCACTAATTTCCTGAAACCAATTTAAGGGTATGAAACCACCGCCCTGAAACACGAAGCTGCTAAGGTTCTTTTATGGTTGTCGCCTCGTCGACGTCGAGGTCATTAGAGGCGGGGAAGGATTTTGTACGAAGGAATTGGAATCAATTCGGTGATTGACTTTAAGGACCAACCATCCTACCATTCGCCTGGAGTGCTATCGGGAAATGATGGAAAACCAAAATCTTGATGCTGGACGGGGATTCAAACCCGCGTCCTACCGAAAGCCAGGCCCATCGTTACCGTTCAGTGCTCGCTAAGAATCGAAACCCAAGCAAATATATAAATACTGATAAATAAGTAGTGAAACAAACAATGGTATCAGAAGCAAGCAGTATATGAAAGCTACGCTAGCACAAGCAAAAAAAGCTTGTCCCAGAAACAGGATTTTTTAATACTAAACATAAAGTTATATGGTGGAAAATTATTTCTGATAGTATTTTACGAAGTGCAGATGTGAATAAAAGTGAAACAGGCACCATAAACAGCAAGGATAGCAAGAATATTGAAGCATTTTATATATATCTTAGAAGTATTCCGAAGTGGGTGGATGAGTTATAAAGTGAAGAGATTCCACATTAACGCGAAGAGAGATTTAAGGCGAGATTTTACAAAATGAGGAATCGCTGAAACATCCTGAAGTATTCGATACCGGTTAATTTAATAACAGAGGGAAGAGCGCGAGGTAAAATTTAAGATCCCACACAATGAGTGAAGAAAACGATTTAAGGGGATGTGGGTTGCAATAGTTAGGCAGCAAAGCGAAAACAATACAACTAAGAGAACTGCTACAAATCAGTCAAAGGGCCTGCAATTTAAGAAACAACCAACACTGAACATATTGTTTTGTTTTCTGCTCAAGTAGCTACACAATTTAAAAAAATTGCATGTAAAAAGTATTTGAGGTCTCTGAGAAGGACGTAACATTATTCTGTTACTACAAACATCTTTTTATCATCAGTTCTCCACTTCTTCAGATTTATACTTATCTGTTCTTTTCCTCATATCTCACCATTGCACTACATGTTATAAACTCTTTGCTAAAAATATTGTAATGTTTATACTCCACTGTAGTTCTCCCCTTGATTTATACCTCCTACAAATTACCCAGTCCAGTATATCTTGAAAAATGATATTCTATCCAATATTTTTCTTGTAACAATTTTCTACAAGCTTATTTCTTCATTATTTACCTGTACACCGCGTTCACTATGTGTCCACTCAATTTTAACCCGTTTTCTTTTTTATCGCTTCGTTTAAAATCCTTCCATTTTTTTCTTCTCCACCTGTCCAATGTACATACTTAATTTCCACGAAGTGCATTACTCAGTAAGTAAAGTTTTAGAGAAAGTTCTGAATACTGTATCAAAAAGTTTCAATTCTTGAATAATGCACTATTGGCAAACTATAATCTTATTCCTATATCATCCCTGTCTCCGCCTCTATAATTTTAGTTCCTATTTACTTTTCTTATGTCCCGATCACACTTGGTTTGTAGCTTAGTTAGTTAAGGCACGTTAATGGGGAGTGGTCTCTTGTAATAAGTATGAGAATAATCTCATTACAAACAGACACCTGGTACGAGCAAGTACAGGAACAATTTCAAAATAAATACCTAAAATTATCCCGTAACGTTACAAAAACTGAGGGCAGTTTTAAAATCCATTGTGACAGGGGGCCAGGCAGCACAAATGTCTATATTGAACCAAATAATATAATGGATCAAGTGCCACCATTCCCCGATCCAAATGTAGATACAATATAGAGTCCACTATGCTGGTTTTCAAGCAGAGGACAAATATTTAAAGCAGTATTCAAAACATTGACCCTACACCTAAATAAAGGAGAAATAGGAATGATAAGCGTACGTGAAAGACTCTACTCCTTATTTATCAAAAGAACCATTAAAGACTGCCATAAATGACGCACAGGTCGCAACAAATGACTGATCAACAAAATCTAACCAACTACTGAAGAAGTACTATTTAACATAGCTTCAATAAAGTTCACTCTGCCACACACCAGAAAATTCCACCTCAAAATTACTTACGCAAAAATCAAATGGTAGGCCTACACTTTACAAGACAATCAAAGAGATCTAAAAAATATCCAACACAATAAATAATAGGAACAAAATTGAAAGTAAAAATACACATTATACTTGGAGCAATATCTGAAAAAATATAACCAGTAAAAACCTAAAATCTAAAATACAGTCCCTGTGGTATGATGTGGTAAATGAAAACACCCCAACCAACAGAAGACTATATTAAATACACACCGAGCGTGGTGGGTGAGCTCTGGCCTTGCATTCGGGAGGACGCCGGTTCGAATCCCCGTCCGGGCATCCAGATTTGGGTTTTTCATAGTTTCCCCAAATCACTCCAGGCGAATGCCGGGATGCTTCCTTCAAAAGTCCATGGCCGAATTCCTTCCAGTTCCTTGTCCCCCGTCCCATCCCGCCTCTAATGACCTCGACGTCGACGAGGCTTAAAGCCATAAGTAAAAAAAAAAAATCCCACAAACGATAGGTGCACAAAATGTGACGGTACATGTACGCTAATGCACAAAATAACGTATGAACGAAACCAAAGAATATAGACACGGGAAACCTCTGGCATTACGGCTCGTCGACGTCGAGGTCACTAGAGCCGGAAGACGGACAAGGAACGAGAAGGAATTCGGCCATGGCCTTTAAAGGAACCGTCCCGGCATTCGGCGGTAGTGATTTCGGGAAACCATGGAAAACCGAATACTGGATGGTTGGACGGCGATTTCCGAATGCCAAACCCGAGCCACGCCTCTACGATGCTCTACTCTGGACATGCGCCATATGAACAATAACTTTCCTCGACCGAACCTTTCCTTTAACTGTGTGTACCCATAAAGTATTAAAAACATACAGAGATACCCCGAAAAGAAATAGAACTGGTATGATGGCTGTTAGCCTGTACCCTACAAACTGAAAATATTACCTATGACGAATATATAGCTCATATGAATATTCTATATTTCGAAATATACCAAACTAAACAATTAAATTTAAAAAAAAACCTTCACACGGATGCTCGATATAATAATGACGGAAACCTTTCAATGGCCAAACTCTAACGAGACATAAAACGCTTCTGTACAACCAATCAAGAACAAAGAAAGACTAACTATATTAAAGAATCAAGAGAAACCAAACTGGGGCAAAATAACCAACTGGAAGACAAACAGTACCATCGGATCTGTCTTAGAACAGCAGTAGGAACCTGTTAGCCACAAATAGAACCCTTAAGCTTTTAAGTTAACGTAATAAATCCAACTTAAATAAACATAAAGGGCAATGAAAAAGTCCAAAAGGTGGAAAATACCCCTTTAAAATGTACAAGTTCAAAAAGAGAAAAGGTACCGCACGAAGAGTTTACATTCCTTAAAATCATCTTCTAATGAAAATTCATAGAGTCAGGTAAAGAGCCAACAATTTGGGGAACGAAATAAAGGGCTGAGTGGGGGGGAAGGCGACATCATAAAAAAAAACTGACCGCCACTAGCTCATGTGAAATACAGCAGAACGCTCCATGGTTCGGATTCGAAGTAAAACTGTAGGTCTTCTATAAGGTTTGGCAGTGACAACAGGGCGTATATCGATACGGTAAGAAAACCTGTCACCAGGTCACTAAGACCATACGAAACTGTTATCAGTATTGTCTCTTCTAATTCCATACTTCGTCTATTATTGTTTTTTCATTTCTACTGCACTTCATGAGGTTTATTTTAATTTTCTGTAAGTTTAATCCATTTAATAAAATAACTTATAGCGTGATAGTAAGACTAAATACCCTTTTTGATGACACCGTTTGTCGTAAGTCATTTTAATCAACATTTAGCAACAAAAACAGAATTCTCAATTCTCTAATTACTCGATAATCAAACTTAAATTTCTTAGATAATGCATACAAATTTTTGAGAATAATTTTACTAGTGTAACAATCATAGATTGTGATTTGTGACGTGGCTTGGTCATTTATACTTTAAAAAGGCATTATGTTAAGGCAATGGCCTCTACATTAACGAACCAATTTAATTTTCGGATGTGCTAGATTTAAAATAATTATACCTCTCACTCTGAAATTTTTGATTAATTAATGCATTTCAGCATACTGCAGAAAATTGAATCGGAACCTTTACATTTTATTTCTGATAGAATTAATTCTTAAAAATTAGTGCCGAATATTTTCAATTATTCTGTAGCAAATACATTTTCAAACGCCTCTTACCAAAAGATTAGGTTTTCAATTTTAATGGTTTGTAATTCATTTGCATTAAGCAGAAAATGTATGCCTTTTTCTGCCATAAACCTGGCCCTACGCTTTTAATTTATTTCGTTAATAGGCTTAGCAAATATTTACATGCTATATGATCAGAAACTCCAAATTTTAGTATCTTAAAGCGAATATATTGGAAATTATCACCTAGTATAACTCCCAAAAATATTTGAGGAATCAAAGTGTTCAGTGGTTCGTTATAACGTCCATCTAGCACCTTCATTCGGCGGTTGAACAAAGCGTGACGAAAACCTACGGCAAATATTTCTGAATGTTATTCGATGTATGTGTTTAGGTGACTGCAATGTGTTCTGCGCTGACATTAGTGCTCCGATTAAACTACGAAAAACACGTCAATTCTGAGTTATAAATCGCCATAGCCGCTCTCTGTCCATTACATCAGTAAACTGCAATTTCAGACGGCTTACTGGAATCAAAAGTAAAAATGCGTACCTCACAGGTCTCCCAGGCATGGAAAGTTTCCATGGAAGAAAGCAAAATTTGAATGGGGTCGGTTCTCGTAATATTTCTGGTATGGTTCGAATTATAAGTATAGACATATTACTGTGATGTGTGTACGTGTGGTCTTCGAGGTTTTGCATGAAGAATTAAAGACAGAAGAGGGTAAAACACGATGCTGGCTTATTCAGACATACTCTTTCAAAGACACCAACCAGGTTTAACGAACGAATTGCCACCAGTAATGTCGAAGTCCCTCATCTATAAGCACCGCGGAGAAATTTCACGACTCTGTTAAATAATGCGATGATCAGAATTGGCGCAACATTACCACCTCCGGGCATAGCGGTCTATGACACAAGACATGTAATATTGGAACCAGTAAGTGCTAAATTCCTTACTTTCTCCCAATATGGATTATTTAAAAACCGTGTGCTGCGAGAATTGGTTTCCGGTTATTCTTTTTTTGTATATTCGGGCTTTACGCCTCGTCAACGTCGAGGTCATTAGAGGCAGGAAGCAAAGGGAGGTTAGAAACTGGAAGGAATTCGGTCATGGCCTATCGAAGGAAACATCCCGGCATTCGTCTTGAGTGATTTGGGGAAACCATGGAATAACCCAAATCTGAACGGCCGAACGGAGATTCGAACCCGCGTCCTACCGAATGCGAGGCCAGAACGTTACCGCTCACCCTCCACACTCAGTCAGCTGTTCTTAAAACATACTAATGATATTAGCATTTTCCCGCTGCTTCTCTCGTGCGGACTTGGTCTCCGTAGAAATATTACAGTATTGCCTTTCATTTTCCTTCTGGTAGCAAAGCATAATTCAATTTCGTTACACTTATTAAGGTGTTAGCTCTGATGTAGCGATGTCGTTAATGTTTTACATGTATTATAATGTACTAAATTTCAGAAAACTGAAGGAATATATAACAAAAGTAACAAAGCGAAATAACAGAATCCAAAGGGTGTAGAGTGTATCTGTATTGTAGCGTGATCTTTGAGGGGGTATCTCGTGTAGCAGTGTTCATCTGAGATGCAGCGTGATCTGTGGCGGTTATCTGTTCTCGGTGCGGACCAATTATTATTTCTTGCTCCGTTCTCCGGTCACGAACTTTCGAACTATGAGAACCCAATTCAAATTGGTTCTGTAGTTTTTGCGAGATGCCTTGTCCAACGGTCGGACAGACTCAGCCCGCATACAGGTAACACTGTGATGAAAACATGTTTCTTGCTTTTCTTACTCTTTTTCTCCTCAACTGTTTCATTGATGGTTAACTTTTCTGAGGAAATTTTTAAACTGCTATGGTTTCTCCTGAACTACCACAGTGACCTGTTTATTGTTTCGTGTAGAATACTGTAGTTTGTATATGTTCGGTGTAGTGTGTTGTTTGTGTTGTGAATGAATGAATGAGGGAAAAAATGAGAGGGTGAAACTGGTTGCCGGCCCGTTCAGGCCTGCTCTTCCGAAAGACAACCAGGGTGCCGGCAGGCTTAATGGCCCCATCCGACGGACGAATCACCATCAAGAGCGTTGTATGCTCTCACTCGATACGAACAGCGGAGAAGTTTGGAATTGAACCCACGACTTTTTGTGATTATAAATTGTGCACCAACACCTCTCCTACCTTATGGGTCAAGTCCTGATGATGAAAATTTCTCCCGCCACCAGAGCTGGAACCAGCTGCAGATTATTGTTTGATCTGAAACATACTCAACAAGAAATTTTCTGCATTATATCAAAATACGTTTAGAGTAACTAATCCATTTTAAAAAAAAATCTATATTTTCATTTTAAGTTTTGCTCTCAGAATAATTTTGTATCGTAAGTCCATCACTTAGTTTTGAGTACAGTGACATTTTTTGATTAGCTGGTTAGCTCATATGAGAGCTATACATATTTAAAAACGCGATGTACGTACATACGATATCTTATAATCAAAACTTTTATTCGGCACCAACCGACTGACTAGTAGACTATCCTACACTTCCGGATCGGAAAGCGAGGGGGAGAGAATACACCAACCACCAAATCATTTACAACCTAAATATTGCACAAAGAGTTCTGTTTTTCGTGCAGTTAACGGCTGCATTGGATGGAAGGGCACCTTCCTCCATCCAAATCCAGAGCAAAGTTGTATATGTAGTTGCAGATAAACTGATGATTGATTTTAAATTTGTTACTACCATTCAGTGAAGAGTAACAGTGTAATAAATAAAGCAAAGTATGTGATATTAATGGCTACTTGATGTAACAAGAACTATTCGTTAAAACAAGGTTGTGGTGTATTTTTTCCAAATACATTGCCGCTCAAAAATTATGCAGAGCTACATTCGTAGAACACAATTAATACTTCTGTGAAGTAATAACGGTTTGAAGGATATCAACCAGCTTATTCAGTCGAAATAACAACATTAAGTAAATATCATTCAAAACTGAAGGGATAAAAAAATATGACTTAATCATGAATTAATGCTTTAAGACATTAGACGTCATCTTACATCGCAGTTGTCTATTATAGTAATCTATTTTCTATTTCCAGATCTAAACTACAAAGAATATTATAACATAAAGAGAAACTATTTAATAATTCATCTAAGAAAATAACCCCTCACATTATTCGAGCGAATATATTTGCTATTTCATCATTGTGATGGCATCATATCAATGATTTTTACGTACGTTTCTGAGAAATAATTTTTTTTCTATTAATGATACTCAGCAGTCTTAAAACATTTTAATTCAGAAAAATATTACCAGTGGAAAGAGGATAAAATCAATTAAGTCAGACTTACTTTCTCCTTTTAGCAAAACGTGGCTGTTTCTAAAAAACTAGACTGTCTTTATTTTTTTCATTTCTTCGAAAAACACCAAAGAATATTTTGTAGAATGTAAAAACTGTTTCACTCCCTCTTCAAGTTACACAAAAATAAAAAACCAATGAAACCGTAAAATTCTATATTCTTCCGGTGTGATACTAAGGACATACTGCAACTAATGTAAAACATAATTTTGACTACCATATACTTGTAAATTGAATTACAAAAAAAACGCACTTTATGTTATTTTCTTCTCAATAATTAATTAACTAAATTTACTAATTAACTGTATGATATGCAAATTTTACTACGTAAAACAAACGAGTAAAGTTGATGTATTAATCAGAGTACACAACTTATCACAAATAAAATAATATATAAGGAATTTCGTTTCCAATAGATAACACAGATATTTAGCACACAAAAAATGTTTTTATCGCACTACCACAGTTGACCCACCCAATATTATTGTTGGTAACTTTTGGACTTCATGAAGGTAATTCATTAACCTTAATTCCTTTTTGCCCAAGATGAGTGATAAAATTACCCGTTGAATTTTATCCCAAAACCCCAATGAACCAATTCCAGGAATCCACTAAAAACAGCAATAACTAGTGGTTGGAAAGGAATGTGATTGTTGTACTTTTACAGTAGTATAGAATAGAGAGAAAGAACGAATTAGAAAGGGTAATACAAACCGTTAAAAAAAAACCACAACATTAAGCACAAAAACGAGAAAATGATTGGATCGTAATGCATATGTAAATAAAATAAATTCAAGAAAGCAATTAAAAAAACAATAAATCGTTGGACTGTACCGCATATGTAAACAAAAGGAATGCGAGTGTGTAAGCTGCTTGAAACTATGTTTTTTTAAAATAAATATTAATTTTGTCACTTTGAATCAGAAAATGTTTTCTACTTCCTAGTAATAATAAAAATATAAATGGCTTCAGAAAAAGCTTTCATATGAACCAGATTTTTTACGATCTTCGTCCTTTCAGCTCATTATGGCCCTAAGATTATTTCATTGGGTGTTTAAAAATCAACTGCTTGTATATCACCAAGACATTAAAGGCATGGAAATGACACCTTCCCATCAAGTATTAAGGTATACTCCTGGCACTGGTTTGAATTGTAATTGGAAAGCCCTGGTACAACAATAGTTCCAGTAGATTCAATGACCCAACGGCTCAGTGAATTCGTCTAAACTATTCCAGTAATCCACTTAAAAGAAATTACAATTTTACCTAGAATCCTAACTTCTAAAGCATTCTAACATACTTTACATACACAAGAGCTGAATTACTCGTTAAAAGTCTTCAAAAATGTTGGCTGAAACCTAGAATCAAACCAGAGACATTTACATTCAGACGCTCAACCACGGAGACACCAGCAGGAAGAAAAAAAATGGATCACTATATAAACGTGAAATATTCTGAACATAGTTATTATGTCAACGCTATATTCTGGTAGTCAAAACGAAGCTAAACCCCTACACCAGCCATAGTTTCCTATGACACCAGCGATTTGAAGCTAATATCTGTCTCTAACCACTTTGGAGTGACACAAAGTAAACACTGCCACCAGAATACTTCAAATAATAAAGAGGTCAAGGCAAATGTCACTGGCACAATCTGCTTTCGTGGTGACTAGTCGGATAGTCTCAATTAACTGTTGCGTTCATCTTGTATTTCTGGATCCATGAAAGTAGTGATGTTATGATAGAGGTGGGTGACTGTGTGGCCGAAATGCAAATTTTAAAAATAAAACTAGTAGGCCCTATTGATTAATGGCTTAGTACACCGATTGTGAATAAAATTAATTTCACTAAAAATCTATAGCAAGTTAACTTAAAAATTTATTATACAGTTTGCGAAATTGTCTTTCAAATGTTATATATTGCTATATATGAATCAAACAAAACAAAATTTCAGTTGAAAAAAACTATTGCGGGTCAAGAAATTTTTTTTGGTTCTTAAAAAAGAAGTTTCACAACATATTTATTATCCAATTAGTGAAATTCTCCACCAACTGATACATATTATTTTTTTATCGAAAAAAATCTGCCGATGTATCAAATTTGTCAAAATCTCCTATTTAGTTATTTTGCGAAAACCATGTTATTCCAGATAGATTTCTATAATTTTCATGTAAACTTCAGCAGACTGCATATCACTGCAAATTTTTGAAGAATTTTAAATTCAACAGTTTCGAAAATATAGGGGGGTGGTATTATTTTTACGGTTTTTCGGCATAAGCACTCACAAATCGTGGAGTAAAAACGAAATTACGAACATTTTGACATTCATTGGGTTACCAGCTTTCATTTAAGATCAATGAAGATTATTCACGGAAATATATTCTCCAGCGCCCCCCCCCCCCCCCCCCATTAAATCACCGCCCACGATTTTTCAAATTTTTATGTTACAGTCTTGTTAAGGTCAGCAAGAACTAACGTAGTGTGCAGTTACAAATTTATAAGCTGTAGGGGTTCAGAAGTTATCAGGGTGTGACGGACGGACAAACGAGCGAATCCGTTCTCACTCAGTGGGTATGGAAACCTGAAAGAGACTGGAATGTAGATCTCTACCTCGGGTTCTGCTCCACTGCTAATTTGATAAATATTTACTTTTAGTTAGCTTGTTCACCACCCGCCAGTGTGGGGCCGCACACTGGATCAGGGAGGTACAACGGGACCGGGCACCACGTACCATAACCTCAGCCTCATAAACTACACATGACACAAACAAAAAATACACTTATCACACACACAGAACAAAGTTAGATGCAACATTTCACTTCCCTGTTAGTACATAGTTCAACGTGGGTATAAAATGCTCGGTGTGAACAAAGGCATGCGGCCGAAAAATAAAGCTGACCATGCCGACGATCAGTAAAGCTCATCAATTGCAGCCGATGAGAAAAGGTGGTGAAGAAGAAGAATAGAAGTTAGACAGCTGACTAAAGAAGGTAGTATTTGTTATACAATCCACTAAGTGTATTTTTATCAGTACTACGATGACGCGGTAAGTTAATATTAAGGACTAGAAACTGTTTGTAAATACGCCATGACTAATGATATTAAACAATGATCACGGCCATTTACCGATTTCTTCCAAATACGGGGAAAATGTACATGGAGACTAGGATTTGGATCCTTATCGTGTACGATTTATAAATCAGAATAAGAGTTTGATGATACCAACAGTTCCAATACCTACACTCTACGTTTCTGTTCACATTTACAAAATGTCACTTTTTTCTCGATGTATATATATGATATAGAGCGGTCTGGTAGCACAGTGGTTAAGGCGCTTTCGGTCCCGGGTTCGAGTCCCGGCAGGCGCAGGAATTTTTAAGACATGTGTTTGATGATATGAGCTACGCCAGGTCGCTCCGTGGTTCGGATTCCACGTTAAACTGTAGGTCCCAGAGGAAAGGAACTGGCCATTCTATCTCTGACACAATGGCTTAGTATGCCTCCTTCGGGAGGATCCTACCAACCTAAGGGTTGTGGACTAAGTTAGTTTAGTTATATTATATCTCCTTCCAACTATCTTGTCGTCCTTAACCCTTGGAATCGGCATTCGCGATGACGCGAGTCCGATATAGTTATTCACTTTTCGGTTTTATGTGGTTTTTCTGGGGTCACTCCAAGCGAATGCCGAGATCGTGACTTTAAAAAGGCCGTGATCGAATTCCTTCTGTTCCTAGATCACCACCCTCTCAAATAACCTCGATGTCGACAAATGGTATAAAGCCCTTATTAAAACTAAATCGTAATTGTTCAGCTATTCAGTAATTAGTACATTTATCGCTATGCTTCATGGATTGATTTCTCAATATTCTGGCTTCATCATAATGCAGACAGCATCGTCTAATAATTGATTAAGGCTTATTTCCCTCACCTATTATCATCAGTCTGACGGGGAATCTGATCTCAATATTGTATGGCAGCAAAACATCTCATGCTACTACCTATGGTTGAAGGTATGAGTAAAAGTTCAAAACCCTTTCTGATCGTTGTGGTTCCTTATTTCTTTCATATCCTCATACCAATCAGGTAATCATTTATTTATTAGTTATAGCTTTAATATAGACGAACAGTTATGTCTCAAAACAACCACAAGCATCATAACCATAAAAATAACTTTCCGGGAAAAGCTCCAGGAACTGATAAAACGTTTTAGTCTGGAAGATAACTTGCTAATTGTCCTCGTAGAACAAAACTAGACAACGAATACTAAACAACTTTAGGAGAGTATCAGTTTGTGTCGGTGTGTGCCACTACAGTGTTGCATGAGTCATCAAACATGAGTGCCTGATCCGTACTTCCTCGAGTTAGTTTCGACGAGGAAGGGGGGGAGTTATCTGTGAAGCGGCAGTTGCCCATGAGTGTTGGTTTTGTCGACTGGCATATGTATCTTCCTTCACTCCAGATAACAAATTAGCGAAATTCCACACTCGAAAATGGAATGATACCAAATTTTTAATGATTCCTTTATTTTACTATTTAAAAAAAATAAATCGAACAAAAAAACAGTGTACATGTTTGATTTTCACTAGAGTCACTTTGACCGAGCCTGGTGGATGCATGTCAACCCTCGCGCCTGGCATTATGAATGTTGGGGGTTCGGATCCCCGTCCAGCCATCCAGATTTCGGTATACTGTAATCACTGCAGGCGAGTGTCTGTATGGTTCTTACAAAAGGCCAAAAAAAAAACTGTGTAACTAAATATCGTTGAGCTCAGTAAAAATTATGATAAATACTGATTGTAGAACGAAATGACATTGTGGACAGTAGATATCGTGATGACAATTCTCTCTCTTCCTATCTTTAAACGGTACACAGTAAGACTATTCCTTTTACTCGGATCGGTCCCAGCAGAACACGAGACACCGACCCCCTGTTACACAGGCGTCCAGTGTGATACATTGAGGGTGGAATGTCATGTGGCCGACCCATGTTTTAGAACCAGTTTTGTGAGATCCGGAGAATTTAACCTATTGGTGGAATGTTCGTGTCGTTATCTGTCTGCGAAACAAGTAACATGTGTTCTGTATGATAAGTCCTTTTTTGTGAAATGTGTGATGTATGAGGCGGAGATTAGGACCCGTCCTACCATTCGCTTAAATAATTGCAAGAAACGCCTAAAACCGAAATCAAGACAGACCAGGATTCGCACCTGGTCCCGTTGTAGATCCCAGATTCAGTGAAGCGGCACCTTAACGCACGCAGCCACACTAGAGGGTTCAGTATAATTATTATTACTATTATCATTTTCGTCAGACGAGATACTAGCTGAGAGACCATGAGGTATAGGAACTAGGCCAGCAGGTTAGGAGAGATGATGACGTGCGATTCTTAATCTACAGACTGTAAGTCATGGGTTAAATTCCAGACCACCCCACAATGACGGAAGGGGCGTTAAGCCACGTGGCATATCTGTGTCTTTCGGAAGAGTAGGCTTGAATGGGACGGCACCACGTTTCCCCATGGCCCCTCTCTCATCTGTCATCCACAACACGAACAAACCGCGGGGTGAACACCCCCGCCACATTTACAACACATTCAGTAAACTTACGAACAATTCCATACTGGGCAAGGCAACGGGAAATTGCCCGGGAACTAGTGGAGGTGCAACAATCTCCATGGTGACATTTCTGATTCTTCAATCTTTCTCTTTACATTAAGGACATTTTTACGTCGAAGAGGCGTAAATTAAAACACAACAAAACAAGAATTTTTGGTGTACCATAAAAACAGTAAGAATTACTTATGGTTACAAAAATTATTTTGCTATAATAATAATTCCGTCTGGTCGTAATGGCTTGGTGACAGGGTTTCTATTGGCTCCTCATTCCGCCCCTGCTGTAGCCGCCTTAACCTAACAGGGAACCTACAGTTTAACGTGGAATCCGAACCACGAGAGAGTTCTGGCATCTTCACATTACACAGCAAACAATGCCAGAGGTGAAAGTCGGGCTAAGGGCCAATGAATATCGCCGCCGAGACAGGGATTCGAACCTGGGACTATTCGATCGCCAGACACCTTACCCACTAAGCCACCACACCGCTTTACGCCTCGTCGACGTCATTAGAGGCGGGGTGGGGCTGGGAACAAGGAACGGGAAGGTCTTTTTTAAGAAAGCATCCCGGCATTCACCTGGAGTGATTTTGGGAAACTATCTGGATGCTCGGACTGGGATTCGAGATTCGGCGCCCTCCCGAATGCACAAACTCGTGACGTAGGCAAAACTTCACGTTCGTTACCCTGTGATGATCACTGGACCGTATGTTAATTTATTAAGTCGTATTTTGAAACATGGTTTCTTTAATTTCGAAACTTGACCCAAGCGCTGGTCCCCCGTCTCCTTTGCATTGTTCGGTTAAGGTCATAGCGGCGGAGCTTCGTCTAACTGTGGATACCCTTGAAGCCGCATTCCCACGGCGCGTGGTGTGGAAGGACGCACCTTATCCTCATTTCCCGTAGCAGATTCATACACTTGTAAATGTCTCAGTTTATCAGAATTACCAATAATAGTAGCTGATTATCATCCTTGTCGAATTACATATCCTATTATTAACACGCTTTGGTAATACAATCAAAGATATTTAAACTATCTTATTCCACAACTCGAAGATTGGCTGGATCCCCCCGGAGGTTATTAAAACGCTTTAGTAATCAAAGATAGTTAAAGTAACTTAGTCCGCATTCCGAAGGTTGGTTGGATCTTCCCGAAGGAGTCTACTAAGCCATTGTGTCGGAGGTGGGACAGCCAGTTCTTTTCTTCTGGGACCTACAGTTTAACGTGGAATTCGAACCTAGCTCATATGATCAATCACGACTCTTAACAATTCCTTGTCTCCCCCACGCCCCCGGGATTCGAACCGGGGACCGGATCCATAACTTTTGGGAACAAGCGCCTTAACCACTGAGCTACCCCACTGCCACAAAGATAGTTAGAGGTGGTCAAATTTAATACACCCATACACCCTATACACCCATTTCTCCCGTTTCCTGTACCCGCCTAACTTTACCCTTTACAAATTTCTACTTTAAATTCTTTCAGTGTTTTCGGTAAATTAATCATCATTTCTTTTCAATCCCCGACCCCCCATATCTAAGAAAGAAAATCTTCCCACACCCCTATGTATTAAATCGAGTGTCAGCTTCTGGTTATGGTCATCTTTTCCCTTTCATGCATTACTCTTTAATTCTAAATTAATTTTACATGTGCCTTATTCGGATCAGCACATAATGACTAGAAAATATTATGGCTTTACGCACAAAGTATTTTTTTTTTAAATAAGCGTTAACTTCATCCGTTTTTGTTTCTCCTGTTACCAATGGTAAAATTTGTGTTAAGACATAAATTAAAAATTACGGTTTGTGAAATTTACAGCTTGAAAAATATATACGAGCTGTTAAATTTAGTGCTTTACTGTAAAATAACAATCTTCATGGCCACATAAAAGGAATGATGATATAAAGAATCAAACCACGCTAATAACAATAAGTTGTTCCATCCAAAATTGGTTCTTGAAAGATCAGAGATTATACCATAATTGCACGAACAGCACATAAAAAAAACTTGTCATATCAGCGACAAAGAAAATGGGAAAGGAAATTACTAATTTAGAATATTGAATGTTTAAAATATGACGGAGTATTAGTACAAAAATAAGCACACTCTGAAACAGGAATGAGGGTAAGGAACGGGAAGGTATTCGGCTAGGGCTTTTTGAAGGAACCATCCTACCATACGCTGGAGTGATTGGGGAAAACCATAGAAAAGCCAAATCTGGATGGCCGGACGGGGATTCGAACCTGTGCCCTCCCGATGAGAGGCCAGAACGTTACCACTCACCTACCACGCCCGATGGCAGTAACTTCCTATAAAGGTGGCAACCATTGTGGGTAAGGAAACAGTTTCCTTTAGAAACCGATGGCAATACACTATGGTTACAAGATTGTTTATATGCGCTACATACACGGAAATCGGTTAAAATGTTACTTAAATACTTTCATCTGCTTGTTGGTTACCTTCGTGTCAACATGCTGTTTTTCCCTGCCTAAATTCATTTCAGAATCAGTAATAATAACGGCATTAATTCTATCAATTTGACTCATTCCTTTAGGCTCCAGTAAGTGGTACCTTTTTGTTTGACTTCGTCGGCTGCATCCGCCGGTATCTGTTACGCAATTTCCACTTCAAAATTTTCATTTCCATCTCGCAATTTTATGCTAGCCGGGGCCACAGTATACACACTATCATGCTTCTGCGATATTTTACGCACACAGCACTATTATCTAGCTCAGTGATGTCATCCGGCCCCCGGGCCCTATCAATAAGGCCCACGATCGCAGTGTGACACAAAGAAGAAGAATGTTTTTAGAGCTTTTAGACTTCACTCGATTCCTCTACGGCAGATTTAAAATGCGCACACTACATTTATAAGTAATTTCAAGGGCAGCGCGTGCCTAGACAAGCGAGAGAGATAGACAGTAACGCCATCTCTTAGCAACAAGCGGAATCTTCCACGCGCTTCGAGTCTAGACTAGAACATTCCTTATCGATATAAAAGGAGTGCGTCGGCGCGACGTGAGTCAGTTGAGTCGATTGTGAAGGTATTGTGCATTTGTTTGTGTCGTGCGCGTACGATATCCATAATTGTTGTGTCGAGTTCCATAATTGTTACGATTTTGGCATAATGTCACAAAAACGTAAAGTTGATAGTGAGTGCAGAGTTTTTCAGTCTAAATGGGAAATTGCATATTTTTTCATAGAATGGAAAGGTAAACCACTGTGTTTGATTTGCAATCAAACAGTTGCTGTTTGTAAGGAGTTTAACTTGAAGAGACACTATGATACGAATCATAAATCAAAATTCGATTGTTACACTGAAAAAATAGGAATGGACACATTGTCATCTTTCAAATCTAAACTTCAAGGTCAACAATCGATGTTTACTAAAGCCAATACTGAGAGCGAAGATGTCCTGAAATCAAGTTTTATTATTGCATTAGAAATCGCGAAGAGATCAAAACCTTTCACTGATGGTGATTTTATTAAAGACTGTATGTTGAAAGTTGCCGATGTTTCATTTCCTTCTGAAAAGTCAATAATTCAAAATATTTCGCTGTCAAGAAACTTTGTTGCTTGAAGAATAAATGATTTATCTCAAAATTTGGTTCTTCAATTGAAGGAGAAAATTAAGGAATTTACAAACTTTTCACTGGCTCTTGACGAGAGCACTGATATTGTTGATACAGCTCAACTTGCTGTTTTTATACGAGGTATTAACAGTAACTTTGAAATAACTGAAGAACTATTAAAGTGCGTTCCATTGACAGGTACGAAAACTGCAAATGATATTTATTCTGCAATTGAGCATTTGATAGCAGAATATGAACTCGACTGGAATATACTTAGTATCACAACTACGGATGGCGCTCCTGCCATGGCTGGCAAACATTCGGTCGTTGTAACTAAATCAAAACAGGAAACATCAGGGAATTTTGTGGGATTTCACTGTATAATTCATCAGGAATCATTGGCATCCAAACATTTAAAAATGGACCATGTCGTGCAACCTATAATTAAAATAGTAAATTTTATAAGGAGCAGAGGACTAAATCACCGACAGTTCAGGCAGTTTTTACAAGATATGGACGAAAAGTTTTCTGATGTCCCTTATTTCACCGAAGTTCGTTGGCTCAGTCGAGGAGTAGTTTTAGAAAGATTTTTTTGCATTACGTGACCCTATTCAAGCTATCATGTTAGAAAAAGGCAACCAAATTGATTATGACAATGACTGGTGGGTTGATTGTGCCTTTTTGGTAGATATGAATAAAAACTTGACTAATCTGAATGTAAAGTTACAGGGTAAAAATCTGATTGTCACTCAAGTGTATTCATGTATTCAAGCATTTGAAACAAAGTTGAGGCTGTGGGAAAATCAGGTAAAAAATCAAACTTTGGATCATTTCCCTCATTTAAAATCATTTGGCACAGTGAACCAAAAAAAATTGAATCAATATTCTCAACTTCTGCAAAATCTGATCACGGAATTCAACAATCGTTTTGAAGACTTCCACAAAATGAATGAAATGGAATTCCCAATTTTCAACAATCCATTCAATTTTTAAGCTTCACAGGCACCAGTTCATTTGCAAATGGAGTTGATAGATCTTCAATCGGACAGTATTTTGAAAGAAAAATTTAAAGAGGTTAACGCTCTTATATTTTATACACAATATTTCAAGAGTTTGGATAACTACCCGGAATTAAAAAAGCATGCAGCACGAATTCTGAGCATGTTTGGTAGCACCTATTTATGTGAGCAGATGTTTTCCATCATGAAAATAAATAAGAACAAACATCGCACAAGACTTACGAATGAACATCTCCAATCAATTCTTAAAATAATTACAACAAATATGATACCTGACATCAATGAGCTTGACAAAAACAAGAGAAATCAGGTATCTGGATCCTCGAGCTCAAAATAATTACCCTCTTTTATAACTTTGATATGATTTTTAACAAACGTATATTATATACTATACAATTAAATAAATAAAATGTTATAATAATTCAGTACATTTTTTTATTTGAATCTGGCCCGCCTACACATTCTAAATTTAATATACGGCCCTCTTCAAAATTGAGTTTGATACCTATGATCTAGATAAATGAGACATCTGGTTTATTTCAGTAGGACAAACCATCTAGCCACGACGACGTTCTGAAGCAGACAGCACGGTAAGCTATGATCCTGCTTGTTGGGTTCCGGAGGAACTAATGACAGTCCCTCCCGCCATACAGTTATATGCTTTCATTAAATTTGTATAACCATGTATGCTCAACTTTTTTTTGTATTTGATACCTGACACATTCTCGTTACCATCGACTTCGCGTATATGCCACGAGTACGGAACCCAACTTAAAAGACATATTCACGCCAACATTATTGGTGGGTCGTGCATGGCTTCGTCGGTTAGTGCTTATGGGAAGACATTTTTAGGAGACGAATGAAACTAATTTAGGGTCTCCGCTCAGCAAGTTACTTAAAATCAATCTTTGAAATGAAGGTCTACAAGAATTTCGAAGTCTGTAGGGTGACATTTGTAATTAATGTTATATACAATATACGCACATTTTACCCAGAGTTGTAGACGTGGAACCCGTTCAATACCAACTGAGTTCGGATTTTATAAATTTCGGAAATGACAAATTTTGCTCGATGTTCACGATGAAGTTACCCGACATTAGAACGAAATCTCAGCGGGGGCTTCATACGTACAAATGAAAATCAGAAAAATGTAAACGCGTATGCCACTGTTGGCCGGGAGATCTCGAAGGCTTTTTCGGCCGCCACGTGACAAGAGGTTAGATTAGCCGCGCATGCGGCTAACCGGTAAATCCTACCCGGTAAAGGGACCTACACCTTTACGTCGAATCCAAACCACGGAGCGTCCTAGCGTACCTCACAAAGCATTTACCAAAGGTGAAGATCAGTTTTAAGGCCCGTAAAAAATCCAGCCGAGATTGAGACTCGAACCGGTAACCTTCGGTTCCGCAGTCGCTTGCCTTCGGTATTAGCAACAAGCGTTCCATTGGTTCTTGTAGCTAGTTTGAATGCATGTAAACTTCTCTCTATTAGTATTTCTTGGTCACATAATGATGAAGTAACCAGCCAAACTAGTGTCCACGAGCGTTCGTATCCATGCCGATAAGACAATGGGAATTGGTTAACTCAGCGTCTCCACTCAGAAACACACAACGACGTTAAGGTATATTTAAATGCGGGCCACTTAAAGGAAAATTCGGATTAAAATTAATACTGGATGTTTTAAAAAGACGACCCCCACTTTGAAAAACTGTATCTCAGCAACCAAACTTACAGCACCATCCTGTGGCTATTATTTTGCTATAGACGTGTAGTTCACAACACTTAGTTTACCGTTCAAAAACTTAACGTTTAAACTTTGATCGTGAATTGCCAAGTTTAGTAAAATCTTCAGACAAGAAATACAACAAACACAAGGAAACCCACTGTGGTACTCTGTTAGTAAAGGAAGACTGAAAGCCACTTGAAATTTATTAAGATAATTGAACTGGGAAATGTATTTTAACTAACCTGGAAAGCAAGACAGACCAAAGACAAGTGCACCTACCTGGTTACAGAAATTTTTCTCGGCTGTTCTACCCGGTTAGTAATATTTAGGGTTCGGATCTAGGATAAGTCATATTTTTTTCCTGACTTCTTTTTGAGCTGAAATGCTGAATTAAACACTGATTCAACGTTTCTGATTGTATTTAAATGTATTTTATATAGCATATAAATGCATATTCAAACCATTCTCCTAGTTTTGGTCATTTTTAGATAATGTTTATGGTCATATGCTCATATTTTGGATAAAAATCTGGTAGTTTTTTTTTTAATAGTACCGGATATTCACTAGACATAGATGAGAAAAAATTAGCATAATTATTCACAGAAATATTCTACAGGTGGGGGAAAACATAAAACTAATTTTCACTGTGGTCAGAATTCACCAGTCAAGAATTACAATTATACATTATTGTCACTCTCTAAACGTAATGTTTCGCCAGCCTTTTAATCTCGACAATGCAGCAGAAGCATGCATGTGTCGAGCCGCGTCAATCAATATCTCAATGAGATATCTTCAGTCATCGTTAAATCTGCAGTGGATCGGTGAGTACACCTACCGCCTAGTGACGTTCCGATACAAGTAAATACGAGTAAGTATTCGATACTTTGTTTCGATACCGAGTACTTTTCGTATTCGAATTAATTCATTCGATACTTACTCGGTATCGGAAGAAAAGTACTTGTATCGAATCGAAAGTATCGAAACGCACCCGGTGTTAAATTCTAAATGCATCATCCCTGCTGCGCCACTCAGTCGCGCCTGCGAAATTAATTTTCCGCTGACGTCAAGTTGGTAGCATTGAAAATCAAACAAAATCAGTCTTAGAGTAGGTAATCTAATCTCAAAGAGTTTGTTTTAGGTCCCTATTTCATTGTAATTAAGTTGTACTTGGCGCGCATTTCGTTATGCCTGGCCAATGGTCGCTCTCGCGCAGCCCCACACGAAAACTAAAAGATGTGGTTCATAACTTCATAAGCAACTAAGTAGCCCTTGAATCGTAAGAAGCGTTTCTCAGGAATATCACTTCTGGAAACATCTCAAACAAAAATAAAATGCACCGTAGTGACAAAGTATCTCTCTACTTGTCAAACACTGTAATATGTCTAAAAAAGCAATGCATTTACAGAGTGGGAAGAAATTAAACTTATATTTCCTCGTCTGTATAAATACGCACAACAGTATCTTATTGTAGTAGCAACGTCAGTATTGAGTGAATGTTTGCTTTCTAATGCGGGTGAAGCAATGACAAGCAAAAGAAACAAGCTGTCCTCAAAAGATTTGGAACAATTTCATTTTTGGGAAACCTTCCAACAGTGGACTTTTTTTTTTTTTTTTTTTTTGCTTATGCTTCGTCGGCGGCTAAGGTCATTAGAGGGACTTATTGTTTAAATGTGTTAAAACTATAAAAATAAATATTTAAAGATAAGACAAAACCATCAAAGTATGCTTACAATGTGAGCTTTGTTATAATTTTAATAAATAAATTAAAATGTTTACTGAGTGTTATTTGATTTTTTTACACAAGGCAGACAAAATAAATAATTTAGCAACATGTCACATATATTTTTATATTTCGACATTAATTTAAAAAAAGTATCGATATGAGTAAGTATCGATACTTTTACAGTACTCATATGAGTAAGTATCGTGAGACAATCTGAGTACTACTCATTGGAGTAGGTATCGATACTTTGATGGTATCGGAACATCACTACTGCCGCCATGCCGAAAATAAAATTTCCAAAGTGCGACGTTACGTATGGGAATTTAGAGAGGAGTATTTTAGTACAGATGAAAGAGTTCTATTCCGTAAATTATCTTGAATTAAACTACTTCAACAAAACGATTTAAAATTTAATTTCCCAATGGTGCAGCGAGGGTACGGAAGCAAATTATGCTGTCTACATGAAAGCGATACTACTAAATGAAATAAATAATGTATAATTGAGCATGATTTGAAGTACAGTAAATTTAAATGTTTGGTCATATTTTGTCATTTTTAGTTCATATTTACCCATTTTTAAGGTCATATTTGCCTGCATATTTTTCTATTTTTTTTGGTCATAAAGATCCGAACCCTAGTAATCTTCTATCTACATTTTCTACTGACCATTGCTGACACAAGCTTTGCGTCCAAAGTGTGCGATAACTGTCCCACAAGACTGATTACTAACTCTACAAGAAGGTTCACTCCAACTTTTCTCCCTAGAAACGATGATGTTAGCCGATCATGAAACGACATCAGTTTCTAGTAGCGAAGAATTAACATTAAGTTCCATTCCCACTTGCTAAAATCTAACGATCTACTGCTTTCCATAGCGGCCTTCGTGGAGTAAGTCAGTGTCTGGACACAATTCGGCGTCTTACTACCAAGCTTGTCGAGGGTCAGGCAAAAGTTCATTTTTTTTAATTTATGGCTTTACGCCTCGACGTCGAGATCATTAGAGGCAGGATGGGACAGGAGACAAGGAACAGGAAGGAAATAGGCCATGGCCTTTTGAAGGAAGCATCCCGCCATTCCCCGAAGGGATTTTGGGAAACCATGGAAAACCCAAATCTGGATGCTAGGACGGGGATTCGAACCGCTGTCCTCCCGAATGCAAGGCCAAAGCATTAACCACTCACCCACCACGCTCGGTCCGAAGCTCACCTCAACGGTACACGCTTCCAATTAAAATAATGAATTACCCCACCAGGAACCCTTTAGGTCATGAAATATAGAACAAATGACAGCAATAACAGCAGAATAAATATAAAACTACGTTCAGGTGTTTTAGGAGAAGTGAATTCTGCTGCTTAGGAAGTAAATTTACAAATGATGGCCAAAGCAGGAATGGCGTTAAAAGAAGAACAGTATTAGCGAAAAGAGCCTTCTTGAAAAAGAGAAATTATTTAGTTTTAAAAACTTAACTAGTAATCAAAAAGAACTTTTTAAAACTGTATGTATGGATCACAGCACATCGTGGTAGCGAAACTTGGACTTATGAATACCAGAAAGAAGGGAATTTGAAGCACTTGAAATGTGGTGCTATAGAAGAACGCGCTGAAAATTAAGTGGACTGATAAAGTATGAAATGAACGTATTTTGGAAACGATCAGTGAGGAAAGAAGTTTGTGGAAGAATCTCCCAGAAATAAGAAACTGGATAGCGGGTTACATTTTAAGATATGCGGAATTGATTAATTTGTTAGTGGAGGAAACAGCTGAAGGAAAAAACTGTAGAAGAAGACAAATAATAGATGATAAAGCACATAGACTGTAGGTGATGAGCTGAGATGAGGTTAGCTCAAAATATGAACAGATGGAGAATTTCATCTAACCAGTTGAAGTTGAAAGACTGACAACAGGGAAAAAAAAAAAACCGGCGCGGTACCGTAGGAGCTAGAGTACTGGCTCCACGTGCCGAATGTCGTCGGTACATGTTGTGTCCGTCCTGTAGTGTCCTGTGTCCATACTTAGTAGCAGCAATGTACTGGAGAAACCTATATATATAAGAGTCATGATAATCACATTGAGCTGGCTGTATGGCCTAATTAGCCGAACGTCATAAAAAAAAAACACAGGAAAAAAGTTTATAACATCAGTGACGCAGGTCACGACACTACGCATTGCCAGGTTGGTGCAATAATTAAGGGTCACCACCCACCTACACGAACTGTCACTCCACAGGCTGCTTGGAGCTTTACGGCTTGTTGAAGTCGAGGTTTTTACAGCTGGTAGAGGGTGGGGTGACAAGGAACGGGAAAGAATTATGCCTTTCGAAGGAACTATTCTGACAACCAGCTGGAGTGACTTGGGGAAACCACAGAAAACCGAAATTTTGATGGCCGGACGGGGATTTGAACCCAAGTCCTCCCGAATGCCATGCCCGAGCGTTACCGCTCCCCCACCAGGTTCAGTCGTGCGGGTTGCGACATACACCGAGGCCATCCTTGCATGGATTGTTGATATCCTCCCATGTTCGACACCTCTGAGATGGTGGGTCGTTCGTGATTTTTGTTTTTTATAACCCGAAAGTTGATATTAAACGCCCGCTGCTTGGTGGAAGTCGTTCTTTAGAAAGGTGTCGTAGAAATACCAATTCTTGTGAGTTCGTCTTATCTCAAACTCTTCTAAACACTGCACGAAGGGGACTTCTATCAAACCCACAGTCAAATAAACGCCCTTGCTTACGGAATACTTTACCAAGTATCATTTTACGGGTTCATTCCATTCACATTCTTTCTCTCCCTCTGTATATTGCTATTTTATCCGGGGTATCAGACATATGTTTGAATTTCTCGCGGTTTGGGGTACAGTCATCCTAAAGTCTTCAATTTTCCTAGAGGGACATTAAAAATGTTGATTACTTTTTTCACAGACCTGACAAGTTCAGTATTTTTTCAAGCTGAATGTAGCGTCAACTGAAAACCAGATCAGCACAATCGGACCACTTGTGAATAAACTACGGTTTCTAGAAACTTGGCCGATTTCAACTTTCAAACTATGTCTCTAGAGAGTGCTGACGTCACAGACCGTCATGAAACAAACTTTCACCTCTGTTCAATCTAATGACAGTGGAGTGGCGCAGATCTGACAAATACGTAATGAAAATTTCGTGACGCTCGAGCTTTCAAACATGCGGTATCGAACGTCTAGAGGTATTCAAGTCCACACACACCACTCGTATAGTATATCTACATCTACACTCTGCAATTCACAAATATTGTGGGTGGCAGAGGGTGCTAAGCACCAATCATAATTCTGTGCATTCCAATGCAGAACAGAAGGAGGAAAGAAAGAATACATAAGAGTATCAGTACGGAATCTTATTTCTCTAATCTTTTCCTTCCTGTCATTGCAACCTAAATAGGTTGGCGGAAGAAGAATTTCATTGCACTCGTAAATTAACGATTTCCGCATATTCTCCAACAAATTCAAAAGAAAACGGTATCGTCTGTCCGCCAAACAATCCCAGCCCAACCCACGTATCAATTCTGTGACACTTTCGTAAAGACTGTAACTAGCAGTCACGAATCGAGCGGCTCTCTTGTGTACTTTCCCTAACGTGTCAATCAATCCCTTGCCATACGGATCCCAAACTCCACACCAGTAATCCAAATGCGGACGCACTAGTATTTTGTACGCTGTTTCCTTTGTATGAGCATTCCAACTTCTCAAAATACCACCTATGAATAATAGTTTAGAAATAGCTTTGCCTACGACGGAAGTTATGTGCAAGTCCATTTTCATGGTGCTTTATACTGTTACGCCTAGATACTTCAGGGAATCCACCGTGTCAACAACTGAATTGTTAACTTTGTACTCGTGAGCAAACAAGGACTTTTTATTACTTATTTGGATTGCCTTCCACTTTTAGCAGTTAAGTGTAAGTTGCCATTTATATGAGTCGTTTGAACTTCCATACACCTAAAAATTCCAGGACTATCTGTGCAAATTATTAAGAAACCGCTGTAAAAAGTTGATAAACAGCCTGCCATAAAGCTTGAATAACACATGGCATCCAAGGAGGTGTTGAAACGTCCTATATATGTAACGCCCCGTCAGCGAATAGCTGGCAATTGACACTTCCATGTAAGATTCGTGAACAAAAGCGGTTAAACATTCTGAATAGGGGCGTCACCGTCAGACAGGAAGGGCCCCGTTAGTCGTATCGTCCATTATACGCGTCCGAGCAAAGTGACAAACAGCTGATGAAGGTAGTGGATGGAAGAGGAAGGTGACTGAGTATTACAACAGCACAGTAGACCTAGAAGCATCTAATCATCTCTGTTCCTCTCCAGATCCATCCTCACTGAGTAATAAATGTATTCCGTTTAGTCAAAGATATTTTTTTATCAGAAGCTAACATTTCTGGAAGTAGTTTCCAACACACAAATCTTGCTTTGCTATGAACTTTAAACTGCCTAAACAACTGAAACCGTGTAGTCGAGGGTTTCCTCGGCCAGAGTAAATGGTTTATATGCTGTCCTAGTATGAAAAGCCGGCAACTGAAGAGAATTGAAAGTGTAGTATGGATTGAATATGAAATCGGTGAATCTTTAATTGAAAAACATTCTTTGTATGCTTAGACTTCCACAAAATTATACTAGCAACGCTTCCGTTATTTTTGTCTCTACTGTGAGTAGTTTTTTTTTTTTTACTAGAATGCAAAAGGAGAGTTAAGCTTTACGGATATTTCTTTGTCTCCTCCTGTAGGCTAAATGGCTTGATGCATATCGATGTACAAGATGTCACTGGATTCGTCTTGACACCACGAATTTAATAGGCGTGGCAGTCAATCGCATTCACGAACGAGAGCTGAGATGTTATGTATGTTTCCTCTAAAATACGATTTTTTTTATGTTGTTTCATAAACTTCGTCGACAATCACCTTCTCGGATACAAAGGCTTTCAACTATGTCGTGTCGGTAGCGTTCTTGCAGGTACATTCCATTGTGTTAGTGTATTCCTGGTTCAATGAAGTCTTCGCAAATTTGCAGCCGGATGGTGTCATAAAAAGACATTTCGACGACGTGCTAAGTCGTCATCATGATGTATCTGCTGTTTGAGGACTCCAGAAGCACTGGCTGGCGGGCTGTCACAGCCGTCATACGCCAGCCGGACGAAGGGTGTCGCAGCTCTGCACATAGTGTGTACTGCAAGCCAGGGGCGGATCCAGGGGGGGGGGCTAGGGGGCTCAAGCCCCCCCCCCCAAAATTATCTAGGTCCACCTCCGACATTGTAATTTTGGAGACCTTTTTTTAACTCTACGGATTTGAGGCCCGAGGAGATTATAAATACCCTTTGCCCGACTCAAGCCCTCCCAAAGACAAAATCCACTGAAGGCAAGCCCCCCCCCCCAACCAAAATCCACTCAAGCCAAGCCTCACCCAAACAAAAATCCTGGATCCGCCCCTGCCGCAAGCCAACACACACTGACCGCTACTTGGACTCTAGCAGTACCATCAGAAGAGTACAGTGTTATCTATTTTCGTACACAGGGCAAGGGAAATTTGTGATGCAGAAAGCCTGCAGGAGGAACTCCAACATCTCCGACAAACTTTCAGACAGAATGGCTCCTCCGAACATCAAATAGAAAGGGCACTTCGGGCGAAAGCAAGAAAGCAGCCAACGGAGCAAGGAGATCCGCCAAAAGTTTTGGTCCCATACGCAGGAAATTGTTCTGCGAAGATAGATACCATATTGACTCGCCCCGAGAACAAGAGTGCCTAGTGTCTGCCTGTAAAAAATCGGGATTGGCTTCATCCAGTGAAGGACGACCTGGGTTTAAGAATACATGGAGTTTATAGCATACCATGTGAATGTGGAAAATTCTACCATCCATACCACTGAAACCGGCTGTGCTGAACATAAGCGCAACCTTCGCCTGTTACAACTAGAGAAGTCCGTGGTGGCAGAACAGTGGCCATAAAATGGACTTTGAATATGTGGATGCAGTGGCTCAGACCCCTGACTTTTTGGAAAATGTCATAAAATAAGTTGTAGAAATAAACCTTAATGACAACACCATTAAGATAGATACGGGAGTCTGCGTTCCGAATGGAAACTGGCGCTTTCAGTCCTCAGACAGAGACATCAAGTTTGACGCCGGAAAAAAAATGTCGTTGTCTTTTTAAGACGTCATCCGGCTATAACTAGCAAAGACTACAATGCTTTAAGATGCCGGCAAAATCTCCATTAATACATATCGTCGAGGATTTTTTTTCCTACATCTACCACTCAAATTGTTTTTATTCTTCCTTTGTATGTTCTCTAAAAATGAAAAGGCCCTTCTAAGGTATGTAAATAAAGTCTGAATCACCACACACGCACAACAAACGCCTCCAAACGAATAGATAAATATGTTTCAATTTTATGGGAAACTGCCGTAAATATTTTTTTTTAAATATATAATGACTCAAAACAGTACAGGACCCGCTAGTGTGGCTGTGCACCACCACACTGGATCAGAAAAGTACAACGGGACCAGGTGAGAATTCGTCACCGCGTACTGGCTGTCCTGATTGCAGTTTTTAGAAGATTTTCCGCAATTATCAAGGTGAATGCTGGGACCGTCCCCAATCTAAGCATCATAAACTACACATTTCACAAACAAAATACACTTATCAGGAAGAGCATAGTTACACATTTTGCAGACAGATGGCACCGCAACAGTCCTCAAATTAGTTAATACGCATTTATCACAAATTAGGCATATGTCCTCCCACCTTCACAATTACACTCCAAATGCCTGTGCACAGGTTCCAGTGTCTCATGATCTGCCAGGACCGATAAGTGGTGCACGAAGTTTTGTGTTGCACACATGTGAGCCAAGTGGAGAAAAGTCTAAAACATTAAATAATGTTCAAGAATGTGCACTAAAATCCCAGGAGTCATTATCAGACTTGAACATTCAGAACGAAGAGTCAGTCACCTTTTCCTTGGGCCGAAAGACTTTCAGTTGCAGTCTCGTTCTCGCACACAGTTAAATTGTATATAGCCTTCCACTAAGAAGTTTGATGATCTGCGCAGCCAGTGTAAAGTCAAGCATAGAATATTACTCATAATTTTATGCTGGGCAGTCATAACTCATAACCTCAGGGTACAATGTTGGATCAGGTAGTTGTTGATATAAGTAGCAACATATTTGCAAAAAGACAAGCTTATTTGGTGCTAAGCCAAATTTGGTCTCTTTGCTGAATAGCTATTAGTATACGAGAGCCTAAAAAAAAGTAATAAATACTCCAAATGACCAAAATTGTTTAGATGAGCTTAATATATTTGAGAAATCTGTAACACTGATAAAAAAAAAAAAAAAAGTATAACGTTAATTTAAATGCTACTTCTGTAGTACATACTACTTGCAATAAATTATAAAGAATAAAATAAAAAACTACTACAAATAAACCAAAAACCTCACTGCAAAACACGAATAAAAACTTAAAATAATCTCTTCAACATCAATTAATTGCTGAAAGTTGTCACAGTAAATAAATATTATAATCGTAGGCTTTCGCGGCCAGAGTCAGTTGATTCTTGGCTGTCCGGGTGGCGCTGCGTCATGTTCATTGTAGCCGACGTTTCGACCCTCATTCTGGGGTCTTCTTCCAGTTCTGCCCTGGAAGAAGACCCCAGAATGAGGGTCGAAACGTCGGCTACAATGAACATGACACAGCGCCACCCGGACAGCCAAGAATCAAATAAATATTACCTCCATTATTTACAATGGAAATACCTACAGTTATTAGATTGTGTGGTCATTATCTCAATTGCTTAAGAAATGATGCAGGTAGGTACTCTCTATAAGTAATATAATATCCATAAAAAAATTCTCTAGTCTCCAATTAATTTACATATAATATGACAAAAATAAAATATTAAATGAGGAGCATTATCTAATAGTTGTAGATATTCCTGTTTTAGCACAATGAAAGGAATACTTACACATCACAACAACTTTACTACACACAAAATTTTTCAGCCAAAGCAAAGAACAATACATGTGGTAGTTTTGATTCTTTAGAATATCACTGGTTAAATGTCTTTAATATACAAAAGTTATTCTACATCTAATGGTTATTACGACATTTTTGTTTTCTCTTTAAACATGCTGACACTAACGAATTAAGTGTATGTGAAGTTATTTCCTCTTAAAGATGTTTGTATTTGAATAGCATTCTGGACTGCTACTTCACATAAATATGTTGCTTTGAAGTTTTAAGAATGAATAATTAACACATAGAAAAACTTAGTATAATTTGTTAAGGACAAAAAAATATTTATCGGTTTCTACCCGCATCAAAGTATTAATCTTCCTTCTGGCACCTTCTAAGAACTAACAATTTTCAAAGATTTTCTAGTGTTTCAACACTACCTTCCTCCAATAAACATAACTTGTCAATCCACTCCCAATTCTAGAATAATTGTACTTTTGAAACAAGGTGTGTGATTCACATGACAGTTCTGCTTACAATGAGTTTGTTCCTTAGATTAAAAAAATTCCAGGTTGAGATGTTACAAACTCCACATCTTTTTTCAGTATAGATATGTTTACTTTTAAATGTGAATTCTGGTAAGTTAGGTTACGGGTATGAGCATTCAAAAGGCAATATTAGAACTCTTATAAAGTGATAAAGATGTCTTCTGCATGGCCAAAAAAGTGATGTTAATACAAACCATACAACAATGGACGGAAAGCAGAAGAGCTTGCTATTCAGTTCTACCCAGCAGATATCTTTTGGTCTTATCACTGTTTGAATTTTGTGGCTGATATGGTCTATGACTACTACAGAGGGATAAGCCTTTAACTACATGTAGTAAGCTTTGTTTCTTTCTCTCTGGCATGGTGGAAAAGATATTATGATGAAAAGAAAACTTGAAAATTATGATGGTGTAAAATCTAACTTTGTGATGAACATGATGTAAAGAAACTGAAAAACACTACTAAATTAGTAAGCTAAAAAGTTTAGTACCTATTAAATACTGATACTGGAAATTTCAAACTGAAATATAATGTGCAATGAACATTCACAAAACATTGTAAAGCTGATTGTAATAAATTTAATTATAAATGAGGCTGGTTAGGGGATGTCAATCTCCCATTTTATGGTGAGGAAGATGGAATGCAGACTATGTATGGAAAGAAGGTTTGCAGTGAGGGAAGATCATGGTATTCTCATAATGTAAATATGATCACAATCTTTTCTCCAACTAGACATACAAATTATACTGTAGGAAGAGGATACATCACAATCAACCTACTAGACCAAAACTAATATTAAAATATTAATATCTCTTGTCTTGCTAATAGTAACCACACATTTTACATAAGATCAGTCTTCAATAACAAGAAGAGAGTTCCATAATGTGGAACAGTACACAACATCATTCTTAGAACCAATAATATTACCAACCACTGATTTTAGGTTAGTTACCAGGCATTGCAAAACAATACAATTCACATATATTAACTAAAACTGTATACAAGTTACACACTCTTTCTTATTATACAATTGTATGCAACTTCCATACACTTTGTCACTGTGAA
>CM061921.1:273285623-273556625 GCA_031002005.1 Vandiemenella viatica | reverse complement strand
CTGAGCAGCTCTTCTTTGTGATGTTGATCTGTTTTTTGTTTTTGTTTTTTTTTTGTTTTGTTTTTTGTTTGTTTTTTTTTTTTTTTTTTTTTGTTTTTTGACATGAAAGGGATCATACACTCAGAATTTGTCCCTAAAAACCAGTCAGTTAACAAAAAATTATATTTGGAGGTTATGAAAAGGCCACACAGAAGTTTAGAACAAAAACGTCTGGCTTCATGGAATTCTGGCTAGTGGATGCTGCATCACGACAATGCTCCTATGCACACAGCTCTGAGTATTCACCACTTTTTGGCATCTGCGAAGACAACTACCTTGACCCATATGCTCTATTCGACAGATTTAGAATCCTGGGATGAAAAGGGGTTTGAAAGGGAAGCTTTTATGCCAGTATTGAAGATGTAAAATACAATGTCATGAAGGTGCTAGCAGGTATGAAAGAGAATTAATATAAAAAGTGCTTTCAACACTGGAATGAATGTTTGGAAATGTGCATTAATGCTAATGGAGAGTACTTTGAAGGAGATTAAGGTTGTATTTGGAAAACAATAAATTAAATGCTTTCCATAAAGAAATTCCAGTTATTTTTGGGTCCCCCCTCGTATACTGCATGCTTGAATTCTCGTTAAAAGGTGACTGAGTGGTACAGAGTCAAAAGTTTTCTGAATATCCAAATATATTGCAACAACTTCTGATCCTGCAGCAATAGTTTTGATCACATCATATCAAAATAGGGCCAGTTGTATTTCAGACAAACCATTTTTTCTGAAGTTTGTTCTGGTTTATTGTAAGAAATTCATTTTTGTCTAGAAACTTCATAATGTTCGAGCATATAATATACTACAGAACTCACTGCAAGCAGTTGTTAGGGATATTGGCTAGTAGTTTCTACAGTCTTTTTTGGTCACATTTCTTGAAAACTGGAACTACGAGTTCAAATTTCAGTTCGAAGGTATTTTTTTCTCTTCTAGGCATGTGTAGCCTATATATGACAGAAATAGTACAATTTCAGCTGTGTAATCTAGAAATAATCTAACTGGGATACCATGAGGACCAAACTTCAGGTGCTCTAATTGCTTTACAATAACTGCAGCATCTGTCGGTAATGAATCTATTTCTAACTTCACATATCATGAACAAATTGGTATGTTATCCATATTTTCGTTAATGGTCAAATTTCCAAACTCAGCATTCATTAACCTTATATCTGTCATGTATTAGTGCTGACATACTGTTGTCCCTGCCACTGACTTTTCTTCATATGATAACGGCTTTTTTAATTTTTTATGTAGCTCTTATGTAGTGAATTGCAACAGCAGTCATTAAAGGCCTTACATATTAGATTTTAAGAAGTCCTCTTATCTCAACTAAGTTTTCTACAACACTACAGAATCTTGTTCTTCTTTAGCGTGCATGTATCCTCCTTTGCTTTTTGCCCAACTTTTAATTTTAGGTGTATACCACGGTGGATCATCCCTTGTGTTATTGTCCATTTTGGTTTATGTATGTCTATACCTTCCCTGACTATATATACAGATTGATGTTATTTCTTGTCAATTGATTCTTTTGTTACTTTGAAGGTGTGATGATTATCTCTCAGGTAAGCTCTATTAACAAAACATTCTTTTAAGGTCTTTTCAAAATTGTAAATAATCATTTCCTTTTTCTTTTAGCATTAATGTATTCATTTTACAGTAGCAATTACCACTTTATGATAGCTTATTCCTCTGGTGAATCAAATGTCTGTGAATAATTCAGGCCTATTTGTAATGATAAGATCTAAAATGTTTTCTTTACTGTCACAATACCATGTTGGTTCAGTAATAAGCTGTTTAAGGTCAAGGTCGGCAAATAGGTCGAGAATGATTTTTTGAGTCATTTTATCTCTATCACCTTTATTGTGTAATTATTCCAGTCAATATGAGGCATGTTGAAGTCACCTTCTAGTATTGTTGTATGATCCTGAAGTCTTGAGCTATATTATTTAAACAATTTCTTAACACCTTGCCAACAAATTATATTGGCATTAGGTGGACAGTAGAAGGCACCATTCAAAGAACTAATCCTGGCTGCATTATGTTTATTCCATACGATTTCACGAACTAAATTGGTATTTATTTCATTACTTGAAATGTATTTACTGACTGTTATAAGTACAACCCATCCATGGGAATACAATCTATTTATATGGAAAACATTCATGGTATTCTCAAAAATTTCTGCAGAACTTATATGCAGTACCTACTGGGAATTTCATTTAATGCGTCCGCACGCACGGCAATAATCGCCCGGCGCAGCACTGGCTCGCTTGCCACCAACTCATACAGGGCAGAGCCCGTGCTCAGGAACGCCTCTAGCGTGCGTCGATTTCTTACCTTATAGAACGTGCTGGAAATGTTTGCCATTGGCTTCAATACACACTTGACATCTTCTTAGGATATTTTTGATAACTCTCTGCAGCGTTTGTGAAGATATGTTATTAATTTTACTTCTTATGCTTCGCCTAACTTCCACTTCTGCACGGGTAACCATCGTGCTCCGACAATGCGTGGGCCGCATCTCGGACGATATCGGGCCCTTTGCAGCACAGAAAATGCGCTGTTGCAACTCAGTTCTTAGTTAGATTTTGTGAAGTGAAAATCAAGTATACTGTGAAATCAAGATGAAGTAAACTTTGGAGCAACGTGTTTACCTTTATGATTGTTATGTGAAATACGAATCTGCAAGGAGGTGCAGGCATATGTTTATAGAAAAATTTCCAGGAGTTGAAGTGCCGCACAGGTCAACTATACAAAGATTGGTAAACAACGTGTGTGCTACAGGTTCCCTAATGGATGTGCCTAAGTACCCTAAGTGCCCATTCTTACTGAAAGAAAAGTAGAAGAATTCAATTCTCATTTGGAAAACTCTCCCAGAAAATCCCTCAGACGACTCTCCCAAGAAGTTGATGTTTCCAAAGCAAGTGCATTTAGGGCTAAAAAAATTCTGAAAATGCACCCTCATCAAACAACTGCTGTGCGTAAATTAAAACAAACAGATTACACTGGACGAATGAGGTTTGCAAACTGTTTTATGCAAAGTGTGCACGATAGCTGGCTGGATCCGCAATTGACATTTTTCACCGATGAGGCGTATTTTTATTTAATCAGATGCGTAAATAGTAAAACAGTCTGTACTGGAGTACAGAAAATCCACATCTTATACACAAACAGCCGCGACACGATGTGAAAGTTGGAGTTTGGTGTGCGATTAGTGCGAAGCGAATTATTGGACCAGTGTTTTGTTACTGAAACAATTACATCTTCTTGCTACGTGAACAATATTTTAAATACCTGCTTTGAACAGCTGACAGAAGATAAAAGAAATTATGGTCATTTTCAACAAGACAGTGCAACTCCCCATAGAGCCAAAAATTCTATGCATGCTTTAAAGCGTGTTTACAATGAGAATCAAATTATTAGTCATGGATTATGGCCTCTGCGTTCTCCAGACATGACACCTTGTGATTTATTTTTGTGGGGTTACCTAAAAGAGCATGTTTATGATTCAAAGAGGAACTTAGCGAAAACATAAGAACTAAAATTAATAATATTTCTTCACAAACACTGCAGAGAGTTAGCCAAAACATCCTTATAAAATGTCAAGTGTGTATTGAAGACGATGGCCAACATTTCCAGCACGTGCGATAAGGTAAGAAATTGACGCACGCAAGAGGAGTTCCTGAGCACGGGCGCTGCCCCGTATGAGTTGGTGGCAAGCGAGCCGGCGCTGCGCTGGGCGACTATTGCCATGCATGCAGACGCGTCATAAATGAAACGCCCTGTATTATGATAGCCACTTTTGTGCTACTAATAATGCTTTATAATTTTGACTGTTTGATACAAACACTTTTACACTTAACCTTGAGAATGTTTAAATGTTGAGACTTCCTTAACTTGCTTTAACAAGCCATGTTGAATTCCTTTGGGCTGCCTGTGTTTCCAATTACAGGCTAAAAATACTCCCAATGTTCTCCACAGGGTCCTGCCACCCATGTAGACAGTTCATGTACATAATGCACATACGGCCTCTTCCTTTTGACATTAGCATTTGGATCTCCTAATATGATGACTTTTCCTGTTTTGATTCCTGACACCTGCTCGTGTGCAAATTCATCCATATGTCCAACTTTTGGTTCATTCACTTGAATAGTTACTAATATCTCTTTATTTATGGTAACAGTTTCACTGTCCTTTTATCTGTATAACTAACATTTTTGCTTTTTTCTTTCAATATACTATCATGTATTATTGATACTGTATTACTATTTCTCTTGTTTATTTTTCCAGACTAGCACAGTTCATGCCCTTTTCCTATATCCTTAATTCTGTCATTTGAATATTGTTTTGCATAGTACTAGTTTTCTTAAGTTCCTCTCTTCTGACCATTTCCTGCAGTAATAATATGTCTACTGTTGTAACTTTTAACATGTTACATGCCCGAGCTTGTTGCCTGTTACATCTATCCTTTCTTTGGTTGCACTCATTGACCATTGTTTTTTTTAAAAATACCTGTCAGACCTTCAAAGTTACTGCATTGGTCATGGATAACACTATGCCTCCTCTGCTCTTCATTTCTATAGGGCATCCCCTATTTGTCATCATTATCCATCTCCCACCACGTGAAATGGATTTGGAATTGTAGAAAGCAAAAACAACACTTGTGCTGTAAATTAGCCCTAATAAAGGTTGATTAGAGTAATCATTTTACAAATTGTAATTGTCTACAAATCACACCATATATCAATCACACAGGAAACACCACTGACATGATTAAATAGGTTACCAAAAGTTAATGGAAAATATTTATTTTACAGTTTTATATGATAAACAGGATAGATTTCTTTCTGAATACAAAAGATATCATATATTTTAATTCAGAAAACTCTTTTCATACTTAATATCTGTTAGCTACATTAATTTTCTTGGAAGGCATATTAAAAGTCACAACCATTTGTCAGAACATTTTCATATCTGTAATACCATTTTCCAGATGATACAGTTCTATATTGCAAAACCTACAGAATTATATCATGACATACTCTGTGGTACTTTTTAATAGGGCTGTAAGTAAGCATTTCTGTGCTAATATAAATTGCTAGTATGATGATTGACAATTATAGTTTATTTCTTTACATCAGTAGCCACTAATTAGTTATTCCATTTTGTTGTGTATTTTATGTTTTTTTGTTTATATGTATTTCAATGTATTTGAATCATTTGTCTTAAATTACAGTGTCATTACTCAGTTTTAGGCTGATATCTCATTTGAAAGAATTTTTCTGTTGTTAGTATTTTACTACACTAATTGGCACTGTCTGTGATAGTAAGTTCTGTTGTGTTTGACTCACTGTGGAGTTGGTAGGGAAAAGTTTGAAAATCTTATATCTATTACAGAGGGTAATCAGCAAGGGAAAGTGGTTGTACTTGGGAATTGAGGAAACTAAGTAAAACCTTTGGGCTACTGTCATTGCTTGAGTATACTGAAGAGTATTTGGATTAGAGATGTCTGTTTAGTATCATACTGATGATGGCAGTTCATATTAGCAGTGACTCAACAAGATACTGGAAGATTTAGCTAGCCATACAGATTCACAATCTTTGAAAAGTTTCTAATATTTGATGCAGATGTGATAAAAAGGGCTAGGTTTGAACAGCTCTTTCAATAGCATCGTTTATGGGCTTGATTATGTTAACGTCATGTGATCTTGCTGGCCAGGCATCAAGAGTACCTCTGGGGGTGCCCTCCAACCATCTGGATACAGTTGAAGACTGATGGAGAGGTACACTATCTTGTTAAAGGAATAGATCCCCAGAAGGATGTTGGAAGTGAAAAAAATGGCCATCGAGGATACTCCGGTAAAATGTAAAGGAATATTTCAGTTAATATAAACAGACCTCAGATGAGAAAGCCATCTCCATGAGCTTGAAGAGTACCATGCTGGCAAGAAGGATCCATCTCCTCATGGTGTTTTCACTGTACTTGTACCAACACAAATCTTGAATCATCAGCTGAGGCAAATATTTTCCTAATTTCTAGGGTAAAGGGATTTGTTCTGATGCCCATGGTAATCAGCAGAGGTACACTCTTGGGATGATGGCTTTTGTACCCTGACTTTGTGGTTGGTGTTGCTGCTAACAGCTTATTGTGCACCAAAATTTCTGAGTATTCTGGTGTACTGTTGTTTGTCTATCCATTGTTACAATGTAAGCATCATGATGAGCTCATTCATCTAGAAGCTGTTTTCCTTGGAAGTTGGTGTTGCAGTACTAGACACAATATTCTCATGGTAAACTCTTGAGACACTGGGTCATAAAAATCCCAGTGCCTACTACATGGTTTCTGAGCCTGAATGACACATTCATTTGACCCAAACAGTTGGCATGGGGGCAAATTCATTTGGGTCATTAGGCAGCATATGACTATTGCTGAAACTATGAGTATCACTTCTTATTTTTTTAGATCTCTGGTTACACAATTTCTTTTTTGTATACAGGCCACCAAATTAACCACATTTGCATAATGCCAAGTATCTTAAATTTAAATGCATAGTAGTAGGAAGGGTTGTGTGAGATATCAGCTATATATTTCTGTGGAACTCACTTGGTAATTGATGGGATAAAGGAGCATGAAAGCGAGTATGTGAGCAAATATTGTCTTGGGTAAGTATACAGTGGGCGTTCTGGTAGCTCAGTGATTAAGGTGCTTGCTTTCAAAAATTGGGGTCTAGTCCCAGGTTCAAATCCTGGTGAGGCCAGGAATTTTTGAGAGCCACGTTTGATCATATGAGCTACGCCAAAATATTGCGTGGTTTTGATTCCATGTTAAACTGTAGGTCCCAGAGGAAAGGAGCTGGCCATCCTACGTCTGACACATTGGCGTAGACGTAAGGCCACAAGGAAAAAAAAGCAAGATGGAACCATAATCTCCAACTGAGACACAGATGCAAAAATGCTTGGTACAATGTGAATCAATGGTCACTGATAAAAATGCTAAATATCAGATTGCTATTGCTGATTTGTGACATATTTGTAGTTATTAGTGTGTGAACAGCACCTCTTTCCATCTATTGCTTTGTGAATTCTAGTTTATGGATGTACATTTAAATTACTAACCCCATTTCTATGAATGTGTATTGAATAAGGATATAATCCTATTTAGAAAAGCACTAAGGAACTGAGCATAGCAGATTAATGAAATATTGTTTGTAGTTATTCAATATATAATTTCTGTTGATCTATTGGTATTTATGACCTGCGCTGTTATAAAAGTACAAAATGCTTTTGCAATATTGATCATAAAGATACAGTTTCATCAGTTAGATAACCTGAATCTTTCAGATGTTTATCTACAATACATATGATTTCAATAAATTATACAATACTTATGAATGTGTGGTATTTAATAAAAACTGTTGATGCTAAATTATTACCATATACAAAAGCAAATCATGATTTAGTCACACACATTGTATGCTATTATAGTATTGTTAAATGTCAGTGTAAATGTTTTTACAATTAAACACAGTGCTAAATCATTTAGAAGGAGACTAAGAAACTAGGCATATAACATTCAAGTAAAATATACAAGAAGACAATTCATAGGCCACAGTCCATAATACAGGAGATTCAATGTTGATTACTCTTCTACACTAAGCCACCTTATTAGGCATGATACAATATAATTAAAAAAAAATGTATAAGAAAACAATGCAAAGACCATAGGCTAATCCTCACTAAAATACAGGGGCGCTGACTCTGTGGGTGCTCAGGTGGTCTAGCACCCATAAGAAGTAACAGTGAGTGCCGAGAACCCATGAACATCTACATTGGAACTAATTATTAATCGACTTCAAGTGACACCTGTATTACCTACGTCATGCGAGGCAATATGTCTCAATGAGATTGCTCTTGTTTATGATGGGAGTGTGCATGACTGTGCGTCATGCCCAAGGAGAAATTAAACACTAATTTAGGTCTTACATAACACTATGTAGTGTGTGGTAAGTAAGATTTGTAAAGAGCATGCACACACGCGAATCGAGCAATTCTACCCTACCCATCCATCCCACCGCCGTGGCTTGTAGGCTGTATCAGGTGTCTCACTCATTCCTAGCTGAGCTGATAAATAAAGCACATGCTTTGAGGGCATGATTCACTTTATCTTATCTTGCTTAATTCAGAAAATTATTAGTTTAGATAGATAGATTCATCTTTTGAAATCGTAATATGCCCAAACCTGAAGAACCATCCACAAGTAGCTCTTCTCAGCTTAGCACAGCTCAACAAATTTAACCAGACGATGTTATTTCTGAAAATTCAGTTGAACATTAGAAAAGGCGCAATTTGCAGAGTAAGGGGCAGACAATTGTTCCATGGCTGTTTTATCAAATCTGCAAATAAACTATGTCTAGTGGCTTTTCTGCGCCAGAAACATTATCTAGAGGAGATGTGTTCATTAAAGCATGCACTCAAGATGGTTTTTCATTGTGAAGTAAAGCTTCGAAAAGCCAATGTTCACTGTTTTTCTGTTTTACATAAAGCCAACTTAGATCGTGGCATCAATTTATGCTGCATGCTATCAAAAAGTAAACTACACAATATGAAAACAAATCACTTTTAAGTGACCTGAGGCCTAGCCATAAGGGACCATGAAGACAAATATCTAAATTACATTTGATTATTGAAACTATGTTCATAAGATATTCCGGAGTTAAACACGTGACTCCAAAGCAAAAAATATGGGTTGTTGTTACATGATATTATTGACGAAGCCTTTACATTGTGCTTAAAATTGTACACTATGCATATAATCAAAGTCATACAAAAATCCAGTATTTTTTAGCTATGGTTGGTAAAACTAGTGATATTTCCAGTAATGAACAAATCACATTCTTCTTTCGTTACATGGTCTCAAAGTGTAATAAACATGAAATATTATCAGATTCTGTGGAACAGTATCAATAATATTCGACAAATTTTTTTTAAAATTTTTCAATAATTTGCAATACGGAGAAGATTTGACATAAATATCAAGATGTGTAGGTGTCTATATGCAGATAGGGCTTCTAATGAAGCATCTACTGGCTGTTAATTGTGGGTTAAAGCTATCGAAGTAAGGGCAGTCCATATGCATTGCACCACTCACTCGTTAAACCTGGTTGTTCAATACACTATGAACAAAGTACATGCAATAAGAGATTTTTTAACATGTTGTCTTGGTACGTGGTTCACCATAACACCAGGTTTGTTTTGAATCACTACAGGCAGCTGGCGATGCTTAAAACCTTTTTTGTGGCCGTTTTGATCAACAAGATAGTGTTGTCATAAATCTTAATTATCATTATTAATTTTAATTGCAATGGAGCTGACGCTAGTCATCTGATTTTTATATATATATTTTTTTTTAAATTTTCTTTTATAATTGGAGTGTTAACCTGAAAACTATTCTAAATAAATATAGTGTGCTGCTATGTTTTTTGAATGACACAAAAAGTCTGAAATATGATGCTAGCACGAAAACAAAATGGTTTTTAAGAAATCATCAGTCATTTGAATATCTTTTTACTATCAAATTCATGATAGGAATTCTTGATCACTTCTAAGCTGTAAATGTAACTGTACAGAAGATTTCTTTGCATTATGTAGCTGACATCAATACTGTCAGACATAAAGAACTGGCAAAAAATTTCAAAACCTTTGGAAATTGACTTTTAACCCAGTTTTTATATTGGATGATCAAGTAATCAACATTAATAATTCCAAAAATAAGGAGGACACATAAAAATATTGATGATTCATCAAGTAAACCACATTAATTTTCCTTGCAAACTGACTGATATATATATATATAAATATAAAAATGCTATGACACGTTTGAGTAATGTGGAATTATTTCTTACTGATCAAAATGCTACAAGTAGCGGTTGCATGAAACAGTTCTACAAAGATGACTTTGATGTGGATCGTTTGGTTCTTCATCGTGCTTTTACATATTGCACGAACAAAAAAATGTCAGACTGAACAATGTGATTAACTTATATTCTTATACTGTATATTGTTTGTTATGTTTGTTTGTATGTTCATCTTCTACGCATTCCTAAAACATTCATGTGATTACAATGAAACTTTGGTGAGTTATTGTGTGCACTCGTGCGAAGGTTTGTGACCAAAAAGAAAAAAAAATCCGAAAAACCACTCCTTCTCCCCCTTTACTTTTATACGAACCCCCATTTTTTATCCAATTTCGATGGAACTTTGCACAAGTATACTTTAAAATATCAGACAAATAGTCACTATTTGGTTTTCAGGAACCCAACCCCTCTTCCTCTTTTCAGCCCATAATTTTTGCCAATGTTTTTCTATACACATCTAACATTTTTATCCAATATCGATGGAGCTTTTCACACATATACTTTAAAACAAACAGAAAAATACTGTATACATTTGATTTGCGTAAACCCTACCCCTCTCCACCCCCTTAATTTTTGTCAAAGTTTTTATCCAATATCGACACAACTTTGCACACGTATTCTTTAAAACCAAACGAAAAATAGTTGCTTCATTTGGTTTTCAGAAACACTACCCTCTCCCACTTTCCACCCCCTTATTTTTTAATAATTCTTTTTACATACATTTCAATGGTTCTTTGCACACATATATATTAAAACAAACAGAAAAGTACTGTTTAAATTTGATTTTCAGAAACCCAACAGCTCTCACTCTTTCCACCCCATTAATTTTTATCAATGTTCTTTATACAATGCTACAGTTTCTATCTGATTTTGCAGTTTGAAGTTACTTTAAAGCAAACAGAAAAGTACTGTATACATTTGATTTACTAAATTCCAACCACTCTTCCCCTTTTCTCCCACCCATCTTAATTTCAAAAGTTGTTTATAGAAACTTACAGGTTTTATTAGATTTTTGATGGAATATTGCACACGTATACTTTTAAACAAAGAGAAATGTGGTGTTTACATTAGGTTTACAAAATCCCAACCACTATCATCCATCACCCTCCTTAAAATAATTTATGCATAAAACCATTCAGTTTCTCAGTTATTTGGTACATGTTAATGTGTTTGTTTTCTATATGCTTTCTATAGGCTTTCTCGGCGAGTCAGTTGCATAAAATCCTCTCGAGCTTTCCACCAGGCTAGCGCATCAGTAAAAATACCAGGTGACATTTCAGAGCCTGCCTCTGGCTCCAGCTTATAGCGAAATTTATGCATAATGAATTCATTTTTATTAGTATGATTGGTACCGTTCTTTATTGTTTAATCTAGTATTTTTTTTACCCATATTTTTTTCCCCTCTGTTTATTAATTACTAGCTGTACCCATGACTTCGTTCACAATAGCGATCATTGTGGACACAAATCAAATGCTATAATAAATCCTGATTTCTAATAGAAATTCACAAATCATTGGTTACTTATTTATTGCTATTATAAATTTTTGTTACTCAATTACGTTAAAAAGGCCGAACTTATTTTTTTAATGAAGTTTAGAGTGTCTTTTGATCTGGAAAAGAATATAGAAAATGCAAAATCTTTCTTTCTTAATCTGCCTGCCTGTTCGCTTATAGCTTGAAATCTACTGGATGGATTTAGATGCGATTTTCACTATTAGTTAAAAATAGTTGGTGCCGGTGACTTCTTTCATGTTTGTCAATAATTTTGAAGGTGTTTATTTAATTTGCTTGGAACCCTAAATATTTCTGGGATAAAAAGTAAGTTACTCCCTTCCAAATAGGCAACCCGCCACTGAAAATCTTGTCAAAACTAGTTCACACTCTTTACTTTTTTTAAATGTATCATCAAATGAGCATGAGCACCCAAAACGTTTACTAAAAGTCGGCACCCCTGCATAAATAGAAGATATGTACCAAAGTAAACTAGGTTCAGGTTACAGTATGTAATATGTACACAAAATGTTATACTTCAAAATGAATGTGAGAGATGCATTAAATATGAGAAATTACTTTCGTTAGAAAATAAGTGGGATGATTGTATACTAAGATGCTAGCAACGTTTGTTTAATACTTTATACTAAAGGTGACTTTGTTACATACATTCATTATTACTATTCAGTAAGTTAAATTGAGAATTATTTCTTCATCACGTGGGGTATGTCAGAAAAGGAAGAACAAAATATTTCAGGTTACACCTTAGTCATGAATAAAGATGATTAAACACAAGTGCATACATATATCTTATTCTGTAAATCATCCTATATGATGCTGACCATTTACTGATGGAAGGATATTGGTGAGTCATTACAGGTGGTTGAAGCTGGGCAAATGTCTAGCATCAAAATAAGTTGGTATCTGGTGACTCTGACAACTATAATCGTGAAACAGTTTATTAAAGATGTGGGAAATGGTATGGGCACTCACTAGATGATGTAGGTTTCTGGTGTCTTTGATTATTTGTTCTAATTGAAAGCTAGTTTGTGGTGTTGCCAATTTATGAACTAGAACAGTGAAGTGATATAAGAGATGAGTTGTGATGTAGGTGGCATGTCCAATGATGTGGAAATTTTCGCAGTGGTATATTAAACATTCTGTTGTTTGGGGGATTACTTGAAGATTTTGATGTTCCACCGCACGCAGAAATATTCTAAGTTTAAAAATGATACATGTTTGGTAAGGTTTGTGGCTCCTACCAAATCATGAAATCAAGTGTCGCAGCTTATGCCTGCCTTCTAACTGTGTGCAGAGCCAGATTTCCGTGGGTTTAAACAGATTTCTACCAAGATTAACCAACTGCAAAAAAAAGAGGAGGTTCTCAATTCATCTCCAAAGTGGTCCCATATGAATTTCATTGAGAAACCACCCCTTCTACCCCTTTATATCCCTTATATTTTTTATACAAAACCACATTTTTTATCCGATTTAGATGGAACTTTGGTCATATATAGTCAAAAATAAGGAGAAAAATACTGTCAACTTTTGGTTTGAAAAAACCGAAATCCTCTCCCCCTATCCACCCCCTTCATTTTTGTCAATGTTCTTTATACAAAGCTACAGTTGACACCATTTAAGTGATCTCCATTAAAGTTTGCAAATACATGTAATTTTTCATATAGAAGGTTTCTGACAAAAAAAGAAACAGAAAAAACCACCCCCTCTCTCCCTTTACACTCCTTAATTTTATACAAACCTACATTTCTTGTCTGATTTTGATTGAAATTTGCACATGTATACTTTAAAATAAAGAGAAAAATCCTGTTATCTTTTGGTCTGCCAAAGTCCAACCCCTCTCCCTCCTTCCATACCCTTATCTTTTGTCAATGTTCTTTATAAAAAGCTACAGTTAACACTGTTTGACCGATTACCGTGAAAGTTGGCATATATGTGTAATTTTTTATGGAGAAGGTTTGTGACAAAATAATAATAATGATAATAAAAATAAAAAAAACCCTCTCTTCCCCTTTACACCTCTTAATTTTATACAAACCCATAGTTTTTATCCGGTTTAGATAGAACTTAGCACACTTTTACTATAAAACAAAGACATAAATGGTGTCAACTTTTGGTTTGCAAAATCTGAACCCTTCCCCCCCCCCCTTTTCCACTCACTCTGTTTTTGTCAATTTTCTTTTTCAAAAGCTACAGTCAACACCATTTGACTGATATTTATGAAGGTTGGCACATACATGTACTTTTTTATGGAGAACATTTCTGACCAAAAAATCAAAAACTACCATAGCTTCCCTTTTACACCCCATAATTTTTGTACAAACCCACACTTTAATCCGATTTCAATGGAACTTAGCATGCGTATACATTGAAACAAAGAGAAAAGAAAAAATACTGCCCACACAACTTTTGCAAAAAATCAAACCCTATTCCTCTTTTTACCCCTTTAATTACTGCCAATGTTCTTTATATATAGCTACATGAAGGGAGGATGTGCATGTACACTTCAAAACAAACAGAAAAATACCATCTACATTTGGTTAGAGAAGCCAAACCCCTCTCCACCTTTCCATCCCCTTAATCTAAACAAAGCTACTGTTTCTACCTGATTCTGAAGGAAATTTGCACACGTATACTTTAAAACATTCAGAACAATTGTGTTTAAATTTGGTTGCAGAAGCCCACCCACTATTCCCTTCTACCCCCACCCCTCCTGATTTCCAATGTTCTTTTATAGATACCAACAGTTTTTACCAGATTTCGATGGAACACTGCATACATGTACTTAAACACAAAGAGAAACATAGTTTCTACGTTCTGTTTACAAAACCCAACTACTCACTGCCATACCCCATTTAATTTTTCAAATGTTCTTTACACAAAGCTACAGTTTTTATCTGGTTTGATGGAACTTTGCACATGTATACTTTAAAACAAAGAGAAAATTACTATCCACACTATCTTTACGAAAACCAAACTACTCTTCGCCCCTATAACCCTTAATTGTTTTTTTATACATACCTACAGTTTTTATCTGATATCAATAGGAATTTACACACATATTCTTTAAATAATCAGAAAAAAACAGTCTACATTTGGTATACCAAATCCCAATACCTCTTTCCTTTACCCCCCCCCCCCCCACCCCTATTTAATTTCCAATGTTCTTTACAAAAATCCACAGTTTTAAATCCCATCAAAGTCAAGGCAGAATATTCATAAAATAAATGCATCCTAATGTCTCAACATGTACCTCAGATTTCAACTTGGACCCCAAGCTCTCATGTTGTGGAAACCAATTAAAAATCTATATTTTCTGTCTAATGCCAGAACAGATATTTTCCAGAGACAGATTTGTGTATGTGGTATGTATTAATGCCCAGAAGTTTTATGTTTGGATTATCGAGCAGCAGCTTCAACAGATGTTATGATTAGGTCGAAACACAGCCTGTACCAAAATGTAAACCTGACATCCCTTATTTTATTTATTTATTTATCAATCTTGTTCCATGGATCCCTGCTGAGGAAGTACCTCTGGGATGTGAAACATGTCATTGTTGATACATATACACATAATATGAGTCATATCATAGTAAATATATATATATACATATTTTACAAATACAAGAAATAATAATAAACATACATTTTTGCAACTGAGTTTTGCAAACGTCGTAATGAGTACAATTAATTATTTTCTTCAAATTCTTGAATGGAGTAGAAGGAGTTGCCAATAAGATAATCTCGAAGTTTTTGTTTGAATACATCTTTATTATCTGAAAGCTGTTTTATACGATTAGGTAGTTTATTAAACAGATGTATCCCAGAATAATTAACTCCTCTTTGCACTAATGACAGAGACGTTTGTGTTTTATGCAAGTTATTTCTGTTTCCTGTATTGAAACTGTGTACCTGTGAATTAGGTGTAAACAGGTTAAAATTTTCTATGACAAAGCTCATGAGAGAATATATATACTGAGAATACATTGTAAGAATATTGAGTTTCTTAAAGAGTTGTCTGCAAGAAGTTCTTGGTTTTACCCTACACAGAAACCTAATAGCTCTTTTCTGTGCTATGAAAACTTTTTTACTTTGTGAAGAGTTTCCCCAAAAAATTATGCCATATGACATTACTGAATGAAAATATGAGGAGTACACCTGTTTCATTAATTCTAGATCTGCTGTTAGAGAAAGTGTTCGTATTGCGAAGGTGGCACTACTTAACTTTGCCAGTAGTGTAGTGATATGATCATGCCAACAGAGTTTCTGATCTATTTTAATACCAAGAAATTTTATACTCTCTGTTTCTAAGATTGTGTTGTTTTTATAGTTTATACATATATCTGGCTGTGCATAGTTTTTTGTTTTAAACCTAATATAATGTGTTTTTTCAAAATTTAATTTTAATGAATTTGCCTTAAACCAATTTACTACTACTCTAAGTACTTCATTTACATTAAATTCAATAGTACTGTTTGGTGTTTTACGCACAGTCAGGTTAGTGTCATCTGCAAATAAAACACTCTTAACTTTGTCGGATCAATTTTCAGGAAGGTCATTGATGTATAACAGAAAGAGGAGGGGACCTAAGACAGAGCCTTGTGGAATTCCATGTTTTATTTTCTACCAGTCTGTTGAAGCATCTTTACTTATTTTAGAATCAAAAATTGAAACTTTTTGCATTCGGCTTTCAATGTATGTTTTAAACCATTTACCTGCGGTCCCAAAAATACCATAGTATTCCATTTTTTTAAAAAGTAATTCATGATTTACACAGTCAAATGCTTTTGCAAGATCACAAAATATTCCTACAGGATTCATTTTATTATTCAGTTCCTCAAATGTGTTATTTAAAAATGAATATATAGCCATTTCTATGGATGATCCTTTTTTGAACCCAAATTGTGAATTAGTGAGGATATTATAGTGTGCAACATGTTTTATTACTCTTCTATACATGACTTTTTCAAAAACCTTTGAGAATGTTGAAAGTAATAAAATGGGACGATAGTTGTCTACACATGTTACTTCTCTTTTTTTAAATAATGGTTTTACAACACCATATTTTAGTCTATCGGGAAAAAACACCTTGTATTAAGGATTCATTACAAATGTGAGCGAGTACATGACTGATACAGTCTGAACATCTTTTCAGTAATTTACTTGAAATATTGTCATAGCTGGAAGAATTTTTAGGTTTTAATTGTTTAATGAGTTTATTTATTTCTGAGACTGTTACTGGTGGCAATTTCATCTCGACAAAGCTATTTGGGAAAGCAGTCTCAAGAAGCCTTAGAGCACTATGTGGGGATTGCTTTTCTATGCCTGATTTATCTACTACTGACGTAAAATGTTTGTTAAATATTTCACAAACTTCCCCTACTTCGCTATACACATATCCATTTTGTTCTATTTTTATGTCTTTAGAGTGATTTACAGTTTTTCCTGTTTCAGTCTTTATTATATTCCATATTGTTCTCATTTTACTGTCTGAATTTTCTATTTTCGCCGATATGTACCTTACTGCAGCAATCAATTCACACTATTCTGGAAGTTCTTGGGGTATATAAAGCCAGATTTTTTTTTTTTTTTTTTTTTGGAAAGCAAGCATTTTAACCACTGAGCTACCAGGATGTTAGCAAAATGAAAACTGCTGTGGCATATTTGAAATACAAAACAAACTTTTTTTTTTTTGCTGTCATCAGTATTTTGACTGGCTTGATGCAATCCTCCATCCTTTCCTATCTTGTGCTTACTTCTTCATTTCTACATTTCCCTTACAACCCACATCCTCAATTATCTGCTTCAAATATTCTAATCTCTGTCTTCCTCTACAGTTCTTACCCTCAACCGTTCCATCCACCAACAAATTAACCAATCCAGCATGTCTCAAAATATGACCTACCAGGCTGTCTCTTCTTTCTGTAAGCTTCTTCCACAAACTTCTTTCCTCACCCATCATTTCCAAAACTCGTTAATTTCTTACTTTGTCCACTTAATTTTCAGCATTCTTCTGTAGCACCACATTTCAAAGCTTCAATTTTCCTTTTTTCTGGTATTCCTAAACTCCATGTTTCGCTACCATAAAGTGCTGTGTTCCACACATAGAGTTTTAAAAAGTTTTTTCTAATTCCTATATCAATATTTGAAACTAAAAGATTTATCTTTTCATGAAAACTCTTTTTGCTAGTGCTATTCTGCTTTTAACATCATTCCTGCTTCAGCCATTGGTTATAATTTTGCTTCCCAAATAACAGAATTCACTTACTTCTCCAATTGCATATAATCCTATTTTTATATTTAATCTGCTAGTATTTGTATTATTTCTGCTACATTTCATCACTTTAGTCTTGCTTTGATTTATATTCAGACCAAAATCTTCCTTCAGTATTTTGTTCATGCCATTCAGTAATTTCTCCATATCCTCAGCCCTTTCTGCCAACAAGACAATGTCATCAGCAAATCATAGCATATTGATTTTTCTCCCTAAACACTTATGCCACATGGAAATCTTTCTTTTACTTTCTTTAGTGTTTCCTCTACATACAAGTTGAATTTTAACGGGGATAGACTACAACCTCGTCTCACACACATTTTAACTGAGGCATGTCTTTCTTGATTCTCTACTTTTACTATAGCCACTTGATTCTTATATACTTTTTAAAGTATTCTTCTATCTCAATACTTTAGACCTGACTTCTTTAAAATTTTGAACATTTTGTCCCACCTAACATTATCAAAAGCTTTTTCTAAATCAATAAATGCCATAAAAGTATATTTGTTTTTCTTGATCCTCCTTCAAGTATTAATCTCAAAGCCAGAATTGCTTCCCATGTACCACGGTTTATCCTAAACCCAAAATGATCTTCAACTATTATGTCTTCTACTACCCTTTCCATTCTCCTGTATATTATTCTGGTCAGTAATTTTGAAACATGTGATGTCAGACTAATGGTGCGATAATGCTCACATTTGTCAGCTTGTGCTTTCTTCGGAAGTGTGAAGATGACATTTTTATTAAAATCAGTTGGAATTTCTCCTGTTTCATAACTTTTTGATATCAGCTTGAATAATCTTTAAATTCCTTCTTCTCCTAGGGATTTAAGAAGTTCTGCAGGGATCTCATCAATTCCAACTGCCTTATTTGCTTTCAAGTCATTCTGCACTTTTTTTAAATTCTGTCCTCACAACAGGATCTCTTAAGTCTTCAATGTTGACATCGCCTTCCTTTCCTATTACGCTATTATTCAAGTCATCCCCAACATACAACTCCTCAATGTATTCCTACCATCAGTTAGCTCTGTCGTCTGAGCTTAAAAGAGGTTTCCCATCGGCAGCTTTAATGTTCACATGTCTTTTCTTCATTTCTCCAAAATTCTGTTTGATCTTCCTATATGCAATATCTACTTTACCTATGACCATTTCCTTTTCTACTTCTTCCCACTTTTCTTCTATCCATTTTTCTTTTGATTTTTTGTATTTCCTGTTTATTTGATTTCTAAATTGCCTGTATTGCTCTCTTCCTGCTTCAACCTGAGCATTTTTCTACCTTTCCTCTGATCCATCAGTTCCAAAATTTCTTCTGTGATCCATGGTTTTCTGGCAGCTTGTTCCCTAAAGCCTAGTGTTTCTTTACCAGCTTTCATTATTTCGGTCTTTAATGCACTTCATTTGTCCTTGGTTGAGCTCCTTTCAGGGTTATTTCTTAGACCTAAGTCTACCATTTCCGCAAATTTTTCTCTTGTACTAGATTGTTTCAGTTTATTCACTTCCAGTCTGTTCTGCTTATGCTGCTTCCTTATTCACTTGAATTTCAGCCTGCACTCCATTACTATCAAATTATGGTGAGGGTCTATGTCTGCTCCTGGGTATGCTTTACAGTCTAGAACTTGATTCCTGAACCTCTGTTTACCATGATATAATCTACCTTTTATCTGACTGTATCCCCAGGACGTTTCCAGGTGTATATCCGTCTTTCATGGTTCATAAACAGTGTGTTTGCCACTACTAGCTTATATCTTTCACAAATTTCTAGCAACCTGCTTCCTCGCTCATTTCTTTCTCCTAGACCAAATCTTCCTATAGTATTTCCCTCTTTTCCTTGTCCCACTATTGCATTCCAATCACCCATGATTATTAGATTTTCCTCTCCCTTCACATATTGGATTAATTCTTCAATTTCAGCGTATATTTTTTCTATTTTTTCGTCGTCTTCCTGTGATGTTGGCATATACATTTGAACTAACGTGGTTGGGACGGGCTTAGTTTCTAACCTCATCAAAATAATTCTTTCACTAAACCCTTCATAATAACTCACCCATTTCCCTACCCTCTTATACATTACAAATCCACACCAGTGACTCCATTAACAGCTTGTGTGTTAATTATCCTGTGTTCCCCAGACCAGAAATCCTGTGCGTCTTTCCATTTAATCTCGTTAATCACAACAACATCTAACTTAAGGTGTTCCATTTGCCTTTTTAGACTTTCTAGCCTACCTGCCCTATTCAGACTTCTAGCATTCCACACTCTGACTCATAGAATGTTTCTGCCCATTCTGATGACACCTCCCTGAGCAGTCCCCACTTGGAGATCCGATTGGGGGACTATTTTACCTCCGAAATATTTTACCAGGAAGAAGCTATCATATGTAATTTGAGAGGATTACATGTTCTCGGGATACCCTTTGGGTCTTTAATTCAGTGCTTTCCCATTGCCTTCTTCATCACCATGCCGTTGATTATTTCTGATTCATCCGACTTTAGGGACCGTTTCCAATCCCAAGGGTAAGAAGGTGCCCTGGACCATTCCCCGTTATTCCGCCCTCCTTTCGGAGGCCGTTGGCAAACAGTGGGTGACTCCTTATACCGGGAATCTTTCAGTCGCCAGAGCCTTGTCGGTGCAAACAGGGTGCACCAGGTGAAGGAGAGGTTGACATTTGGTTGGAAAAGGCTATAATATTCTCTCCCAACCCTACAAAACAAACTATAATACCACTAAAAATTAATAATAAAATTATTGTTTTGTTTTTCTAAATTAAATAAAACTGCCTTTAAAAAAAGCACATTAAAGTTTTAAAAATAACTTTATACATTGCATAGAAGAAAGTAAATCAAAATAGACAATATTTTACATTACTGTTGCTGAAGTTTTTACATTAATCAGTTATTTTTGGTCTTTGCCGCCCAAAGCAAGAATAACAGGAAGACAAAACAACAAAGAATAACAATAATACATAAAAAATCATGTTACTACTTATGCCTGGATGACGAACAAGGTTGAGCTACAGATTAAAATACCATATAATTTGTTCCCCTTAACTGTCTCCCACAATAACAATATCTGTCTTCAGAATTTTTGTTCGTACTCCCCGTTACGCCTCGAAAATCAAATAAAGTTCAATATTTCGTTCCTTGTGATGTGAAAGCTGGCAGCAACTCCAGAAATATCGGATTAATGAAAAAATTTCAATAACAGTAATGTAAAATATTGTCCATTTAGATTTACTTTCTTCTAAGCAAGGTATAAAAATTATTTTAAAATTTTTAGTGTGGTTTTTTTGAAGGCAGTATTTTTTTTTTTTTTTACCAAATATTTTTGAAACCTTGCTATTTTTTATACCATTTTATGTTGAATATGTTATGTTGTTATAAATTTTGCCTAAAACCACTTCTTTTTGATGTTATTAATTTTTGAAGTTAGATTTTTGTTAATTACATTTAACTTTGAAAATACTTAATATCACACAAATTTTTTTTTTTTTTGTGAATTTTCTTAAAATTTTCCCTTTTTTTTTGAAATATGTCACAGCTTCATTATTCTTGAAAGTTATCTTAATCGTTCGTTAACTAGTTTTGCGTCTTAAATTTCTTTTTTTTTTCTGCCAGTGTGATGTCCTTAAAAATCTAAAAATTTAATATCTCGCTAACTACATTTTATTTTTAAATGAAATTTACACTGATTAATTTTAAAAAAATTGCCCTATTTTCTGATAGCTAATTTACTTTTCCCTAATCATTTTTTCTTATTTTAATTTCCATCTGTTAGCACCTTAGAATTTTAGCAAATTCTAGTTCCTTAGCTTCAAGAATAAGGGAGGAAGTAAATTCATAGTAAACATATGGATCGATTGTAAAGTTGCTTATGCTGGACTTAGAAATTTCAAGAAAAGTAGTTGTCAACTTGAAGAAATTTTCCTGTGATCTTTCCCACAGGGACAATTCGCCATAAAAATCATTTTAAAGTGTATTTATCATATCGCGAAATGTTTATTTTTGGAGATATTCCGCTTTGTTCAAGCTTTGAAATACATGATCATAAAAGTAAAAATCTAAAATTTGAAATATCTTTAAATGGAGTACAACTGATCTTTTATCACCAGCTATAGTCAGCACTGTTCCGGATATTTTGGTAGTAAAATTAAGTAATTCGGCAAAGTTTAATTAGCGGTTTTAATTAAGAGAAAAAAATGAACTTTTTAACTAAAAGCAATATTATTTTGAAATTTATATCAGTAGATAGCCCTAATTAAGACGATTTAGAACGTATAATGGTTTTGGTAAAAAGTTTAAGCATTTGTCCGGTAATTATGTTTTTTGAAAAATAGATTGTCGTGGATTGTTGTTGAAGCGCGTAGAAAATTCCCCAAGTTGGTCATGTGATGACTTTAGTTTTAAGACTATAGAAACCCTTTGGAATAATAAATTAAATTAAAACAGATAGAACATGATAATAGAAAGTCCCTGTAAAAATTTCGGGTTAAACTATTTTGTACTTTGGAGATATTAATTAAAGAAAGATTTGCCAAGGTCATAGGCTCTGAGCAGCCTATAGAAGATCGTGCAGTAAGTTCACGTTGCCTCACTTGTACGCCAGAAAGTAATCACGCAACTCTGAGCATGATTTTCCCAGTGATGTCCAAAGTAGTAACTTCATAATATGTAGTCTTTTCTTTCTTTCGATTTTGTCTTGTCCGTTTTCTGTGGAGTGCTATGTGAAGTTAACCTGCGCAAGTCTTGTGTTGAAGCGGGAGGAAGACAGTTGAAATTTGGCGCTACCGAGTCAGCCATGTTGGTACTTGGGTGTGATAGCCTTCGAGTATGATGTCAAATTAGCACTTTGAAATTCTGAAAAGGGGTTTTCGGTTGGTAATTTCTCTCCACAACCTGCAATATTTTGGAAACGAGTGTTCGATTTGCCTACTCAATTGTTTATTGCATTTGAGTAAATGTTACTTTGAAAATAAAACTTTAAATTCTCCTGAAGTGAACTGTTGTAATTTCCTAGACTGAGAACCTTTTCTAGATTTGTGGTTTAGAAACAGATCTAGTGGTGACCTTCAAGCATTTAAGTTGAGTTTCTAGTAGGCTAAATGGTCAAATCCAAATTGTTTTATGAAAATTCCACAGAACTTTCCATCAACGTAAACTGTTAGTTAAGTCACCAAGGCGATAATTCAACCCCGGTGTCAGCTTTGGGTCTTACAAACCGATGATGTCATTCTGACATAAGCTTTGTTGATGAAATTTGTTACAAAGTCTACAAAACCAAATACGAAAATCTTACTTTTCTCATAAATTTCAAACTTTTTATAAATCATTATTATATTCTTCCTCTGAATTTTTTTAAAATGTATTTTGAATCTAATTTTGTGTTCTTAACCATTTTATTTACAAAATTTAAATTCTTTTTACTCAAATACATACTTATAATTTACTTATAGGCTCAAATTTCAGTAAGAATATGTCTCCCTATGCTAACAGTATACTACGATAATTAAATTTGGATTAGCTCTTTTAAATAACTGATTTTTTTTTTGTTGATTTAATGATTTTTCATTTGTTGCGCCATCCAACCATATGGTGAAATATACTTTAAAATTGTTATCTCTCCCTCAGTAAAATTTTTAGGCTATGAAGACTGTACATCAAAATGTTCATCTTTAAGAGCACTAACTGTGGAAATTGATGTAAAAAGATTCCTTCACTTTGATATTTAAGCTTCCAGATTTTCACGTTTCCTTACAATCTTGGTTTATTTTCGACTTAGAAGCTGCTTTATTATTAATAAATTGTTTCTATTATTTATTTGCTGTATTAGATGCTTTGAATTATCCCTCTTTAATGGGTTTTAGGAAACTTACTCATACATAACAAATAGGAATCGAATTGGTGGTTGCAGGTGAATGCTTGTGCCAAGTCTCAAAGCATAGGCTGCAGCACATGAAGAACTTATGTGGTAATTGGTAATTTGCTAGAGTCAGGAGGTGAGTATTTAAGGACCAAGTTTGGGTAGTCTGGTGAAATACATGATAGGGAATTGGGGGATGGTGAGGGAGGGACGTACACACATTCCAGGAAAGGAACATAGGAAGGATATTACCATAGTAAAGAGTTTCAATAAAGGACTGGAAAGCAGGAGAGATGAAGGTACAAAATCTTGAACCAGTGTTTTACGATAGTAGTTGTACTGGTTGTGACATGGGAGATGTATTTTTTGTAACAGAAATGGCGGGTATCGACAAGAAATTTGGGCTCGTGGCAGGACGTGGGAGTACTTCAAAGGAACCTACATCAGAGTAGACTTATGTGCCACTGTTGGTGAGTCTATAAAGAGAAAATCTGGAAGGTAACTGTTATAGTGGAAGTATTGTTGTAAAGTTGTGGGCTTGAAAGAGGTAAAGAATCAAACTTTTGCCAGCTATGTATGGGATTAGGTCCAGGTAAAGTTAAGGAATTAAATATTGTTTAGGGAATTGAGGAATTGAAACAAGGTTATTTCACCATGGGGAGCATGCCATCCATATATGAAGGGAAATTAGTTCTGGAATATTTCGTCTTGATGAGCCAGCAAAATGTTTTAATAGAATGGCCTCCATGCACATACTAATGGCAGTGTTGGTGTCCTGGTGGTTTAGTCAGAAGCTTAAGGTTCTGAAGCTCTTGGAGTGAATAAAGTGGACCAAAGATATTTTGGGGAGATTGTCTGGGGTGTGCATTTCTAGGATGTATTGTGTGCCGCTGATGTTGGTATAAATTGAAGTGACATCAATAGCGACCAGGAATGAAATGTATTGGGGAATTGTAGACAAACTCTCTAGGAAACTGACATAGCTTTAATGTTTGATGCAGGTTACTATACAATTGGTTGGAGAATATTCATCCACCAAGACTGTCATCCACACTGTGGGTGACACTTACGTACAGGGTGGTAGTATAAGGATTGTTTGAGGTGAGTAGGGAAATGAACTTTTACAAGAGGCAATGGATGGGAACTTGGCAGTTAAGGAAGTATGTATTTCCTTGCAAAAAAGTGTTGGTGGGATGTGTTATGTGCAGCCAGTTAGAAGTGGTTAAGGTAAGGAACAATTTACTTGAGGCAACAGATTTTTTCCATCATTTGAATGTGGGTCACACCCTTGAGGCCAAATCACACTAGAGATCAAAGTATTGTCAGGTCAGTCCAGATCACGAACCAGGATTTAACCAGTAGCATAGATACTCTTGGTCATACCAGGTCAGTTTATAAATGATGGCATTTGAATTCAGTTGCTCAATTGCCAATAAACAATTCCATTCCCTACATTAAATTTAATTAAAATCACACTGATTTTGGAAGAAGAGAATAATGTTAGGTCAATATAAAAAAGATGATTGTATCATTTGCATAACATTATAAAAACCCAGTAAGAAGTAGAATTTATTTATTTAATGCTCAATTTTGTTTCATTTACAAGCAAGCATCTTTAAGAAATAAATAAAGAATTTCATTAAAAAAAATAAAAAATAAAAAAAAAAAAAAAAAAGGTGTCTGGTGGATCCACTTGTATTCAACTAAACAAGTTTCTATTTAAAAAGTTATTTACTTCCCTCCTGACCCCTTACTCTATTTTCTTAGTTCTATTATCTACAACATCCTCAGTGTCATAGAAATTAGAGCCATATTCACTAAAAAAATCATCATCATTCTTCCAGATGATAGGTGCTCTAACACAATCATTTGTATTATCCTCATCCTCCAAGATCTTTTGCAATGCTTCTATTCTAAATCCATTTGCTCCTCCCTCCAAAGAATCCCCATACTCTTACTCTCTACATTTCTTGCAAGATCCTTGAAGGCTATTATTTCTGGATGGCCTCTAGTTGTGGCATACAGGTCAAAGTAGTTCTCATCCTCAACAAATTGGCATCTCCAACAATCTGCCCTAAACTTATATTCACATAAGATAGCAAGAACGTTATATTTTCCAGAGCATCTGTGATCAGTCTCTGGTGTCATTACAGAATCTTGTTGTCAACTTTGGTAGGTTATTGTTTTGACCTTTTTTTTTGTTCTAATAAGAACAGTTGGAATATTTGACTATATCTACTGCATTAGTTACATCTATTAAACAACCACAAGTTGATTCAATTTTCTTGGATTTTCAGAAAGCTTTTGATTCTGTACCACACAACTGACTTTTAGTGAAGATTCGAGCATACGGTATACTGGATCAGATTTGCGAATGGATACGTGATTTTCTAACTGGTCGATCATAGTATGTCGTTGTTGATGGGGAAGCCTCTTCTCAGATAAATGTTACTGTGGGGGTTCCTTAAGGAGGTGTAATAGGACAACTTCTTTTCTTAATATTTATAAACGATCTTGGTGACCACATCATATGCTGGTTGTGATTGTTTGCCAACGATGCAGTTATCTATAGGGAAATAAGGTGCTCCGACAATTGCTTAGCAGTTCAGTGTGATTTGAATGCTATTTCCAAATGGTGCTGTAAATGGTAGCTTACACTTAATTTCAAAAAGTGCAAGGCAATGCGAATAAGTAACAAAAAGAATCAGTTTGCTCACGAGTACAAAATAAACAATTCAGCTGTTGACATAGATGATTCCCTGAAGTATCTGGGGGTGATAGTACAAAGCAACATGAAATGCTACTTGCACATAACTTCCGTCATAGGCAAAGCTAATTCTAAATTGCGATTCATAAGTCGTATTTTGAGGAACTGTAATGCTCATACAAAGGAGATAGCATATAAGACACTAGTGCTTCCACATCTGGATTACTGTTGTGGAGTTTGGGATCCATATCACAAGGACCTGATCCACTCAGTGGAGAGAGTGCAGAGGAGAGCCGCTCGATTTGTGACTGGTTCGTACAGTCCTGATGAAAGCGTCACAGAATTGATACACAGATTGGGCTGGGATAGTTTGGAAGACAGACAATGTAGATTGCATTTGAATTTATTGGAGAATATACGAAAATCTTTAAATTACGAGTGCAATGAAATACTTCTTCCACCAACCTATTTAGGTCGCAATGACCGGAGGGATAAGATTCGAGAAATAAGATACTGTACTGATGCTTTTATACATTCTTTCTTTCCTCGTGCTATTTGGGATTGGAATGCACGGGTTTAGGATTTGGTGCTTAGCACTATCTGCCACCCACAATGTTTGTGATTTGCAGAGTATTGATGTAGATGTAGATAATTAACACTTATGTCAGTATCCTCTTGAATGGAGTGGAAGGTCATATGGAGTGAAAAAATCATTTAATTATTCATCTAACATTTGCTATTAATTATTAGAAAATATATATCAGAATATTTAACTCTTTACCATGTTGAATTTAGCAACTGAAAACTGTGGTTAATGCTGATGTTGTTTTTATGTATTTTTTAGAAATATCTTAGAGAGAAGCTTTTAACTTCAAATGATTTTAATGAGTTTACTCTGGGGCAGTTGGCAAGGTACCTAAGTCCTTGAATTGAAAAAAATAAAAGTTCTAGACCTCATACCATAATTGTTTCATATGATTTTTTTTTTGCTCTGAATACTTTTTACTTCATGCTGAATTACTCCAGAAACCATGGGTGATCTGGTAGCTCAGTTGGTTAAGGCGATCGTAAGTTTCCTGGTTTGAATAGCAGTCTAGGTCAGAAATTTTACAGGCTCTTAACCTGCTGGGAAAAATACAAGAAAAGGTGCTGTGCAAGAGGTTACAAGAACATTGGGAGAAGGAAGGGATGAATCCAAACCAATTTGGATTCAGAGCGGGGAGATCTACAGAAGATGCAATCAACCGGACAATGAATCTGATACAGAACTCAAATCAGAATTACGTGATAGGGGTCCTTGTCGATATATCTGGGGCATTTGATAATCTATGGTGGCCTGCACTTTTTGCACGGCTTAAGGAACTAAATTGTCCAAAGAACTTGTATAACACCTTTAAAGATTACTGTAAGAACAGATATGTTAAACTTAGGTGTCCTGGAGTATCCATTGATAAAAAACTAACAAAGGGTTGCCCACAGGGATCCATTTTTGGTCTGATATTTTGGAACATTGGGCTTGAACCGGGAATGGCAAGGTTGCAAAGAATGCCGGAACTCCTAGGACTTGTTGCATTTGCAGATGACCTATTCTTAATTATAGAGGGTAAAACCAGAGCCGAAATTGAGGCTAAAAGCGCAAAGGTTCTGCGTGAACTCAGTCGATGGTGCAGACAAGTCAAACTAAGATTAGCACCTCAAAAAACCTGTTATATGTTACTGAAAGGCAGATTACAGAGCAATCCAACCATTAAAATAGACGGAGTTACAATAAGAAGAAGTCCCTTCAGTCGATACCTTGGTGTGAAATTAGACGAAAGTCTAAATTTTATGGCCAATATGGAGGAAGCATGTGGGAGAGCCACATGAATAAATTAATCAGTATGGGACAAAGGCGTTTCCAACTTTCACCGCTTGTTATTCGAACATACCACAATACAATATTAACTTCAATTGTAGGGTATGCAGCCAGCGTCTGGGCGAAACACCTCAGAAAAGTAAAACCCAGCAAACTTTTGAGGAGGACACAGCGAAGTATACTAATCAGGCTGAGTGGTGCTTACAAAACAACAGCAACTGATGCCCTTACCGTGGCACTGGGGGTGTGGCCTCTGGACTTGGAAGTTCGCAAGCGGGGAGCATTATACTGGCTCAGGAAAGGGAATCCGGAACAGGTAGAGAAAATCACGGGAGCACCAGCAACAACAGCTGCAGAAGTAAACAAATTGTTATTAGAAGAATGGCAGCAAAGGTGGAATGATAGCACAACAGGAAGAAGGACATATGATATGTTTCCAAGTGTCTGTGAAAGGCTCAAAATGTCGCATCTACTCCCATCGCCTGGGCTGGTACATTACATAACAGGTCATGGCCCTTACAACAGTGAACTGCAAAGAAGAGGAGTAGTAGACAATGGTAGCTGTGACTGCGGAAGCGAGGGCACTCCGGAACATGTTGTATGGGAGTGTATTTCAACAGCGGAACAAAGAACCCCATATCAGCAAATATTACAGGGCAGGCGAATTTTCGACATATTGCGTGACCAGGAATTGTGGTACTATCTTGATGAAGCTTGCAATCTGGCCTCACAAGCAGCCAAAGAAAGGTTCTTGGCACTTAGAAACCGTTTCAACCGACAGCGACCAGCGACCGAGCAGTGATAATTCCAGAATAAAGAAACTCCCGATGGGTCGAAGGAGGACGCCTCTACTTCCAGAAGTCATCTCCTGAGGGAGGTAAGTTACTCTGAAGTGGCTGTGCCGGGAGTAAATGTGTAAAAGTGTCGTAAATATACAAAGAGAGAAACAGTGGGACAACAGTGAAATAAGTGATTTGTGTATATGAAAGTTTCTTTGTTTAATTATATATAGTAGTATTGTTTGTGAATGTATGTTATTCAAATTACTAATTTACAGTATATATGTATATATCAAAAAAACACTAACACATATCATATACATTCTTACACATTGTTAATTTAATTATGTAACAAATTTTTGTGAAATTTGATAAGTTTATGCGTTATTAACTTGTTTTACATCCTGAACAATATTTAGCTATTAGCTGCAAACTATAATTTTATCTTATGTACCTCTTGTAATATATTGGAAATATGGGCCCAGAGTAGAAACTAGGTGCTGGGCTATTATGTACCAGGATATAAAAATAAAAAAAAATAAAAAAAAAATAAAAAAAAAACCTGCTCCTTACCTCTGGCATAGCTTTGTTCTTTGTGGAGTATGCTAGGATGCTCCATCGTTTGACTACACATAAGACTGTAGCTTCCTTTAACCGGTATGATTAGAGGGTTAGGTTATGGATCACCATGACAGACACATGTTGCATAGTAAATTGAAACTTTGTCACTAGGCAGTCAAACTACCCTTCAGGGTTACCCAGCCAATTATGCTGTATGGATTTACATATGCATATTTTGCATATAACATAAATAAATATAATACATGAGGTAAACAAACTTCTTTAGCTTAAGATTATATAATGAAAGTGTTCATCAAGTAAACATAACAGACTGTTTTAGTAAACTATTAACACATATATTGCAGTATAAATTACGGTTAAATTGCATCTTGACAATAATGGTCAGAATTTAATATTTGTTTGTGCAGCAGTCTTGTATGCTATACAGTACAGCATAAATTGTACATTGTTAGAATTTGATGCTAAACTGTTTTTTTCTAAACTATTTATTATTATTTTTTTAAACAGTAAAATGTTATATAGTTTCCACTGTACAGAGCAGTAAGAAAGCTATTGTAACACTAAACAGAATTGCAAGTGTTCCAACTATTTTTTACCATTAGATGAAGAATAGGCTATTTATTTACTCTCATCGATCTTTCAAACCTAAATGATTAGGTTCTTGATTATGTACTGTTAAAACAAACACCAAAAAATGTTTTTTTTTTTTTTTTTTTTTTTTCAGAGTCAAACACCAGTCTGCAAAAGATGAAAAAGTCATGTGATGAGAAAGCTGATGATCAGTAAGTTGAACTAAGATTGTGGTTCTGAATATATGGATAAAAGAATTTTCAGTGTCATTTGTGTAAAAAGGTTTAAAATAAAACTTACGTTCTCCCTTCTGTTTTCTTGAGAACTCATTCTTTTTTGCTTTTGTTTTGAACAAATCAGTATCAAAAATGTTGGAAATGGTAACAATTCTGTATGAGAAAACATTCTGTATCTGGTCCACTTCTTGCTTTTTACAGTATAGTTAAGGGCTTGATATACTACAGTATTTTTTAGTATACTGGATATTTTACTACCCGAATCATTTATCCATTGGAGTCAGTATTTTTAGATACTTATCAGATAGCTTGCTTGCATTTAACTGTGTTTATCTTTTTGTTCTGTTCATATGTAGTTTTGTTAATACCAGCTGCCTCTTTGTTGCTTTTATACCCTACCTGGTATTTTTATGTTCAGTCTGCAGTTTGTTACATACCAGGCAACTGTAAAATTGCTATAGCAGTGCTAGTTCATAAGGGAGTGAGAAATAAAAGGCAGAAAAACTAAAGTTTAACAGTTTGACTTCATTGGTAGACCAGTTGTTAGAGATTTTGATATTCAGGAGCAACAGTAAGAAAAGAAAAATATAGATTCATGAGGAACTAATTTTAGTTAGTGTAATATGTGTTTAGATATTGAATATGAAGTGGGTGAAATCTAATAAAATACTATGGCACTGGACTTCCCTTAGGTTTCTGACAGAATAGGAAATACATTGGTAGCATTACAAGGTCAGGAGATGACTTGCTGTCTGGAGGTGCCTTGAAGAGGTTGAAAGTAAAGTGTAAAGTTAAAAGGTATTATACTAGCATAAGACACATAGCAAGAAGATAACTCACTTCATGATCGATGATGCCATTGACAGTTATGCACAGAATGGGAGTTACAGTGGTGTGAAAGAAGTTGTCAACCAATAATTATGGGAAAGTATTATCACTGGAAAAGGCAGTACAAAGTAACAAAATCAAAGAAAATACAAAATAATTGGGATCAGATTAAGAAAGGGCTAGAAATATATCTTATAAATAAGTGATAAATTTGCTAGTAGGGTCTTTTAAGATCTGGGGAATGCCTGGCATAAAGGATATGTTTGTAAGCAACTTCCCATCTATAGAGTAGTGGAGGGTTTGTGGTATCAGTAAGACACTGACAACTCTCACTGTAAAACAGTTGTTGAGGTGGTCCCAGTTGCGGTAACAGTCATGGGCTGCCACATGTTGTTAAAGGTTGCTGGTATAAATTGATTGGCTCTGACCACTCATCCTGATATGCAATTGATTAGTCTGCTAACCAGTGAAGTGGAGGCAGGTAAGTTGGTAATGATTTGAATAGTTGTTCAAATGGAGTGTTCACTATCAGGAAAAGTTTGCCCTTTGGTAGAATTGGAAGAGTTGAACTAGCAGCATGCATTGAACCACCACATTCTTTGCTAATGAAAACTACATTACCAACATACATTTGAACCCAGGCATATGGTAAGACCACAAACAGTAAATCTATCACTATTTTGATTATAGATTTTTTGCCATTTGTTAATCTGTCACAAAATATTTTATATGTTTTTTTGTATGTTATAATATTTTATTACTTTGTACCATTTTTTTAGCGATAATACTGTCCCACGGTTACCAATTGTCAACTTCTCCCACTCCTATCCCTTTCCCTACCAATACCACCACCATCTTGCCCAAAACCATCGACTCTGGCTTCAGTTATGTCATAAGTATTCATGTATAAATACTTGATTCATTTTCATGTGTCTCGTCTGGTATATAAATAAGGTTTTTGAACAAAATACTGTATGGCATGTTGGTATTTATGTTTTCAATGCTGCTGTCTTGCCATAATCTGTTGTAAGTGATGGGATTACATTCCTTATCCTTCCTTATGTTCAGTAATAGTAATGTCACAAGAGAGGATTGTTTATAGTTATTGGGGAATTTGAACACAATACCTTATGGGGTAAATCAAAGTTGGATTAAGATTGATCCCAAACCATGTCACCCATTAGCAGGGACATATTTCAAAATTTTGCACTCTGGATGAACATGACCAGCTGCGAGCCACCCCCTATAGTATTGGTGGATCTGGGAGTTTTCTAATCCGGAGCAAAACTTGCAAAATTGCCACCCCTTCAAACTTATTTTGTTGCCACCTTGATTGTTGCCACCCCTATTGTCGCCTCCCTGTTTTCACCGTCTGGGTGTTTTGGTGCAAATGAAAAAAAGAAAAAAAGTGATATGAATTGCCTGCAGCTCCTCTCTGGGACTTGCCGTCCCTCTGGAACCTGCAACCCTGGGCCATCGCCCCCAATGCCCTTAGGAGAGAATACATCACATTAACTACACAGGGAGGAAGATAACAGTATTCTGACATGGTACAGGGAATTGTTTTTTGCTGGTGGAATACATAAAATGTAAATATCTTTCAGTAATAAGCTCTGTTATCACAGGCACTAATGGGAGGTGATATTGAATGATTTCAAAGTTCTACATCTGTTTGAAATAAGCAAATTGTGCTACAACAGCTTGGTTGATCCTTTGCTAAAGTGTGGTCTTTGGTATGGAACAATCTTTACAGGAATCCAGCAGAAGGCATGGTGGTATGCTAAGCAGGGCAGGTAGATTTGTCTGTGGAACCATAACAAAGTAATTTAGGCAACAGACATGGTACTGGAGCTAGGTTGGAAAATTTATAAAGATTGGAGGTGGACATTGAAACTAATAAATATCTATAAGGTATACAGGGATTTTAAGGTCAGTGTATGTATAAGAGAAAGAATGATTAGTTTTCAAAGAGAGAACTGTGATGATAAAATGTATTTAAGTTAGGCTTACAATAATAGGTGCTGATACATTTTCTGTTGAAGGTAGAGGAGTCAGTGGTTGTAATAAGTTACTGGTGAAGATATGGAGCCATGTATTTCAAATTTTGATAGACTCGAAATAAAAAAATGCAAATAGTACTTAAGTTGATGATAGAAAAACGCCCAAGAGGAATATGTCTTTCACACTTATGAATTATTATAATTGCTATTCTTTATTAACAGATTATGCTTAAATACATATTAAGCTAAACTTCCAGTATGGCTATTCACATTAAAGTTGCTATTACACGGGTTAAATTCCAGGTCCTGCATGCCAGCCATTCTGATTGCAATTTTCAAGCAGTTTCCACAATACACAGGCGAATGCTTACGGTCACCACATTTGTCTCATAAACTACATATTTCACATAGAAACACAAGTTACACATTTCACAGAGAGATGGCAACATAGTTGCTTACCTCTCAAAACTACAACAGGCCTGACAGAAGATGGAACCTCACTTTCAAAAATAATAACAGACTTAGGATAAAAATTTGTAGTCAGACAACCCACAGCAGTGGAAGTGTTCAAATGTTGCTGATGATGACAATAATGAAAAATTATGCTAACTATTACAACAAAATTAAAGTTGTATGGTCCAACAATCTAATGACAGAGTTTCCAATTTTTACAAATTCTACCTCTGTTGTGACTGGACCTTCAATTGAATATGAAATCCAAACCATGGATAGAACAAAGCTAAGTCCTTAAAAATTCCTTGCCACAGTAGGATTTGAACCCAACCTTGTGTAGGATTTAAAGCAAACATCTGAATCACTGAGCTATCATACCACTTAATCTTAGTGTTATATTTCATCTTTGCCTACTACAAAGAAAATAATAATTATAATAATATGAGCAAAGTTATTGTTAAATTATAAATTCATAATTTTGCGAAGGAATGAAAATAGTCATGGTCAGAATTATATATTTTGCAAGTATGAATATACTGGGTATTGCAAAAGTGAACTAAACTTCTGAAATGGAGAAAAAAATTATAATTCAGCACACTTCAAATAGGAAGAATATAAAATGTTCCAAACTCAGAAAATTTAATGCTGTAGAGTTTAAAGGATATTATTATAATTTTATGTGTTACCAGCATCAGTTTCTGATGGCTTTATGCATTATATATCTTCTTCATTTTGTGCATAAATAAGCATTTTCTAAATGTGGAATTCTCTAAGAATTAATGCTCGCCTTTAAAATTAAAAAACATTAATGTTTAAATAGAATAATCAGAATAATAATTCTTCTTCATCTAGGGCAGCATCCAACCAGTGGTCAGGTATGCTGAGAATAATAATAACAGATTTAAAATTTTTAATTGTTTACAGAGAAAGTAGTGGATGTGGTTAGTGCATTAATGTTAAGCATTACCACAGCAGAAAGCACGACTGTGATGACAGTGTATGTTATAAGCTAAAAAAAATCAAATTTTCAGTTAAAGTGCTCTTATTAGTGAGGAGGGTGTTTAGATGGTCATTCGTACAATCTTCTCAAAGCTGAAGATTGATTGCATTCTTAATGAATAATTAAGAATTGTGGATAATAGTTTAATCTTCCAATTTCTTCTTAAGATTTACAAGAAGAATACATCTAGTAGTATTGAGAATGATGCTCAATACCCAGTAATGAGATTAGAAAATAATTTTCCTTTTAGAGAAGAATAATACCCTTATACAATTTATTGCATAAATCCTGAAAGATTACCATGATAAAGAAAAGGATGTTGAGTTCAAATTCCTGTACTTTTTAACTGGAGCTTTATAGTACTATGTGGTATATTCTGACACATTTTATTGATGACACTAATAAACTACAAAGAAATAGTTTTTGTTTCTGATTACACTTCTGTGAGAGAGTTGCATAATTATTGAGGCAGTATGACGAAGAGAAGGCATCATCGCTATGTAAATTCAGAAAATATATTACCTTCATATTAACATTCTATGGTGTGTTCCATACAGCTGCTCTAACAACAGGATGCTTAAGGAGAGAATGAAATGTAAATATCTTTACAGACTGCTTTTTTTCTCCATGCTGTTCAGAATGAAATATAACTTCAAAACATGTTCTCAGTTTGCAGAGTATTACAGAAAATATGGATATAGATAAATAACCAGATAAAGATGGAAAGTCTTGGTATCAAAATTATTAGTGGATCGAATACTGATTGTTAAGTCTCGGTGTTAGAACAGTGTGACCTAGAAATTTGGGCACTTTATTTTTGGTGCTGTAGTGGAAACTCTTAGTCATTTCTGGTGAATTGTCTTAACAATCAGTGCAGGGTTTGAATGGATTTTCAATACCAATTTTGTTAATGGTGAGATGGTTCATTATTTGAACATAAGAGGATTATATTGAAGTACAATAGCATTAATGCGTATAATTAAAACATATATGTAATACATGTCTATAATAATCATAGCAACAATAGCTCTGATAGTTTTATGAAAATGAAGAGGAGGAAAATAATTTTAATCATTATGAAACAAGGATGGATAGAAAAATTATATGCAACAAATGAAGATTAACATAATTCACTATATTTTTGTATTAATCTTTTTCATCTTAAGAGAAAATATGCGAAATTAGGGAGCCAGGTGAGCAAATACTGTGTTTCATCATGACCAGAACATAAGAATTACATTGTGAACCTGCCAGGAATTGTGGAAGAGAGATTATAGAGTATACTACTGATGAAAATGTGAAAATATTATCATTGAAATGGTAGTATACAGCAAAAAATTAAATTATTATCATATATATATATATATATATATATATATATATAGCAAAATGAACCACCACTTACCTTAGATGATGGTTTCATGGGGTGAACACATAAAAATGCACAAGAACAGGAAAACAATGAATATTTCGGGACTTGGCTCTTCGTCAACAGGAGAACATTATTTATTTATTTATTTATTTATTCCAACGGAAAAACCATTTTACATTAATATATCTTATGATAGCTACTTATTAAACACAATTACCACTATTTATAAACAATTTAATTACAGTGAAAACAAGAAGATAACAAAAAATAGCAAGTATAGTTTTATATTATTAAACTAGAAAAACAATTACACAGAAGATAATTATTAATTATTCTAAAACTAATAATATGACTCAACATACAACTACAAAAAATAAAATAAAAATTGTTACAGGGAATAATAGACCGTGACTAAGCCCATCATTGCTGACTCCACTCACGTATGAGTACTTGCTTGAAAACAGCAACACTGTCAATGAAAAAATCAAGTTCAGGAGGTATTCTGTTACCTAGTCTCTGAATCCGTTCTATGGCACTGCTAGCCTCATAGTTTGTGCGCAGATGTCTACGCCCAAATAGTTCTCTCAACCGTGTACCAGACGGACAACGAAAATATACATGTCTGAGAATTTCAGGGCAGTCTGTAACACCTGAGATTAGTTTATGCAGAAAAAGGACACCATGAACATTCCGTCTCGACTCCAAAGGATGGAGGCCAAGATAGGTTCCAACAGCAACCAGCGGAACGTCTTTGTAATGAAAGCCCATGCGACAACCTATAAGCCTTAAGAACTTATTTTGAATATTCTGAATGTGTTGAATTAGTGTGATCTGATGAGGCGACCATACAACGCTGCAATACTCAAGTATGGGTCTGACATGGGCACAGTACAAGAGCCTGAGTGTCTGGATATTATTAATAAATCTGGAAGTGCGTGCCAATAAGCCCAGGCACTTGGAGGCCTTGGCACATATGTTGTGGACATGTTCTTCTGGACTGAGATTGTACGTCAGAAGAACTCCTAGGTCTCTTACAGTTGTGCAGCGATTCAGTAGCTGATTTTCCATTTCATATTCAAAATGTAATGCCGATTTAATGCGGTGAAAAGTAATGCAGGAACATTTATTAACATTAAGTTGCATACTGTTTTGTTGACACCATTTCACAATAGCTTTTAAGCAATTCTGAAGATCTAAGCAGTCATCTCGAGTAATGATTTTCTTGAAAATCTTAATGTCATCTGCAAAGAAAAGGCAACTGGCAAAAATACTAACTAAATCATTTATGAATATATTGAACAGCAATGGTCCTAGGTGTGAACCCTGAGGCACTCCAGAAGTTGCTGTGAAAGCAGATGACAATGAGCCAAAAGCCTTTACAATCAACCTTCTGTTGCTGAGGTAGCTACAAAACCACTCCAATAATTTACCAACTATGCCATATTCCTTCAACTTAGTAAGAAGGTGGGGATGGCTAACTTTATCAAATGCCTTTGAAAAGTCAAGATATATGACATCGAGTTGTTTTCGCTCACTAAATGCTCTAATTATTTCATTTTGAAGAATCACAAGGTTAGTTGTTGTTGATTTTCCTGGAGAGAAACCATGTTGCTTTGGAGTAATTATGTTACGAAACATGGGATAGATTTTGTTTAGTACCAACTTCTCAAAGATTTTTGCTAACACCGATTGTATAACAATAGGTCTATAATTCTTAGCATCTTCCTTCGATCCGCATTTATGCACAGGAACAACATGACCAAGCTTAAATACATCTGGAAAAATTCCTGACTTTAGAGACCTGTTAAACAAGTATTTTAAAGGATGGCAAAGCAAGACTCTACAGTATTTCAAAACATTAGGTGGTATTTGGTCAGGGCCACAACTCTTTGAACAGTCTAGCTTGCCCAATGCTTTATAAACATCTTCATCAGTGACTGCAAGTGTACTCAGACTATTACTAGTACTGAAATGGATATTGGAAGTAGGACGAAGATGGAGGTGTAAATACTGAAGAGAAGTATTGTGCAAACAGATCACACATTTGCTGTGGGTGGGAAGTGGAGTGATTATTAAATGTTAACGTGCTTGGTGCTCCTTCAGCTTTGCTAGTGTTACGGATGAAATTCCAGAATAATTTGGGATTGCCAGGAATAGTACATTGCACATGTTCAACATAGTCATTGAAGCATTTTTTGGATAAGAGACGAGATTGATCTCTCAATTTTGAGAACAGGACATAGTACTTCATAATCAAAGGTCTGCTTATAAGCTTTGTGGAGTCTTTTCTTTTCTATGACCAATTGTATAAGCTCTGTAGAGAACCAACATGGGAATTTTGACATTCCAGTTTTTTTCAGTGGTGTATACTTGAGCACAATTGACTTCAATATGTCAGTGAATTTTATGAACAGATTGTCAGTATCAGTGGATAAGTCAAGGGATTCAAAATTGGATAGGTCCATAGAAAGAAGTTCATCAAAAACTTCTGCAAGATTACACCTTGCAAAATCAGGAACAAAAGTGCACTGGTGGTCAGGCAAGGTAGATTCTACAGGGTGAATAATATTCAATGCTGGATGCTGGATATCAATAGGCAACAAAGGGCAGGTGTCTTCCTTGACAGTGACATTAGAAGAGGCAAATACTAAATCCAATAACACACCCCTAGAGTTCAAGACATGGTTACACTGTTCAACATCCAATAAACAAGCTAGCTCACAAAGCATTCGAGGAGAAGCAGAGGGAAAATGTGGTTCTTTTTTTATCCAGTCAACATGTGGGATGTTAAAATCACCAACCAGAATCACATGTGATGGTTCTACCTGTTGGTCGGCTATCACTTCTTCCACCACCTGGCAGTAGTTGGCATATACATCGAGAGGCTTACTGGGCGGGATATATACACAACTCAGCAAAATGTGTGTATCATGCAACAGATCAATAGATAAAAATATAGACTCTACTTTTAGTGGAGACATTGTTCTAATACATCTAGAAGGTATTCTGTTGTTCACTGCCACAAGTACACCACCACCACTCTCTTTAGAACTAGTTTGAGAGGACCTATCACTCCTGTACACAGAGTGATTTGTGAATCCGAAGTTCAGCATTAGAAATATCTGGAGAAAGATTGGTTTCAGCAAGTATAATGATATCATAAGTACATGTAGCTAGGGCTAATCTTAATTCTTTAAGTTTTGTCCGAATTCCATTAATATTTTGATAGTACATATTTATATTGGTTTTTCCATTGGATTTAATTAGTTTTTTGAACTTTGCACTATTTTGGGCACTCCATTGATGTATTTTATAGTGAGGCCAGTTTCACCTTCTTTGGTGCGCTTCTCGAGTTCAGCACGAAGATTTACTAAGAACAATCGCTCCTTAGGAGTTCTGTCACTTCCAAGTGAGATTTCAGAAAGAGATGGGTCTTTGCATGCAATTTCATTTCGCTTAAAACCCTTCAGAAATGTTACAGCAACGTCCTTGGAGCTTAGTACTAGTTTGAGTGGTCTTTGGCCAGAGGTAGATTTCTTCCCCAACCGAAAGAATGTGACAAGATCACTTATATTGACACCAGAAGCTGACATGATGCACTCGATCTTGGACTTGTCGAAAGCTTTTCTTGTGTTGTTGTCATTACTTCTAGCTTCTGGAACCTTGAAGATAATGACATTTTTGGTCCTGTTTGACCTGTCATTGAACTCGGCTATTATTTCTTCAGAATCACTAGCTGTTTTTGACAGATGATCACTAAGAAGTTCAACACTTACTTCCAAAGTTGAAACCTTTGCTTCTACACTGCTAAGACGTGGTTCTAGTTCAGCAAGCTGATTAGAGAGTTTTTCAATGTTTTTCCTGACACTGTCCATTTCCTCCTTAAATTCATTTTTGGTAGTAAGAGACGACACTTTCTGCAGCAGCAGAGCGATATTCTCGGACATAGAGGCCGACGTGTCTTGATTTGATGATAAACAATCATCCCTGTCGCAAGTCCAATTATTATTTTCGCCTTTTGCGAATGAAGAGTATTCTTTTTTAGAGGGAGGGTGGTGTGGGAGGCCGTCTCACAAAAGGACTGTTATTCAGGTACATGGTGGGGGTAAATTAAATCAGAGGACAGGGAAAGGGGACAGTGAATTGGAGCTAGCAATGAAAAATGTTGCAAAAAGTGCAGAAGAATACATTAAAATATTCATAACATAAATTTGAGAAACTAAAATTAAACAAAATCAAAAAAATACAATAATAGCAATAATACAAGAATCTTAAACATCACCTCTGGTATGTGGTGGTTCAAGACATACAGTGGGCATGGAGGTAAGGAGAGGATATAGGAAAGGAAATGAACTAATTGGGAATTATCTCAAATTGAGACCAAGAGGTTGCCTTGGACCTACTTTATATTGGTACCTTCTGAGTTCAGAGGAGCTGCTGTTGTTTGGGAGGACTCTGATAGCATGGACCCTGAAACAAGAATTAAAATTATTGGTGTCATGGGAGATGGCATGGATAGCTACTGGATGTTTCGGATTCCGAGTGAAAACTGCCTGACGGTGGCCATTCATTCTATTGGCTAACGGATTGGTAGTCAAATCTATATAGGAAGCCATAAATATATATGAGGGCAGATCAGAAAGTAACAAACAATAATTTTTTCCCCAAAAAGATTAATATGTATCACAACCATACAAATCACAAATTAACTTACATCTTTGACCTACTTTTCTGCATAGTCAACAATTTTCTCAACACTTTTCTCCCTTCGTTGTACCAGTTTCAATTTATTTATTTCCATTTGCATCTGACCAAGCATCTAGAGGCTAAACTGGGCCACTAATCTTCCCTTAAGACCATGTTTAAAAAACAAATTAGGTTGATAATACTATTAATGTAAATAATCCCATAAATGCGGTAGCAGCTAAAACAGGAAAAAGTTAAAGTAGAATATCTAATCCTAATAAATCAGCACTACAAAACTACACACAAAAAAAAAAAAAAAAAAAAAAAAAAACTGAAAAAATGTACGCATTGAACTAGGTACTAAACAGTTCTTTGACTGTCCAACTTGTGAACGAAATCTCATTATTGTCCTCACATCCAGGTGGCTGGTCGAAGGGTGAGTGTGTGACGTGAGACCAGAGCTCTCACTCCTGGTATCGACTGCAGCAGAGACACCAGCTCTTCCGGAAGCTGCCCTCCTGGAATACATGAAGTACTCCAGCAGTCACTCAGAAGTGAGATTCCTCTGGAAAACTCAGAGATGACTACGGCAAGTCATGATGAATGTCTATGTCGGTTTCCACCCTCAGCTTTCCTCCACTCCAGATATTTCTGCTTTTCAATTTGAGAAGCTATTTCCGCACTTTCATTTAGAAAGTGCCATAGTCTCTCTGAACACAGTATGTCAAAAATCCTCAGACCCTGTAGCTGTTGTCGCTGAGTGATTCTCATTTCTGCTGTTGTTCTGCATTGCCACACCATGTGCTCTGGTGTGCTTTCCTCACCACACTCGCAGTTACTAGTAGGTATAAGTCCATGTTTGTGTAAGAAGCTTCTGTATGATCCATGGCCGTTTATGTATTGGATTAGCCCTGGAGAAGGTTGTAAGAATTTCATGCTGATTCGTTCCGCTACAGATGGAAACATGTCGTACGTTCTATGACCTGTTGCACTAGTGTCCCACTCATTTTGCCATAGCTCAATCAGTACATTCCACAATTCCTTTTTTGTGCATACTTCTTTTTCAGCTATTTCAACCACCTTGTCCATCCTGTTCTTTCTCAGCCAATACATTGGTCCTCGTCTCCTCACTTCTAGATCCAGGGGCAGTACACCTGCTGCTACTGCTAGAGCTGCTGTTGAAGTTGTGCGATATGCACCGGTAAGCCTGATGAGTATTGTTCATTGTAGCCTCCAGACTTTCTCCCTAGGCTTAACCTTTGTGAGGATTATTGCATCCTCAGTCGATGTTTTTGTCCTGAAACCAAAACTGATTGGTATTCATACCAATGGATGTTCTAAAGTCGTGGAGTTTTCGACACAGAACTTTTTCCTGTACCTTCCCCACCACGTTTTGTAGGCAGATTGGGTGGTAGGATTTCAGCATGAGGGGATCTTTATCAGCACGTTTCTTAAGTATTACAACTTCACCACGCTTCCAGATGCTTGGTATTCTTCCTTGCCTGAGACATTCGTTGAATAGTCTGCACAGAATTGGAGCTACATCCAAGATCAACTTTTGTATCACTTCAGCTGGGATTCCGTCTGGTCCTGGTGTTTTTCCCACTCTCAGAGAATTAATTGCTATATTACCTCATCCAGTGTGATGTCACTCCCATAGGGCTGCCACATTTTGTGATAGAGCTCATCTTGTTGTTCACTGTTCTCCTCTGGTCTGTCATGCGGCAGTAGGCTGTCAACAGCAGGTCCACTGATTCTTTCCAGTTAGTTGTAACTGTACCATCTTCTAATTGAGGATAACGTGGTGGAAGGTCATATTTTTCCAGCGTCTAATTTGTAAGGAATTCTCTATGGATTCAATTTCAGATTTTCTTTTACAAATGCTTCCCATCTAGTCTGTCTGGTTGCTAGAATTTTTTGTTTGTAATCTACTCTCATTTGCCTGTATCTGGCAAGAAGAAAGTCTCTTTCTTCAGCTACTTGGCTCCTTTGGTAGCCTTTCCTAGCTTTTCTTATTTTTCCTCTCAGTGCTTGCAGTTCTACAGTCCAAAAACTGTCAGTTTTAACACCAAGCTTCTTCAGAGGAATAGCAGCTTTCATTGCATCCTGAATTGCCCATGTTAGTTCCCTCACCATGTTGTCCACATTGAAGTCTTCTTCTGATACTGCCGGAGACAGGAAAGCTTCTCTCAGCCTCTGCCATGAAGCCCGTCTTATGTTGTACTGCGTTTTGAAGTAGGTTTTCCCGGATCGGCTGTTGTCCATTCACTTCCAATGTCGAATACTGTGACGTGGTCTCTAGTGCTAAGATTGTCCATCACTCGTTAGTCACGCAGCATACTTCCAGCAGCGTTATTTGTTAGAGTTACAGCGATGTTGGTGAAGGTGCCAGTTGTGTTGTGGAAGTTGTATGGATTTCTCTCTTTGTTCTGGACTTCAAGATGTAGTTCATTTATAAGATCAAAAAGCAGTTCACCCATAGTATCAGTTTGATGACTGTGCCACAGGACCGACTTTGCATTTACGTCAGCCGTTATTACCAATGGTTGATCAGATAGAGCTAAATGTATCTCCCTTATTCAAATAGGGTTCAATTTCATCTCGATGTTGAAAGTACATGTTTAAAAAATTGCCCCAGTGTGTGCTAATCTCCACACATGTGGTGTGTTCATCACAAAACTGCGCTAGTTTAGTAACTACAGTGTGTTTGTTGAACACTATTATGGCTGACATGGGTCTCGGTCCAGTTGTGATTATCTGTGACGTTGCCGGCATGTACGGTATTTTGCCTTGTTGTGAGTGTGGTTCCTGGAGGCAGACAATATCGAAGCCCAACTCCTCCACCAATTTCCTTACTTCATGCAGGACAGTGATACTTCTCTTAGCAGTGAGTTGCGCAATCCTTAACTTCGTGAGTGACTCAAGGATGCCTTGTGTAGACATTACATTGGGGTCAAGGTAGTTTTGTGTCTAGTACAGTCCTGCCATAAGTCTGTACAAACTGCCTGTACAAGATATCGGGATCGAAGATCTTGCCTCTCCTCTCAAAGACTTGTTTTACCAAAGTGAGAAGCTGTGCATAATCTGTTGGCAAGTTATGTGCCTTCAGTTGAATTCTGTCGACTGCCTCGGGGTGAGGGAAGGTGACATGCTTGCCAGCCAGATATAGCCCTTTTGTTAAGTGCTGAAGAGCCAGTGACAGTGTTTGAACTTCCTCAAGTAGTCTACTAAGTCACAAGTTGTTTTCAAAATCCACGTATATTCGGTCCGGGTGTATTGGTACATACTTAAGTTCACTGGATTTCACTTTTATTTGTTCGTGCATAATGCTTACAGTACTTAGTGTTGCCTGTGAGTTGTATGGGTCTTCAGTCTTCCTGAGATAATGAATACCACACCGTTTCAATCGCGGTTTTCAAGAAGTTTCAGTCGTAGTTGATGAAACCTCCCTTATTTGAATATCTGAGTCCTCGGTCTGTGTGCCCATATTCACGAACACTTTGTTAGTTCTCCGTGCCAATTTCTCTCTGTAATTTTCTGCTCGTATTGCATTCCTTCTTCTTCTAGACAGTGGGTTTCCCCTTCTTTTTCTTGATACTGATGCATGCCTTACCGATTGTTGCCACGATTAACTTCTTGATGATATTAGTTAATTGCTCTTCTAAGGTTGATTCCACTTCTATCAGGGAGCACTTACAAGCCATAGTCGATTTTGTTAATGAGCCGTTGTAGCAGCAATTGGTAGGTTGGGCAATCTTTTCCTCTCATTCTGCACTCTTATTCACCAGTTTCAATATGCCCTGTTTGTAGATGTCCATTTGTTGGGAGTGTAGCCGTCTGTGTACTGTTGATTTCACTTCCGCATCTGTTGAAAATGTTGGCCGGCCAGGAATTTGTTCATGTGGCCAAACAGATGAAAGTCAGACGGTGCCTGATCTGGACTGTATGGTGCATGCTGGAGCACCTTCCACCCAAAAGTGGCGAGTTTCTCATGAACAGGAGCAGCAACATGGGGACGTGCATTGTCATGAAGAAGTTTGACACCATTAGCACTAATGTTGTGGCATTTGTTATAAAGGGCACGACGCAACTTAACCAACGTTTTCATGTAGGCTGCAGAATCACAGTGCTTCCATGTTCAGCAAAGTCTACCAGTAACTTGCCAAACAGTCTCAGAACACTGTCACAAGCACTTTCCTAGCTGATTGAGTCACTTTGAATTTTTTTTCGTTCTGGGAAACCAGCATGTTTCAACTCCATAGAGGCCTGCTTGGTTTCAGGCATGTAGTGGTATGCCCACGACTCATCACCAGTGACGATTCCTTTCAGAAAGTCATGCCTTTCTGTGGTATAATGCATTAAGTGATCCAAGCTTGTCATCATTTGCTGGCCCTTCTGGTTGTCTGTCAGGTTCTTAGGCACCCAGCGAGCACTAACTTTACCGAATTTCAATGTGTCATGAACAATGTCATACACTGCACCATAGGAAATGTTGAACATCTGCGATAAGGTTTGCAGGTGCACATACCGGTCCTTCAAGATTGCTGCCTCAATGGTGCAGACATTCTGCGGAGTTGAAACTGTTACTGGCACCCGGTGCGTGCTGAATCACTAAGGTTCACACAGCCCTCTTGGAAGAATGCACACCAGCTGAAGACATTGCTACAGTCCAGACAGTCATCCCCATACACTTCATGCATGTCCCTGTGAATTTCACTCGGTGAATGCCCTTTGGCCCACAAATATCGAACTACACTTCGCTACTCTTCACACGTGGACGACAGTAACATGCGCACCATTTTTATATCATAGTTCACACATCTCTTGCTAGATCTGCACATGAAAACAAAATTCCCTCTACAGCACAAACTTCAAACTATATCATCATGAAATTTCAACATTCCAGCTGCAATACCAGGGGAGAAAAAAATTATTGTGCGTTGCTTTCCAATCTGCCCTGGTGTATATATATGGTAAACTATGTAATAAAAGGTGCTAAGTAGTGAAAAGGAATTACAAATTAGGGTAGTGACATGAACCACCACTTCCCTTAGATGATGGTTGTGGGACTTGAATACATAAAACAGACAAAAACACACATGATATAGGAATTTTTGGGTCTAACTCTTTATCAACTGGAGAACATTATGGAGGGTGGGTGTTGTGGGAGACTGCCTCACAGAATGACTGTTGACCAAGAAAATGGTGGGATAAATTCAGACAGACGACAGGTAAAGGGGCAGTGATTCAAAGCTATACCCAAGCATTGCTAAATATTAAAAGTATCTGGTGTGCGAAAAGAGAAAAATAATAATAGAAAAATCTAAATATAAATAAGTAAAAATAAATAAATAATTTTTAAAAAATTAAACCAAAGAGTATGAAGCTAAAAATCATCTCTGGTTAGTGGTGGTTCAGTTTGGGTAGCAGGGATGGAGGCTATGTGAGGATGAGAAAAAATAAACATAAATAAAAATTATGATAATGACCGGGTATTATCTTAAGCTGAGCCCATGTGGTTGCCTTGTGCCCAGTGGGAACTTGCCTACCAGTGCAAACTGAAGATTAGACCTTTTGGTCTGGACTGAAGATAAATCACCACTGACAGTAGAGTTTCACTTGACTGCAGGTCTTGACCTGCAATCGGATGGTGTGTATGTCTGCATGGTGACAATTGGCCTCGAGACAAAATGTGACAGCCTGCCAGTGAACTGTGGATGAATAGGGCTGAAAACATACTGGAGTAGAGAACAAAGCAGCTATTGGAGAGAAGAGCAAAGCGACAAACACGAACAAATGAATTGTTGCGGCGGCTCACATACTGGGACACAGAACGGCAATATTATAGTATAGCAAAACGTAACATTCAAAGATGTTTGATTTAACCACTTTGCTCTTCATTCTCATTTGCTGGTTTACTTGTGGTTACTTGCTGTCAAAAACAAATTTGACCAATTTATGAGTTTTGTTTCATCCAAAAACTGTTTTTTGGAAAATAAAAATATTCAGCATGCTATGACGTGGCTTCAGGGATGAAGTCAACAAGTATTTTAACTTTGTTTTTCTTATTTACATCAGGAATTTAATAACATTTTTATTTTAAAGGTCAAATTTTATTGTTGCATACAAACATTTTGTTTGTTTCCCTTAAATAAATGGCTGTATCAGTTGGCTTATTATTATCTCTTGTTTCTTCAAGGTTTTCAGAATTAAGTTATGATATCCATATATTCCATATCAGATTCATTTCCTTCCAAGTCAATTATTATGTTGTGCATAAGAAATAAACACTTAATAATTTTGTCTGTTAAGACTAGAGGCGGTTTTATAGGTTTGGAGCGAATGCAAAACTTTGCATTAATTATGGCAAATGCACATTCAATGACACGGTTTATACTATAAAGTCTCATTTTAAAATATTCTTTTCCAGCATCCAAATTTTTTCTATTATTTGGTTTTAGCAGATTCTTTAGTATTTTCTAGGTTTCGTCTTTGATAAAAAACATGAAGTTAATGGCAAAACAATATCTGGAGGAATATTTAAACGTTTGTTTCCATTAAATGAAAGAGTTACTAAGTAGAAGTAGAAGTATCTAAAGTAACTGCAATGCTTTCTGTAGAAATTATCAGGATTTCATTGTAAATTGTATAATTCTTGATCAATCTGTTCCATATTTTGTCAAAAATATAATCAACTGGTGATATGCTCATGTGGAAATAAGAATGATGTTCATGTAGTTATTCATGCAAAATAAATTATTAAAATCACTATTCACCTATTGTGATTTGTAATGTGAACACAACTACTTCTATAGTTTCTATTTTTAATCAAATACGTTTTTAAAGAAGAATTTTCTAATAACAGAAAATTAATCTTGTAGAAAGTGCTGAAGAAACCGTTTCAGAAGTACTGGATTCGCTGTGTGACTCCCTAGTATGTGCATGTGTCTCTTTGCTCACCATACTTCTATGTTCTTCACTATTATCACTGCTTTGCTCTCTGCTCCAGTATGTTTATTCAACTCTTTGCTTGTTGCTCTTTTTTGCTCTTACCTCTCATCACTGCTTTGCTCTCCACTCCAGTATACTTTCAGCCAAAATCAGTACACACAGTACAGTTGCAAATATTGACCTGACATTGAACAGCATGTATGAGAATAATTGGCCTCAAGGGAATGTAATTCAAGGAAAAAGCCTGCGAGCAAACTGTATGTTAATGGGTACCTTTAAGAAAATGTGTCCAGATCATAAAAATGTTGTCTATGAATCTGAGCCACAAAGTAGTTTCTGGTGGACCTTATCCAGAAAGGACTCTTCAAGGTGTCCTAGAAAGTTTTGCGTAAGAGGGTGCAAAATGGGTGCCCATGGTTGTGCCACAAATGTGATGGTAAATTTTACCTTCAAAGGAGAAACAGTTGTCATTTAGTATCAAGTGGGTCAGGATGGTAAGGAAAGATGAGCTGGGGAGGGTGTTGGGAGGGTGCTGATATAAAAAGTGTTCCATGGTACTCAGTCATGGTAGTGGGGAATGTTGGTTTACAGGGCTGTCACATCAATTCTTACCAAGAAGAAGTGTGGGCACAGTAAAAAGATGGAGGAGGAGGTGTTGTGTGTATTTGATGTGGGAAGGAAGCTGATTGACTATGAGTTGTAGATACTGGTCCACCTAGGCATAGAAGAATTCAGTAGAGCTGTAAAAGTAACGAGAAATTCCGTACCCGCATGTATTCGTTACTAAACCAATCAGTACCCGTTACTTTTGAATCGTTACTCGTTACTTTTTATACAATCAAACACTAGCATGAAGCATAGCATCGAGTCATGTCGCGTACAGGATAACTTCATTACTATCGTATCGTTTCGTTACTCGTTACTTTTTATACAATCGAACACTAGCATGAAACATCGCATTCACATCGAGTTGCGTCGCATATGGAGCGACTTCGTTTGTACTTGGTGAAGTTTAAGTAAATTGTTTATTTAGTAAAAAAAGTTTAGGTAAATTGTTAGTTTTCATAAAACTTACAGTCAAGTAATTAGCACATGGATCTTACGGAAAACCTCCAAAAGTACTGTAATGAATATTATATACGAAAGAATAATCTAATTTTTAAAAACAAACACCTGTTAGCATACAAAAAAAGATCTGACCTCTCACCTGACTGTGACATATCTAGTGATAATAACTAATGATGGCTACTTTTTAAAGCAGCCTACTCAAAACGCTGCATACAAGCCTAATATGATAATGGGACATGAATTTAACAAATATTATAATCTCATTAAAGTATTTCGTTTTTAAATAGGAGTTTTCACCACTGTCTTCCTTTACTGTTTTCATTTATATTTGTAAATTCCTCATCATCTTCTGATAGATTTGATAAAATAAATGTGGACATACTATCAAATTGGGCCTGCAGGCAGAGCTTTGAGTAGGGTGTTTAATCTGATGTTGCATTGTTTCAGTTTCCACAATACAGTCATGCCTTGTGATTATTCTTTTGGTTAGAAAATTTGAAATGAAACTGTAACACACAGAATAGATGAGAATGAATGGGTAGGTACCTAGGTATTTATTCCATTCAATTTTTGCATAACTAATAAGCTGATATTGATTTTTACAGTGACTGAATGACTTAAATTAAGAAAATAAAATCTATGTTTTTCTTGTTTGCGGTTTGATATTTTAACAATGGGTTTATTACAACCAACATAGAACAATATAATTTGGGAAATTGTTTATTGACTTTAAAAATTAAAATTAGAAAATTTGCCACTTATCCGCATTTCTGATTAATGATTTTCTTTTTTTTAATCTTAAAATTAATCGATTGCTGTGTCAAATTACTTCTAATACAATTGAGTACGAGCATGAAGCATCACATGAATGACTTCGTTAGTACTTTGTAAAGTTCAAGTAAATTGTTCATTGAGTAACGTAAATTTAGTAAATTGTTCATACATTTTATTTACTGCACTAAATATTACATACTTCAGAATAATACCTAATATTGCAATCGCAGCACACTTAAATTAACTAATTTCAAAACATACATCTGCTCATTCAATTGTTGGGCGAACTGTTCCAGCTCGGCATGACGCATGATACGTCGTGTTCGTTCATTTATCGAATCAAACTGACATCTATGCGACAAATGCGAATAACAAAACACACGAGTAACAAAACGAATTTGTGAGTAACGATTCAATACTTCGAGTCAGGCGACGAATCCGTTACTCAGTAATGAATACATCGTTACTTTTACAGCTCTAGCATTCAGTCAGTGAATCACAACTATGGGATGTTCTGAGTTTCTAGACTTATGGGCTTTGGGAATAGGGGTATGCCACTCTTTGGGAATGAAGAGTAATTCAGACTGAGCAGGGATGCCTTGAAGGGGTATGCTGAACTATATGAAATCCTCATTCCTGTTGTCCCACGGGTGTATGGTAACAACTGAGGGAGCGGTAAGTGTTTGTATCAGACAATTGTTGAAGGGCCTCAGCCACATTGGTCACAGCAATTCATGACTCCTGTGGTTAAGCTCTTGTCTGCAGGGAGAATGATCAGGTTTGGATTTGCAGAAAGTTCCCTCATAGCCCTGGCTTCCAAACTATGAGAAACATAACTGGTGGATAAGAGATCTTGAAACATTTGTCAAGGGGGTTATAAGAAAGGAGTGTTGGAATCTCTGGAGACTACACTCCAGGTCATCCTGAGTATCTGGTTTACTGATCTGAGAGGCAAAGTGGTACCATTGGCAGATTGCGCAGCAGAAAGATAGGTGCCATGGATTAAAGTGGTCTGCTGAAACCTTGAGGTAGGTTGAAAACTGAAACCTTTGGAAAGTACTGAAAGTCGACGTTCTGAGAGTGGAGAAGAGGATTGATTCCTAACAGATAGTTTCAATTTTGTATTTGGGTTCAGTTTGGATGGGTGAGGAGTGGGCTTGAATGGGTGTGGTTGAGATATGTTGAGGAGCTGAGCAATGGATGGTTGTGAGGAAATGAGTGGAGGTTGCAAATTGGTATGGTGACCACATAACTTATAGGGAAGATGTTGCCTCGCTATGAGATAAGACTTGTACAGTGAGGACAATTTATGTAGTTGGGTTTGAACATATTTTTAAGATTAAGGATTGTTTGTTCCAGAAAGTGTGTAGGAAAGGATAAAATTATGGGGGGGGGGGGGGGTAACGAAATACGGCAATTTTATAGTGAGTCCATTTGAGGTTCAGGCATGAATAAAATGGGATGATAAATCAAAAGATGGAGGTTGGAGTGAGGATCTGTCGGTTTTAAAGTTGGTGGGAATAGGTTAACTGGTCTGCAGAAAAGCAAGATCTAAGGTGATGGCTACTAATGATTGCTCAACTTTACGAGAAATCTAAATTTCACAAATTAAAATGAAAGAAATATAGGGTGAGACTGCCTGAAATAGTTTCTTATGCAATAAGGAAACCAGGGTATAGTTTTTGGTGTAAGGCATACACAAATTGCTTCTAATACAGCAATCAAGTAAATTGCTTAGAAAAGTGCAGAAAAAAAACCTCGTTTACAAAAATGCGGGGGGAAAAAACATGACTCGTTTAGTGAACAAGTTATATAACAGAAAGCATTAAAACATTTGCAGACAAAAAAATTATAAATGATTAGAGTTGCAATTCTCTGTGACAGAATGACCATCAGAATAAAATAGTGTTGTTTACGTTTTGTGTTGTTGCCACACCTAGTAGGATACATAAGGGGCATGCACACTGTCAGATGATAAGTGATCACTGTGTATGACATGGAGATGCTGTGTTCTTGAGTGAGACAGTGTTATCAAACTGAAATAGTTTGAAAGGTGCCTCATTGTTGATCTCCATTTGGCTGGCTGCTCAAATTGTTCAATAAACTGATTTGTGGGCAATTGAAGATGACAGTGACCCAGTGTTGGACTGAATGGGAATGTGTGGGCAGAAATACTTGTTGTCAATTTTCCAGTTGATCAGTTTGACCACCACAAGGAAGGTCCTTATGATATTTAAAGAGGAAGTAAGTACCGTAGTAAGCACGCCGAAGAACAATAAAGCCCCAGGGCCTGATGGGATAAAAGCAGAAGTGGTGTAAGCCCTATGTCAGGAAATAATTCCTTACCTTACCGAATTGCCGAATGCATGTCTTCTACAGGGAAGGATACCCCATTGATGGAAAACATCGAGCATAAAAATTATAAGGAAAGAAGAAGATATGTCAACAGAGGATGTCATAAATGAAGTTCAGCATCATATGTCATTGCCATATTTATTGAAATATCCTGGCCTTTCATAATTTATGGTGGCTGAGTATGTTCATCTGACTAAGAGTTAGGATGTCCACGAGTGTTTTGTAATAGCTTAAAAGACTAATGTCTTGTAGGAATTGCAGGATGTCCACAAGGTTCAGTGTGTGGCCCAGAATTCTGGGATATTGCTCTGGAACCTGCCCTTAACATACTCATAGGTCTGGCAGAGCTTGAAGGAATCATAGGCTTCACAGTTGATATTTTGCTGCTAGTTGGAAGAAATAATAGAAGAGAGTGTGAGACAAATAGTAAGGAAGTAATGAAAGTAATGGAATACTAGTGCAAACATGTTAAACTCTACATAGCACCAACAAAAACCTAATACATACTGATGTGGGAAAACTGAAATGCAACTCTACTGTGAAGCTTGGAGAAAAATACATTAAAAGGTGCAAAACAGTAAGATATTTAAGGGTTATTCTCAATGAGCACATGAATTTTAATGATCACGTTGAATATATATGCCAAAGAACAACAGCAACAATAAATAAGATAATTAGGATCAGGCACACAAGATTTCTAATCCTACTGCCAACTATTAGCCTATACCATGGCATATTTACCACAGCTGTTGCAAGTTGTGGAGCCCATGGGCACATAGATTATGATTGGTTAAACATGTAAGAGATATTAGATGAATGCAATGAGGAATACTCTTGTGTCTTACAGATGCATTTAGAACTACCCTAGCCAATGTACTTATGGTCATTCTTGGAATATGTCATTTAGACCTGGAAAGATGATAAATAGCAGCATATTACTCACTATGAAAAGGTAAAACTAGTAAGGTAACAGAGATTCTGGGTCATGTGGCTTTTAATAAGATAGACATTAAACATTGTATTTTAATCACTGATCATGGACCATATGAAACGTATCTGTATGGGATCTTTAGGGTATAGAATGGTCTATGCACATGCAGATCTCTAGGAACACCTGATCATATACTGTTTGAATTTGCATTAGTAGATGATTGAGTCAAACAGTATAGAGTGAAGCTCACAGGAAAAAATGCCTCGGAAATACTGAAAGAAAACCACCACTGCAAAGAACTGGACAAACTGGCAGATACTGTGTCAGAAGCATTAGTAATGCCTACAGCATAGCTAGCAACCTATCAGGCTTCCACAAACCGTCTAGCAAATGAATCAAGATACCCAAAATGGACAAAATATATTATAGACAACTAAGTTAATTGCTGATGCTGGAAGGTTGTCTTTGGAATTTATCGAAGCTGGTTCTCCAGTGGATGAACTTTGCTACTGAAAATTCAATTTTTATAGCTCTTAAGTATTATTTGATAATAGGTTGTGATAACCATCAGTGTGTAGTAGAAATAGTAAATTAATTGTATCATTACAAGTTGTAGAGGATTTATGTTTTTTAATCTGATAGTTAGAAAAATTATCATAGTATTATGAATTAATTTTCTGTTATAGACTCTAGAAAATGAAATATCTGAATGTACAGGTAAATAATTAAATAAATCCTCATTTTATGTATCAAACACATCGTAACTGTGCCTGCCATATGAGAACAAATAATGGACTCCCTCCAACATTCTGTGTAATCCTGCACTGTTGGTCGGAAACTAGCAGCAACTGTACTATGAAAATGTTACCCCTGGCATGGGCTGCTGTTAATACCTTAATATAAACTACTGAGTTTGGAGTGGTGCCATAACTGGGAAACATTGACTACTGATGAATGCAGTTGCACTGTGAAAGCAGTAAATCGCAGTTCTGCACTACCTTGGATGACCATCATCAGCAAATATGATGGTGACCTAGGGATTTTTGAGAGACACAGCTGTGTTGATACTGGCATTACCGCATGGGGAGCCAATGGGTAAGACTTTTGGTTACTGCTGAAGGTTATTGAAGGAACTCTGGTAGCACAATGTTATGATACAGACATTCTGCATCATCATGTATTTCCAGTAACGCGACACTATTGTGGTGCTATTTTTCAAGAAGACAATGCTCGTCAACACTTGGAACTTATCTCTAAGATCTGTCTGCTTGATGTTGAGGTACTGCTGTGACCAGCAAAATCCTTAGGTCTGACAGAACATGTGTGGGGCAAGCTTGGATGTGAACTCCATCCCAGAGTTAGTATCCATGATATCAATGACCAGTTACAATAGTTATTGGCCAGCTTACCTCTGGAGGGGATAAATTGGCTTTGTGAAACCTTTACCAACCAAATCATTGCATGCATCTAGGCCAGAAGAGATGCAACAGCCTACTGCAAACTGGGCTCATACTGCCATATTCTCAGTAAATATGACTTGATTTTGTAATCACTGGAAAAACTTCATATATCTTCTCATATATCTTTGAAGTTTCATTTTGTTTCCTCCTCCCTTTGAGGGTGCTTCACTTTTTTTGTCTGGCAGAATAGTTTGGGAAATAGGTAAACAGTCATCTAAAAAAATTCAGCACAAATAAAAATAAAAGACAAGAGGAGAATACAGATACAAATATGTAGATAGTCTACAGAGGGATGATACAGATGAATGGCAGGAAGGCCGTGTGGATTGTTAGAAAATAAAATTAGATTAATTAAAATTTGGACAGGAGAATAAACACCACGTACAAAAGTTGTAATTAGGAATGGTGTCGAAACGTGGATAGACGCTTACAGACAGTGTGTAATATCCCTTCCTCAACAGTAGAATGAGATGTCTGCTGCAAAGAATCCTCGTCGATTTTGGATATATTTCTGATAAGCAATCCGGATAATGTAGATACAGTTTGTGTAGACGGTATAAGTGATCACAAGGTGGTTGTAGTAACTTTAAAATATAGTCTGATTTTGAAACATAATGAAGACAAACTCGTATATCTCTTCAATAAGGCAAACAACTTGGGAATGTTTGATCACTTGATGAAAAATTTTGAAACATATATTCTAAATACAAGTGCTGAGGAACTTTGGTTCATTTTAAAAGAAATAATATGGACCGGTTTGAATCAATTTGTTCCTAAGAAGTTTAGTATGGTTAGTAAGAACTCTCTATGGTTCAATTGGGAAGTGAAATGTTTGCTCAAGAAGTACGGTGAAGAAATCAGGGGACTCATCTAATCACGCTAAATTAGTCCAGTTGTGAGTGGAAGTGCGTAAGGCAAAGTGTGGTGCGTTTAAAGAATTCCAAGTCAGAAATTTATCCAAAGATCTGATAACTAATCCAAAAAAGTTCTGGTCGTATATCAAAGTAATAAGAGGCTCTTGTAACGTTATGCCATCACTGATTAAGGAAAACAGAGAAATATTAGGAACTAGCGTAGAGAAAGAAAAAATTTTGAATAATATATTTAAAAAAGCATTCACAACAGACAATATAGTGGAGATTCTGATATCTAACAACTGTACGAACATAATTATGAAAGATCTCATTCTTGATGTCGAGAGAATAACTAAACTGCTTATGAATATAAAAATCTATAAGGCTCCTGGACCAGGTGGTATGCCTACAAGAGTCTATGCTAGGTACACAAAGGAAATTTTGCCGTATTTGATGAAATTATATACCGCCTCCTTGGTTTAGGGAAAAATACCAGCTAAATGGAAGGCCGCCATCCTAAGTCCAGTGTTTAAAAATGGGAAAGTTAATGATCCTCAAAATTATAGGCTGATCTCGTTAACCTCAATATTTTCAGGATTTTAGAACACGTCATCTGTTCAAATCTCATACAGTTTTTGGATGATGGGGAGCTTTTAAACCAAAATCAACATAGATTCAGAAATGGCCAATGCTGCAAAACACAAATTACACTTTTAATTACTGACTTGTGCCAAATTATAGATGAGCAATCCCAGATTGACTTAGTTTTATTAGATTTTAAAAAAGCTTTTGACACTGTGCCTCACTCTAGGTTACATTGGAAACGTCGTGGTTAAGGCATATCTAGACAAATATTGGATTGGGTTGCAGACTTTCTGAAAGGCAGAACACCACAGTATGTAGTTCTAGATGGTGATCATTGATCACTTACCGAAGTGAGGTCTAGTGTTCTCGAGGGAAGTGTGATAGGGCCTCTGTTGCTTCTCATATACATAAATGATTTGTGTGACATAATATGGGGGAAGGAAGCACTATTTGCAGATGACGCTATTATTTATCATAAACACAAAACCCAGGAAGACTGCACTTTGTTACAAGATGATATTATGAAAATAAATGCATTGTGTGAAGACTGGCAGTTGGAGTTAAACTTTAAAAAGTGCCAAGTCATTCATATAAGTAAAAATGTGACCCTATTTAGCACTGAGTATACAATTAGTGATACTGTCCTTAGAACACTAGTTTCTGTTAAATACTTAGGGGTTACAATTCATAATAATTTGTCGTGGAATGAGCCTATCGAGAAGGTAATTGGGAAAGCAAATCATATGCTATGATTTCTAGGTTGCAATTTAAAATGGTGCACACCAGAAATTAAATTTATTGTGTATAAGTCACTAGTGTGTCCTCACTTAGAAAACTGTTGTTCTGAAAGGGGTCCCCATCAAAAGGGGTTAATGGAGGCATTGGAGAAGGTCCAAAGAATAGCCACCCGATTCATGACAGAATATATAGTTGGAGGGAAAGTTTAAGTGTGATGTTGAAGGTGTTAAGTTGGGAAGGCCTGGAACACCGAAGCCACAGAAGCTAATTGAAAAATTCACAATTGACTTATTTTGTAATGACAGGAAACAAATATTACTACAAGCAACATTCATATCTAGGATTGACTGTGAAAATAAGATTAGAGAAATCAGAGCCAGACAGATTCATTTCTGTATTCATTTTTTCCATGAGTGGTTAGGGAATGGAATAGGAAGGATTTACTGGGTGAGTAAACTTAAAATCCGACAGGAGTAGTTCTCGATAAATCACCTTGGTCATCCTGATCTGGGATTTCCATGGTTTTTCCAGATCACTCCAGGTGAATGCCCATGGGCGAATATTGCCATATCCCTTATATCTCTTCCAAACTATTACACTTATGGATAGTTGAAATGTACCCTCTGCCACACACTTTTAGTGAACCGTGGAGAAATAGTAATAATGATGAAGGCTAGCAGGTAACTGTGGGGGGGGGGGGGGGGGGGGAGGAAAGGTGAAAAAATGAAAATGGCGGAAAGGGGATTTCTTTTTTTTTACTTAAAGCATTTTATTGTGGAGTGGGCATAAAAGCATAAACTGGAGAATTGGAAAATTGGAAGCTATATCATGAAAATAAGTCATAGGTTGCACGGCATTGTGGAAGGAAACAACAGAAAATATTGTTCTGGATATTTTTGCATACAATAAATAAGATGAACTGTAAAGAAACTTGAATTAAAAGAACAGAAATTCAAAGGTATTATACACTAATTAGAATAACATATCTGGTGAACGGTTGCTAATATTGGGAAGAGAAAGATGAGGTAGGAAGAATAAAGTATGATGCCTCATCACAAAGCATTCAGCCTAACAACAACCCTAAACCCTCAAAAACAAGCCGTGTCCAGTCCTGGTCACTCAGTACTTTTCAGGACTGGAATCAATTAACCAAGACCATTGGCAAGGTTATGATTTCCCTTGTAACTGCCTGGAAACAAGATCCCTCCTTCGCAGAATCCTCCCAGACCCTCCCAGAACAAGCTTCAGTAGATCTCCTAATCTCAGCCACCACCTAGTCTACAAACACTGTCTTCCTCATCCTTCTAGGCAGCCCCAAGGCTCCTTTACATGCAACAGAACTCGCTGCAAAATGTGGAACATACACCATGCCTCGACCACATTCATGAACCCAGTAACTGGGAAAAGCTCCCCCATCATAGGACATGCTGCTTGTGAAATCTTCCATGTAATATACCAGCTAACATGCAACCATTTTCCAGCCTGCTATATAGTTCTAACCAAAAAAAAAAACAAAAACAAAAAAACAGACAAATGGTTTTCATCCAGAACCTTATACAGCCAGTAACTTTTGTTTCATGCCACCACTCATAATACCAACAATTTTAATTCTTGCAAACCCCAGTTTCTGAAATGGAGGTCTCATACATACTTCAGGATGTACCAAAATGTAATATGTTTATATCCTAATTGTATGTGTAAAAGTAAATCCATATCTATTTTATATGAATAATAAGACTATAAAAATATTAATTTCTCTTAGCATTCATTCTGTTTAGCTGTAGATAAAATAATAAGAAAGGAAAGGAAAAGCAATAGATTAATAGTAAGTTTTTCACCATTACCACAAGTAAACTTTAAATTTACTCTGTATTTTGAAAATGTACAGGTCACAGGATGGGTCTTCGAGCAGCAATAAGTCTAAGGGAGCAATACCTAAATTAATTGCTCCAAAATTTCATGCACCATATGCAGAGCAGCAGTTAGCCAAAGAATTAGAAAGCAAAAAGGCACAGGGCGCTATACCGAAAGTGTTCACCAAACCCGTGAAGCAGAAATCCCAAAAGTTGAGTCAAAAACTACAAGAAGCAGGAACACGAGCTACATCATCATTTTCTTTTCATTCTTCTGATTACAATAGTGAGTAAATATGGAATGAGGTTGTTTAACTCTCAATTTATTCTTCAAGTGCTGTGCTAAGTTAAAAATACTTAATAATTTATTATCATTGTTATTATTATTGAATTGTGATATGGAGTACATGTGCCAATGGCTATTTCCATATTCACTTTTTTTTTTAGTAACAAAAAGTTTTTTCTTTAGATGCCTTCAGTGTCTGAGGTAAGATGGTCAGGATACTCTTCAATAATTTATTCCAGTCTCTTATTTACTTACCTACAAACAAAAGTTTTCCCATTCCCTTATGCCGAAAGGGGGCGTCCATAAATTACGTGAGGTGAAATAGGGGGGGGGGGGTCTGGTGAAATCTCACCAAGGGGGAGGGGGATTCAACGGAAATCTCACGTGAGTTTTTGGAAATTTTGTTGGACTGTAGATCTAAAAAAAAAAAAATCTACAAACAATGCGAAAGTCAGTTTTAGGGGGGTATTTCATTGAAAAGTGGGGGTGTAACCGGCTTTGGAAGGGTGAGACCAAAAAAAAAAAAAAAAAATAGTCTCAAAAAGTTGCGGGGTGCGATTCCTAGGAGGGGGTCTCATGGACCAGATCTCACCATAGGGGGGAAGGGGTCGGACCAGATCTTATGAAATCTCACAAGAGGGTTGGGGGGAGGGGGAGGTCTGGAAATCCGGAAAAATACCTCACGTAATTTATGGATGCCTCCAAATGAAGTTTTAGTTTTTGGTCACTGTTTTCTCTGCTGTTCTACATATTACTTCCAATTTTTCTATCAATATCCATTTAGGCATACAACCCAGCATTCTTCTCTAACCACATCCTAGCTTTCAATGACTCCCAATCCAGTGGTTCCAGTGGTTCCCATATTACCATACTATACTCAAGCTAATTTCTGGTCAAGATTTTGCATCCCAGTCTACACCTGGTGCATCTCCTCCTCACCCTCTCCACTACAGGAGGGACATTAAAACCTCTTTCTAAAACCAGTGCAATTTGGCCTGCTCAGTTAGTTTTATCACATTTTATCATAGAATATGTGTGATTGTAAGCACCTTAGAATTCAGGTAAATTCCAGTTTTCTTGGTTATAGAGCATAAGGGAGGGAGTAAGCTTTCCAGTAAACATAAAAAAATTTCAGTTAGCAACAACAGGACATGAGAAACACGTTTTATGCAGAAGCCGATACTGCAACATAACTCAGTAAATAAACCGATTTAAAAACTGTAAAGTCACTCAGCATATAACACAAGCCTTAAATAAACAATTTATAATAGTAAATAATCTTTAAACTAACCTGAGCCAGTGTTATCCATAGTTATCCAAATTGTAAACAGTCGATTTTGGTTATGTGATAATTTCACTAATTCTCAAAAGTTTTCGATGCAGTTAAGTATTTTCATAATAATAAGAACCCGAAAGAAAGCTAAATTCACTAAAAATCAGTAGTTTCAGGCCGTGTAATTAGAGTAAACAAAATTTTCAATACTTCGTTAGACACACTTGTATTTTCAACATTAAATAACAACATGTTTGCAATAATTTCCCAAGCTAAAAAGTAAATTTTCTGTAAGAATAAAGAATCTAGTATAACATATTAAAGTTTCAAAACATTCCATGTAGTAGAACAGACATTAAATCAATTTTGAAGTTATTATGTCGTAAACAAAAATGTGGTAATTTTCGAAATTAAACTGTAAATTATTTAGAACACTTCCGTAAACAAAACAACTTTTAGAACACATAATAAAATTAAAAGAAAATTCAGAGAATAAAACCTTTCCGATATAAGTAGCACTTTAATAATTATTAACCAGAAACCAAGTTTTTCTAACATGGCTTCTAAGCAGTCTCAACCTCGATTTTTGTCAGACAGATAACTTCTGCAGTACACCACCGATAATAATAAAAGTAGCATTTTTGAAAGCAGGAGTAAACACTGAACACAATAAACATGATAATTTGTAATCCAGCAGGGATTTCTAAAATTGCACAAATAGTGTAACAGCCCGGGGATTTACCAACCGTTTTTAGGAAGTCAATTACCATTACACCTGCACACTTTAATTATTTACAAGAAAATGAGTTAATTTAGAATTATGGTTATCATACTTTTAATAAACCTTAAGGGCCAGGCTACACACTGTTAAATTTTGAACTAACTATAATTAAATTTTTTCAGACTATTTTCATCTAGGGAGAGATCACAGTAAGCATACAGCGGAGAGTATAAATTGGGAAGCTTAAGCCATCTGGGTTGTGTTTAGCATTTGATCTCAAGTCGCGGAGTTAATCATGAGCTAGTGTGTTGGGTGGTGTTGATGTCGAGCAAGGAAGATGACTTTTGGTAAACTTTGAGCTACAACATGTGTGTGACGCATTGCCATGTTAACTTTTCCAACCAGTGAGTGGTGCAATTATTGACTATGGACTTATAACTTTTCTAACGGGGTTTAGTCTGATACTTCTTCCTCTTCATGACTTGTGATTTTTGGAGATGTTTAGTTCGATTTTGCTGATTCAACTGTAATAGTGATTTTCAAATGTGACTCTGAAATAGATTTAAAATTTTTCATCAGGTGAATTTTTACATACTTTCATAGTGAACATCAACCTTTCCCTAGCTTTTGGTTTAAATAAGCTATATGGTGACCGCTAGGCTTTACAGTTGAATTATCCAGGCTGTTACATGGTCAATCAATTTAGTTAATGGAAATTTAACGGAATTTTAAGCAAGTCAGAAGTTAGTGAAAGTAACTAAACCAATACTCCACCCTGGTATACTGGTTTTGTTCCTTACATGATGATATTTATGCTTTATGTCTTCAATGACCAATTTCTATCTCCATCTTATGATTATACCTCAATATTTCTTTGTATCTATTTATCTTGATTTGATCTGGTCATATCCAACTATCTCCGTAGTGGTTCACAATTGTTTCTCATTTGAATTCTGTCATATAACATTAAGTAATCTGACTTCTGACAGTAAAGCACCAACAAAATAATTCATTAGAACAATTAACAGCAGTGATCTCAATAAACTACCCTATGGCACTCTTGTTTTCACTGCAGTCTCTTCTGATACTGTTGCTTACTCTAACTCTTTGCTCCCTAACCTTTTACAATTCCCTGCCCAGTATGTCACTTTTTGATCCTGTGCAGTGGTTTTAACATATTAACCACTTTTCTCTGGCTTGGAGACATCCAAACATAAACATTATAAACTTGGTTACCATGAATATTACATTTGAAATATCTCAGACAGAAAGCCACATAAATAATCTCTCTTAAACCTCTAGTTGCTGATTTATAAACCAGTTTCTTTTCTTACAGACATTTTACACATCGTAGCATCTCCAGTAACTTACCTAGCACTGATCTCAAACTAACCAGCCTATAATTCTCTATTGGCTTCCACTCCTTTATGAACCATTACTGATATTCACTTTACCAATCCTTTGGCATGCATAAACTCTCCAGACTCAGTATAAATAATATTTCAGTAAAGGTATAATGGCATTCCTCCAATCATTAATACACCTGTACTATAATTATCCATTTCATGCAATTATACTACCTAGTTCTCACACAATACACTCAGATTAATATCTAATTTTCTAATCTTCTAATTTCTGCTTATGTGGGAAGTTCTGCTTTGATATTTCCCATTCCAGAATGTAATTTCCAAACAGGTTCATAATTTTTCTCATATCCTTTTTTCTTCTTCATCCTTACCTAAATTTGTCTGATTGCTCCGTCTGCCCTTCAGCCTTCTAACATAGCCATGGTAGTTTCCAGTTACATCACACTGTGTTTCACCTCCAGCCATAATATTATTTATGAATTCATCTTTATCTTTTCTCTTTCCTGCTGTAAATTTCTTATTTAGCTGTTTTACCTGTTTTCTGCTGCCTTACTGTATTACAGCATCTTTAACCTCCACATTAAAGTATGCATGTTGGCTTTTTGTAAGATTGTAAAAACAAATAGATGCAACCTTAAATCTGGTTTGGCTTTTTAGTGTAGTGTAGCAAGTGAGAAAATATTGTAAATAAAATCCAATTATAATTTTCAGATATAGGAGCAAAGTTTGGTTATTGTTAACCTTTCTCTAGTAACTATTAACAAAAATAGAAGGCACTTAAATCAGAAAAATGTGCTATAACAATTATCTAAAGAAAAATGCCGTAGACATCAGTACACAAATCTGAGTATATCTATCATGCTAACACAATTCCTGTAAACCATTAACACTAATACTAGTAATAACCTTAACATGTACTTAGATTGTGAGTTATTGTAAGTTGCTTAGGCAGTTACAGAATTTTCTGTAGCTTCCCTGTAAGTACCCTAAAACAGGTAACAATATGTTTTCCACAAAAAAATTTCTTAAAGTTTAAACTTGGGTTTCCTTTTCAGAAACCTATTCACTATCTGAAAGACATTTCTTCTTGGAATTTGTAAAATAAAGTGTATTACAAGAACAATTGACCCACCAGTGTGGCTGATTGCTTTAAGCCACCTTGACAATATCTGTGGGATTTACAATAAGACTAGGTTCAAATCCCGGTGCCCACATATTGGCCATCCTGTTTGTAGTTTTAGAGGTGAATGCTGGGATAGTCACAATCTCCTCCTCCTACACTTGTTTTATATACAAAAATACATTTATCCTACAGAACACAAGTTATACCTTTTGCAGACAGTTGGTAACAAAAATATTCCACAAATAGTGATTGCACAGACTTCCGCAGTCTTTGTCGATGTTATCTTAATTGCCCGGGTGGAACCACATCAATTTATTGAAATCTGATTTTTCAGCGATCATTCTGTGGCTTTCTTCAGAGGACTACAATGACTGGAATTGCTGCCATCTATTCATGTCTACCGAAGAGAACACCAACCATCCAGAGTGATGTCACTAAAGCTTCCATCACTAGTGTGGTTGGTCTGATGGTTTTTTTTTCCTAGGCAAGGATGACCACATTTTGTCAAGTTATAGCCCACTGTCCACGTTGATATTATCTAGTCTTTTTTTTATTTCTAATGCTTCTCTGACTCACCTGGGCCTCTGTCCATAACCAATATACTCATGATACTGAATAAAATAGCATGCCCACTGTCAGTTGAATGCTGTGATAAGACTGATTTGTTGACGTTGTTATTTTTGTCCTAAGTGTTCAGTCAGCCTTTCCTTGACCGTGTGTCCAGTCCTGCCAATATACATGTGGCCACACTACGGGGTATTTGGTATACACCCACTGTCTCCAAATTCTTCCTCCTGTCTTTAACCTTTGTGAGCCCATCAGAAATCTTCCTAAGAGCCCTATATACTGGACAGATATTTTTCTTTTTGAAAGGTGGCCAATTTTATCTGTCACCCCCTGGACGTAAGGTAACACTGCCATGGGTGTGTTTGTCGGTTCTTCAGCCAGTGCTTGAGTATAGGGCAGTGCATGAGGTTCAGGCCTCATGGTGGCCTATTGATAATGTCAGGCTGTAGCCATTGGTCAGAATTGTCTCCTTCAAAATTTCTCTTTCAGTGACTAAACTCTCTTTATCACTAAATATGAATGCACGGGTGGTTAAAGGTTTTAAAATTCTATGTTTCACTGCTGGATGGTGGTGAAAGGCTGCATGCAGATAGTGATTTCTATGTGTGGGCTTATGATAAACTCCGTGGCCCAGGGAGCCACCTCCCTTCCACTTCGATAAAAGGAAGATGTTGGTCCACTTAAACTTCCATGGTGATCTTAATTTTATTTGAGCATTATTGAAATGTTGAAAAAATGCCTGGAGTTATTTTCATCCATGAGGCTAGATAACAAATGTGTCATCCATGTATCGCATCCATAAAGTAGGTATAAGATTGTAATTGTTGACGACATCACCAAAAAATCAAACATACCCTAGTTTAATATTGAGATCATGGGCTGTACATTAAATCAAACCCCATAAAAATCTAACTATTAGTTTTTGAGTGAATGATGTTCACTGAAATACTGATACTCTTTATTTCTTTTGTTTCTAATTTTTTTCAGTGTAACATCAAAATGAAACATACCCTATTTTACCCATGAGACCATGGTATAAACATTAAATGATACTCCATCAAACTCTAACTGGTTGTTTTTGCATGAATACTATTCACCAATACATAAACACACACATTTTTTTTAAAAAAAGTTGATTTATTCTCTGTAACTTATTAGTAGTACCCCCAAGTAACTTTCTTTTTTAAAAATCTGCTATACATTTTTATTCATGTATATAAACAACCTTGTAAAACACTTGTAACTTAATGTTGTTTACTGCATTTTATGATTCAATTTACCAGAGTTAATGTGAAATGTAGATTAAATAGAATAGCTTAATAAGTATTTTTCTCTTTTCTTTTTACACAGGCAGCCAGTGTGAATCATGAGGCAAATTGTTATGTGCTTCACCCATATTTATAACCAGATTTATGATATCCAGAGCATTTAACCTATTGGTTGAATGCTTCTATTGCAATTTGCCTGTAAAGTGTGTAAATTATGTTCTTATTTGATCATTGTATTTTTGTCTGTGAAATGTTTGGTTTATGAGGTGGAGATTGAGAACTGTCCCAGCATTCACCTAGATGTGAGAAGCTGCCTAAAACCACAATCAGGATAGCCAGTATGTAGGGACCAGTACTCGAACCTGGTCGGTTTGTAGTTCTCCAATCCAATGTAGTGGCTCCTGACTGCGTGCAGCCACACTGGTGTGTCTAACAAGTTTTGATTTTTGGGTATAACAAAAAATGGAAGCAAGACTTTACCAATGAAGCACAATTTGGCTGTTACTGTCATTTATTAACAAAATAATGTGGATACTTTTAACCAGAATTGTTTGAGCAATCATATCCCTCAAGATTCCTGACATTGCTTTATTAAACTGTAACACAATTTCAAAGTTGATTAATGACTTTAACAGTCAGGAGGAAACAGTAAAAAGTTGCTGATAGAAATTAATGGAATATTATCAAGGAACATTAACTTGATTTTTGCTAAACCAGAACTGCAAAAAATGATCAGTTTCATGCTTCCAGGGAATTGTCAGTTATAAATGCAGAGGAAGTTGTCAGTATAAAGTATTTGATGTTAGTCATAACTCACTGTTGTTATAATCTACAATTTGCAGTTGAGGCAAAACCACAGCTGCTGAGTGAGAAGCTGTCTTGTGATGTGTCTTCAGTTTTTAGTGAAGTATTGCATTTGAACAAATGATTTGCAGCTTTGTGAACAAGGCTCAAAGCTTAAGAAAATGTCTCATCAGAATATGTTGGTAAAATGAGGGACGTTGTCTTGATCTTTATTATAAATTTTGCAATGAATGGTACCAAGTTGTTTTGTATTGGTTAGTTGATAGACAATGAACTGAACCATAGTAGTTAGTATTACTGTAATGTAGACGTTGAAAAGGTAATAATAATTGTTGGATACTTTATCTTCTGATTTTGCGACTAGTAAGTAAGAATTTGCAGCTAATAATAAAATTCAGTAACTCCAACCAAGCTATGGCTTATCATCATTTGAAAAGTTAAAAAAAAACATACTGCATACATCCCTGTCACGTGACACCCACTAGATACAGAGATAGATAGATATGTTCACTTTGATCCCATGTGAGAATAATCTCGGGGATATGGAACAGTATATATACTTATTAGTAATGTCAATATTACTATATAATTGATGATATTATTATATATTGACAACAAGATAGCTACAACCCATTAATATAACCAATATCTCCTGTAATCTACAAATACAATCCCGAGTTAATTAATACTTATTATGTGGAACAGTGTATACACTTGTAACCAGCATCTAATAACCAGTTATTTTCTTATAAATGAATGTAATTTTTCTCGGCGTTGTTTATTTATAAACGTTTCTCTGGAAACAAAACGAGTAATATTGTTATTAATGCACAATATTTCGGCGACTTTACTCTCCGTCGCCATCTTCAGGTGCAGTTGCAACTCTTGAAGTCTGCCTTGAGCGTGTTGTTCGTAAAGTGGCATGGCAACGACAGACATTTTTATGTGTCCTAGCAGCATCTCAGATGTCATTAGATGCCCACGGAACACAAAAAACAGAGCATTGGTGATGAGCAGCCTCAACAACAGGAATCCATGCATCACTAATCTGGAATCCACAATCCCTGTTTACCAAATCAGACGCGAGGCGAATTTCAAATGCTTCTACATCTAGGGTCGGAAGAGTCCTGGCAAGAAATGGCATTAAGACCATTTTCCTACCACCACCAAAATAGAGAAACATTTTGCGCTCTCCAAAAGATGACCTTGCCCTGTGTACACTCGGAGTTTACTGCATCCCGTGTGAATGTGGAAAGAAATACATCGGTCAGACCATATGGTGCGTACAACAACTTTGTTTGGAACACGCCCGACATGTTTGCCTGGGGCAAAAAGACAATTCAGCACTGGTGGAACATAGTTTGACAGAAGGACATGGTTTCGATTTCGAAGCGACTGAGGTGTTGACATATGCGAGAGGCTTCTGGGACAGCGTCATTAAAGAAGCATTTGAAATTCACCTCGCTTCTGATTTGGTAAACGGGGATTGAGGATTCCAGATAAGTGATGCATGGATTCTTGTTGTTGAGGCTGCTCGTCACTAACGCACTGTTTTTTGTGTTCCGTGGGCGTCTAATGATATCTGAGATGCTGCTAGGCAACATAACAACGTCTGTCGTTGGCATGCCAGTTTACAAACAACACGCTCAATGCTGACTTCAAGGCAGACTTCAAGACTTGCAACAGCACCTGAAGATGGCGACGGAGAATAAAGTCGCCGAAATATTGTGCATTAATAACAATATTAATCGGTTTGTTTCCCGAGAAACGTTTATAAATTTTTTAAAAAAGTTATTTTCTTACGAACCAGTTACCATCATAAGTTTCACTGTAATTTGCGACTACATATTATATCATGTTAGTTGCTATTTGTGTGGAACAGTACACACACCAATTAACAATATCAATTATATTGCCAACAACTTATAAGCAGTCAATTTCTTAAAAACTGTTAGTATGATAATTTTTCACAGCAGTTTTTTAGTGCATGCTATCCCATGTTAGTTACTAGATATGAGTGAAATTTTGTAAACGGTGTAATTACTTCATTTGTCAAAAGTTTCAACAGAAAGAAAAACCATATATCATTTTAGTAATTGGGGACAACTTTGTCACCTTCCCCTTCCATACACCATATATACTATTTTATCAGTCATTCTTAGTTACCAAATTCCAAGAATAAAATTCTTTTACAGAGTAAAATGGGTTCTGAAGCAGAAACTCTTTCAATTTGGACTTAAAGTAGTTGGGTTTTTGTAGATAACATTTAATTTCTGTTGGTAAGACATTGAATAAGGAAGCTCCAGTAAATGTTAACCCTTTCTGTACAATTGACAGTGATTTGTGATCCTTGTGAATATTATATTTATTCCTAGTATTATGGCTATGTATGTCAGCATTAAGATTGAAGTGTTCAGGATTTTCCACTACAAATGATAGTACAGAGTATACATACTGTGCTGGCATTGTTAGTACACCCAGATTTTTAAATAGATTTCTGCACGATGTCTGTGGGATTCCTCCACAAATAGTTCTAATAGCACGCTTTTGCAATTTAAATACCCTCTGTGCTTGTGACGAGTTTCCCAGAATGAGATGCCATACGTGAGCAGGGAATGAAAATATGCAAAATATACTAACTTTCTGGTTTCTATATTAGCTATTATAGATATTACGCTCAGTGAAAGTGTTGCAGAATTCAGTTTTTTAAGAAGTTGTTGAATATGTTGTTTCCAGTTCAATTTGTTATCTATATAAACACCCAGGAATTTTGTGAAACTGCTTTCACTGATTGCTTTTCCTTCTGATATCACATTATAGCTGTCTTTTGTTTAATTTTTTATAACAAACTGAAGTAACTGTGTCTTTTTTACATTAAGTATTAGTTTGTTGGCATTAAACCACCTGTTAATTTTCTTTATAGAATCATTTGGTGTGTTTTCGAGGTTTTGTGCTGATGGGTCTTTCAATGATATGCTAGTATCATCTGCAAAGAGCACCGCTTATTCACTATCACCTAGAACATGTGGGAGAGCATTTATGTAGATTAAGAACAGCAGAGGGCCAAGAATTGAACCCTGAGGCACACCACATTTAACTATACCCCATTCTGAGTTTATAACATCTCCTGTATTAGCATCTTTCAGTGATACACATTGCTTTCTATTTTCCAGGTATGATTTAAACGAAATTCCTGGCTTACCACTAACTCCATAGTGTTCTAATTTACCTAGTAGAATCTCATGATCAACACAGTCAAAAGCCTTAGCAAGATCACAGAATATACCTAGGGAATTTAATTTTTATGCATTGATTCCAGTATGTTGTTTAAAAAAGCAAAAATTGCTGAATCTGTTGAAACGCCTTGTCTAAAACCAAACTGTACTTTACTGAGTAGGTCATTCTTTTGTAGATGTGCATACACCCTTCTGTACATTGCTTTTTCAAAGATTTTTGAAAATGCTGGTAGAAGTGATATTGGTCTGTAATTCTCAATCTTTGAGGTATCACCCTTTTTATAAAGCGGTTTGATTATTGACTTCTTGAGTGAGTCAGGGAAGATACCTTCTGTGAAAGAACTATTGCAAATATGGCTAATAACTCTACTAATGCTGGTGTTACATTGTTTCACTACATGGGTTGAAATCTCATCTTAACCAACTCCCTTGGCTCTATATCTTTCTGCATCCGATCCAAATTTCTGGGGCCATTGCTTGGTTAGTGTCAATCTACTACCACCTAGCTAGGTCTGTCGTTCATATAGATCCTTCACAGTTACCGTATTGGTCCTGAGGCACACTAAGTCCCTATTGTACTTCACTCGTATGGGGCATCCCTCACTCCACACCATTGCTTTCCCCCTCCCCCTCCCCCCACTATATTAGAGGAGAATTAGACTTGTATGAGATCTTTATTGCCATGGAATGCAAACTGTCAGTTTTAGCATTGGAATTAAATATTATTTCATTAATATTTTGAAAGACCATTAGTTCATTTAGCAACTAACACTTCCATTTATTTCAAATTGTGATTTTTATGGAAGATTAATTAAGCCATAGGATATTTATAAACATATTTAGCAAACCAAAAAAAACCTAACCATCCAGATAGTATGAGAATATGTGATACAGAGCATGCAGTCTGAAAATTTTAGATCGATATATAATCCCATATATAGCAACAATTACAAACATTGATATCCTTACATGATGCTATTACCATTACTGGCAATACTGTTAGTAGTTGCTGGATGATGCACAAACTATTTGCAATGGTGCATCGTCAGAACAAGTCTTACGTTTTCCTTGTATCTTTTCCCAAAAGTTTCTGGAAATCAAGTCGCCTCAAGATTCCATAACCCCCTGATTTATACTCATTCTTCTTCATGGTTTTACTTTTTTCAATTGAAGCATCCAAAGTTTTGGTGTATTATTTTAACCAACCATACAAGCAATGTTTAGCTGGAAATGGTATACTGGAAGTGGTAGATTGTTTATGGCGTAGTATTTTAAGTTTGCTACTTATCTATGTTTGGTAAATACAATTGATGTCAGCAGTTCTTCTCTGCTCAATAGTGCTTTGTTCAACTGGTGACCTGGTATATCCCAAATAAATTGGAATAGACATGAAAATACCAAATTTTGTCCAAACTGAATGTTCTATTACAATTCCTTGAATATTCTCCTCATTCCTGCCACCCTATTCAAGACTGGTGTCAAATCTGTCCACACCGTATTCAAAGTTAATATTGTCTTAATGTCTTGGAGCTTTTTGAAAACAACAACCACCACAAAGTTTACTGACAACTCTTCCTTTGTGTCTGAAGCAGCTCACAACTCATGCTTCAAATACTGTAATATACTTGTCAGTTCAAAATGGTTACCCGTGTGGTTCTGTCTTGTTTGAACCTCTTCCTTTGTTGACTGTAGTCAGCCTTCCCAGCCCATCCTGAAGCTTCTTCTGGTGCTACATAAATGACTTCTTTATAATATGGGCACAAAGCAATTCTCCTCAGTTTTCCTAAATCTTTCAAGCCCTAATATTAATCTGACCACATGCCATGCTCATACACCTCTTATTTTCATCTACTTGCCACCTATTCCATGTCTGATTTCATTAAATCCCACCAATCTCCAACAATATAGGCACTTTAATGGCTCACAGCCTTTCTTTGCCAATCATCATTTGCATCAAATACATCAGCCATTATAAAAATTATCTCACTGGTTATATTAATAACTTAATGGAATCCCCTGTATAGTGCATAACTGTAGTTTCAGATAATCAGCAGCAGCTCTTGTAATCATTCCTGATACTAGCAACCTCAAAACTTGCTGCACAATGAGTGTTATTAGTTCTTTTTCTGAATACGCTGATGCAAGAGAGAGTTGGCACACTAGCATATGAACACTCCAGACATTTTTAAGGACTTGAAATAAGTTGACTAGAATCATTCTACCCCATACCCCCACAACCTTCTCTGGTATATGTGGTTCAATATATATTCAAATTCTTCCTCTCTGTTCACCTGAGTTGTGTCAGTTATGTTTGTGGACTATTTGTATGTGGAGGAGTCAGCAAATAAAACATAAAGAAAACTGCTGAAAGCTACTTTTTTTTTAAAAATAAATCAAGTCATTATTTTAGCAGATGGATGTACAAAAGAACAGTGTGAATATGCAGTTTGAAACCACATTCCTTACATCTGTAGCTTAGTTAGTATTTACATTCCTTTGTTACAAACTCATGACCACCACAACACATACACCATTTTTTTAAAAAGAATATTTGGTGGATTAATTCCTCCAGCACCAATTCACCTGATGTATTAGTTTGTATGTGTAATATGTTCATTATCTTTCCCTCTCATTTTTTTTTTAGGAAAGAGGTAAGAAAAGTTGTGAAAGGAAAAACTATGCCCAGTTTGAATGTCACAACTTATTACCTTCAGACCATTTATGTAAGGAAAGAGAAATATTTGCTGCTATAAGCTATGAAGCAGTTTGAAATCCTTCAGATCTAACTAAATTTTTTATGTAATGGGTCATCAATTAAATGAAATAAAAGCAAAGCACATAAACACTATCGTTACTGGTTAGAGAATAATAGTTTCCATCAATAATGTCTCAAATATATATTATGCGAAAGGTCTGAGAGCATTATAGAAAATTAGCAATTCTAAAATCCAGAGATGAAACAGAAAACTTGATAAAACTCTTGGCTGATTTTTTTCTCGGCAGAATAGTGTAATACCTTTATGGTCTCTTAGACAGCTGAAGATACATCATTCGTGCTTTTTTTTGTGGAAAGTTTAAGATTACTCACATATATTGTTCCAATGTCTGATAAATTGGTCACTCAGAGAATTCTTACATTTTGTCCCAAAACAAATTTTTCGTGGAATATGGAAGAAAGTAATATTACTGAAAGTATGGTTTTATTATCTTTTTCTGAATACAACAGTTTATAATGGAAATCGATTATACTGATTTGATGTTAAGTAACTAATTGGTTATTAGTAGTTGCATATTATTGTTCTGTTAATAATTTGATATAATCCTATCTAAGAATCTATTCTCATATGTGATCAGAATGAACATACTTTGCCAGAAAATCCATCACAAAAATTAGAAAACAAGCATATGTTATGGGCAAGGAATAGAAACAGGACAAAATATGTCGTATTATACAGTATTTATTCATGTATATGGCTGTATTTAATGTTTTTGATGTGTTTCTATTTCCATGGGTTTCCATGGGTTTTCTGCCCTCAGCTGTAATTAGTGATATTTCATTATTATATTAGTGCTTCAGAAACAAGTTATAGAATTTTTAAAATTAGTTTATGAGTTTTTGTTTTGACCTATAATCAATTTTATAATATGTGAAGTAAAAATCTAAAGATCCCTAATTATATTTTATTTATTGCTTCCAGAAGAGGAAGCATATGCCACAGGTTCCAATATACCACGGTTAGTTGTACAAAAGCGAGGAGGAACTAGCACACATCGGTTCGGCAACAGGTGAGACTCTCCTTAAGCAGAATATTGGCTGGTTTATTTGATTTAGGAATTATGTTGCGATATGGAACATGTTTTTCCATAAGCATAGCAACATTAAGGATTTGAATGATGCTGCATCATTAATACACTGTAGGCATCGCATTAATAATTGGTGCTTCAAAACAAAAATAATACAGTTTGATGATTTATTTACTAAGCAAAATTCGATGCTGTACCATTTTGCATAAGTGGAGTTAAGTTTGGAGGTACAAGTGAATTTTTTCGAAATCCACTGTGGGAATCATTATCAGATTGCAGCATTGAGATGTTTGTGATACTTCAGACAGCTGATATACTGTTCTGAGGGTATTTAAAGTAAGCAAATGAAATCTCAATGGTTCTAACCGATATTTATCATAAGTTATTAGAGGTAAAGATGTTCACTTGTAGCAATATCTTTACTACTAGTGAAACTATGATTCTTTCAATAATTTCTTTTTACTTTAATAAGTAGTCAGTTATGATTTGACATCTTCACTTTGAATAAAAAGTTTATTAACTTCTAATGTTAATAATATGAAAGTCAATACAAATTCAATATTCACTAAATTTAATTCTATCAAAGAAAGTTCACTGTTATCCATTAATGTTCCATATTGTAATCACACTTTGATTCTTTACAAAAGCTACAAGTTGTTTCTAAAGAAACTTTAACATACATTCACTATCATTCAGCTCCAGATAATTTTACACATTTCACATAACCCTGTTTTAAAAATGTTACTTCTTCCTTCCAAAAGTCTGTAGTTCCATAAATTTAGATGTAAATTACTTGATTTTCATTTCATAGTTCATCACAACAATCAATCATCTAGCCTTATGTTTAATCACATAATAAAAATACTGTCTCCAAACCTTAACCAATACAACGACCTTCACCATTACATAACTGCCCAAACAGTGCTTGGAGAGGCTATTGTTATATCTCTATTTATAAATTCCCACTATTAACCAGACGTTTCCTCTCTGTAACAGGTAAACTCAATATTTGAGGTCTGGTACTGCCATCTTACAAGCCCAAAACATGGTATCAGATTTTTAAGAAATTTCCCAGAATTTGCCAGTCTTTCCCAAAGTTTACCAAAATGTAACCCTAATTTTCCCCAAATTTTTTTTATATCATCCATTCTAAGAAATTCATAATAACTTAGCCACTATAAAACTAAAGTTTCATCCCTTCAGACATATATGAAATTCTATTAAGTCCTTGGTTCAACCTCAAAATCACATGTAAATAACAAACTCTTTTTTTCGAATATTTCGTCTCTCTTCTAGTTTTGTTTACTGACTATTACTCTTTGGAAGAAGCCTAGACTCAGTATATACAAGCTATTCCTTGATTTCTACAAACTTTCTGCATCATTCATGCCATTAAAGAAAAAAATTCTTAATTAAAAATAAATTATTTCACCTTTACTTTCCAATTTAAAAATATCACCATTATTTTTCTTTTTGACACTATTTTCATATTCCAAATTGATATAATCACTAATCAAACTAATTAAAACTATATCTTTGTTATCTCTTCAACCTCTCAAATTTCCGTTTAGCGAAAAGCCAGAACATTGCTTTTCTCCATCAAATTCTACTGTTTTCAAAAACCAACATTATTAAAATATTTCAATTAACTCCCCCTTTATTTAACATTTTAACTAAAAAGTTATTAATAATTTTCTAAATCAGTCCTCAAGTTTGAAATTTTTATGTCTATATACCCTTAATTTCATTTATTTTTCACTGCTTATCTATTGAATTTATTCTCCTATTCCCCATTCTTATTCAGAACTTCACTTTTCTTTAATTAACTATAAAAATTTATTTCTCAAGAATGTGACACAATCTCTTGTTGAAAACATATTCTTGACTCTACCGATGGTCATAAATTTTCTTTGAATTTTCTGACAGACTTAGAGACTTGAATTGAAATATTCCATTACTTTTCTTAAATTTGTAGCATTGCTGGGAATATGGGGCATGATATCTTTGGTTTTAGTCTTTTTCTCGCAAATGTCACTATGCTAAACCCTCTGAGCAGAAATTGAAACAGGCAAAATGTTGTTAATTGTACATGATTCTTTGCTCAATAGTGAATTAATCATATTTAGACATCATTTTAAACCTTGACATGATTTTAAATTGCAGGAACTATGAAAATGTAACTAATACAGCTAAACAAGCTATGTCAATTTTCTTACAATCAGCAGTAAATTTTCAATCAATAGTAAATTCATTATCCAGGCTTATTATCTGAGTGACCTAAAATATCAAACAGAAAACTCAATAGAATAACTGAAAGAAATGAGGTAAAGCTTGAAGAAATTTCAACTTATAATCTAAATTTTTCACAAGGACTTTGGTGGAAATTAAAAGTGCAACACCCAGACAGAGTTTATAAATGAATGAAATGTGTGCCCAAGTATCCCAATATGAAGAATGTTAAATGATTAAAAATTGAAAGATTTGCATGTAATAGGATAATCATCATGGGTCTGTTTACTATGAAAAATTATTATGTTTTTTTAGCTTATAAGTGGGAAACAGTGTGGTGTAACATGACACATTTTTGTCCACAAGTTCTTGTTGACCAAGTATGCCGAGGTGAAGAGTGATGACTCTCTACACCCAAATTTCTAACTGTGACAGAAGGGCAGACAATTGGTGTGTTTGAAATGGGTGCATCATATCGTCAAATCTCCCAAAGGATTGGCTATTGCACAACGTTAGTATACAGAATTGTTAAACAGTGGAGGAAACAGGGCTCTATAACTCATTGAGCAGGCACAGGTGCATACAGAAGGACAACAGCAAGTGAAGACTAGCAAATTATGTGGTGGGTATTGCTGACAGATAGATGACTGCAGGCCTGATCCAAGCAGTGGTTACCAACAGAGTCACCCCACAGAAAATTGTAAACCAACTACTTGAAGCTAGATTATACTCTCTGACCCCTTGGCTATGTGTTCCATTAACCTTTGCCAGAATCATCTAACCTATTGTAATGCAAAACAGAAATGGACACTTGAATGGCATACATTTGTGTTTGAATACAAGTCTTGATTCTATCTGTGGCAAAGTGATAATTGACAAAATGTATGAAGGCACAGTGGAGATATGGCTTAACCTGCTGTGATTTCAGAATGCCACACAGGTCCAGCCACTGGTGTCATTGTATAGGGACAATTGGTTTTGGCAGCACTACTGAATTGCTTGTTGTTGAAGGCATAATGACAGCCCACAACTTTGTGGATGGGATGCTGTACCATATTGTGATGCCCTTCATGGTCACCATTCAAATCACATCTCCAAATTGATAATGCCCATCCTCATAGTGTGGCCATTACAACACAAGCCATGCAAGGAGTTATGATCACAGTTTATTATCACAGTCACCAGGTTTTCCCCCAATAGAGCATGTCTGAGATGCCAGGAGTAGATAGATTACATGCTCACCCAGCACAATCTGTGCAACAAATGACTGTACAAGACATGCAGGCATAGAGAGAGGCATGCCCCAAGAAGATATCTGAACACTTATTGATTCAATGGAAGCAAGGATCCATGAATGTAAATATAGGTGCTTAAGTTGAGCATACCACTTACTTACAACTGTATCTAAAGGTGATAAACTTAGCTTGATCCATTTCATTTTGTTATCATTTCTTCCGGGTATGACCCTGGATATACGAAGTCTGTCAGAAAATATCCGATCTTCCTTCATATTATCCTGTTGGCATTACAGTGCGTCATAAGGCTGGTGGCATCCTTCAAAATAGTCTCCATTTGATTGAAGAATATGCTCCCAACAGCCTTTCCACTTTTGGAAGCAGTCTTGGAACTTGTTTTTTGTATCACCTTAAGAGTGTTTCTTTGTTGCCAAATTGGTGTCCTTTGAGCACCATTTTTAATCTTCGGAACAGCCAAAAGTCACAGGGAGCTTTATCAGGACTGTATAAAGGCTGACAGAGCTGTATGACTTTGTGCTTTGCCAAATATTACTTCACGAGGCTGGCATGTTATCGTGATGAAGAAGCCAGTCACTGCTTCACCAAAGCTGATGCCATTTTCTTGTAATTGCGTCATGCAATCTTTTCATAACTTCAAGATAATATTCTTTGTTGATCGTCTGACATTTAGGAACAACACCCTCATAATAATAATAAAGAAACAATCAGCAAAGACTTGAATTACTCCGCTTTTTTCTGTCGTGTCTCTGAAGATAGCTTCCACTACGAAGAATGTTGTTTTGTTTCAGGATCATAACCATAAACCCATGATTCATCACCAGTAATAATTTTTGTAAACAGATTTTCATCATTATTAACCATTTCCAAATTGTCCTGAGCGATTTCAAGGAAAAGTTTTTTCTGCTACACCGTTAGCAAATTCGGAATGAATTTTTCACACAAGCGAACCATTTGCAAATTTTCAGTTAAAATCTTCCAAACACTAGTTTTCAGTATTCCTAGATCATATTATAATTCTCGCACAGTCAATCAATGATCTTTATTAATCGCAAGTCACACACGTTCGATATTATCTGGTGGTTTTGACATCGAAGGCCGCCCAGAGTGTGGGTTACTTTCTACAGATGTGCTGCCATCTTTGAACCGCCTATACCACTCTTTTATTTGTGTTTTGCTCATAAACTCATCCGAAAATGCTGTCACCATCATTTATATGTTCTCTGCACAACTCGTTTCGAGTTTAAAGCTAAATTTAATTCAAATTAGTTGCTCTGGTCTTTCCAGCATTTTTTATGACAGCAAAATGTGATAAACATACAAAACACTTGATGCATGTGAATTTAAGTGTCCCAGCTATAACTGCAGCATCTAGGGAGTACATGAAGCTTTACAGTTGAGACTCATACCTGGCATATGGCGCTAAAATTGTAAGGAGCGAAGAAATAAAGGATTGCTGACAAAGAGAGCCTGCCACAAGAACTGGAACACCTAAGAACTATCTTCAGGTGGAACGGTTACTCCGAGAGGCAGATAGAAATGGCAATTGAACGTAAGCCAGAGAAAATTGCAGTCCAACAGGAAGAAACGCCCAAGGCCACTGCTTTTCTGCCTTTCGCCGGAAACACCACGGGGAAAATCGGCAGAATCCTCGCACGACATGGTATAAAATCTTTCTACCGACCACCAGCTAAAATACGGGACTACCTCCGTTCAGTCAAGGATGACCTTGGCCTAAGAGTTCCGGGGATTTATAGCATACCGTGCGAGTGTGGAAAGACCTACATCTGTCAAACGATCCGCACCATAGAAAACCGGTGTGAAGAACATAAACGCCACCTCCGCCTGGGACAGTATAGCAAATCAGCAATCGCCGAGCACGTGTACAAGCATGGCCACAAAATAGAGTTCAATAACGTTAGGATATTGGCTAGAACATCACATTTTTGGGAATCTGTCATCAAAGAAGCGATCGAAATTCGTCTGGCCAACACATTTAACAGAGACAGTGGTCTATGTCTCAGTGACGCATGGAAACCTGCCTTGGCAAATATCCACAGAGAACGTTGTACTTCCGTCCAGCTGCCACCGGAGAGGGCTTCATATTAGCTTGGGCTGGAACAAGAACCATAGCCACACCCACTGGCAACCATCCGCCAGTGGGTTGTGGGCCTAGCTCATAGTAAGCCTTCGCCGAGGCCACGCAGCCGCCGGACGCGGACATGTATATAAGGAAGAGCAGCACCCGAACCATCTCAGTATCTGTGGGTCAGCCGACCAGTGCAGATGTCTCTACACCTGAAGAAGATGGCAGAGCCAGCCGTCGAAATATTGTGTTTCCACAACACTTTCCGGCGGTACACCCGTGAAGACTACATTGCAGTCATACGCCGTTAAAGTCTTCGTTCTTACATCTGAAGGTTTTTCACAGCAAACCGATGGTATACTCTCATTGTTACTGCCTTTGTTAAAGTCAGTGTTTGACATTATTTTTTTCAACGAGCAGGAACTTGTCATGATGTATTAAATTGTGTGGACTGTATTTTTTTCTGCACCGGTATCGCAAAGTCTTTGGCAGAAATACTTTGATAGGCTTCTTCCTCTTGATGATTTGATGAACTTTGTGACTTATGAGCTAACCATTCAATCAGTATTGATTAATTAGCTGCTGAAAGTTATCAAACATCCTCTGATGAAATATGTAACTTATTAACATTTCCACATCAATCAGAGTAACAGCATATTATTTAATTAGTGGCATTTAACCAGAAAACAAATGAATGGCATTATTGTTAATTGTAGAAATGATAAATGTGGCTCCAAATGAAATACCACTGAATTTATTCAACACAGTTTCTGGAATAAATATTTACATACCATAGATACATTGTAACAAGTGCCTAAATACTTCATATCAAACTGCAAGTATCACATAATGATACTTAAGTTCATTTCAAGTGATTCTTGCAGTATGGGTGCTCAACACACAGTAATAATCCTGACTGTTCAGCTGTGTTGGTTAGACCAAAGACTGTTACCATACCAGCTAAAGATTAAAATCTTACGCTACCTAAAGACTATACAAATTGTTTTACAAATGTTAATACAATTATTGATGACACTTCTAACTAATCAAAGCAAAATAATGTAATAATAATAATAATAAATGTTTGGAGGGTTGTGAGATTGTCACAGACTATTGATATCTTTTAAGAGATATGCTCCATTAAAGAATAACCAATTAGCACTGAGAGTTCCGGCGAGTGTTGCATTGTGAATGATAGCAACCTTGCAAGGACTTCCTGGCAGTTTTAGAGGATGAATACCACATTTCCAGAAACCTGCTTTCAAATTATTTACACTAGATGCCAAGGTTTCTCAGAGTTTTTTTTTAAGCATTGGCAGGAACCGGTCCTTTCGTACAAAGCAGAATCAGCCACCTTCTCCATTCTCCTTCCATTCATCAAGAATCTTCAGCTAGATACATTTCATTGGCACAAAGAAGGCAACCTTGGGTGGTTGCAGGGGTTGAGTGGTGTTTGGAGGCAGAAATATGAATTTTATATTATTTTTGTCACACAATTGGACAGCTTCGATTTTTGTAGAAGAACTTAAATTATAACCAATCAGCATCTTCATTCCGGACTGGCTCTTCAAAGTTGGCTGAAGTAATTGAAGGACCCAGTCTTCAAAACATTGGCAGTGTAACCCTCCACTACTTGACTATTTGTATGTAGCACTAAGTGATCCATATTCTGTCCAAGTATTCCACAGTTTTTTGGACTTGTAGTTCACATAAAAAGAAACAAGAGTTCCTGACCATGATAGATGTGCTGGTCTTCACTGTGTTCCAAATGTTTACCTGATATTTTGACTTCTTTTTAATAATTATGACCAATTATGTCAACTACATTGGTTTCACCATAATTCCACGTTTTCAGGCAAAATTTCTATTAGCTCTTTCTCCAGCTTTTGAAAGAAAGTGCTAATTATTTCTTTATGCAATACCAATCTTGAATAGCCAATTTTCTTATCTCTTTGCTGTTCTCATGATTAAAACCACTTCATGTCTTTCCTGAAAATTCTGTGAGGTGTATATATCGGCTCTTTTCTCCAATGAAATGGAAGATGAAACATTTTTCCTCTTCCTGGGTAATGACTGATTGCCTGCAAATTTTGTTTTGTGGATTCCTTTTATTTTGAGTATAAGGAATAGGTTGTCTGCTAGAGGCTTCTTGGTATCTTTAATGGCTTCAAGAACTGCTTTAAGACTTTCATTATAGTAATTTCAGTATGCCCTGGACTCCAGAGTTTTTTATACTAGCAAATCATCAGTTAAATTCCTATAATAAAAGAAAACAACCATATTTAGGTTGAGAAAGTCCAGACATTCAGAAAAATTACAGGAATTTGATGTATTATTGTTTAAAACAGTAGCTAAGAAATCTAAATATTATTATCATTCCATGTTTTTTCACATTTACTTATACTCTTTCTTTTTGATGTGGAAGGTTACAGTAAAACAGGGAATTTCGAAAACTGTCACCAAACTAACAATGCCTGTATTTCTGAAAGGTGGTAAATGAGGTGCTGAAGACTGCCAATAGTTGGCATCACACATTAACACTTTGAATGACCATTACATAGAAATTACATTTCACAGATAGTCAGGGTGGGACATTTATAATACTTCAAAGATGTTGGTGTCTCAAAGTTACTCCTGCACTCACAAAGTAGCCCAGCTATAAGGTATATGTTAATACCATCTGTAGTAGTAGTATACACACAGTAGATGTTTTCAGATAATGTGATTTTCTTGAAACAGCTTCCGACACCTCTCCATGAAAGATGAAATTCCTTTTAGGATTTTTCGATGGCTGCATCTTTAGCTGACTCAAAGACTGTAGTATATTTCACTCACTTCAATCTTCTTATGATCATAAATTTGTTACAGTTTTTATGTTTTATGATATTTCTTCCCCATCTCTAATTAACTGTGTTGTGCCATCTTGTATGCTATAGTTTTTTTTTTTTTTTTTAAAAAAAATACAATTCCATTATATATTCACTTTTCCATTAAATTTTGTACCTTGTTATCATAGCAACTGCTTGGTTGAGCAGGTTTTAGGGGTCCTCATATCATTGTTTATTACTTAAAGTGAATTTTCTTTCACTTCCAAACATTACTTACTTAAGAGATTATGTTTTCCCTAAATATAATGGCAATACCTGATTCTGAAGCCTATGTGTTTCATTTTTTAAGGTAACATTTTTGTTCCATGAGAAAATATACTGAGCCTATTGCCACCTCCCCCTTCCTCTATCCCTTTTTTTAGTATATACATTAATATTCCCGTTTTGACATTAGGACTGCTATTTTTATCAAGACTTGTTGCATTATTATCATATTGTTGTAATCCTTACTAGTAGTATATCCACATGTTCCCTTCAGTATATTCTCTTTTACTCAACCTTCATGAGATGAATTGCCATTATATTTCCTGCTGATTTCTAAATACATTTGTAGTACAGTACTGTTTTTCTTATAGATGGAATTTGCACATATATTAACTAGCCTGGTGAAGTATGGGACCTCTGTTTTTGGTTCTGATAATGTATTCCAATTAATGTGATCCAACATCATTGTGCCTGTAATTTCCTGAGTTATTTATTGCACAATACTGTGAGATAACTTTGTTGCTCATTGTTACTTACAGATTTCAGATAAGTGAGCTGATGTTTTCAAATTTTATGTTAAACTGTAGTGTCTACTTTAAATGGATGATGGAGTATAGTCAGTTCATTTACTAGAAAGAAGTAAAGGCAGTACAACAGTTTGTCAACAAATCTCACATGGTAGGATTGCACATTTAGTGCTAACAATAGCTATTCAATGTCTTCAACACAAAATGAAGTGATGTGTCCAGGTTACTTGTCTTCAGACAACAGCGAAATATTTATCTTGACAGTAGGCTGACTGATTCTTGGAGCCTATTCTAGATATTTAGCCTGTAAGTGTACCACATACAATATTCTGAACTTCCCCCTTATGATTTTATTAATATGAATAAGTCATACTCATTTTCATTTTCCTGGTATTGTATTTCTTCAATCACCTATAAGTCCAATTTCAGGTTTACCATCGATTCTGTAAATAACCTGAAAATAGTAATCTTAATATTCTAGTTTACCATTAATAAAACAGTCATATAGTCTACACTTCTCTGTTTGATCAATAAACCATGATGATTTTATAAATTTTCAATTCAAATTGTTTATTCAAGTTTTAGAATTTGACAACTATTGTCAATTACTTATCTTTTGTTTGATCTCAATATATATGCCTTGATTAAAACATTAACAACAATTTTATACAATTATATATCTTCATACACTCAGGATTGTACATTTCAAGTATTACAACAGCCACTTCAACCCACCAAAATCAATTTTCGGCCATTCTTCCAACATTACAACATCTACATTCCTCTATCTGTTGAAACAGCTAACGAAAGATTTTTTCTTCTTTGCCCCCTTTGAACTCAAATATCATAAACAGTTTGTAAAATATAAAAAAATTTGGCATATATACAAACATGATTTTAATATTAATTCTATAAATAGTGTAGTCATGTACCTTAGAAGCCACAAAAGAAATATTTGCTATCAGTTGATTTTCAACTAACCAGCCAGTATAGATGGTTGGTAGCACTACTGAAAGACTTGTATAATTCACATAATAACCAAACAATGGGGCAAAATTATTATTTGTAATGTGGTTTGTAGAATGGCTGAGAAATGATATAAATCATGAATAACTAGTCACTTGACAATGGCAGCAGAATTTATGACTGCCAAAATGTCATGTTTTATCGATGGACTCACTCGGCTAGTTAACCGAGAGGATTTTATTTATATTCTACACCGATAAATCCTCCAGTTGTACATAATCATACAATATAAATCACGTTCCCACTGGTTAAATATCTAGGAATCAATTTTTTTTTTTTTTAAATTTTATTTTATTTAAAGTTGTCAGTTTTTACACATCTGAGGGGGGTACATAGATGGTGGTTTATTTCCCTACCGATTTTTCATTTTTGTTGTACTATCAAGCTTCCTCTGTTTCCAAAAAAACAAAAGACAAGTTGCATACAATTGTACAATATTTTGGTTTAAAATTTAATTCATGCAGAAAGAAATGGGTTTTTAACCCTTTGACTGCTGTAGACGCATTAACGCGCGTGGCTACTACTGCGCCCAGGTGCTCCAGACGTGTATACACGCGCCCCCTTGCCGCTCTGTCTCTGCTCCAGACGTGTATACACGCGCCGCCTCGCCGCCCTGTCTGTACTCCAGACATGTTAACACGCTAGCCTCTTAGCGGCCTGGCTATGAAGCCATATTTCCACCCAGGGTGGTTAGTTGTTTTCCTCATTCGGCCCTTGAGCATTGGCAGCTGCGATCTAATTTGTGTTGCTCTTTTCCTTTTAGTTTTCGCTGAGAAAATGGCATACAGTCATTATTTTTTTTAACTGCTTAACGTCTCTTAACAGCGAGGTTTTTAGAGATGTTAAAGAATGGGGGGCAAGGAATGGTAAGGAATTCGGCTATGGCCTTTTGAAGGAAGCATCCCGGCATTCACCTGGAGTGATTTGGGGAAACCGTGGAAAACCCAAATCTGGATGCCTAGACGGGGATTTGAACCATCGTCCTCCCGAATACGCCGTCGTGTTTGTACCGCGGAAGAAATCATGGAGATTATTACTAGAAGCGACAGTGAATATAATCACTTTAATATGGATGACAGTGATAACCCTTCGACAGGATCTCGATGTAATTTTCCTAAGCTGTGTACATCAGCTAGTGGAAAATGACCATTTTTCAGAGTTTGAAGCTACAGATTGTTCGAGCGAAATGTGTGGAAAAAGAGAATGCTTTAGTGACGTGTTTGACAGCATGTGCTTGTCGATTAAGCTGCAGGACACAAGTGTGGATTACGTTAACATTCCAGCAGTTTGTCATTTTTCCTGATATTTCTAACGGAATATCATATGATATCTAATGCTCATGAGACCAACAGATACGTGAGAATCAATTCACACTATATTTTCACTATGAAGTGGTTTAAAAACTTTAGATGTTATATTAACTGTATTTATTTTGTATCTGCGGTTTCAAATCGCAGAGCGACAGCAGAAGAACTCCACACACAACGCTCCAGATGTATTCAGCACACAGCGGTCCGGTCTAATGCGGCATTCCAGCGCAGGTAAACAGCTTAGGCGTAAACAAAGCCGCACTCAGCGAGGGCTCGGCCGGCCGAACCATAGCAGTTAAAGGGTTAATAAGGGAAGCTTAAGCACACAAATGTTTACTGCATGACTTTTAATAATTAATAATTAAGAAAGCAATCATAGAATAAAACACCAAATAAATAAAAATATTGACATTATTAGAAATTATATTAATAAATAAACAATTAGTAATGGATTTATTTGTAGGATCTTATTAGAGATTGAGGCCAGGTGACTAGGATATATTGGTGGACTTTGGAGATCAGAAGCAGTGGTAGCTTCTAGGAAATCTCTAACAGCTGTTACCATAAATTAACTATTGAGGTTGTGAGATTTATGGGAACTGTCATGGCCTGTCACTTGACAATCTAGCTTGGAGGTATAGATTATTTGTAAGTGGCCATTCTGATTGAAAACTGGTGAGGCCTATGTAAGATCAAGTGCAGTAGGGACAGTTAAGCTGTTATACTGTGTGTGTGTGGTGAAGTATGTATTCTTGTAGTTATGTGTTCTGATGTGGTGTACAGAGGTGGGTAAGAGGCCATTATGAACAGTGAATAAGGCTGTTTGAAGATTAATGAGTGGTTAATATTGATGTAGTTTAGGAATTCAAAAGAACAGTTATCCACTGTTGGTTAAAATCGTAAAAATATTATTTTTTTGTCGGATCTAAACATTTGGTTGTAAAGAAATATTTTGAAGAAATATTGACATATAGGGATGAAAGATTCCACAAGAATTTATTTTATTAATATTGGGTTGCAGTGATTAAGAATGTCGTCAAGATATACATACAGTCTGGGTAAGTGTGGAGAGCGATTTCATGTAGGGAAATGAGGTGAGATGTGATGTATGTTGGGCATTTGGACATATTGGTGAATGAAGAGATGGGGGAACACTGAGTAATATTTAATGCACAATATGTGCAGCACAGAATGAAGTTATTGGTAACATTCTAGACACTGGAAGATTTGTAGTTATATCTTATGCTTATTTTTAAGCTGATACAGGTTGAACTGTTTAAAATTAAATTCATGCAGAAAGAAATGGGTTTTTAATAAGGGAAGCTTAAGCACACAAATGTTTACTGCATGACTGGCTTGGAGAACAGAGTAGAGGTGGTAGGGTTAAACTAATGTGAAGTGAACTATCAATAACATAAGGTAAAACTATATATCACAGACAGTGTTGTAATGCAAAAGTAGATATGCTTACTTATGAAAATAAAACTTTTAATAATTAATAATTAAGGAAGCAATCATAGAATAAAACACCAAATAAATAAAAATATTGAAATTATTAGAAATTATATTAATAAATAAACAATTAGTGATGGATTTATTTGTAGGATCTTATTAGAGATTGAGGCCAGGTGACTAGGATATATTGGTGGGCTTTGGAGATCAGAAGCAGTGGTAGCTTCTAGGAAATCTCTAACAGCTGTTACCATAAATTAATTATTGAGGTTGTGAGATTTATGGGAACTGTCATGGCCTGTCACTTGACAATATAGCTTAGGGGTATAGATTATTTGTAAGTGGCCATTCTGATTGAAAGCTGGTGAGCCCTATGTAAGATCAAGTGCAGTAGCGGCAGTTAAGCTGTTATACTGTGTGTGTGTGGTGACACATGTAATATGTCCAATGATGGAAAAGATTTTACATGTAGTCGGATTGGTATAGGTTGTGGTGACTGGATGAATGCTGCAAGTTTTACAATGAGCTCTGTTCTATAGATAGGATCCATGCCACGGTCTGGGAAAGTCTGAAGGGAGGTATATGTGGACCAAGATGTTCTTCATATTAGGGGGTTGGGTGGAACATCTTTTAGAGGTGGGTATGATTCTGGTGAGGAAATTATGCATTTTAGGGAATACCCATATTGTAGGATGAGGTTAATGGATTAAAAACCAGGAGAGAACAGGGCAACTAAAATATCACTCTGGTTGGGTTTTATAGAGTGAGCATATATGTGTGGGGGGCAGTTGGTAGCACAAGAGATTTGCTTTTGCACAAGATCAGCAGCGTAGCAGCAGGAAATGAGGGCTCGTGGAAGATTTTTGGAGTAACTGGTCTAAAACTCTTAATCAGGAAATATGCATTTACTGTGGATGGCAAGTCTGTGTGTGGTGAAGGAGGGATGGCGTTGAAATGTTGATATTGCTATTAGTTAGTTGGCTTGATGTGGTCAGAGGTGTGAAAGACAATTTCCATATCAAGGAATATGATGTAGGTGTGGGAGTAGACACAGGTGATGTTGATGGAATGGCTATCATTGAGGGAAGTCTTTGAAGTGGTCCTCCCATATGCAGGACCCAGTAGGCTCAGTGGTTGATTTTGACTTGTGGTTGGTGGGTGTATTGGAAAGGTTATGGTATATCTGTTTGTGGACTAAAAACCTAACTTAGTCCACAACAATAAGGTTGGTTGGATCCTTTTGAAGAAGGCATACTAAGCCATTGTTACAGAGGTAGGACAGCCAGGTCTTTCCTCTTGGACCTACTGTTTAATGTGGAATCCGAACCATGGAACATCCTGGCGTAGCTCGTATGATCAAACACAAGTCTTAAAAATTCCTGCACTCACGAGGATTTGAACCCAGGGCCAGTGCAGTGAACTTTTTTAAAAAAAAGTGCCTAACCACTGAGCTACCAGACTCATTCTGGGGTATAATTGTAGGATATAGGGCTTGTGTCAGGTTGATGTGTTACTGGATGAAGTATGTATTCTTGTAGTTATGTGTTCTGATGTGGTGTACAGAGGTGGGTAAGAGGCCATTATGAACAGTGAATAAGGCTGTTTGAAGAATAATGAGTGGTTAATATTGATGTAGTTTAGGAATTCAAAAGAACAGTTATCCACTGTTGGTTAAAATCGTAAAAATATATTTTTTTTGTCGGATCTAAACATTTGGTTGTAAAGAAATATTTTGAAGAAAGATTAACATATAGGGAAGAAAGATTCCACAAGAATTTATTTTATTAAAATTGGGTTGCAGTGATTAAGAATGTCGTCAAGATATACATACAGTCTGGGAAAGTGTGGAGAGCGATTTTATGTAGGGAAATGAGGTGAGATGTGATGTATGTTGGGCGTTTGGACATATTGGTGAATGAAGAGATGGGGGAGCACTGAGTAATATTTAATGCACAATATGTGCAGCACAGAATGAAGTTATTGGTAACATTCTAGACACTGGAAGATTTGTAGTTATATCTTATGCTTATTTTAAGCTGATACAGGTTGAACTGTTTTCAAAACACATATCATTTACAACAATGTAGCAACTAGTCATTAAGCTCCCAGTATTAAAGATTCCAAATTAAAAATCTTCAAGTGTTGTGAGATTAGTGTTTCTTAGGATTCTTAAAAGTGACTTGTGACTGATTATCTAACTGTAACTATACATACTCCTGTAAACATGTGTATTTCCAGTGATAATTTCCATTTTTTATGTATTTTTATTTTTAACTTCTCTTCCCATACACTACATAAGTTTAATAGTGTCTTTAGCTACAACTGAACTTATAACCCTGATAAAGGCTATAGCAACTACAATAATTTCTTTTAGCTATTTTTGTCAGCTCTTTTACAGATGGAAAATATAATAATAGCAACCCTATTAATGATGGTTCCTCCATAAGCTCCTGAATTACTATACTCTTTCTCCATATCACTTAGCTTCAAACCCTACATGCAGAAATAAAACAATATTGTATAATTGACAAAATGATGATTACCATATAAATATGTTGTATATTTAATTTTACTTTCTAATGAACTACTGCCTTTACTTGGAAATCATCAATATCCACCAGAACTTTCATTTGTGAACCAAAGCAACTTATACTAATTTTTTGACAAATTTCTTTCAAGTTATTAATGTTTCTTGTATAACTAAAGTATTATTGATTTTTGCTGCCTAAATAACAAAATTTGAATCTCAGTCTGTCATAATCATTGCCATTTAACCCTCTAATCTGACCATTAAAGTGAACCTTTAGTTTTATTTATCATGCAAAAAATTTAATATTCTAGTATACTAAATATCAACAGAAAATTCAGAAAAGAGGTCAGTTTAAAAGCCCATTAAATCCAGCAATGTTTGTGATTTAAAAGTATACATGAAATTTTGTTACATTCAGGGACAAGATTGTTGAAATATTTCTGTTGTGTAAAGATCCTAAGTTTTCCTAAACGTGTAACAACTAAACAATATATTATAGAATACCTGATTATATTTATGTTTTAATTCACATAATCAGCATGTGGAATCAGTGGAAAAATGTCAAAGTGTCGTAATAAATTTTAAAAAAAATAGTATAGAAAAGATAAGGATAAACTAAAATTCTTTTCAAGATTTCCCTACCACATTTGATACTACTGGGTGACTTTAAATGTTACTGCCCACTTAAATTTTTTTGCATTGGCAGTATATCTGATTGCCTCCCTATTGTCTGTGTAAATTATCATTAGCTTTGTTCCTATCATAAAATTCATTACATCACTATAAACTATAACAACTGTAATGTGTTATCATTACAACTTGAAAAAATTCTGTTGTCCTTACAAGAAAAATAGTATATTAAAGTGTGCTTTAAAACAACCATTTAAAAAAAAACATGACTTTATTTAATTCACTGTTGTTTTAAATGCATACTACAAGGAGGAATACCGAAGTTTCCAGACTGACACTATATAACAAGAATAAAAAATGGTTCTGATTTGCACTGATAGGTGTATGTGGGTACATCGCTAAAAATGCTGTGTGACTAGTTTCAGCTTGATAGTTCATTCAATTTTCTCTGAGTGCAAGTTCATCACAAGTACAATGAATATGAGATGAGAGAATGTTGGAGATTTGATCATAAGCCCTATGTAAGGTTTCTAGTGATTTTTGGTGTTTAAGGCCAATCAAACTTCAGATAAATATTTTAATCTTATCCATGCTGTCAGGTAACCAAAAATTTTGTTATTCCATAACCAAAATTGTTTATAGAGCATTGAGCTCACCTCAGTAGTATTGCAGATCATGTTTAAAGTCATTTGCTTAAGTATCTCAAGTCATATTTCAGAGTAAACAGTCATATAAAGTCATAACATAATGTAATCATAACTAGTATGTGAGGCCCAGACTATTTAGGAAAAGAAAACGTTTATTCATTTTAACAGCTACCTTAGGCCATGTGTAGCCAAATGAAATATGTAACTTGACAGCTAGGAAGTTTTCCTAAATAGATATCAGCGTTTTAAAATCGTCAGAAAGCAGAATGACACAATAAACACTTTTAAAATTCTAGAAGCCACAGTTTTAAAGATAGGGAAACAGTTTATACCTTAAAACGAGCATTATTTTTGCTTACAGATAATACTTAATTTTGAGAGGGGTAGCTGGATGTTAAAGGTTGCTTTTGAAGCATTTTGTGAAATTAATAACACGTGACGAATGTAAACTTGACCAGTTTGAAGAATGTAAAGAAATTCAGCAGAAGAGACCATATTCAAAAGAAAGTACAATTCAATCCGAAGATTTTGCAGTAAGTCTCATTAAAATCCATAAAGTAGTTTGGTCATAATAGGAGAATAAATTTGTTTGTGATTTTGACAAAAACAAACATTTCCAGTTTTGCAGAGGTAGATTCCGTCCCAGAGGAAGGATTTTACGAAAATTAATAATAAATTGGGTAAATCAGATAGCAACTACACAAATACATCCCTTATTGAAGAGTTAATTTAGAATCTTTTAAAACAGTTTTCAGAACTACAACTTCAATACTTTAGGAAATATTTGTGATTTAAATTTAACAATTTTCAGTTTACCCTAATAGAAAATAGTAAAAAAGTGTATTTTGGTATCAAATGAAAGAGGGGCAAAAGTAAACCATTAAAATCGTTATTTCAACTTCATAATTTTTAGGAATTTTTAGGAATTACTAGGAAAATATCTTTTTTTGCTAAAAAATGATAGCTACATGAATTTTGACTAGCATTCATTTTAACATTTAGGAATCTGGCTACCTAATGTAAAAATTTCAGGTCATTAGAAATTAAATTTTTCACCAAGATTTAGGATGATGTCATGAGATTTTCTGATTTTTCTGGTTCCAATGCCTTCACTATAAATAGAGGTAGGTGGAGCTCTTCATGGACAGTCAGTAAAAATTGATTGAGCAACCACCACGTCGCTCTGGCCTGTGCTAGGGCGTGAAGGGTTAGGCAGAAGTCAACAGGTGATACCATGACATGGTGTTTACGGTGGCCATTTTAGAAAATTTTCAGTTTGCATATGTAATACTTTGTAAATCCTCATGTGACTGTAAGCAGTTAGGAGTTTAGGGGAGCTGGTTGGGCTCGAATCATTTATCAGTACTTGCAATCATTTAATTTGGTGAAGAATCCCGATGCCTAAAGGATTGTTCTACAAACATATAAACTTTTTCTGAAGAATATAGTGATGGTTTAATTTATCTACAGCAGCAGTGACATTAGATAGATATGTTCACTTTGATCCCATGTAAGAATAATCTCGGGGATGTGGAACATTACATACACTTATTAGTAATGTCAATATTACTATATAATTGATAATATTATATATTGACAAGAAGTTAGTTACGACCCATTAGTATAACCAATATTTCCTGTATTCTACAAATACAATCCCGAGTTAGTTAATACTTATTATGTGGAACAGTGTATAAACTTGTTACCAGCATCTAACAACCAGTTATTTTCTTACCAACCAGTTACCACAACTCATAAGCAGTCAATTACTTAAAAACCTGTTAGTATCATAATTTTTTACAGCAGTTTTGGAGTGCATGCTATCCCATGTTAGTTACTATATATGAGTGAAATTTTGTAAACACTGTAATTACTTCATTTGTCAAAAGTTTCAACAGAAAGAAAAACCATATATCATTTTAGTAATTGTGGACAACTTTGTCACCTTCCCCTTCCATACACCATATATACTATTTTATCAGTCATTCTTAGTTACCAAATTCCAAGAAGAAAATTCTTTCACAGAGTAAAATGGATTCTGAAGCAGAAACTCTTTCAGTTTGGACTTAAAGTAGTTGGCTTTTTGTAGATAAAATTTAATTTCTGTTGGTAAGACATTGAATAAGGAAGCTCCAGTAAATGTTAACCCTTTCTGTACAATTGACAGTGATTTGTAATCCTTGTGGATATTATATTTATTCCTAGTATTATGGCTATGTATGTCAGCATTAAGATTGAAGTGTTCAGGATATTCCACTACAAATGATAGTACGGAGTATACATACTGTGCAGGCATTGTTAGTACACCCAGGTTTTTAAATAGATTTCTGCACGACGTCTGTAGGCTTGCTCCACAAATAGTTCTTATAGCACCCTTTTGCAATTTAAATACCCTCTGTGCTTGTGACGAGTTTCCCCAGAATGAGATGCCATAAGTGAGCAGGGAATGAAAATATGCAAAATATACTAACTTTCTGGTTTCTATATTAGCTATTCTATATATTACCCTAAGTGAAAATGTTGCAGAATTCAGTTTTTTAAGAAGTTGTTGAATATGTTGTTTCCAGTTCAATTTGTTATCTATATAAACACCCAGGAATTTTGTGAAATTACTTTCATTGATTGCTTTTCCTTCTGATATCACATTATAGCTGTCCTTTGTTTTATTTTTTGTAACAAACTGAAGTAACTGTGTCTTTTCTACATTAAGTATTAGTTTGTTGGTATTAAACCACCTGTTAATTTTCTTTATGACATCATTTGCTGTGTTTTCGAGGTTTTTTGCTGATGGGTCTTTCAACAATATGCTGGTATCATCTTCAAAGAGCACCATGTGTTCATTATTACCTAGTATATGTGGGAGATCATTTATATAGATTAAGAACAGCAGAGGGCCAAGAATTGAACCCTGAGGCACACCACATTTAACTATACCCCATTCTGAGTTTATAACATTCCTGTATTAGCATCTTTCAGTGATACACATTGCTTTCTATTTTCCAGGTAAGATTTAAACCAAAGTCCTGGCTTACCACTAACTCCATAGTGGTCTAATTTACCTAGTAGAATCTCATGATCAACACAGTCAAAAGCCTTAGCAAGATCACAGAATATACCTAGGGAATTTAATTTTTTATGCATTGATTCCAGTATGTTGTTTACAAAAGCAAAAATTGCTGAATCTGTTGAAACGCCTTGTCTAAAACCAAACTGTACTTTACTGAGTAGGTCATTCTTTTGTAGATGTGCATACACCCTTCTGTACATTGCTTTTTCAAAGATTTTTGAAAATGCTGGTAGAAGTGAAATGGGTCTGTAATTCTCAATTTTTGAGGTATCACCCTTTTTATAAAGCGGTTTGATTATTGAGTGAGTCAGGGAAGATACCTTCTTCAAAAGAACTATTACAAATATGACTAATAACTCTACTAATGCTGGTGTTACATTGTTTCACTACATGGGTTGAAACCTCATCATAACCAAATGACTTTTTATTTTTGAGGGATTTAATAATTTTTACAATTTCATTTTGACTGGTGGGAAATATAGACATAGGTGCTGTTTTTGGTGACAAGGATTTAAGTATTGCTATAGCATCCATATTCCTATTATATTTTCCTTTTATTTTTTCAGCAACTGTTAAGAAGTAGTTATTGAAAACACTTCCTATATAAGAGGGGTCATTTACATGTTTATCATTAACGCTTATAGATATAGGTTTATGTTCAGGGGATGAAACAGTTGTTTCTCTTTTAATAATATTCCAAACACTTTTTATCTTATTATCTGAACTACTAATCTCATCGTTTATGGCCAAACGTTTAGATTCTTTTATTACTTTGGTTAAAATTCTACAGTAAGTTTTGTAATGTTGTTTGAGAAGCATATTATCAGTATTCCTGACTTTTACATATAATTCCCTTTTATGTCTGCAAGATGTTTTAATACCAACTGTAACCCAATTTTTGTTTACTCGTTTTTGACCAATTGGAGCTAGTTTTGTAGGGAGACACCTTTCGTAAATTTCCAAAAACCTTTGGTGAAAGTAATTGAATTTATTGTTTACCCCTTTTAATTTATAAACAGTGCTCCAGTCCTCATTGAGAAGTTCATCATTTAATGTTTTTATTGAATTGTTCTTAATGGCCTAACTCTGACAAATCCTTTCTTTTTGTTATTTTCATTTCCCACAACATCCAAAGTAATTATTTGAGCATTATGGTCTGACAAACCATTTTCCATTGGAATAGTTCCATGTATTTCTAATTTATTGTGCTCTAAAAAAATGTTATCAATAATGGTACTACTATCTTTTTGTGTTCTAGTTGGGAAATTTACAGTTTGATAGAGATTGAATGATCTAAGCATTCCTAGAAGATAATCTGTCTGGTTACATTCTACAGCAAAATTTATGTTGAAGTCTCCACAGAGGATAATTTCCCTTTTAGTTCGTGATAAATTTATTAGAACCGCTTCAAGTTTATTACAAAATTTACTGAAGTCTCCTGTGGGAGCCCTATACACTGTCAGCACTATAAGATATTTGTTTTCTGATTCTGACTGTATTGCACAACATTCAAAATCTTGTTCTATACAGTATTTACTTACATCTAATGATTTTGTCTCAGTATTTTCTCTTACATATATTGCTGCACCGCCCATTCTCATCTCTGACCTGCAATAACATGAAGCTAATCTATATCCAATAAAAGGGACGAAAATATATTTCAGAATTCTTTAGATGATGTTCTGTCAGACATATGATATTTATGCTAAGATTCAATGATTTTTGAGTTTCTTCTACAGATATTATCAACTCATCAAGTTTGCTTGAGATACCCCTAATGTTCTGATGGAACAAAGCTATTTTAGACTGACATTCTTTATTTTTGACTATAATATCATTATGTACATTTCTTAAATAACTCTTCCTACTCTTGATATTTGGCCTAAAAAAGACTGAGTCCTATCACCAATTACCACTGGGATGGGTTTCACATCCAACCTGCCTCTCCTGATGCTACTGGCAATCATTTGCGTTAGCCTCTGCTTGCCCTGAACATTCAGGTGGAGTCCATGGGAGGTATGGTCACTCCGTGTTATGCAAGAAACATCTATCAGACCAATGTGTGTTCGTTCAGCCTGACACAATGCACGCCTGTGTACGCTGTACATGACCACGCATCCAGGGTTGATCATAATGCTTGAAGAGGTCAACAAAACCAACATTGGTGTGAGTGGTGTCTTTAGCAATGTTGTCAATGTCTGTTTCAACACAATAATTGAGATTTCTGGACAGACTATTTCCAGGACCCCCAACTATAATTATATGATCCTCTTTAGTAAAATCTTTCCCCAGGTTTGAAATTTCATCCAAAACATTGCCAAGTTCTGCATTAGGCTTAAATATCGTACACACCTCAACATCAAAGCCCAGGTTTGACTGTAACATTGCACTTAATCCCCTACCGTGACTACTTCCAAGCAATAACACCTTCTTGGATTTCTTTTTACGAGCTTTGCACAATGTGTGCTTTTTTACAACTTTATTGCAATGAGACAGCCCTACTGTGGTATCTGATACATCCTCAGTTAGATTCTCCAAGAACCCAAAAGTATTGGAATCTTCCAACTGAAAATTTGTAGAATACAGGTCCTGTTGTTTCCCTCCAGTTTTGGCTGTAGTCCACTGGAATTCCTTAACATTTAATGCTGCTTTTTCAGCCTTCAAAACATTGAGCTCTTTAGTTAATTCAGCCACTGTGGATTCGAGACAAGAGATCCTACTTTCTAGTTCACTTTTCCTTCCTACTTTTGCAAGTCAAACAACTCCAAGGAGAGTGAAGCGCATTTTCAGCTTCCATGTAGCCACATTTCGGATGAAAACGAACTCCACAATCATTACAGCTGTTTCCCTGCTTTACAACCCTGCGACAGCCACCACACTTCATGCTCATTGAGATATTAAACAAAACAAAATATGGGCCAAGAAGAGAGTTGTAACTTAACCTATAAATACCTTTCCTTATTTTGCAATATAATTTCCACAAGACACACCTTTCTCCGTTTACCACGAAAGCAAATCAATTTTCACAATAAACCTGTTAGTAACTTCTTGTTTCCTTCACTGATAGAAGATTAATTCCCTTTAAGGGGTATTTGTATACTGTAAACAAAACATACGTGTTTCAAAGTTGTCGAACCAACACCTTTTTGAACTATTTAAACTATGATACTTTTACTACACAGTGTTACTACACTAAAATTCACTAAACACACCACCAGACAAATATTTCTACACATTATTTAATATTAGAATGTGTATACTGTAAACAAAACACACGTGTTTCAAAGTTGTCTAACCAACACCTTTTTGAACTATTTAAACTATGATACTTTTACTACACAGTGTTACTACACTAAAATTCGCTAAACACACCACCAGACAAATATTTCTACACGTTATTTAATATTAAAAGTAAATTTCTATAAACCTTCCCTGATTGAGGTTTCCAATCTGGTGGTGACCAATTAACAGCAAGAACAATCTTAATTTCCAAAAGCTACACATCATGGTTGAAGTTTCAGATTAAGTGTTTGATACAAACCGCAATGAAGTGGGTGTCCTGACAATGCCTCAGACAATTGCCAAAATTCAGGAAATTATTCATAAAAACTGTTGTCTGATTGTTTGTAGTATCTCAAAAAAATCTTTGTTTAAGTAGGGAACATTTTGATGGAAGAATTGGGCATGCCTCAAATTAAAACAAAGTTTTTCTAGATCTGCCAACAAATCATCTAAAGCAACATTAATGTTTGCACTTAATTAAAAGACTTTGCTTGCATCTTTGAAACATTTTGTTGAGAATCAATAATGGCAATTAAATGTGGAATGTATGACTATAAGGCAGAAATGAATTAAAAGTTGTTGCAATTGAAGAGTCCCACTTTTCCAAGACTCAAGAAATGCTGACAGGCAAAGAGTGCTGTGAAAAACATATTTATTGTCTTTATCCTTGTAAAGGAACGTATTTATTCATAATTTGTAATGCAGGGTCAGATTGTGAATTTGGCATTCTGTTGTGGTATTCTAAGACATCTTTATAAGGATATTTGAAGAAAATAACTAGCCTTGGAGTGATAAAAGTTGCCTCCTGTATCACAATATGTACACACCCACTGTTCATTATGAAAACAACAGTTTTTCATATATATTATCTAACTGTGATACCCATTAATTTGACACCATGTAACTTTGGCTTCTTCCCTCCTAAAAAGATGAAGTTACAGGTCTCCAGTTTGAAATTGTATAATTGCTAGCAGTGCTCGGGGTTGTGAAAGGATCAGCATTCCAACAAAATGTTCACCCAGTGAAAAATGTGTTGGGACCTGTTCATTCAGGCTCAGGGGGACTAATTTGAATATGATGGTAATAATGACACCTAATATTAAGTGTTTAAGATTTTTTAGCTTCAGTCTGTTAATTTTTGGATACCACATCATAGTTACAATTTTTTGTTTGGCCATTGCCAATGTACATTTCCTAGAGAAATGCCCTTCCTTTGCTCATAGCTTGCAAAGCACAGTCTTTCTTACTACATTAGACAGCTTCATTCCTTCCAAAATTTCCTCTTCCATCAATTCCCAAATATGCCAATAGTTAAAACAGAACATGGCCCACACAGTTATCACCTTCCTGGTTATCAGTGATTCCCTGTGGAAACATTACAAACACACCTCTATCCACATTATATCCTCAATGCCTCTAACATTTTAACTTCTTTGCCAAATGCTCCTTCCTATATAGCATGACTGACCATGACAGATGAACATTTCACAAAGTATCCCTCTCCAAGTACTCCCCCATCTTCGCATAAGCCCTAATTTCCAATAGCTAATGCCACAACTTATTTTAAAAAACAAATATTCTGTTGTATGAAGCAGTCACTACAAAAGCCAAGCTGAAATTGTTATTCATTACCCATTTTTATCTTGGTCTTTATTGTAAGGGTGCTAATGACCACATTGTTGAAATGCCTTATAGCACCAACAACAATAATCTAATATACTAATTAAATCGTTCATAACTAGTACAACTTTCTACATCCTTTCAGAAACTATATATTATTTTGATCAAAAATCACCTGACTGCACATGATTCAAACAATGACCCAACCTTAAAAATATGCATGTCCATAAATACTTACCTCCTTAATTCAAAAAAGGACTGTGGACTTTTTCAATAGGTCATAGTCAAAAGTTGCAACATGAATCCACCTGTGTAAATTGTTCCACTTGGTAAACCTTCCTCATCAGTGCCACCTGCACCACAGCCGTCTTTATATACCATACCATTTGCCTACATTGCCCTAGTTCATATATAGGCCTCACCACCAAACAGTCAATCAGGATTAATGGAATGAGGAAAACAGTTTGCACAAAACCCTATCCCATGCAATTGCTACCAATTCATCCATTTAAATTATCACTTCATTCTTAGTGCCATCAGAGCCTTTACAGGAACCACTACTCGCTCTAAACTCCATTGATGAAATCTGAATTACTAGTATAGTGTCAATAACAGTTAGCTCCCGAATTTCAATCTGAGATACATCAATATATTTTGTTTAATGTATTTATTATCTTTTTCATTTTTATTTAGTCTTTTCCAATTATCTATTCTGTATCTCTTCTTTTGTACCATCCATAACTATTGTTTTCATGGATAACCAAGATATTTATGATTCCTTCTACCGATAAAGGAACCAAATCTTATTCTAGCAGTTAATATCCATAACTGAAGATGTGCTGTGCCATGAATTTTTCATCATTTTTTCACATGAATATTTTGACTTTTTATTCATCTTGAATTTTGTGTTGTTGCATCCATCTGGGCTTTGTTTGAGGTGATGGCTACATACCCCTGTTAAAATTCACAATTTTTACTAAGAAATTTTCTGCTGTATCCAATATTGCTGTCGAGTTTAAACACTGTGGGAATAATGTGCATAATTCACTAGGGTATAAAATTCGTGAATGCAGTGTGATTTATGGGTAACATTGAAATTGTACACTGAATGCAGTATCATGTTCTAGAGCTATACAATGTTAGCTTTCAATTTTATTGTTTATTTGAGCCATAATAATATAAGATTCTTACAGTACAGTGTTAAATAATTGATATTTGAAGTGATAACTGTAATAAAGCCTTTCAGTTAAGTCCAGTTTGGCTCTACTACAGTGTAAAGAAGTATTGAGAACTATGGCTTTTGTTTATTATAGGAAATGGTCTGTACCAGGTCAGACTGTGGATAATAAGAGGAAACGGGAAGCTTCTAGTCAGCCAGATCCTGATCCTTCTATGTATGAGGGTCCCCTGGAGGAAATGGAAGAGATTTGGTATGACAACATTTCTTAGAAAGTACAGCTGATATGAAACAACATACCATATAATCCAAATTTGTGATCATATCAATTCTAAAATTATTGAAACATTAACCATAATTATGATTACTGCTTATTGATGAATTATCAGAACAGACATGCTGTTATAAATTTGATATTCTCCTTTCAAAGAACTAATGCATTATTGTAGCCCTTGATTCCTTCTCTATAGCTTAATAATAGTGCCTATAACTAATTTCTTTAAAAAATATCTCAGGTGCTCATACTTTTTCCCAATTACAGTTTAATTATAAGAATAAGTATGTCAATTAATTTGTAAAGAACAAATCTGTCAGTATGCAGACTGGTTTGAGTTTAAGTTACTTTTTTGCACTTAATAGTTACAATAAGGGATAGTTAAAGCTCTCTAGGTTACATTATTTATTACAAGAAGGGGATTGTGTGTGTGTTGTAAGACAAATAGGTTATGCTTGGGGTGGAGCATAAAGCTTGAATCTTTGTTCTGACCATGCGTAGCCTTGGATGTTGCAATTCTGACTTAAATATAATAACCCAGTCACCACATAGCTTATTTAAACCAAAAGCTATGGAAAGGTAAAAGTTAAATGATGTTAATGAGGTCATTGCCATTAAAATCACTCTATTCTTTAAATCTTACAGGGTCAGAAACAGAGCAGGCAGTCAGACAATGTTACAGAAGAAAAGTTTGCAAGTTTGATTAACTGAGCCAGACCACACCCCAAAGTTCAACATTACCATTTTCTAGTTGGAGAAATTAAATAAATAAGAATCACACGCTCCGATTTCGACACAGTTTAGTAAATTCAAACAATCCCGAGGGTCCAGTTGGTAAAAATACTATTTTGATGCCTCCATCTTGCCCACACTATAGCACAGTAGTGTTGTAAATGAAAACTTGCTGATTTACTGTGTGTGCATCTTATCACGCTCACGGTTCCTGTAAGACTGAGCGTAACATATTGTCACACTGTGTCTGTATGACTGGTGGCGACTAACTGAATGCACAAGTCTATATCACATCACGCTCCCCGCTTCTTGTAGATTCCTGGCGACTCACAAACTGTGGGAATGGTTTCTTTTACTCATTCACATGTAAAGCTCCTGGTGGGCTCATCAGATATCGAATCACATGTCTGAAATCCTAGCATCATCTAATTTGACCTTGATTATGAAAATAATTCTATCTCTTTGAAATTTTACAGATCGGTAGATCTGGTAGCAAAAGTTAACTTTAGTTATTATGAAAAATTTCGTAACTTTAATACTTTAGACAAAAATAAATAATTTAGATATGAACTTTCACAATCCTACTCCAGCCGTATGCTGAAAACTGATGTAACAGAAAATCTTGGAAGCTATAAAAACCTGATTCCTATCTTGAATTATCATAGAAACTAATATTAGAAATGAAATGCACTAAAATTCTATCAAATCTAACTCTTGGTTCTGAGGATAAAATTTTGTCACACAGTTACAAAATTTAACAGATACCTGACAGTGTGTGTGTGTGTGTTTTTTTTTTTCCCTGAACAGGTAGTGGTGAGTAATATTTTGTTCTAAAAGCGGGTGGTTGGGCTAAAAAGGTTAGGAACCTATGTTTTAAATGTTTATCTCATTAAAATTGATTGAGTAATAAGGGGGATTCCATTGAACTCAAAGACAGCAAAATCAGAGGATATCGTTCTGTGATGCATTTATAGCTAAAAGCACTAGGAATCTGTTACTTCGATTGAGGACTTTTGACATGTGGGGAATAGGCATATGTCATATTGTTGAGTTCATTTCACAACATCTAGAATTTCACATGCAGTGGGAGCCTTTATTCAGTAGTAATGGCTTTTGTTGATTATTCTGTTTCTTTTTCATTTCTAATAAGCACGTGTAATAAATCAAATTCTTGCCGCTGTAAAATCTCGAATCGGTTTCCTATTCTTCTTCCCATGCTTTAAAGTTTTAACATTTATATTACTACTGTAGAACGTCGATAATCTTAACTGATTGGGACTGAGTGTGGTTTGGATTATCAATTTGTTCAGATTTTTTATTTGTATAGTTTTGGTTTGTATAGTTTTCATTTCTTACATTAAGTGCTTTATAATTTTATGTTCCCCTAACAAAAGAAGTCTGTTATATCCTTCCGCTTCATTTTTAAGGCACCAATGCTTCCTTTTAGATGAGGAACACAATGCCATTATAAGTGCATATTGTTGACTAAGGATACTAAACCCAACAGAACTCACCAACACGGCAAATCAATAACAATGGTGCAGGATGAACACACCAGGTTTCACATTCTAACTCTGCGTTCACACTAGCCTTGCACCTTGTCCAGAGTTTTGGCGTGATGTTCGTGTGTGAGTGCTGACATGAACTGCTGTTTACGCCCTTGCACTATTTCAAATGCTGATCAATGTGATGGTGTAAACAGCGTGCTTGCACCTTTGATACATGCTAAAAAATCGCCTCCAAGGCGAGCAACACTCGCGAGCTATCATGCAAGGCAATAATATGTGAGCACACTGTTTACACCATTGTCTTCATGCTATCTTGCATCAACTTGTGCAACCTCACACGAGATTGTAAGTGTGGCATAAAAGAAACTCAAAATTACCAGTATACTTGAAAGAATTGTAGTGGCCTGGAAGTTGCATAAACATTCAGCATCAAAACCAGTGTGAGGATATTGTGTCGATAATACAATAACAAATGCAAGGTGTATTGTACATAGTTCTTTGTTAGTGGACCTTCTAAACAACACAGGTGCAAAGGTTTACTGTACTGTATTTTAAATCTGTAAACAGAAACAAAGTTGATGCTTCTGTAAATTAGTGCACAGTTTGTAAAATAATAATAATTTAAATAGTTGTTCAGATAATTAACATTTCAGATAATTGACATTTGGATTATTTACTCTCTACTATATTATTATTTGAAACAGCACGTTACCTACATACCAAATTAAAGCTCACAAACATTTTTATTTTGAATTACCTTACTGTGTGAGGTATATTGTTTGTCTCCTCACTAGGCACCTTCTTCTTATCCCTGATTTCCCTTCCTACAAATGAAAACCTCCCTACTCCAATATGTTGAAAATCAAGTGCTAATTAATCATTATGGTCCTCTCTACCCTTCCATGTGTTGCTTCCTCATTTTCCAACAGTATTTACTTAGGTCTAATTAGTAGTACATGCATTTCCCTCCTCCTATTACCATTGAGTCTGAGCCCAGCTTATTTATCTTTTCAGTTATTGAGTTCATTCTATGGTAATTTGCACATAAATGTCTAGCTGCTCTTTTTGCACCCCCTCCACCACTACTAATTGATACCCACATTCTGGGTCCCATAACAGTGTAGCTCAGGCCTGACCAAAGGTTGGTATTCGATATCACTTATTTGCTTGGTACATACCCCCATAATGCTTTTTAGTAAATACGTTAATTTGAACACATTTCCTGCAACCTTCCAAATATGCCCTACCCTGTTTAATTTACTGTCAACTGATATTACAAAATATTTACATTTTAAGTCTTCAACAAGCACTGCAATGTACACTCATTTTCTACCTGTGTACCTAATAATGTCACTTGTTTTGTTATTTATCTTTATTCCATCCTTGTCCACCTGGCTAGATATCCTGCTTACATCCCTATTCATATCCTCTCTTCATGTAATCATATTGTCCACTATTGCAGGGCCGGCGTTTCGTGTTAGACCCGGGTGGGTAGTCAGGTAATTTTAATGGGGGGGGGGGGGGTGCCTTGAAAATCTTATTCAGTTATCTTCCTAAAATAATGATAGTGGCAATCATATAAACAAATTGATAAGAGAAATCTTTGGGGATAAAAAGATTTAAAAAATTTGTCATATAATTTTTTCTATATATTTTAATTTTACACAAAAATGTTTTTAAATTTACTATTCAGTACTAATTACGCAATGCAAAAACTGTACTGTGTTTTTTCTTATTTGGAAATGAACCGATTCAACAATTTTTCCAGATCTAGTTCGTCAGTGAGATTACCATACACATGTAATACTGAGATGTTATTAAGTCTATCTTGCAACATTGACCATCTTAAGTCGGCGTAAGACCGAAAAAATACGTTCATTTGAACAGGACGATCCAGGAATTGTAACTAGTAGTCGAACGAAGTGCACAAATTCTGCTATGAATCATCTAGATCATTTGTACTTTTGTAAAATATCTACAACCCCTCTCAAATTTTTTGCATGCTCATCTTGACTTTTCAAAAGTTTCAAAGAGATGCATCTGTCACTCATAAATCTTTCTTGGTAAAATCATGGTTAAAGAAATTTATAATTCTTTTAATATTTGTAGATTGTCCCAAAGAGAATTGTTCTAACGATTTGAAGAAGTGAATGTAACCGTTGTAGAATCAACTCTTTAACGACTTGAATACATGATCATAAATTTCAATGTAAGATTTACGGTAAAATCTTGAGGTGTTTGGAATGGAATATTTTCGCTTCTACCTTGGTCGAAGTGCTTGGGAATATTACGCTGATGTGGAATTTTGTGGGTTTTAAAGTTAGTACCTAACTGCACACTTTTTCCGCCAAAATTCTTCGAATTTTTAATCTCGAACGCAGTATAAAACGTCGGTGATTACTTCTCTCTTCTTATACGATTCAATTGATTCATAGATTCGATATCAGTAGATCTGTATTCAAAATTTCCACATGATCAAAACTTTCTATCATCTTTGTTAAATAGAAAATACACTCACACGATTCCATGTAAGAGTAAGAGGCATAAGTTGGATGCAGAATGACCGTATCAAAATTGCATTAGCTGCTGATAATTTTCTCTTACTGTCTTAAGATGTTTGAGTCTCACTAACCATCAGTAAAAAAATAATAAATATTAGTAATCGTAAGTTTTCTCAGCGGATCTGTTGCTTGAAGATTTCTCGGGCGTGCAGCCGGGTCAGTTGATCGCAGATGTACGAATTTGAGTCACGTCCTGGACTGCACTCCTCACGCCGACCAGTGGACGCTACCTGAAGATGATGGCATGTTACGCCATTGGAAATTCGTACATCTGCGATCAATTGACCCGGCTGCACGCCAGAGAAATCTTCAAGCAATAAATATTAGGCTCGCAGCGAATATTCGGCAACTATTCGGTACTCGGCCACTTTTACCCGATTCAACCGAATGCCGAATATCTACGTACTATTCGGCCGAATACCGAGTACTTCAAAAAAAATTGTCGTTGGATAATTGTCTGAAATAAAACGATTGATCCATTATATGATAATGTATTTTACTCATAGTTACAAAAATAATTGTGTTTATCAGCTTCCTCAATACCAAAGGAAAACTAACAAACATATTAAATATCTATTCACTTGAATCGTCTTAACTGAAATTTAGGAGTGGAAGTCAGCAGTAGTAGTTGTTACAAGGTGACAATCTGAATTTAATAAAATCAAGATCATCATTTAAGTTTTTCTTGAGAGGATTAATCTATTCAAGCAAAACATTGGAAGGCACGAATTTTCCCAGTTCCCCAACTTGTCACTGACAAACGTGGAGGATGATGATTTTTAGCCTATTTAAACATTTAGCCTAAATGCCCTTCTCACAGACTTATAAACGAGGTTTGTGCATGTTTTAACTATGGAAATACCGCACTCGTTTATCGATCCATACGGTGCCGTTGAAGAATGGCATATTGAACTACTAGAAGAATTGATCGATAAAGTCACTATAGAACTACTTCTGCGCAGTTCAGAAAGTGGTATCAGTTCGGGCTTCAGAAAGATTTACCTATTGCTTATCGTGTATAATGAACTATCGCAAGAATGCTTTTCAATCTTAACAATTCGTGGAAAGGGTTTTTTGCACAAGTAACCGATATTCTTAAAAGAAAAAAGAATCCGTGACAAATAACTCATCATCTATATTTGAAGTCATACATCAAACATGTCACAATAGGCACATAGTGATGGAATTTAGGCAGACGAGAGACAACCGTAGCAACACAGATTCTGGTACCAAGCCGGCCGAATACTTTTGCCGAATATTCGACCAGAAGTCTTCAGAATATTCGGTATTCGGCGTATGACCGAATATACTATTCGTTGCTAGCCTACTAAATACGTTTACTAACACAAAACATAATTTAAACAATGGCTTAAACTTTTAATCATTATAAATAACTTGTCACACAACAGGCTGCAAGAAAAGGCAAATAACCATTAGTTTCTTTTTCTGTTCCGATTTGCCGTTTCTTAAGCTGTCCAAGTCGTTTCAGCAAGTCTCCCACGAAGTTCATCAAATCTTTAACAGTTCCAATGAATTTTCTTACTCTCTCAATTCCTACTCGTACAAGACTGAGATTATGAGCGGTGCAATGCACAAATAAAGCTCGAGGCTCTATTCATAACTGAAATCCCGTTATTTTTCAAGAAACGTTAGAAGCCCGCTGAGTTTTGACAGCGCCAACTTGTTCTTGGCGAAAATGTCAGTGACCTCATCAAATGAGGTTGGTGTTTGCAGTTAGAAACAATCCAGTAAAATATTCACTTGCAACCAGTGGTGGCTCCAGGATTTTGGTTTGGGAGGGTCTTGAGCGTATTGTGTGTTGGGGAGGCTTGAGCGAATTTCGTTTGGGGGGGGGGGAGGGGGGGCTTTATAGCCATGCCGCCGTTAAAAACCAGTCGAGCTAAAAAAAGGTCTCCAGCCTTCAAGGTACTAAATATTTTTGACATATCTGTACGGCTATCGAACACCTGTTTCGAATGAGCCGTTGGTATAGATTGTTGCATGTTGATATTATCAACTTTTTTAACGCTTCAGTGCAGCCGCTATGAACAGAACTAGAGTCGTGAGAATTTATTCACAAAGAGTGTATTTTGTTGTATAACCAGTAGTGTGTCCAAAAATGAAACCAAGACCGAATTGAAGATTTTTCGTAGAAAAAATTGAATCTATGGCAAAGTGTACGTTATATGAAAAAAGAACTTCCACCATACTGCCATAGCCTTTAAAAAGTCATTTGAAATCTATGCCTCCAGAAGATTTTAAATAGGGTGAAAAACTAAATGCAGGTTTTAAGTTGCAGGAAGAAATTTTTTTTATCAATGTCAGTTTAGTACAATAGTTGAAGGAAATAAGACTTCCTTCAAAAGAAGAGCATCCTAAGTGGTGGCAAATAAACGCTCGTAAAGATGCCATGTTTTTGTTAGCTCGGTCTATCGGTGTCGCTAGCAAAAAATTATTCCTTGAAACAGCCTTAATTTATGGTGAAAAAGTAAGCAATTTAAAATGGAAAAGGCTGCTAAGCATTTGTTTTTAAAATTTAACTTGCCATTTTTAACCTTCGAATATTAGTTACAATAATTAAAAAACTTTTATTATTTACTTAAAATTCAGTTGCTGCCGAATTAATTTGATTATTAAAATAAACTTTATTTCATACATTTTTATTTAACAGAAGTAATTAGAAAGAAAATGGAGATCTGTGACAACAAATGACATTTTCATATAACATCCGCTTCCATTACGTAACTTCCATTTCATCTCTAGTACAGATGCGTGTTAATTCATTACCTATATACTTATGTATATAGTGAAGAACAAAAATAAGAATTTACTTTTACTTACTCTCACGATTTTGATCGTCAGCAGACTGAACAAGGCTATGTCTAAGGACGATGCAAATTTATCCTCCACGTTCTGTTGTCTTCTAGCATTATCTACACCCATTTGGTTTCTCCTTTACAGCTTGACTATGAATTTACCCATTTGAACTTTTTTGTCCATAATAGCCACGGATTAAGCCGAAGGGCCGAGCGGTTTTCACGCATGACGGTTTTGGACGTACTGTACGATACTTTACCGTAGTATTCTTGCTTTCACGCACAATGTTTGTTTGCCGTCTATCGAGCTCAGTAGGCTATAGCTGGGATGGCGAAATCTGGGAAACATCAAAGGAATTTTGCCCTTCGCTCACGGCGTAATTATGAGTACACAGCCTATTTTACCCTTATACTGAATGATGAAACTAACATGCTTAGCTGGTCTGCTCTCTCTTTCTCTCATTTCTTTCCTCTATACAAGCTCAATTGCCCTCAAATTCCGGGTGGGTAAAGTACCCACCCAGCATTTCCCGGGTGGGTACTGCTACCCACCATACCCACATTATCCGCCGGCTCTGCACTATTGTCATTGGCAAACAACCTGACCAACAATAGAATCAGTCATTAAAACAATGAATAGGAATGATCTAAATAAACTACCCTATGGCACTTCTACCTCCTCTGAAATTTCTTTTCCTGCCTTTTAAAATTTGTCCATCTAGCATGTCATGCCCTTATTTGCAACCATTCTGTTAAGTGCCTTTGTAGGATACAGTGCTACCTTATCAATTTGGCCTCTATTGCCAATTTCATATGAAAAAACTTGAAAATCACCTACTAACTGAGATTCATATGAATAACATCTCCATCAACTCACCCACTACTAAAGTGAAATTATAGTTCTAAGCCCCCCTTCCCTTCCCCCATTTTTTAAAAACTAAACAGCCCTCTCATAATGTTCTTTGGCTCCATTTCTAATTTGCTTTTATTCTTATTAACAAGTGAAAGTCTTTGTTATGTTTGCAACTATCCCTGTATGACACTCCATAACAGTCTCACAAAACCAGTTGATTAACAGTTCAGCTTTTATCTTTTCCCCTGTAACTTCTCCAACATCATCCAAAATTGTCTGAATACCTTCCCTCCCACTTTTTTTGTAATATAGATATTTCTACTTGCATTATTCAGTGTTCTATCTCCAGCTATGACATTTTTCATGAGTGCTACTATTAATTCCCTGTTTGGTTGTTTCATGTATACTCTATTGCCCAGCTACTCTATTGTATTCTCTTCAAACTAATGTCTTCAAACTTCTAACATACGTATTATGGTAATAGGTTCTAGGTTTCTCCTTATTTTTTGTTTTGGGACAGTTATTTATTTCTTCTCCTGTTATTACTATACATATTTGAACTATTCCCACCTATTCCCTGTCATATTAGTGTCTTCCTTTTACATTTTGAACCTCTCCCTGAAATACCTCTTCAGTACTTAACTCCTTGCCTTATTATAATTTTATTTAAATTTTTGCTGTTCCTATGTTAATGATTTACTTTTATTTATTTATTTATTCCAACAGAAAAACCATTTTACATTAATATATCTGATGATAGCTATTTAGTAAACACAATTGTCACTATTTGTTTAAAATTAGTTACAGTGAAAACAAGAAGATTGCAGAAAATAGCATAATATTACTGAAACTAGAAAAAATAATTACACAAGAGAGAAGTATTAAATATTCAAAAACTAATAATAAGACTCAACATGCAACTACAGAAAAAGAAAAATTAGTAGAGGGAATAAGAGACAGTGATTGTACTAAATCCATCATTTCTGACTCCACTCACGTGTGAGTACTCGCTTGAAAACAGCAACACTGTCAATGAAAAAATCAAGTTCAGGAGGTATTCTTTTACCTAGTTTCTGTATCCGTTCTAAGGCGCTGCTAGCCTCATAGTTTGAGTGCAGATATCTGAGATTATCAGGGCAGTCTATAACACCTGAGATTACTTTATGTAGAAACAGGAAACCATGAACATTCTGTCTCAACTCCAAAGGATGGAGGCCAAGGTAGGTTCCAACAGCAACCAAAGGAACGTCTGTGTAAAATTTTAAGATGTAAAAACTTTAACATTTTTCATAGACATATGTGTAATTCATTGTATCCTTATCCATTAATTATTTTTTTATTATTATTATTTTAACAATAGGAGAGAATTGGCCGACTTGGAGTTGTCTGTTGCCAAAGAACAGAAGAAAAAATAAAATCATCTGTGTTACAGTTATTCAAAGAAGATATAAGACATACGCCATTCAAGCATCCATAAGAAATCTCTCCATTGTTCCGCAAGAAAAATTTCACTTCTGCTATTAGACTTAAATTTGTAATAAATATGTGGATTATCCCAGAGGAACTAAGGCAGTTAGTATTATCTAGTCAACTTTGAGCTTAAATAATTATTCATTGTTTCGGAAATATTGGTATCAGTATAGTAATGTCATATTTAAGTCTTCTTGTAATGTAATATAGGTATTTACTGTTACTTATGCATATTGTTCTTTGAATAGAGTTTGTTTTAGGTGTATGTTATTTAATATGCTGTACATGCAGTAAATAATTTAAGCATGTAATGAATGACTGTAGGAGTCTATTCCATAGCTTATTTCTTATCTGATGTTAAAGATTAGACTAGTTAAAAATGGAGTTAATTGTTTAAATTTATGGCTTATATTTAAAGATATATTTTTAAAAAATGCTATGGGAAACATTGTTCAAGTTGACTTGCTGCCCAGAAAAGTTACATTTGTTAATACCACTTCGTACTGTAAAATGCCCAATATTACACAACATTAAGAATAATCCATGATTGCAGTATATATTTAGAGGTCAAATTGGTACAGACTTAATAATAAAATAGTTATGTTTTGTGATAAGCAGTAAACTCATCTAGGATTAACATGTTGGAGGATGTGGGGAGGGGAGCCAATTTAGCAGCCTGTTAACATTGGAAAGCATTTCCTATTTCAGAATAGACACTGAATGTCTCTTGCTTATTGAATACATATAGTTTTTAATTTTAATTAAACTGATTTTAATATTTTATGGTATGTTGTCTCAATGTGACACCCAGTGCAACATATAGCTTTCATTCACTATAATAAATTTAACTATCTTCATTTATTATTCTGTGATAGTTGTTTTACATTGATAATTGTAGTTGTTGTGTCCCGGAATTTTTTTTCTGATGGCCGTAACAGGATCCAGGTGAAACATGCATGTCACATGAAATAATCTGAAATTTTCATACCTGTGCTTTAGTCTGCTCTGACACCAGTGGCTGGTAGGTTCATGATAATTGGGCCTGAAAAGGGGTAATACACGCACTCACAAGTGATGTTCTGTGCCTATTGATATTATGAGTCTGCTTGCATGTACTGGTTCCATGTGAGTCTGTGTGTGTCAGTCACCTCTTTGCTGAAGAACTGCTTGCTTTGTGGACTGACATGATTTATTGCTATCAACAGTGGCAGACATGAAGTTGGAGCTTTCCACACTGGAGGTTCACTCCATGAAAACTCTAACTAGAGATGTCAATCATTGGAGGTGAAAACAAGCCATTCCTTGCACCCAGTCTCAGAGACATGGCTTTCCCACTGATTACTTATACTGGTGTTGTCCTTCCCCATGGTGGTATCAACCTGTACTCAGGGCTACCGCACTTGCAGCTCATCCTTATCAGTGTCCATTCTTGATCCATTCCTGCTAGAGTGACCTTCTTCACTTTTTTCTGATATATTCAAAATTACAAAGTATTTTTTTACATATACAGAATTAATTTGCCATAACATTACCAGCTACAGATTGTTTCTGCCATGAGTCATTGCTTTGGCATTTCCTGTTTCTGTGTAATATTTCAACACCATTTCCAAGGATGCATCTTTTCACACCAACAGCTTTGGAGGAGGTACACGTTCCACTAGGGATTACTGTCCAATCACTGCCTTCAGTTGAAAATATGCTGTTCCTTGTTCCTCTACCTGCTCCTGAACAGGTATCCAGTTTTCTCTGGCTTCAACACAGCAACAGAAATGAGTGTTAGTGCTCTGTGCTACTATGTGATGTAATCAAACATGCCTGTCAATTAAGCAATGCTACAAGCTCATACTGTCACTACCTGAATATGACATAAGCATCTGTGAGTCTTATCTCAAAAAGGTATTCAGTATATTTAACAAGTACAATGATACACCACTAATCTACCTACAGGACAAAAGATTTATGTGTAACAGTAAATGCTATGAACCATAACTAGGAAAACACGAGAACAAAGAATAGAAAGGGATGATGCAGTCAAAACCTGTAAGCTTCATTGGGGATACCAACTACAAAATATTCATTCTACTATCTAGAAATATGTATTTGAGGAAGCATAATTCTAAAATTAGAAAATAACAATGTCAATGAGACCAAAGATTGTATTCCTTATCAAACAGAAATGTTTAGTATATAGAATAAGTGACCACAACCAGCTATGAATTCTACATTCACTTTTAAAACTAACTTTGATTTTTAATGTAACACACAGAAATAAAATGTAAATTTGTATAGATGCAGACAAAATGTGATTACCTGTTGCTCAGTGCATTAAGAATAAATAAGATTCTTAAAGAAAATTTGTAGATGATTTCATGATCTGGTAAAATGCTGCAGCATTTTTTGTACTCTTAAAAAAAATTCACTCCATGATTTACTGTTGACCAGCTTTAACTAACTGTTGGAGAGTTATAGTTTTTGTCAGGACTGGTAGAGAGTCACATATACTCTTCCTATGATAAAGCATTTTGGTATTAAGATTCAGTGATCTAGCAATGCCTGAAAAATATAAATGACAACAGATAGTGAGGAACATTGCATTAAAGTACTCAAGAATTTTTCATTCCTGTCTTGTCTTTCTTGATAAGTGTCTCTGTAGTTCATTAGCTGCGTCTTGAAAAAAAGATATAGTGTACATTATATGCTGGAGATAATCTCCTTACTTTGTTACTTCTGGCAGTCTTTGATATTAATTAATGATAGCTGTCACTATACAAATGTTGAAAATTGTATAGATGCAGACAAAATCTGATAACCTGCTGCCCAATGTATTAATTAGATTATTCAAGACAATTTGTAGATAATTTCACGATCAGGTAAAATGCTACAGCATTTTTGTACTCCTAAAATTAATTCACTCCATGATTTACTGTTGACCAGCTCTAACTAACTGTTGCAGAGTTATAATTTTTGTCAGGACTGTTAGAGAGTCATATACGCCCTTCCTATGATAAAGCATTTTTGTGTTAACATACAGTGATCTAGAAATGCCATGGGAAATGTAAGTGATAGCAGATAGTGAGGAACATTGCGTTGAAGTACTCAAGAATTTTTCATTCCTGTATTGTCTTTCTTGATTAATATCTCTATAGTTCATTAGCTGCATCTGGAAAAATAAATATAGTGTACATTATATTCTGGAGATAATATCCTGTAGTTTGTTACTTCTGTCAGTCTTTGATATTAATGAATGATAGCTGTCATTATACAAATGTGGGATTGTAGGTGACAATGTAAAAAGAAATAGAAATTTTCTGAGAAAAGATCTACACAGACGGAAAAAAAAATCCCAACACCAAGAAAAAATTATTGTAGAGTAATGAAATTTGGACAATGCATTTGTCAAGTTAACATGTTTAATTGATTAAATTTTCAAGATCACAGGTTAATTTAAGCTCAAGAAAATGCATTTCAAATGTGAAATACTGTTAAATTAATAGCCGGTGTAACCTCCAGAATTTTGAATGCAAGCCTGCAAACGTGAATGCATTGTGTCATACAGGTTTCGAATGTCACTTTGTGGTATGGAGTTCCATGCTTGTTGTACTTGTGCTGTCAATACTGGGACGGTCAGTGCTGGCTGTGGATGATGCTGGAGTTGTCGTCCAATGATATCCCATACGTGTTCAATTGGAGACAGATCTGGTGATCTCGCAGGCCAAGGTAACATGTCGACACTCTGTAGAGCACGTTGCGAGACAACAGCGGTATGAGGGCGAGCGTTATCCTGTTGAAAAACTCCCCCTTGAATGCTGTTCATGAATGGCAGCACTACAGGTTGAATTACCAGACTGACGTACAAATTTGCAGTCAGTGTGTTTGGTATAACCACAAGAGTGCTCCTGCTGTCATAGCTCCGAGCCAGGCGCCCTGTAGCGTGCATTCCACTGACTACAAGCCATCGCCGTTTGCGACTCCAGTGGTGTCAAGCCAGAGCTCATTGGAGAACGGAGTGGAGATCTGTTGTGTTTTCTGATGAAAGCAGGTTCTGCCTTGGTGCCAGTGATGGCCGAGTGTTGGTCAGAAGGAGGCCAGGGGAACGCCTGCAACCAAACTGTCTGCGGCCTAGACACACTGGACCTACACCTGGAGTCATGGTCTGGGGAGCAATTTCCTATGACAGCAGGAGCACTCTTGTGGTTATACCAAACACACTGATTGCAAATTTGTACGTCAGTCTGGTAATTCAACCTGTAGTGCTGCCATTCATGAACAGCATTCAAGGGGGAGTTTTTCAACAGGATAACGCTCGCCCTCATACCGCTGTTGTCTCGCAACGTGCTCTACAGAGTGTCGACATGTTACCTTGGCCTGCGAGATCACCAGATCTGTCTCCAATTGAACACGTATGGGATATCATTGGACGACAACTCCAGCATCATCCACAGCCAGCACTGACCGTCCCAGTATTGACAGCACAAGTACAACAAGCATGGAACTCCATACCACAAAGTGACATTCGAAACCTGTATGACACAATGCATTCACGTTTGCAGGCTTGCATTCAAAATTCTGGAGGTTACACCGGCTATTAATTTAACAGTATTTCACATTTGAAATGCATTTTCTTGAGCTTAAATTAACCTGTGATCTTGAAAATTTAATCAATTAAACATGTTAACTTGACAAATGCATTGTCCAAATTTCATTACTCTACAATAATTTTTTCTTGGTGTTGGGATTTTTTTTTCCGTCTGTGTATTATTGGTCATACTTGAACACAGTGTGGGTTAGATGAATGATCTAACTACATTTAACTAATTTGTGGAGTCCCACAAATGTGTCATTCCAGCTCAGAAGTAGTACAGGTACTAAGATGTTCACAAGCAACTGTATCAAGGGAGTACATTGATTATAATAATAATGATAATAATTTTTATTGCCAATATTCTTGAGATTACAAGTTTCTAGCAAAGTCAAGACCTAATGGTTAAATTACATTATATTATAAACACAGTACATTCCAAAAAAGAGTACATTTATATACAATTTACAATTCATCAAGTTTGTATAATACATTATAAATAATGTTTTATTTCAGTATTGAATTCATTCCCAGACAAGAATTTTAGATGAGATGGAAGCTTGTTATAAAGTCTAGCTCCCACCTCATAGGCACTGTTATCTGCTGCCTTGGAATTTTGATATGTAAATTCGACTTGATTCGAGTGTCATATTTATGAATTTCACTATTTGTGTGATTAAAGTTTGGATTACATCGAATCAGTAGTATATATGTATATATATAGTGAAAATACAGTGAGAATATTTTCCTGTGTAAATATTTCTCTACATGATTTTTTTCTATCCAACTTGTATATTGTTCTAATACATCTTTTCTGCAGCAGTAACTGTCAATTTATATACATATGGCAACAGGTTCCTCAGACTTCAATACCATACAGGATATGTGGAAAAATTATTCCATTGTATGCAATTTTCATAACATTGCTATCCAAAATTTTAGATAACGGATAAAACCATTCTTGCCAAGTCCAGCGTATTCATCTGTTGCAATCCATTTGTGACCAAGATGGATTATGGAATGTAGAAATAATTTATGTAAAAATCAAACTGTGTTTACTATGAGACTGAAAAATATATTAACATATTTGTAATAAATTGGCATATCCAGTGAGACTACTTTTATGATCTTATACCCACTTTAAGTAGGATATCCCCCGTGATCACACAGTTGACCTTCACAGTCTTTTTGTTACTAACCCAAATGGTGATGCTATGTGTAGCATGGTCAATGCTGTATCACCTTGGGAACCTCTATATGAATTGACTGATCACTACTAGTGTCTCTTCTATCATATCAACATACTGAGTTAACTAAACAATGAAACTCCATGAAATCCTTTTACTGAAGCTTAGTTACTTAATGTCATTTGCAAGAACTGAACATTTTACTTACGATATAACTTGTTTATAAACTGTGGCACACACTCGTTTTTACTCTGCCTTATGGGAAATATCTAGCCGATCAAGAACCTTACAAATTACACTATAAGATGGCACCTCAAATAAGATACCTGTTTATAAATTCAACCTCCATTAAGGTGAGTGGTGGTGTTACACAATATTCAATACTATGCAACATCTAGTTTCCCGTAACTATTTTTAAGTGCAAACAATGGAAAAACATACAAGATTTAAAGCTGTACACAAACAAGTAGAAATTTGATGACTATACAACAAGCAAGTAAGTTACCATACCAAATTATTGGTCTACTCTATTTGATCTTCTAACCTTGCATCAACTCGGAAAGCATACAGGGCTTATTCAGTGTTTACTGGTGACAAAAAGAAACCATGCCTTGCTGGACTGTCACATCAAGAAATTTGTGGCAAACCCTACATTCTGGATAATGCCATTTCAAGGCTACAAAGTGGAAACCATAGGATGCTGAATCTACCTGTCAAAACATTCTTATAATACATCTGATTCAACTTTAATTAGGTTTACTGTGGAACGTGTACAGGATTATAACATGTAAATTGATAAATACCCTTTTGCTTGAAATTGTTTGACACTTTGAAATAAAAATGTCTTTGTAGGAGCAACTAAATCTTCAACTGGGGAGTGATTTGATTTCTTCTTTTCCTACAATATTGATATAAATTAACCAGTTGTCAACACCGATGATTCAACAGTAGGATCATCTAATGATGGGTAGATATGAAATGCTAGTCACAAAGACAAACTGATTTTAAAAGTTCAGGGTTTTTTATTTTCCAAGTAATAAGGCATGTCTACCCTGGGAACAGAAATAATTTCAACTAGACTTCTCTCCCCAGGTTGTAGATTAATGCCAAAGAAAACATCCACACGCCACTCACACTATGAAATCTATGCTTGCTTGAGGCCCCCTTCTCCACACAAAGCTTTCATAATTGTTAAATGAAGTTGTAGTAATGAAATTCATTTTCTAAACTTCTGTTCCAAAACTAAAATGACTCAAGTATAAATGTTCAAAGCCTAACTTCCCATAACTTGCCACAGTCGTTAACAGTCATGCATGTTCCTCACATGTTCTCACCACAATGACTGTTGAAAACTAAAGTGGCAGAGAGTCGTTCTCATGTTTCTTTTATAGGGTAATGCCGAAGAGACACCAAACTAAGTGGAACTTCCCAAGATTCTGCTGCCCGCCATTTGTTGACTACCATATGTAGCCGTCTTTATGCCCTTGATCTTGCATGAGTTCCAAAGGATTTTCCCATAGTTTCTCCAGTCTTCCCAAAACTTTTGTGATCATGTAGAACTTTTTATTTAATTACTTTATGTACTCATAAATTTTGTCGTATCTGATTTCAATTTCTTGCTATTAATTTTTGAAGTCTGAAAACCTATCTTTTAGATTTACTATTAAAACTATTTGTGCTAGCATATTTGTTCTGATGTAAGAAAATTCTAAGTATTTTCATGATTAGTTTCATGTATCTTACTCCCAACTAAATGCATTTCATTAAGGAGATATAACCTCTCAACGTTTTTGTTGATCTTTTCCGCCATTATTAAACTCCAATCTTATTTTTGAAAATTAAATATCATATATTAGCTGTGGATTGTTTCGATTGAAACTTATACCAAACTTACTTAAAAATGTGTTTTAATCAAAATTGGGTGCCTCCCAGAAATTTGGCCTGGTTTAAATTTGACTTTTGTTGTCTTAAATCTGATAATTTTGTCACTTTGTCTCATGAAGTGTTTTGTTCTTGTGCACTCCAGACTTTTGCTGTAAAATTATATTTAAAATACCTCTGCTCACATTAACAATCTCAAACTACTGGAATCTTTTTTTTCTTTTAAAAAAACTTTCTAATCTAATTTAATGTTATTTCATTTACCTATTTTATTCACAACTTTTAAAAAATGAAAACTACCTTGAAACTCATCATATTTACTTTAAATTCCGTTCAGAACTGTCTTTTGGACAACTAAACCAAGATCCATTACTTTCATCATCGTATCAGAATTTGCTGACTACCATTCATTCATTCCCCTTGTAAATCCGACTGCTGTGTTACCCACGTCATGAGGCTCTGTTGTTCTGAATCTAAGATTTTGCATAACTCCCTTTAGAAAATTCATATGACATTGAGACTATCACTAATGTGATTGATACATTCCCTTCTACTCCTGATAATGTTATGTTTTAGGAGCGATATTGCTTTGGGCATCATTCCCAAACCAATACCATTCTTTCTCCCCTTCTCATTTTTAGTGGCCTATAAAGCCAACTATGTTAACCATAAGGTTAGATGTATATGCTTTTACTATATTTTGGAACTGTATCAGGAATGTGGAACATTAGAAATTATCCTTAAAACCATTGATTTTTATGAGCAACTGAGTACAGGCTAGTGACTTAACTTACAAAACCACATAGAATTGTCAGATATATGATATATTTCAAAATTCTAATTGACTGTACAACACTGAGGATAGTAAGCCAAATTTTAAATCTAAATAAAATTCAGCTCACACTAGATTAAATCATATAATATTAATGCATGTGCATTGAGCAATTCAAATGACTCATACGCCTGGACAATAAAAGCACAAAATGAGAGATGATTCACTGCAAGGACAAAAATCAAGTTTCCGAGATATACTGCAGGTTATACACTACTTGACCATGTCAAAAACAGCAGATCATTTAAAAACATATTCAGCAGAAAAGGAAAAAAAACAGTTTCTACACATGAAAATAATTGGCAAAATCAGAATACTGTGGCTAATACTCCATTACATCCCCATAAGAAAACGAATACTTGGAAGACCACCTAAGGGATCAAGGGAGACCAAAATTGACCATTAGTTCTAGAACTGGAAGCTGATAATCAAGTAAAGTTTCAGTGTTTATTTACAAACCAAGGAATTTCATGTAATGAATTCAACTGAAAGATTTATCTTCAGAAATCACACTAAAACTCCCTCTTCTTTTTTAATGTTAAAACCTCTATTCACTCATCAAAGTCACATCCCTCAAACATCATTGACAAAATACTGTCAGATTTGTGACACCTAAAACTCTGAATCAGAGCAACAATTGAGCCAATCACAGGTAGCTTATTCCTTTACAAGTTTGTTGCACTGGATGCAGTTTGATGGTGATATTATCATGTGCTTGTAGGCATGATAAAACAATTTTACTCACCACAAAAATTTAAACTAGTTCAGCTGGAGAACATGTTGGGCTGGTATGTTGACTCTGGTGTATTTGTGGAGCATTACTAGGAGCGAAAGTGAAGAAGTAAAAATTATCACCAGAATATAAGTGAAAATTTGAATTAAGGTGCAAGTCTCAAGCTAATTCACATCCTTATATGATTTGAAATATGTTCGAAATTATATATATAAAAAAAAAATGCCAGTCACAGAAAAGTACACATCAAGAGGAATCCAATAAGCCCAAAAAAATTGTTATGTCAAGTGAATGCATGAGATAAGAAAACAGCATGAGAAGACAAGCCAGGATGATTCCTTCAAAACACCATAACCAAATTCTTTCCCATTCTTTGCCCCCAGTCAAGTCCTTTCCTGCTTCTACTGACCTCGAAGTCAAGGAAAAGCCATAAAAGGGGGGGGGGGGAATATAAGGCATGTGTGCTGCTGGTGAGTAGGCAAAATTAATCATCTACAGATCACAACACCTAAATTCCTTTGGAAAATAATGTAGCCCCTGCTTGGGGCTTCCAGTTCATAGCCAGCTATAGTGTATTTATTAATCAGTTTGGTGGCCTCAATCGACATAACCTGAAGGTACACTGGTGGTTCGACTGATCAAGCCATGCATCAGAAGTGTCTGCATGGTGAAAGGGAATTTTTGTAGAAAACTTATGTTTGTATTGGCATCATTCTTTGTACATCCTGGCATGTAGATACTAATGTTGATTCTCTTGCCACCTGCTCGATATGTGACCATCATTGATAACATCATTCTGATAGTGGAAGCCTTAATAGATGTGCCCACCATCATAATAGAAGGCTTTAATGATAACACCAACAGCAAGAAGGCAGTGCTGCATGACTTCCCCATTTCTTATGATTTCATTATGTATCTTTTCATAAAAAATTGATGGTGTGAAACTGAATTGCACCCATCCCATTTCTTCCCACATTTTCTTTCTTTTATGTTTTGAGGTAATTGTATCTTCTCTGTTTTAGATATTAATTTATTTCAACTAAAAAGTTGTGTTTACTTACTTCAGAGTATAATTAACAGTGTTATTGAGATTTTGTACCAATGAGTCTTCTTGAGAAATGTTACTGTCATCTGCAAAAGATGGCATATCTTCACTACTGATAAGTGTTGAGACCAAGAATTGTTTGCTGAGAAATACCATGGCCAACTATGCCCCATTCAGAGTTTATAATCTCACCAATACTTACATTTTTATGTCCAGCCTTACTACTAATGTGATAATCTTCTAATTTATTTAAGAGAATTTTACAAAAATTATGGTCAAATACAACACTTGTAATAAAAACATTATTCGAAAGGATCCCTCAAGGCAGCTGTATGTGACCTGTATAAATAAAATGTTTTATTTTCAATAGCTTTGTGCATGAATGTAGCAGATTATATATAAGGCGTTTATGCTTTGTATGGAAGTAATAACAATTTCTTTTGCTGTACTGGATGCAGCATACTGTCTATTCATCATGACATTCATTTAGAAAAATAATGTATGGTTTTTGCAGACACGATGCTCATTTTATCAGCAAATCTACAATTGGATAAAGGTCTTGAATTAGGGCTTAGCAGTGTAATTTTTTTCTTAATCATTTTACTTAATATGGACACATCATACGTTAAAACACATGGAATATGTAATTGTACACTTTCCCGGTGAATCTGATGCCTCAAGATCTCTCAGGCATGCGGCTTGATCAATTTTTGACAGCATCCTGAAGCTGTGACAGTTGATCTGGCCACATGCCAGAGAGATCTTCAAGCACATGCAATATGGTTGAATATTTAAATTGATGGATAGAGCATTATATCTTCATTGTAAAATACTGTCATTACTATCATCATTAATTGTAATGGAGGTTTGGTCACAGTGACAATTAACCTGCACAGCTATTTCTGAATTGCATGGATTTTTCATATAAATTCATTCACTAGATGACGTGACTCATTCAGTATAATTTAGTCTTTTTCACAGGTCCTTTATACACAAAATAAAACTTTCACACTTCCTTATACCTTATGTGAGGTGCTATGTTCATGGACATCTCCTCTCTCCCATTAAGATTCCAATTTTATTCATAATTTTAACCCACATATTCCATTTAATTTCCTCCCTTCTTTGTTCAAAATAAATTGTGAGCTCAGAAAATAGATAAAATGATCAAGATTGACTTCAAAATTAGAAAAACTTTGAAAAAAACATAATAAAAAGAGAAAAGCAACAGGATTAGATGGTATGAACTTTGATCTCATTAATGATGGAGGCATATTTTTAAAAATTAATGTTTAAATATGCTCTGAATTAAATAGTTTCCTAATAGTATGAAAAAGACCAAAAATTATACGACTTTTCAAAAAAAATATGAAACAAATAAATAAATAATAAAAATAAAAAAATGAATAATTACTTATGAATAAGCCTTGTTAATGCTACCAACATATTTTATTGCAGTTTATTAATTAACAGACTTCATACAGTTTTATCAGAAGAACAGTATGGCATTAGACAAAGACAATCATGCATAGATAACACTTTCACCTTGAAATAAGTTATAGTGAAAAGGAGATATTTGATTTTTGGAAACACATATAGCAATCATAGACTATGAAAAAGTAATGAGAAAATTACTATGGCAACTCCTAAACAAGACTCAATTGTCATTGACAGCAGGTCAGCTTTAATTTCATTTAATTTGACAATATTGCGATGCAGTGCAGGCTCCTGTGGTAATCTCCCTACACACCCATCTTTCTACTTTCCTCTTCCCACCTAATTTTGCCCTCTACTAATTTGAACATTAAATTCTATCATTGTTTTTGGTAAATTATTCATCATTTCTCTTGGCAATTTATTCCAATACCTGATACCCATCCCCAAGAAAGTAAATATTTCCACACCCTTACGGTTGAAATCAAGTGCCAGCTTGTGGTCATGGTAATATTTACCCTTTCACACACCTTTCTTAATTCTCCCACCAATATCTTTCAATGCCTCATCACTGATATATGCCTTGTACACTCCCATGACTCTCTTCACTGCCCTTCTATCTTCCAATGAATCCTACTCCAGTTCCTTTATCATATTAGTTACTGATTGTGTTCTGCGTTAATTGTCAAAGAAAACTCTAGCAGCCCTTGTCTGAACCACCTCCAATTCCTGTGAAACCCACGATTTGGGTACCATAGTACACCATCATATTCAAGCTGTAGTCTGGCCAAAGTTTTGTAATCCAATTCCCTTACTTTTCTAGAACGTCCTCTCATAACTCTTTCAAAACGTGAAGGATTTTGAATGCTTTTCCTACAATCTGTCCAATGCATCCTGTCCAGTTGAGTTTTTTATATCAAATGTTATCATGGTATTTACATTTCAACTCTTCAACAAGCAATTCTTTGCCTCACCTAATAATTATAATCAATCTTTAGTTTTTTATCTGTGTATGTAATATGCTGACTCTTCTTTGCATTTATCTGCATCCCATGTTGACTCACCCAGCTAGATATCCTATCTAGATCACCCTGCAGCTGTTTACGGCTTTTTACTGTTTTGATCCTAGTATAGTGTTATAATGTATTATGCCATCTGCAAACAAGCTAACTTCTGGTAGTAAACTATTAACACAGTGTAAGGGAACAAGCCTGATACTGGGGTTAGGAAATCAGGCCGATACCCTTAACTAAACTAAAATCCATCCTTCACTTGTACTTTGTCTGATAAAGAAAAATTAAAAATGTTCAAACTATTAATCGTGGTGTACCTTGGATAGTCCAATTGTAAATTAGATCGGTCATCACAATCCTATTTTGACCCTAGGAGAGAAAGGTAAAGATGTAAAAATGAAATACTGTATTGTTCAAAATTCCTATATTCTTCAAAGTTCACTGAAATTCACATATTATAGTTGGTATAGGGAATCAGACTAATCTTCACATGAAAATTACAGATTATAAAGCCAGAACAGACCAAACGAACCCCATGCAGAAAATTTTAAAGTTAAATCATGGTTGTTTCACACGCACGCCACCACTCAGATCTCAATATGGCCATTTTAACATTGCTGGACTTTCACTTCTTGGTCTAGCTACCCATGTTGCTAAGGGTCTAGCAATGAGAGCTCAAGCGATACATCTTACGACATCAAGCTTCCCAGCAAAAAGATACAATGTCAGGCCGGCAGGCTCTTTTGTGGATTAGCACCTTAATCACGCATGTCAAAATGGGTTAAATGAAAATATTTTAACTGAGAATCCTAAAAAATTCACAGTGTATAGAGTGACTCCTCAGGAATGTTTCTTGTTATGAGGAATACAACTCTAAAGTTTCTCAAATCACTGTAAAACCTTTATTGTGTTAGAAAAATGGTACTCTTGTTTTGACTAGCTTTAGTAGTTCCGAGGTATTGTACTATCCATGTGAAAAAATTTCTAATATCTTATTTAAACCATTATCAGTTTGTTCTATCATTTTTGTACTTTCCAAGGTGCCATTTAGAAGTTTGACACGTTAAGTCCTTCAAAAGTTATTGACCTTCAAAATTCTGAGATGGTGAATGATGAAATCTGCCGTTGTGCAAAACTGATATTTTCTTATTTACAGTTTATTTCAAAAGAGTGCTGGTTTCAGAATTTTTCCCCAATTTAATTATTGATTTTAAAAGTGGTTTTGTTTACAGAGATGGGCTTAGAGGACCATAATTTCATTTGAAAGTTGGCACATTTTCCTTCCTGGCATAATATTTTTTTAAAACTGCTTTAGTGTTTACTAAACCGTGTGAAATGTCTTAAAAATTTTATATGTTATGCAGTGTTCACTATTACAACTTAAAATTTACTTGTTAGCTCCGAAAATTACTGAAATCGTGTTATTATGGTGTGTTAACAATGCAAGTATGTACAACAAAGTTTTAAAATTGTTTTCTTTACTTAAACAGCCTGAAACTATTGATTTTTAGTGAATTTTACTTTTTTTCGGATTATTATTATTATAAAAATACTTTACTGCATCAAAAAAATACTGCATTGCAAAATAGTGATATGGTCACGTAACCAAAATGATTGTTTACCAGTTGAATACCTAAGGATTTCGCTGATTTAGGTAAGTTTACAAGGTGTTTGCTAGTATTAACCGTTTTTTTAGGGCTATTATTATATGTTTAATTTTGTTTCTGCCTTTGAAACGCTTTATTCTCTGAAATGAGCTGCAGTATCAGTTTCTATATGAATCATTTCTCCCATATGCTTCAGTCACAAGTTTAATGATTTTCCAATTTCTGGAAGGTTTACCCCCTCCCCTATGTCTTATAGCCAAGAAAAATAGAATTTAACAAAATTCTAAGGTGCTTACAACAGTCAGTCATTAGAATAACTAATAGCAATGGTCCTAATACATTACCCTGTGGAATTCTCATATTCACTCCTACTTCAAAGTAATAAAAATGACACCAGGAGTTAGGCATGGATTTAAACTATCTGCTACTGTTTCTAATTTGGACAGTAAAAACCTTACTAGAAAATCAAAATGAAATAAATTTTGAATATATATATATGTATATATATTACTGAGACTTTTCTGAACACCATTTTATTTGCTGAGAAACAAACTGTGGAAAAGAAGGCAAGATATCATAAACTGTGACCATTCCTACAACTGAGTTTGCTGATGTTAAACTCTGATACCATTAACTGAAGTTGCAGTAACTATCTTGATCAGCAATCTGCTTAATTATTCCCACAACAGATAATGGGTTTTATGTTAATCTTGAAATAAAAAGGTCCACTGTAGATAAAACTTGTAAATTTTTGAAAAAGTTTTGAAGTTAATAGTGGTATCAGCATGTTAACCTAAGGCTGGCGTCAGAAACATTCAAATTCTTTACGTGATTATTGTAGGTTATCACTATCTCTACAAATTTACTTATGCCCCCAAAAATGTTTCACAAGTCCCCAAGCAATGCAAAAGACAAAGTTTTCAGCTCATTGTGAAATAAATTCAAATCAAATGTGTATCATTTGACTGCTCATCTTAAGAACCACTTCCTACAGCTTTAAAAATCATGAAACCACACTTGTTATTGAACAGATTTTATAAGTTCACTTCCTACATTTTCACATAAATGCCCAATACAAAACATCACTCACATGTCCAATGCAGTCTGTGTGTGAAAATAGAATGCTTAGTGAACAAAAAAGGGGGGTTTGTAGAGGAAAAAGTATGAGGACCACTAGCTTGATTCGCTAACTTTCTCAGATCTGACTCAAATTTGGGCATGTTGTAGCTCCAATTTTTCTGAATGTTTTATTCTATTCCAACTTCTATCTTAAATTGCTAAGTTTTCTAGTTGTTAATGCGAGAATTTATACTTCTTCTATAGGCTAGTAACTTTTGAAATATTTATTCTCCCACTGAGATTTTTGAATCATTATATTTCTTAAAGTTTCTCCTACCATTTGGTTTATGTTGTTTTTCTTTGAGTGTAATTTTTAATGAATGTCAAATATGCTTCAAAATCATTTATTTACAGCCTGACTGACATAATGCCAAAATCTTCATGAATTAATTTCATATTAAGTACATTTTGGTTTCAAGTAAGATGAACGCTATCGTTCTTAGAAAAAATCACTCTTATCTTCCATTATTTATCTTTCTCTTCTAAATTCATTCTTTATCTTCACAATTTTGCACCTGTGTTATGTGAGCTACAAGGAAGCTACAATTTGGAAAGGTATAAATCCACTTTTACCACTTAAATTTTGCATTTATCTGTATACCAATATTATATTTTTGTTGTACCGGTATGAATTTTTCTCTTTAATCTGAACCCACTTTTAACTTTGTAGCTTTACTTTGGACAAAAATTAACATATTTATTTCCTTAAAAACCTATTACCAATTTGACTATGAGGTCTACTTTTAGTTATAATGTGTCTCTCCATGCTGACAATATACTGTCATTGTTAAATTCAGATTATCTTTAAAACTAAGTGATAATCTTTTTATGAATGTTAATTTTCCTCCTTGTCAATGCAAATAGTGCAATATCCATTAAAATTCTTATATCTCTTTAAATAATTTTTTTTTGGCCCTGAAGAATATAATTCAAAATGATTGTAATTTTATGCCCTATCAGTGGAAATGAATGCAACGAAAAGGAACAAGTTTTCAATTCTGACTTTCTACATTTTATTTTTCTTTACAATGTCATTTTATTTCTAAGCTGAAAGTTATTTTATTATTAAGGAAATTCTTATGAAACTTATTTCCTGTTTTAAAAGTTATGGGATAGACCTCCTCTGCATTTTTTGAAAGATATATACTTATATTACAAAACAATTATCCAAGAGACTTAAAATCCAACGATTCATGCACCATCCAAATAACCTTTCAGTCAAATATAATATGAAAATATAAGGCAATGTAAAACTTCCCAATCATTTTTACATTTGTAGATTTCAAGAAGGCATTTGACTGTATTGACCAACAGACTGTTTTTAACATCCTACTACAGGGACTCAATCCCAAAACTTTAAGCCTCATGAAACAAACACACTGACATCAAGATCACTTGTTTCGCTTTTCAGATGACCTAGTGAAACTATAGGACAGTGAAATCCCTGTGGCTGAGCAGATAGAAGTCCTCAATCAATGAGGTGAAGAAGTTGGCTTACAAATTTCGATCTAGAAAACCAAGTTCATCTGCACTGGATTCAACAGTCAGAAATTGAACACAAACTATGGGCAAGTTAAATGGGTTCTACACTTTAGGTACCCAGGTGAGATTCTGGAGCCGACAGGGCTAGATAAAGAAATGTAGAGGGGTCAACTACAGAAACTCAAGAGAGCATACAGAAGAAAATATGACATCTATAACAAAACATTCATACCTACAAAGTTCAGACATTACAATACAGTGATCGAATCTGAAGCTCTGTATATACAGTAAGTGAAATGCTAATACTCAACAGAAACGGTGACCAGAAAACATCCTAAAAGAAGAAACAAATATAATGAGGAATATTCTTGCCCCAAAGAAAACAGGCGATGGGTACAGACTGCAATCTTGAAAAGCTGCAGACATCAGATATCAAAGATTAAAATTCTTGTGGACACCTTCAAACACTCCCAACAAGATTATGACATACGCTGGTAGGCTGAAGACTGTACCATAGTTTAAACAAGTCCAAAGGGACCTTGAGTGGGCCCAAATAGACACTTCATAAGATTTAAATAGGAACATATTTAGTAAAAAGGTCACCAAGTGGTAGCGCAGCCAGAGAATCAAATTTCAACAAGACCAGCAATTAAGTGGGTTGAAGAAAGTAAGATAGCTAGCTTATGGACGGAAAATAAGACCCATATAGAAGATCAGAAAGTAAAATCATAAAAGCTATGTGTTATCCAACTGGGTATATATGCACATGGTACTAATATGAAAATTTTATCACCAAAGACCAAAGTAATAGCCCTTGAAGGAAAGTTCCTGGTTGAATAAAAAAACAGTCTTTAACAAAAAATGATAGAGCAGCTACCCCACTTCCAATATATTTGGTATGATGTCACATGTGGATATGAAACAGATAACAACATAAAAAAATTTAATTTGGTTTGAAGAATTACAATAAACACCAAAAATAGAAAAATGAGGAATGAAACTCAACTAAGTTCAACAAAGTCATGGGAGAGACTATGATCTAGTATGGAGAAGTGAAGGGTTCCAACAAGGAAAAATGTAACTAGAATCCAGTCATCAGAAATTATTTTCAGTATAGAAAAACATCAATACAGAATGGAGACTTCAGAAATGATTTTCACAATTTCTTGTTGAATAACAAGATTTCTGAATTTCAAAATAAGTTGCTCCATCATGAGGAAACATTCGCACATGGTAGGCTTCCCAGCAAATTCTCTCATAATAACCAAGAAGTCAGAAACACCTTGACTGGGCTTGGAAAAGATGGCTTGACCTTACCGGCAATTACATCTGAAATATCATCACATAATTCTTGGAAGGAAAAAGAAAGAAGAAATCAATTTTTTCAACAGAGCTTGGTTGGAAAATTTTCATATGCGGAATCCATTGCTTTCTCTAAAGAGGTCCATGCCTGAATGTCTGTTGTGGTGGCTTGGTTTAAATACTTCTTTGTCTCAGCATGAACAAGTCTTTCCATACTATGCATGTATATCAGTCACATTATGCTAAGGCCAGGTATTATCATTCTTTGTGAGAGCAACTTGGTTGAAATTATTTCATCTTGTTTACTTAATTTTATTCTACAGTTGCTGTTGTTACTTTGAAAGTTTCAGAAGAAATATGGTGGAAATAAATGTATGAGCATTATTGTACCATACAGAAGATCTGGCAAGTGCTTTTAATACAGTTTTCAGCAAAGAATTCTCTTGATATTGATTTAGTTTCTTCTGCAGCCTGGTAAAGAGTGGTCTCTATGCTACATTTAAGAATATCCCACTCTGTTTGCAGTGTTGTTGTGCAAAGAGAGCTAATCAGCTAGCTGTAAAAGGACTGTTTTTTTCCTATAGTCATTTTGGAGGGGCTTATAGCACATAATAAAAACAGCACATGACAATGTAATTGGAAGAGATAAAAATGGAACATTTGATGGATCCAGGTAATTTAAAGAGTAGGATTAAAAAAGAAAGACATTTCCCTAGATAGTTTTAAGAAGTTCAAAGCTATTCAGTAAATGTTTTGAAGCCATAGAAGAAAGGTAATGACGTATCAATGTGAAATGAGAGATTCTATGTTACGGGAACAAGAAGTTTAGCAATAAGGAATAATTCCTGAATAACAGTTGTTGATAGAAAGGAGAGCTATAAGAAGGTATTTGAAGATAAGAAAAATAATTGAAGTAAATAAATGTTTTTGAGAGAAACCTGGGTTAATTATGGGAAGTAAAAGATGAAAAGTATTACTATACATAAGAGGAGTGAATAGAGGGCATCCAGCTTTTGTGTAGAGTGTTCAAATAACTGTTTCACCACCTAACATTGCCAAAATGTGAATAACAGCTTAAATCTTCACTGAATCATTATTTCTGGGATTGACGTATTATCAGCTGAGTAATTGGTGTTGTTTGAGTGTGTTACCATTGTTTAAGCTTCTACCTATTACTTGCAATTGTAGGATTCCATCTGATTTAATAATGTTTGGTTGTGGTGATAGAAATTCTGTCAATCAATTAAGGAATTTTTTATTACAATATTCATCAACTATTAAGTTTAAAATAGAGCCCCTTTACCATGGAGTACTCAACTATGTGTTTAACAGTCTAGCAAATGTTTTTCTCACTATTATATATCAAATAAACCTTGAAGCTTTGTGAGCGATTAACTATTTAGTCAATATTTAACAGCCACACCAATTATAAATAGTTGGAGAGAGTGCATGCAATAGCGACCCACAACTTTAACCACAAACATTCTCACCACAGAGTCCCAAAATGTTGATGCCTTTACCAGTATTTTAATGTTACTTTTATCTGACTAAAATTCTTCTTCCTGCAAACTTAAAAGTATTATCCTCTTCAGTGGTGGATCTAGGAATTTTCAAAGCTGGGGAAAAAACTATGAGATTGCCACACCTTCAAACATTATTTTGCTGCCCACATTGATGCTTGCCACCTTGGGTCGGAGGTTATCCTTTCTTCCTTCCGGTGGCTGGCTGAAAGGGTGAACTCTGTGGCCAGTGGCTGCAAGACATCAGCAGAGCTAACCATCTGTAGCATCGTAGTTGATTGTGTGAATATGTATAAATCGATGCCACAAATGAGATAGCGTACAAATCTCTTGTGCGTCCACATTTGGACTATTGTTGTGTCATTTGGGATACGTTTTGTAAGGGGTTGTTCGAAAGTATAGAAAAAGTACAGAGAAGAGCCGCTCGATTCGTGACCGCTTGCTACAGTCCTTATAAAAACATCACAGAACTGATTAGTAGACTAGGCTGGGAGTCTCTGGTAGATAGACGACGCATGTTTTGTTTAAACTTATTGGTAAATATGTGTACTCCCACATTCGCTCACGAGTGTAGTGAAATCCACCAACCTATTTGAGCCGGAATGACAGGAAAGATAAGATTAGAGAAATAAGGTGCCGCAATGATTCTTACATGAATTCTTTTTTTGGAATGCATAACAAAGAGATTAGCTTTGGTGCTGAGCACCCTCTGCCACCCACAATTTTGTGAATTGCAGAGTATATATGTAGATGTAGATTGTCATGTTGACACCACCTTGATTATTGCTGCTCCTCATGGATTTTGAATTCCACTACTGCTGATGTATATTTGTGCCTCAGATGAATACTTTTTGCTCGTTCCATCCAATGCTGGACAATATACCTCTAGCTTCTTCCATTCTATGATTCACATATTTTTATCTTGTGCAGCAGTCTAATCTAAGTTTGAAGAAATAAGGACTTTAGCCAGGGCCGAGGTTATATTGGATAACATCATCTTGGAATATAAGAACAGCAGATCACCTGGTGAACAGAGATACAGGTTACCAGCTTATTATGGCATCACAGCAGACACATAATTTAAAAAAAAAAAAAAAAAAAAAAAAAAAAAAAACGTGCAGTGGGAAAGTTCAAGACTGGGGATGACATCATCTGCAAAATTCAGCAATGGATGATTCACATCTGGACAGTAGGATTTTATTGGTGGTTCAGGCCAGGGGGTTGTCTGGTATCCAGAATATTTTGGTATACAAGTTCTCATCTCCAGAGTTCTGATAAAGTAGCGGTTTTGGGGAATACTCTGATTGCTCTCACAGTAAAGCAGTCACTAACGTGATGATTTACTGTCAGAGTGCCAAAAGTTTTTCCAAAATCACCACTGCATTTGAGCTATGGAGATAGGAACTTGCAAATCAGACACCCACCTGGCCTCAACCACTGATGAAATCGTAACACTTAACCCATCATTTATATATATATATATATATATATTGATTGAATATAGAAAGCTGTTGGTAATGTAGGATTGGTCCAAAGAACACCGAGTTGGCATAATATGACAGGAAAGTCACTGAACCTGTCTCATGATGAGAATCTATTACCAACATATTTAAAAACAGATAAACAAACAAAGGTGTGTGTGTGTGTGTGTGTGGAGGGGGGGGGGGATTAACTAAGGGCAGTTTTATTTCAGCTTTGTCTTATCTTCAGCATGAGCATCCAATTCTTGGGTTCTAATAACTTTAGCTGCTTGTGTTCTGCTAGAGCTATACCTTAGGCCAGTTTCTGACCACAAGGCATGTCAAAAAGATTGTAAAATAAACTGGTGCCAGAAACATTCAAGCAGACACAAAGTAATAGTACAGAGTAAAATCAAGATCTATACTAAACAATATGTTTTGTCTCTAAACGAAATTTATCAACAAATCATACTCTAACAATGTGCAAGAAGCACAGCTTGAGCAACCAACATAATTTTACAACCTAACAGACACATCTGTCTCTCTGTCATCATTAAATAAATTTAGTGACTATAACTGTAAATTTATACCGAAAATAAATGTCCTGTGCCCTTCCTACAGATACAAAGTATTCCCTTGTCAAATTCCATCAAAATCGGTATAGACATTAAATCGTCAAAACGTAACAAAAAGACAGATACTAACTTCCGCATTTATAGTATTATTAGTGCATATCACACAAACACTGACTGTGAGAGTAACAACCACTGAGGGATCAATATAACGTAAAAAAAGTGTACACATACAGCATTGCTAGACTACCTACTATGTGCCTCGCATTGCACCCCTAAATTTGTGATATATACAGTTAAAGATGCAATCCAAACAAGCGACGGTCCAGTTGTGTCTCATACAATCAAAAACAATTTTTTTAAATCTGTGCTTCTATTTGAATTTGAACCGGAGACCACACTCTAAATATCAGTAAACAAGCACTTTAACCACTGAGCTACCATACTGCTATATGGGAAGGTAGAACAGAGACCTATACATCCTACCTGTCTGTCTATCGCTGTTCAGTATTTTTTCAAAATTATATGACAACGTGGATTATTTATACAGAAAAAAAGTATACTATGTCCATTGTAATGTCAAATAGTATCTCCTTGTCAAATTTCATCACGATCGGATTATCCGTTTAGTCCAAGTAACATAACAAACAAACAGAGAGACAGAGTTACTATCACATTTATAATATTAATATAGATTAGTGCAGATCACACACACACTGATCACAAAAGTAACAACCCCTGAGGGATCAGTATAATGTAAAAAAAAAAGTGTACACCTACTGCATTGCTAGACTACCTACTATTTCCCTCATATTTCACCCCTATTTGTGGTATCTACAGTTTAACATGCAATCTAAACAACCAACAGTCCAAGCATGACTCATGACTCATGTAATCACAAACAATCTTTAAAACCCTTCACTTCTGCCGGGATTTGTACTGGAGACCATGATCCAAACATCAGTAAGCAAGCGCTGTCTATCGCTGTTCAGTAATTTTTTGAAATTATATGACAAAATGTATTATTTACATAGAAAAATTATGCTATGTGCATCCTAATACCAAATAGCATGTCCTCGTCAAATTTCATCATGATCAGATTAGTTGTTTAGCCCAAGAAACATAACAAACAGACACAGAGACAGTTAAACAGAGTTACTTTCATATTTATGAGGCATGTTTTTTAAGTAAGTACCGTTTTGAAATTAAAAAAAGACGTGCAAATATATCACAATAATTTTATTTTTACATGAAAGCCTGTACCTTACTCTACATTTCTACACAATTCCCTTCGATATTGTGGCACTTATCACAACGTAGTACCAGTTTTTGAAAACCCTCCTCATAGAAGTCTGCCGCCTGACTTGTTAACCACTGCATCACAACTGTTTTGACTTCGTTATCGTCGTCAAGACGCTGACCGCCCAGGTGTTTCTTCAAGTGCAGGAACAGATGGTAGTCACTGGGCGCCAGATCAGTGCTGTATGGAGGATGATCTACAGTTTCCCATCGAAAAGATGTGATGAGATCTTTGGTCTGATTAGCCACATGTAGACGGGCATTGTCATGCAGCAAAACGATGCCCTTGCTCAACTTGCCACGTATTTTGTTCTGGATTGAACGGCGCAGATTGTTCAATGTCTCACAATAAGCTGCTGCATTGATTGTCTCATTATGAGGCAGAAATTCCACAAGCAATACTTTTTGTGCACGTGATTTTCCGGGCAGAAATCATTTGCTTGAACTTCACTTTTTGGGTGAATCTGAATGCCGCCATTCCATGGACTGTTGCTTTGATTCATGTGTGAGGTAGGCCACCCATGTCTCATCACCCATAAAAATTTGGCTTAAGAAATCATCACCATCATTGTGGTACCGGTCAAGGAAAGTCAATGCACTGCCTAAACATTTGGTTTTGCGCACATCCGTTAGCATTTTCGGTACCCAACGTGAGAACAATTTTCGGTAATTCAAGTGCTTGGTCACAATGCCAAACAAAACACTATGAGAAACATTAGGATAGTCATCACACAAGGAGGAAATCTCTCACCTTATTGTCCACTTTCTGCACCAAACTTTCATTAATGACCGAAGGACGCCCACTCCGTTGTTCATCATGCACATTTGTGTGGCCATCTTTAAATGTTCTCACCCACTTTCTCACCATTCCAACAGTCATAATGTTTTGTCCGTAAACTGCACAGATCTCACGATGAATATTGATCGGTTTTAGGCCTTTAGGACAAAGTAATTTTATAACAGGCCGTACTTCAAAGTCAGCAGGACTCATGATTATCAGAGGCATCTTAAACACTCAGTGAAGAACGTAAACAAGGAAGAATTAGACTGTAATGGTGTCAGTGCATAGGCAAGAGATGAAGGTACCCAGTGAACATGTGCGGAACGCCGACCGTAGCGCTGCAGCCACGGTGTGACAAAACGGTACTTACTTAAAAAATACGCCTCGTATAATATTAGTATAGATACACAGCACACTTAAAAAAATGGCAATACATGAATAATTCAAGGAACTCGGTTATGTCATAAAACATAAACACATATGATGTGGAATAGACTTCAGCTTAAAGAAACTGAAAATTACATCTACATCTATATGGTTACCCAACCTAGACCAAGTGTTGTGATGATAAATTAAGAGGTCGCCATCTGATAGAATCTTATGGAACTATAATAATAATTTCGTGTGGTCATAATGATGTGGTTTCTATTGGCTGCGCATTCCACCCCTGTTGTAGCTGCCTTAACTTAGCCCACCAATCCTGAATGTTACAGGGACCTACAGTTTAATGTGGAATCTGTATCACGGTACCGTCCTTGTGTACTTCACATTACACAGCAAGCTTCGCCAGAGTTGAAGGCTGGGTTAAGTGCCTATGAAAATCCCCACCGAGACAGGGATTCGAACTAGGAACTTTTCGATCTCCAATCAGACACCTTAACCACTGAGCCTCAAGACCGCTCAAACTTACGGAACTTACAAATAATTACAAACCATTGTCCTATGACAAACATTAATGAAAATTTAATTTGCAATAATAAATATTGAGGTCAATAATCGAGATAAAAGCTATCCTATCTTTTAAGTTGGACCAAATTACACACAGTTAGCCAAATTTCAACAAAATCGGTTAAGTAGTTTCGTTGTTTATCTCGGACAAACATCGTGATTCGAGATTTTTATGTATATAAGATATTCATTTTACCACCATCTACAGTATGTATATATTATCTCAGACATTTCTGAGATATTGATAGTCCACTTCTTAATGTTCACCCCATCCACCCACTCCTCCCTTCCTCCCGTTTTCCTCTGCTGCCTTAGTCAGTCTGGGGAAAACCTTCGGTGCCTGCACATCTCCAGACCAAAGGGCTCATTCTCTAGTAAATGAATATGTTGACCTCATACTTTGGTAAATAATGGGTTATTTCCCATATCCCTTGTTATTTATATTTTCATTATTATCAGCACAATACATTAAAAACATTCATTTTCTATGGATCTCAATATTAGATACTGGGTCTGTGGGATGTGGAAAGTTTTCAATTTACTGATAATCAATTATATGAAAAAATAGTCGAATACACCAGTAAACATACTGTTACAGCAAAATATGTACATTATTTATATCAACCATATTTACACAAATTACTGGCAATTATTTTGTTGATCCCAATAAAGATATTCTTAAATGGAGTAGAAGGAATTTTCAATTAAAAATTCTTCTAATTTTTTCCTGAATTTCATCTTATCACTTATTAGACTTGTAAGATTTGTTGGAAGCTTATTGATGACATGTATCCCTGAATACCGAACCCCGATTGGAACAAATGACAATGACTTGTAATCCTTGTGTAGGAAATGCATCCCAAAGTGATAGTTCTTTAGAATAAAAGCAACTAGACCATTGAAAAATGAATAAATAACATAGCGAACGCTCATATTTCCAAATGTTACAAAATTCCGGGTACGTTCTCGGACATGAGATGTGTTCCTGACATGATTGTGATGTTTTTGAAACAATGTCTCTTCTCGAGTATGGCTAAGTAAAAAGGGGAGGGTTATGGTTTTAGTACTATATGTATTTAAAACCGAACAAAGTATTATGGAGGGGAATAAACAAATGCTAAAAATTACAATAACAGGTGTCAATCTCGATTACAATTTGGGAGATAAATAGCCTTTAAGTTAAAATACAGCATCAAGGTTTCCATATATAGTCTATCATTGTTGTTATTGAGAAATTCAACATTGAAATCTCTACACAATATTATTTGTCTGGTATTTGTCAGATGTGGTAGCAATGTGTAAGCTACCTTAGAACTCATTAAATTCTAATCTTTCACTATGGTAAATGGAGAATGTGCATAACGTAGAAACTGATACCATAGCATACCGCCATATACATGACTATTTAAAGCTTTTAAACCAACTAAACGCACAATACAAGTCGTAAATAAACCATAATGAATAAAAAGGAGTCTTCAAACCCACCTAAATCACTGCAATAGAGAATATTCCATCTTAAAAGGCACCAAACATTGTCATGAGACAATATCACTATTTAACAACACTTATGGACACAGTAAAAAATTGTTATAAATTTAGAATAATAATCAACCATGAGGAGCTAAATTTTGCAATAAATAACACATGATCAACAGGTTCAGGCAATTTAAAAAAAGAAAACACAAGTTTTATACCTAGTCACACAAACCGGCATTTTTAAACAGGGGTAACAACACATATAAAGCCGTTTCAGAAGTCAGCTGGTAAACAACAAACAACTAAATAAAACATTGCACAACATAATAAAATTTCGAACCATTCCATACAGTCAGCTAGGCGTGAGTCTGTTTCTAAGGTAATTACGTTTCAGATCAGCATGCTTCCATATACAGATTAAAATTTTGGTCAAAGTAAGTAAAGTCAGTGGATAAAAATACTTTTGAAATATATAATAGAAACCGCAGTAAAATATGCGGAAAGCAATTTTTCGAAAAAGGCTTTTCTTTCATAATAATTAGATGAAAACACTTTGGAAATTGAAAATTTTAAATGGCGCGTGGCCAGGAGGAAACCAGTATTTTAGAAAATTAATTACAAGCCAACCAGACCAGCTAAAGATAAGATCAGGACGTCGTTGAAAAGCTGAGAAACTGGAGAATAACATGATATACATTTAAAAACCCAAAATAAAGTTTTCTTGCACTAGTTCTGGGCGACGGAAGTTTACGTCAAACCGGCAAAAACAGTATCACTATGCGGCAACATATTTTATTTTTTTACAGCTAATTGAGTAAGTTTAAAGCAAAAGTTATAATAAAGTAAACTGATCATTAGGAAGTCCACTAACTATTGTAAATTTTGGGAGCTCTACATTACTTATTTTTGCCGGACTATGTTCTGGGCCTCACATGACCTGGAGGATTATATTAGGAATTTGACCCGCCATTTTGTCAGTGGGACTAAGATTTTGGTTCCGAGCGGACCTGCTGTCCGGAGCTGTGTGAGCTACTCTGGGTACCAGGTGGAGTGTAGTTCCTTCTGACATGTGCCCCAACCGCCATGATAGGTTTTGAGAGGGGAACGGTTGACTTAGCATCTTCATAATGTTACTTCATAAGATTATTTAGGGGACTCTTGTGGTCTGTCTTCCTTCATAACCAGCAATATTTTGGCTATGTATGGATGATAGCCTTTATCAACTGTAATGTGGAATTTGAATTATTGAAAAATATAGTGATTTTGTTAAAAATGAAAAGTGTTTCTATGCTCGTAGATATAAACTAACCTTTTCTTTCCTGATGTTCATTATGGAAACTGGTGACCATAGTTTCATTACAGTTGATTTATCCAAGGTATTTTTCATGGTTTAGTAATTTTCAACAAGTAGAATTTTGGCAGAACTTTTTCAAGAAGCAATTTGTTAGTTAAGGTGAAGGCATACTACTACCCCGGTAGTAAGCTAGCTCCTTACAAATGAATCTAACTGGGATAAAAACTGCTTGCAATTTCCCAAGGAGGCCACATAAATTGCTATTACTCTGAGCTGTTTTTTACTGTATTCCAGTTTTGTAACACAGCATTTAAAATATTGTTTTATACAATACTTATGTACAACTACACTGCCACATTGAATATTATTTCTGATGAAAATGGCTAGTGCTTTCTCCATTTTACATCTACAGTAACGAGAGTTTAATTTATGTTTTGGGATGGACAGGGTGAGTTATTCCTGTGTCAGATAAAAGATACTCAAAGATACACAAAATATCTACATCGAAATTTCTGGAAATTTAAATCTCTTCAAGGGATAAGGAAGTTTCATTGATTTTATTCAATATTCCTCTTAAATTTTGATGAAGAATAGTGATCTGAAGACTTTAAATTGAATGATTTTGAGTTGTTTACTTTAGCAGTATTTATTGGTATCTCAGTCAGAGTTTATAATTTGGGTAAATTTTGATCAACAGAGACTTTAATTTCCTTTAGTCATCTTGCTATATATTATCTTATTTACCCTAGAAAAAGGCCAGGACATAACATCTCTTATGACAGTAATACTTCTGTTACTCACCTGTCATCTTCAAATTTCAAAAGCAAAAAGAAGTGAAAGATTCCTTTTGCCTTTGAAATTCAGATGGAGTTCATGGGGAGTGTAACTGTCTGTCCCAATGCAGGCCACATCAGTCAAACAAATATATGAGTTTGCATGCAAATCAGAGACCCTTTCCAACGATGTATTTGGATACCAAATATGATGCTTATCATAATGCTCAAGCATATCCACAAACCCCACATTTGTGTGACATATTTCCCAGGAAATATAAACAATTATTTCCTTAATTGAATAATTGAAGTCCTTAGCAAGACTTTTTCCTAGTCCCCCACAGTTGCAATACGATCTTCCTTTGAAAAGTCTTTCCCTAGAGCTTTCACATTAGCTACACTTCCATTATCTACATTGGGTTTGTAAAAGCTGAAGACTTCATAACCAGGCCCCAAGCTAGACTAACCATCTCACTAATTCTCTCCCATGATTGCTTCCAATTAACTCTTCTTTCCTGCATTTACTTTAAGACACCCTCTTCAAAGTTATCCCTTTTACATTACTAGAGACCATATCATTCATTCCAACTTGAAGATCTTCAGGGTTATTTTCTACCTATAGATCCTCCAGTTGCTGAAACACATTCGAGGTCTCAATGGTGGAAACCATCGGACAGATAATTTCTCCTAAATTTCCATCTAGAGCTGACTTTCTTCCATTTAGTACTCTACCCAAGTTTAAGAACTACTTTGAAGGCCTTTAAATTCCTATACATAGTGAGAACATATAATTACTACTGGTTTTACTCTTTTTGTAATTTCTGTTAGCAATTTCCTTCCATTTATTTTTTTATAGGCTATCAGCTCCATAGAAAATTGAGATAGGTAATCAATGATTTTCTTACAGCACATAACTGGAATAAATACAAGAAGACAAATAAAATAGCAAAACTAACTTTTGTACAGCAATAGATATTGTTGACATGTTACTCACAATTAATGATATGATAATGAAGTTTTTATATTTCAACACAGTGGTGCACATAATTGGAATGGTCTCATCTCCTTCTTCAGTGTGCCAGGTTTTCTGGTTCTACGAGGGTGAGTCAAATGAAAACCTTAAATATTTTTTAAAATATTATTTATTGTATAGAAGTGGTACAAAGCTGTATCACTTTTCAACATGATCTCCCCACGCTCAATGCAAGTCCTCCAGTGCTTACAAAGTGCATAAATTCCTTTAGAAAAAAATTCTTTTGGTAGTCCACGCAACCACTCGTGAACCACGTGGCGTACCTCTTCATCAGAACGGAACTTCTTTCCTCCCATTGCTTCTTTGAGTGGTCCAAACATATGGAAATCACTTGGGGCAAGGTCTGGTGAGTATGGTGGATGAGGAAGACACTCAAAATGCAGGTCTGTGATTGTTGCAACTGTTGTATGGGCAGTGTGGGGCCTTGCATTGTCATGTTGCAAAAGGACACATGATGACAGCAATCCACGTCAATTTGATTTGATTGCAGGATGAAGATGATTTTTTAAGAGATCTGTGTATGATACACTGGTGACAGTGGTCCCTCTAGGCAAGGAATGCTCCAAAATGACGCCTTTTTCGTCCCAAAAGAGAATCAGCATAACCTTACCTGATGATGGTTCTGTTCGTAACTTCTTTGGTTTTGGTGATGAGGAATGGTGCCATTCCTTGCTTGCTCTCTTTGTGTCCAGTTGGTGGAAGTAAACCCAGGTTTCGTACCCAGTAACAATTCTTGCAAGGAACCCATCACCTTCTCGTTCAAAGTGCCGAAGAAGTTCTTCACAAGCATCAACACGTCATTCTCTCATTTCAGGAGTCAGCTGGAGTGGCACCCATCTTGCAGACACTTTGTGAAACCAGAGCACATCATGCACAATGTGGTGTGCTGTACCATGACTAATCTTTAAACATGCTGCAATGTCATTCAGAATCACTCGGCGGTTTTCCATCACTGTGGCTTCAACTGCTGCAATGTTCTGTGGAGTCACAACTCGTTGTGCCTGACCTGGACGAGGAGCATCTTCTACTGAAGTCACACCATTTGCGAACTTCCTACTCCATTCATAGACTTGCTGTTGTAACAAACATGCATCACCGTACTGAACCTTCATTCTTCGATGAATTTCAATAGGTTTCACACCTTCACTACTCAAAAGCCAAATAACAGAACGCTGTTCTTTCCTGGTGAAAGTCTCAAGTGGGGCAGCCATCTTTATATGGATACTACAACTGTATTTGTGAATCTGCACTATGCTGCCACCTACAGGCAATTCTGCACGCTGCTTGTAGCACGCTTACGATCTTACAGGATAACGGCGCAAAATTTCGATTTTTTTATTACAAATTTAAGGTTTTCATTTGTCTCACCCTCGTATTTGGCATTTTTCTAGCCTTACAAGAAATAATTTGGAGCAATTAAATATGGTGATTGTGTTAACCATGATAGGAGATCCATCCATCAATTCCATTGAGATAGTAGAAGATTGTAAATGTTTAATTCATTTGGCACCAACCACATTTGTTGAAGTTGGAGTACCGTGATGGTGTGTGGGAGTTGCCAAAGGGTTTGTAATAACAAATCTTCACTTGGGGTGAGTGAAGTATTACTGGTATTAGCTCTAACTGTAGATGATGTTGATTGTACATGATGTTTCTGATACCTAACAAGAAGTCACATGTATTCGATGTTTGCAAACTAGTGAGTTATTTCCCCACAATAGTTAATGGGGTGTGTAACATAAAGAACCGTCTCTATAGACCTCACTGTTAGAGAGACGTAATGCATAATTAAAAAAAATAATAATAATAATAAAACAAACATAAAGAAAAGCTGCAGATCAAATTTTAAGTAATAAAGTCTTTGAAGGTATACTGGTATTAAATCACATGTTTTGCATACTCTATCAGACTTTGAAAACACATGGCTATTCCTCAAGAAACACAAACGCTGAATAAAAGCTTATACTCTTACAACGTTTTAATTGAATTGCAACCACATTTAGAGTGTGCTTAGTAGAAATGTTTTAAACTTTAAACCTTCTGCACATTGTTAGTTACAGTTTAAGTTTTTATCACTGAATAAAATTTTATGTTCACTTTCTGCAGAATATTTAACGTCCATGAAAATTGTCCAAAACCCAAAATTTTACAAGTTTCTTTCGTACATGTTAGAAATTTCACATCTTTAGATTAAAAACACGACATTCGCTGACACAAGTTATGTGTGCCAACTGACTGCTGAATTACGACTTCCCATGAGGCAAGGAAAATGGTGGCTTTATATACTCTCTCTTTGGAAAGTTATGGACTAACGGTGTTTTCCCAATGGGAAATTACCGTCCTATTCCAAATTGCGAAAGTTCTCATTCCTCAATATACACTATTTTTAATCAGATTTTCCTAAACTAATTTATTTAGAATCTTTTACATCATGACTAATTTTCTTGTAATTGTACTTATTAAAGAGTTATTTAATTCTGAAAGTCCCATAGTCAAGGTCACTTAGGTTCAATATTAAAATTACATGTCTCTCCCTTTAATTTCAATTTTACCATTCAACTGTTATATTGTCACGTAGTAAACCAAATTCAGATTCCTAGGGCCTAGCGGGGTCATAGACGAAACACTCACTTTAAGGCAACGAAGCTTTATTAACAGTTGGCACAGTACAGAAGCACGGAGCGAACTGACTCCTGCTAGAAAGGAGTATCGCTTATATAGTGATGAAGAACAGTCTAGAACATTAACACTAGTAGCAACAAGAATATTCCAGAACAGTTTACTCAAAGTTAAGAAATTAAAATTTTACAGCACTTAATGGATTCGAACCCACGACCTTTAGTCCCACAGTCTCTTAGCGTAACCACTACGCTACGACAGTCTTTCCTTCTTCGTGGCCTGATCCACTTGATGTGCGACAATATTATTATGATCGAATGAATTTTCTCCTATCTTTTGAGCATATTTTTGTCATTTTAAACTCTTTTATTTACAAATTTGGCATTTTAATTTGCTCTCAAAAACATAGTTACACTCTAATCATGGACTCAAATTTCCGTCAGAATATATCTTGGTGTTAGCAACCTATTGTGGCATTTAAATTAGAATTATATCTTTTAAGTCAAGAATATTTATTTGCTTAAGTTATTTTTAATTGTTGTCATGTCAAGCATAAGTTGCTATAGACATAAAAATAACTCTGTCACATTTAATAAAATTGTTGAACTATAGTACTGTACCATATATATATATATATATATATAACATTTATAGGTACTACCTGTAAAAATGGATATGGAAAAATTCCGTCACTTTGAAATTTCTGTTTCAATATTTTTTATGTTTCCTTAACTACAATGATTTAGTATTCAGCTTTAGGTAGCTTTATTATTTAGCTTTTGTTTATATCATTAACTTTCTTTGTTATATGCTTTGAATTACTCTTCATTAAAGGGGTTTATGAAGCTTATTCATTCATAACAGGTTGACTTGTTTAAGCTTTGGTCACAGTTGAATTTTTTACTCTTCAAGTCTTAGGCAGTAGGACACAAGAGAAGATGATCAACAGTTTCTGATCACTGGTGAATATTTAAATTTATTATCTCCATATGGTATTAGAAAGGTAAAAGATCCTAACCTTAAAAAGAAATGATTTGCTAATTCAAAGTCGGTTAAAATTGACTTACTCACTTTGAATAAAAAATGGTTATCAAGTTCTAATGTTAAACTTCTAAAAGTTGAAACATGTTTCAAAATACTCTGAATTTAATTGCTTCAAAATAAACGTTCTCCTATGATGATCCATGTTACAATCAGACTTTGATCTTTAGTGAAACTGAAGATTATTTGTAAATGAATTCAATACTCATGCACAACCATTCAGTATTGAGATAATTTTGTAAAGTCCACGTAAATCTGTCTTATACATTTTATTTCCTCTTGCCAAAAGATGAAGTCCAGAGTTTCCAAAAAGTTAGATGAAATTTAAACTCACATGTTTAATTTCAAAGTTCATCTCTAAAATCAGCCATGTAGCCTGCATTAGATTATATGATTCCAATACTATACTATCTACTGACACTAAGCAATATGACAGTCTTCACAGCCCACACAAATGATTGGTGATAATACTCCCATGGTTCTAATAATATGCAACCCCCAGAAACTGTCACAAAATGTAGCCACAATTGTTAATAAGATTTTTCATTTCTTTTTCCACTTTAAAAAATTCTGAATATCTTAGCTACAATAAAGCTTTAAAGTTTAAACACTTTTCTTTATATTAAAAATACTATGAAAATATATATTTCATCCTTAAAATCACACATAGACAAAAAATAATCTTGTTGTTTCTTTTACTAGCTTTTATTCTTCTGAACAATTCTAGAATCAGTATACACAAGTTTTTTTGTCACTTCTACACAGCTTCCCTGCCACAGATTAAAATTTCTTATTTAAGAAGTGTCTCCGCATAACATTTCATTATAAAAATGCCACCATTAATTTTCTTTTGGGCTATATTATTCAAAACTGTTCTAATCTCTAAGTGAAATAACAATTTTTCTTTTTTCTGTTTTTAATTTGCTTGTACAATGCTTGTCACTTTACTCAAAACATCACTTTCCTCCATCAAATCCATTAAAAACAAAAATATAACTATATTCCTTTTTTACTTGTATTTTGATTTAGTGATATTCGCCTTTCATTTAACAGCTTAATTAAACAGTTGTTAATAATATTCCAAATCCCCCTAATTATTATTCTTTAAAAACCTCTTAACTTTTTTTTTATATTAAAACTTTTGAATTTATTCCTATTTTCCCATTTCTTAGTTTAAACTTTAGTTAGTTTTACTTTGAGTAACTGAAATTAATGTCCAATATGTGACAAAATCCCTTAGTCTTAGAAGGTTCTAATGACCATAACTTTCTTTAGAATTTTCTCCCAGAAATGTGATATTAAAATGTTCCCTTATTTCCTAGAAACTATGATATTTCTAGGAATGTTTGGACCTGATGTCCTTGGCTTTAGTTGATAATATGATACCACCATATTTTCTTCCATACACAGACCATATATTATTATCCTACACCAGAATACTAGGTTACATGCCAAGCCTCTGCAGTGAGTACACATGAGACTATCAATTTGTCCCTGAGGTGCGGACCCTAAAATTGGTGGTCCACAGACAACTGTCAGAAGAGTAAGCCTGGAAGGATAGCACCAGTTATCACCTTCTCCTCTCAATTATCTCTCACTGATAAAACATGCAGCACACAAGACTGAACACACACATCAGACTGATCTATACAAACAGCAACAATTACAAACATTTAAACTCTGGGGAAAGCAACAGTTCTTTGGTAGGTTGCTGTGATGGGGTAACACACTTCACAGCCAGTCTATGCTCATATATCAGTATGGCACCATACTTTTTATATAAAAAAAAGAATGGATGCATTAGGTATAGGTCTTGTCAACATCAAGATCATTAGAAGTGGGAAAGGATTGCAGGCAAGAAATGGGAAGGAATTCATCCATTGCCTTTTGAAGGAACCGTTCTGGCATTTACTTTGAGTGATTTGGGGAAACCATTGAAAACCCAAATCTGGATATACTCGGATAGAGATTCGAACCCGTACCCTCCTAAATCTGAGGCCAGAGCGTTGACTATTACCCAAAATGTACGGTATATCACATTTTACATCTATTTAAAGGTAATTATTGTAATCTTCTGGATTACTTTCTCTGGTTTCTGATAATTATTATCATTGTATTTATAACATTCCTACAATCACTTTTTTTTGGCATTTTATCTGATTTTTTTTCCTTTCTTATAGGACTAATACACACTAATCAGGTAAAACATTATGACCACTTGCTTAATAGCATATCGGTCCACCTTTGGAATGTATTTTAGCAGCAATATGGTTCCACATAGATTCAAGAATCAACATAAGATCACTATTATCCTCCTCAAACCATTTTAGCACTATTTTGGCCTTGTGACACTGACAGCAATGCTGCTGTAAGATGTTATCACCATCGTGGAAGATATTAAGCTGAATGCTGTGCTTTGAATCGCTTGTGCCTGCACCAGAATTGTCTTCTACCATCAGATCTGCTACAGATTGCCCCCTAACCTGCTTTATGGAATTAGCGAGCCTCTACTTTCTGTCTTGAGGCTTGTATGGCCCCATCTTGTCACCTAATCTTTGATTCACCATCCTTCAAACACTTTCCATAGATGCTTACTGTAGTAGTACATGAACAGCCAACCAGTATTGTCATTCCTGAGATGCTTGTGCCCTGGCATTGGGACATAACTATCTGGCGTTTGTCAAAGTTACTTTCGTCAGTTTATTTCCGAGTCTGACACTCATATCTTCTCTAGAATGACTCTACTTGTGTCTCTTCTCCACTTACGAGTGGGTGCGTGTAGAAAAACAAGAATTATTTTTTAAAGGCTACATATTATCAATTTTTTTACAAAACATCCTTATCCCCTTTAAAATACTCTCCATTACAGCTACAGTATATACTGGTTTTACTAATTCCTTGTGATAATATTACACTCATAATGATGTCTGTGGACAAACCAGGGGATAACCATGTTCCAGGAGATCGAATTTTTAGTGCTATGAATCTATAGAAACAAGAGATTATTTCAGAAAAGTCTCTCCAAGACAGATTGAACGAAACTTTCTTGGTAGGCAGCATTGTTTACACACTGATGAGTTGCACAGCAGTGTGAGTGGCGTGCTTCTGTGGTTAGCATTCTGGGTTTCTGAACGAGTGGTTCTCTTTTCCAATCTGAGTGTTTCATATTTTTTAAAATTTATTTTTATTTCCTTTATGTACGTTCTGAACCTACATGTAGATTATGCATATGGTATATCTTTGATTGTCTTCTAACTGCATTAGAGAATAACATATTTATGGTAAATCTCTTAAGTGAAAGTATCTAATGTTTCGCAACCAACTGCCAACTGAAATATGAACGCTTTAGCGGCGGAAACACTGAAAGAAAGCTATTCGGTTTTCTAGCTGTGCTGAAATCACATCGTCTGTCCTTTTTCAAATTGCACACGTGTTTTCAAATTAATTATTTCACAGTAGAACAAACTCCACATTTCAGAAACAAATAATATATCGTTGGAAATATTTCTCTTATTTTGTACTATGCCGATCATTATTTCTGTAGGTGGGCTGTAATGATTGTACACCATCATCAGGAAAATAAAAACATTATGTAAAAACATGAGAGGAAATCACAAGGAACTAAATATTAGTACTGTATCAAATTAAACAACCGCTGTCACTCAAAAATTTACAACCAGATTATTATCATAGGACAAACATATGTTATTTTATTAGTGCTATAAGTAAAGAAAGTTCGATGAGAATTTGGATCAGAAGCAGAGAGTTTTTAAATTACCATTTTTTCCATTTTCTACAATGCTGTTTGTAATTTTTGTCCACAATTACTATATGTGCTTTACAGCATTGCAATTTGATACCTAATGCGGTTAAATACTCATTACTTAATAAAACATTAAATTTTGTGCATTATTCTTTTTTAGAATTACTTCAGTATAATAACATTAATAAACACCAGCATTTGGCGAAGAAGAATGTCACCAGTTGTGTGATTGTTGTTTAGTCTCAGGTGTAAAGTGGAACACTAACATTTTGTCACCCATGAAAATCGAATTCCAAAATAGCCTAAGCCACAAAAATTCTAACAAACACAGTCTAATAGTGAAGAAAGGTTGACAGTGTTTTAGGACCAGAAGAATGAGCTTAGTGAGTGAGCGGTGACACTCTGGCCACACATTCAGGAGGAGGAGGGTTTGAATACCCGTCCAGCCATCCAGGTTGTGGTTTTCTTTGGTTTCCCCAAATCACTCCTGGCAAATGATGGGATGGTTCCTTTAAAAAGCCATGGCCAGATTTCTTCCAGTTCCTTGCCACCAGAACTTTCCTTCCTCTAATGACCTTGATGTCAACAAAGCATATTACCACAAGTAAAAAACAAAACAAAAAAAAACAACAAAACAAAAAATGGATCGGAATGAGGTATTGTTAGTCAAGTCCATGCCAGCTGCAATAAACCCAGACAGCTACTGTGAAACACTGAAAAAACTCAGAGGGGCAATTCAGAACTGAAGAATTTTAAGCAAGGTGCAAGAATTCTCCACAGTATAGCTCATCCTTCTCACAGTCACACTTCTGGAAATCTCAGGTTGGAAAATAATCACCCTCCCACCCAATAATCGGGACTTGGCACCCAGTGACTACCTCCTTTACCTAAGATGAGACAGTATTTGTCCCACAGAGATGTAGAAGACTAAGTTCTACATTTATTCAAAAACACAGTGGCGAGCATAAAAAAAATCTTTTTTTTTCCTTTGCTTTTTGCTTTTGATTTTATGCCTCATCAACATTGAGGTCTTTAGAGGTGAGATAGGAGTAGTGGCAAGGATTTTGGCCATGCCATTTTAAAATAACAATCCCACTATTCACATGGAGTGATTTGAGAAAACCATGGAAACCCCAAATATAGATGACCAAACAATTATTTGTACCTGTGTCCCCCGAATGAGAGGCCAGAGCCATGCCCGGTCATTCATAAACTGTCACAGTATCTACAAAAATTCATGTTCTCAAATGGTAAGTATGTAGAAAAATAGACTATTGTATACATTACAGAAAATAAATTAATTTTGTGTCAATAAATACTTGGGAGACCTTACTTTCTAGATTGCTCTTGTACAATTAACATGGATTCCCACTGTATTTATAAATACCATCCATGGTTGACAACCTTATTATATCAATTGCATAATTGTAGTCACAATTAATAAAATCTTGAGACAAATGTGCTGCTCGTGATAAATTATTTTCTTCTTGGCTGAAGGAAATAGGAGACTTAAGACTTAGTTTCTGGTACAAGATTGCCACATTTACTTCCTCCAATATTGTCACATTTTCTGCCTGCTAGCAGTGCTGTAGTCATTTCCGTATACAAGGAATCATGTGTCATAGCTGGACGTTATGAAAAGAACAGACACATTAAAAACAAAGAAACTAATTTTTTCCCATTTGATCTACCATATTTTTATTTAACTGAATATTTCTATCATAACAGTTTTTATTCTTTATACAGATTGTCAATAATTATTGATCCACAAAATTTTATATCTTTATATAACTTTACTTCGCTTATACAATAGTCTAAGCATTTGTTTGTCCAAGGTAAAGCGGATGAATGGTAACATGTGGGCCTGTGTATCTGATGTTCTTATGTTCGAGTCTGCTTCTAGTCAAATATTTTGTCATTCTCTATTTCCTTTTCATTTTTCGAAAAATACATATATGTAAAAAACATGAAGTTTCTACATTCAGGTGTTTGATATATTTCACAGCAAATGTAAAAATAAATTTTAATATCACACTCGAATACATAATAGTTTTTTCTAGAAATACATAGACAATCGTGGCTGGAGAATAATTGCGGAAGAAAATTCAGGAAGTATTCATGGTATTCATGGACTGAGACATCTCTTTCAGTTTTGTTGGATAGATTGTTGAAAACTTTAAAGAAGTATACTCTAAAACTTTTTAATACAATGCTAATGGATAAACTGTATAAAAATCAGTTTATTAATGTTATTATACTGAAACAATTCCAAACAAAAAATAATGCAGAAAATTTCATCCCCCCCCCCGCCCCCTTTTTTCGTTTCAGCCATCTATGGACTACGACTACGCAACTTTCTCTTCTGAGTTCCCCTCCTCCATCATCATTACTCATTCATTCTCTGTCTCAATTTTTCTTCCTCTGAAAATGCCCTCCTTTTCCTGATTGGTTTTTCTTGTTAGATCCTTTACCTCTGTAATTTTTCCACTGAATAATTCCCTGTCTTGGATATCTTCCATGGTGATCCCATGTCTTTTCAGATCATGATAGACCTCCTTCACCCATGGAACTTGAGTATTCCTGTTCTTTTGAAAGTTGAGTATTTTCTTCGCCATTCTTTCTGGCTCCATTCTCTTGATATATCCATAGAAAGCTAATCTCCTTTTCTTAATTGTGTTTGATACCTTTCCAAACTTGTCATATAATTCTTGGTTCAATCTCAAATGGAAATTAAATTCACCTCCTGTCACTTTTTTGTCCCAAGATTTTCCTTAAATTGCATTACTGTTTGCTGGGATGATGTGTGATGTACAATATTGTCAGACTGTGCAACATTATGTTGATGGAAGCTGATACCGGTAGCCAGTTTAATGGTAAAGGCTGTATTAAAATGCAAATGCTATTAAATGATTTTTGAATCTGCATTATCATTGTGAATGAAATATGATGAAGGATTGAAATTTAATAGTGGATTATAATTGTACACCAGACGCTCTATAAGAGTCATTTGTTTGCAAAAACATGTAATTTCAGGTTTTTAGTAATTTAAATATCTGTATATTAATTGAAATATTGAATCAAGTAGCCATTCTCTAGTGCCAAAACTTTGAAAAACATTTATGGTTATGTACTTTTAGTGTTCCGTGGTTCAGATTCCACGCGAAACTGTAGGTCCCTGAGGAAACGAACTGGCCGTCCTACCTCTGACACGATGGCTCAGTATGCCTCCTTTGGGAGGATCCAACCAACCTTCGGGTTGTGGACTAAGTTGAGTTACTTCTAGTGTAATGTCAGTGTTTGACATTTTTGTTTGCACAATCAATCCCAGTACTTCATACAGTGCATATTGAGGGAGGTCTTATGACACTTTCTTTAGTGATTAATCAGTCAAGTTGAGCAGTTAATCTACGAGGTGCATTCAAGTTCTAAGGCCTCCGATTTTTTTTCTAATTAACTATTCACCCGAAATCGATGAAACTGGCGTTACTTCTCGACGTAATCGCCCTGCAGACGTACACATTTTTCACAACGCTGACGCCATGATTCCATGGCAGCGGCGAAGGCTTCTTTAGGAGTCTGTTTTGACCACTGGAAATTCGCTGAGGCAATAGCAGCACGGCTGATGAATGTGCGGCCACGGAGAGTGTCTTTCATTGTTGGAAAAAGCCAAAAGTCACTAGGAGCCAGGTCAGGTGAGTAGGGAGCATGAGGAATCACTTGAAAGTTTTTATCACGAAGAAACTATTGTGTAACGTTAGCTCGATGCGCGGGTGCGTTGTCTTGGTGAAACAGCACACGCGCAGCCATTCCCGGATGTTTTTGTTGCAGTGCAGGAAGGAATTTGTTCTTCAAAACATTTTCGTAGGATGCACCGGTTACCATAGTGCCCTTTGGAATGCAATGGGTAAGGATTATGCCCTCGCTGTCCCAGAACATGGACACCATCATTTTTTCAGCACTGGCGGTTACCCGAAATTTTTTTGGTGGCGGTGAATCTGTGTGCTTCCATTGAGCTGACTGCCACTTTGTTTCTGGATTGAAAAATGGTATCCACGTCTCATCCATTGTCACAACCGACGAAAAGAAAGTCCCATTCATGCTGTCGTTGCTCGTCAACATTGCTTGGCAACATGCCACACGGGCAGCCTTGTGGTCATCCGGCAGCATTCGTGGCACCCACCTTGATGACACTTTTCGCATTTTCAGGTCGTCATGCAGGATTGTGTGCACAGAACCCACGGAAATGCTAACGCTGGAGGCGATCTGTTCAACATTCATTCAGCGACCCCCCAAAACAATTCTCTCCACTTTCTGGATCATGTCGTCAGACCGGCTTGTGCGAGCCCGAGGTTGTTCCGGTTTGTTGTCACATGATGTTCTTTCTTCATTAAACTGTCGCACCCACGAACGCACTTTCGACACATCCATAACTCCATCACCACATGTCTCCTTCAACTGTCGATGAATTTCAATTGGTTTCACACCACGCAAATTCAGAAAACGAATAATTGCACGCTGTTCAAGTAAGGAAAACGTCGCCATTTTAAGTATCTAAAACAGTTCTCATTCTCGCCACTGGCGGTAAAATTCCATCTGCTGTACGGTGCTGTCATCTCTGGGACGTATTGACAATGAACGCGGCCTCATTTTAAAACAATGCGCATGTTTCTATCTCTTTCCAGTCCAGAGAAAAAAAAACAGAGGCCTTAGAACTTGAATGAACCTCGTACTGCATTAAGGGCTGAGTGATTGGGGGTGGGGATAGATCTTTATGTATTTTATACTGTACCTTGTTTTATCTTAGCAAAAAAAAGGAAATTACCAATTAAATAATCACCCCACTGCTTGACGGCACACAGACAATATAATATCTTCATCCACTGTGGGTAAGGCAATGGTAAATTACTCCAGTACCAAAATTCAGTTTCTGTAGTTGGTTAACAATATCCAAGCTTATTCCTTGTGGTCAGGATACCAACTGTAACACTCACTTCACCTTTCACCTGAATTATTATATTCTAAAAGAAATTAAATCAATTTCTCTTTCTTTAGGATGAGAAAAGTGGGCAAGAATAATAACAAAATTTAAATTTTTTTTTAAAAAATTTCACTCATTCAAATTCTATCTAAAGGGAGATATTTGTGAAAATAATAATAGATAATTAGAATGAATCAAATGTGTAGCCATTTACTGTGCCTCTTGTTCCTCTCATGACCACTGGTAAAATCGGCACCTACTTGTAGATTAAAAGTTATGGTTTATAAAACGCGTGCTTTTATGAAACATAAAAATAAGAAATGATACGGAAACCAAAACCATCACTCATCATAGGTGAGTGCAGGAGGGCCATGATGAACAAATTATTATGAACATTCATCAATCTTTCAGTATAAATCATTATTAAAGAACCAATGTATCGCAAGGGGAACTACTGTCTACTCACTGAGATTCACAAAGTGCTCTTACTTTATTATTTTTTGATAGCTGTCACAGGAGGTATTAAATTACTGAGGTATTTTTTAAAATTGTTTAATACAAATAATGTTACAACTCTATATAAACCATACGTATTCTTTAGTATTTTATCACTTTAGTATGAGTTTCATATAGCCTGATATCCAAAAAAAAACTCGTTCTCGTCCTCGTTGTGGGAGGCGGGCAACATCAAGAAGTAGGAGACTGCACATCAGGGCACACATACCATCTGGGACTTGTTTCCCTGGCACCTCCAAGGTTGATGGTCCGGCCAGTTGAGAACTCTGAAAAGTGACGGCGAATGGGTATCTGGTGAAACAAGGCAGCGTCTGTACCCCAAAGGGGCGGCTGGCCGAAGGCATCTGTATTCCAGGTTAGGGGCTGCTTGCAAACCAGTTTCAGAGCTAGCACCTCTGATTCTAATTCCCCCAGCAATAGGACATACTCAATAAACTATCCTCATGAACTGTGTGAGTAAACAGAAACTTCCCTCATATGGACTATCCACCCGACAAGTCAGCATTCAAGGCAATATGGATTCTGAGGGTCTTGAACTTACACATCAGGAGAAGTCAGATTCTTCTGGCAAACTGCCCAGACGAAAACAGCAGACAATTTTTAGAACACTAAAGATCAACACACTAATCCAACCAGGGATACTACACTAACTAGTCACTGAACTGGATAAACAGAAGATCACCATTCTTGCACTTCAAGAAACAAGATTCACAGATGAAGATACAATGGAATACGGAAACTTCAGCATTTTCAAAAGTAAAACAGAGAGAAAGATTGGCAGAGGAGCACTATTACTTGGAATGTCCTTCGCAGTCCACAAAACTGTTTTGAATGCAGTAATAAAAGTCATGCCCAACAACAACAGACTAATGACACTAAGGCTATAATACAAAAACAAGCACTATACCATCGTTAATGCACATGCCCCAACACACATAGACAATCGGAAAAACCCGAAAGATGTAGAAAACTTCTGGAACAAACTAGAAACTACCGTCACCAAAATCCCACAAAAAGATGTAACAATTCTCCTCGGATGTTTCAACGCACAGCAAGGAAGAGAGAAAGAATACCAAGAAACCATAGGAAAATTCCTGGCCCACAGATTTACCAACACGAATGGAATCAGACTAGTGTAGTTATGCCAGCAGAATAACATCAGAATCATGTCTACATCACTTCATCAGAAACCAATCAAGAAAAAGACCTGGAGTTCACCAGTAAATTCAGTCGGAGAATTCCAAATTGACCATGTAGCCATATCAGGAAACTTCAAGAAAGAAATTCACAATGTTGAAATCAGAAAAGTGGCTAACATCGACTCTGGCCACTATCTCACAAGAGTTAAGATTAGTATAACACCTCGAAACTGCTTAAAAAAAAAATAACACCACTACCCAAATTCGATCTTACCAGGCTACAGAAATCACCAAGAGGTTGGAGGAAATACCCGCGAATAATTGGCTAGAATTCAAATACAAAATCACCTCATTGGCTAAAGAACAAATTTCATTAAAAAAGAAGGACAAACACCCAGGGTAGAACGAAGAATTCAACCAAGTAATAGAGTACAGGAAAATTGCATAAAATAAGTATAGCACTCACAGATCACCAGAAAACCAAACAGAACTCAATGAAAAGAGAAGACTAGTCAAAAAACAAGAAGACAATACCTCAAGAAACAATTGGATTCAATCGAAGAAAACTTCAGAAATTATAATGCTAGAGACTATTATAGAACATTTGCAAACAACATTAAGGGCTTCCCCTCAGAGGGTCTTTGCTTTAAAATCGCAAATGGAAAATTGGCACTAAACAACAGAGAAAACTATGAACTCCTCGCTACTTACTTTGAGCAACTGCTAAAATACCCAGAAAGAGCTGAAGGCTTCTCAGAACAATCGAGAAATCAATCTAGATTCACCAGCACCAACACTAGAAGAAATCAGGGAACATATTCAGAAACTCAAAAATGGGAGGGAATTCGAAGAAGATGGCATAGTGGCAGAATTCCTGAAAAATCTAGGCCAAACTTCACTCCAACAACTAACCAAAATCATCGGACATTGTTGGGAGACAAACAAAATCCCAAAAGACTGGAATTGCGCTCTCATACTGCCCCTTCACAAAAAAGGTGACCGCACGAATACGAACAACTAAAGAGGAATATATCTGCTATCAGTTCCCTACAAAATTGTCTCTGCTTGTCACCACAAAAGAGTACAAGAACAAATTGAACACAAAATTGGCGAATACCAAGCAGGCTTCAGACCTAACACATCATGCTTAGAGCAAATCTTTAACTAAAAAACCATCCTAAAATATAGATCAATCTGGCACAAGAAAACCATATGCACCTTTGTAGACTTCAAGAAGGTGTATGACTCCATCGACAGGAAAAGCTTACTCAACATCCTAAGGGAATATTGTCTGGACAATAAATCAAGAGAATTAATCAATCAGACACTCGCCAACACCACAAACAAAGTAAAATTCATGGGAGAACTCTCCAGAGAAATCGAGACAAAAACTGGTGTTAGACAGGGTCACGGTCTCTCCCAATCTCAGTTAATATAACCGTGGAAATAGTCATTAGAGAATGGGAGAAAACGAACACCCCGGTAAAACTAGGCACAAAGAGACTAAATATCTCATGCTTGACCTTCACAGATGATCTGGCTATTCTGTCAGAAAGTGAACAACAAGCCATCAAACAAATAGAATCCCTCAAAGACTTATCAGAAAAAATTAGACTAAAAATCTCCTTTGAGAAAACTAGTTTTTCTTGGCTCACAAACTGAGCATGAAACACTGGACACAAAATATCGGAAAATCAGTAGAGTCATTGAGTTTAAATACTTATTTGAAATTAACAGGACTCGAAAAGAAGTCACAACAAAACAGACTCAACAAAATGAAAATGATTTTCGTACATACCTGCAACATCTACAACAAAAAGAACATAGGAATTTAATCGAAAATTATACACTACAATCTAAGAGGGATATCGAGAACATCCAAAAAGAAGAACGAAGAATAATCAGGAAAATTATTGGGCCAACCAAAACAGAAGAAGGCTACAGACTTAAGTCAAACAAAGCAGTAGACACTCACTCAAACATAGCCAACGATATCAGGAAATGCAGACTAAAATTCTACGGTCACATCTACAGGATGCCAGATCACAGATTAACTAAGCAGATATTCAAATTCATGCAACCATTAAAAATGCCTAACAGTTGGTACGATTAAGTAAGACAAGACCTGGAAAGAGCTAAAATCAACAATTCAAAAATCATAGATCGCAAAATTTTCAGAAAAAAAATACACGACTGGGTAGTCATGCAAGAAACCAAAGCCAAGAAGACTGGCACAATATGGACAGAAGAGAGAAAACTTGCCTTCAGTAAACAAATGCGAGAATACTGGAATGGCAAAAGAAAATGAGACAGAAAATGACTGTGTTTTGTGTGATCTGTATAAGTCTATTCGCATAAAATAAAAAACTAAAAATCGTGAATTGCGAAAGTAGGTAAAGAAATTGCTCAAATGCCATATGTGTCATTGCAATTAATTTAAATTAAAATAAATATCAAGTGATAAGTCTCAATGTGTACACATGGTTTCCCTTGCCATACAAATATATTCTAATCATGATTAAGTTTTATAACAAAATATTGTATATTGTGTTCTTGTTTACATCTTTTTCAATGCCATCTTCTCTACATGTGTGGTAAGTGATGGGCTTTGTTTTCATATCCTTCCATATTTTAATTGCTTAAGAGAATTTTCATTGTCACTATTACATACATAGGGGGTTGTAATGAAACAAATACTGAAATGGAATTCCAAAGTAAGATAGGGAAATGAACCACCATCTATATTAAGTGATTACAGGGCAGCATCGGCATACATAATGGACACAAACACAAGGTACGTTGGAATATTTTGGTCTTAAACACTCAAATAGGTTATTAAGGCAGTCATCTATAGCAACCAACCACTCCTATGTTCTACCTGCTGATAAAGAGCTAAGACCAAAAAAATTTACGTATATGTAATATATGAAATAATAATTATAAAATCTATTTAATCTCACTTTACACGTAAATAAAATGAGATACGGGCATAATTTAATAAGAATTTTAAAAGATGCTCATGAATAGAAATCGTGCAGAAATGCATATTTCAAAAATATCTATATAAAGAGCTCAGTCACAGAGAGACATTTTAACACATAAAAATGCCATTACAGAATGGGCAGGCATGTGAATATTCCCAGCCATATGTACAGCACACTGATCAACTGGTGACCTCCATACACACACCTTTCTCTCTCATTTGCTTGAATGTATCCAAGCAATTTTTTTTATACTTCTCAGATCACTGACCCATATAGTGTGGTGTAAAACACTGTTCGACATATGTTAAGCAATGGAAAAAGTGAAATAGTTTATTTTGACAAAGATGAAGCAATTAATGGAAATATTACACTATGTTTAATTTTTCTTCTTCATCACTAATTTAATTGTAAAGGTGTTTGCTGTGAGTTTTCTGCTATAGGTTAATAAATGCTATTACAGAGTTTATGCTCTATATTTCTTCCATCATTTCAGTTTCACATCTTTAACAGTTTAGACACTGTACTCTAAAATAGATCTATTGCTCCCAGCTTTTCTCTGACTTGATTCATTAAAATTGTTATTTTTCTGCTCTGTGAGGTAATAGGTCAATATTTGATATACAGAAATCTTCCTGAAAAACTACACTACGTAACTGTACAAAAATTTCCTCTGGTGGTTCTCAAGATCAGCATTATCTTGAGATGGACAGATATGCCACAAACTTTGTTTATGCTATGTATAGAAATATGCAAGTAAAAAATATCAAAAACATCTATCAATAACTTGGAGGTTTTGGTCAGTGGTGGGAATGGTGGTGAAAGTTGAAAAATACAAATCAAGAGAACTAATAACTGCAAGGGGTTGCTTTAATACTGGAATTATGGCCATGATTTTTTAGACAACTTTAGAAGAACAAATGCCACGAGAATTTTACAGCCACAAGTAGCAGCAATGAGCAAATAGGCTTCAAAAAGTTCAGAGAGTAGGGCGCTGCTGCATATCAAAAATCAGTTGGAAATAACCACATCAATCTATTTCCAGCTGAGCAAGCAGTGGCCTCTATTAGGCAACATTAGTGGGAGGTTAGGATTTAAAAACAACCTGCAGAGTCCTCTCACTTGAGCATGCAAGCAGAAGGCGGACTTGATACAACCATGGCAGTGCTAAACTATAATGAATGTCAATTGTGGCTGGATCTCAGTAGCAAGGAATAGAAAATCTCCAATTTCAGCCAGCAGGCTGGAGGCAGCAGTCATAGAAGATGTCACCTAACTCACATCATGAGTCTGGAGAAGGCATGTTTTCAGTAACTCATTCTGATTGCTTAGTTAAAAATAGGCTGTAATAGCAGGTTTGCTGCTACATGGTTGTCAGGAATGGCTGAGAATGTTGTGCTACAGTGCAGGTCTGGGAACTTACTTGTCGGTCGGTTCTCTTGGTGTTGCAGATCCGGTGCCCCTGCAGGTCTGGATGCTAGTGAATGACACTGAACAGTTTGAGGTGCAGATGCTGGTGAAGGGAGCTTCTAATAAAAGAGCAAGTTGGCACACCTCTTCTGATTTATTAATCTTCAACTATGGAGACTACAACTTTAGTAGCTCCCCGTCAATAGAACTCCATAGCTACGGTTAGGCCAATTGGGCAGATAACACTCACTACCATCGTGTGGCATGGCGAGCTGTAAGGCGGGCTAAGCGCGTGGCTGGTAGGTCCCGGTTCAATGTTCAGATGGACATATTGGCAGCCGATATTAACTCTTGTGACTGACCTCACTCTGACCTCAGGGCGGATCATTTATATGCGTTAGCCACTTGTGACAACAGCGTGACCGCTTACCTAGCCTTCATGGCCAGGCAACAACCTCCATTTTCGATTGTGTTGTAGAAGCTCCATGAGGGAGCTGGTCACGTTTTACTGTTGTCAGTTGTTTCCATCGATTTCTCGAAAGTTATTACACGCGACTGCCTGTGTGAGCGGCCAGCTATTTGCTGATTCGCTGAGCGAGCGTAACCTACTTGCCGGGCCGGGTATAGCCCACCACTTGCTGAACGCCTGCCACAGCCTGATGCAATAACTTTATTACAATTGGACTATTACATGGCTCACTCATTCCACAGAACTATTAGTACACCAGCCATTTTAGCACAGTACAAGAGCCAATACAAATACTACCAACAAAGCATGATTATTTATGGGCTTGTTGCCAGATACCAATAGTTCGGAGCCACAGTTGTACTCATGACGATGCTTATGCTTCACTCAGCCTTTCTGTCTAAACTCTTTGCTCAACTGAGAATAATGCCATTTGTAATCACCACCTTTTGAAACTGACACTTTTTTTTACAGATTTTTTAAAAAGATTTTTACCATACCTAAAATATGCTTAGTGATAATATGTTCAAAATAGTGTCAGTAATTAAGCAGCAAAATTTATAAATTTTCTGAATTGAACCAGACTCCCAGCACATGGAATCTGATTGGGCTTCTTTGAAACCTCTAAGAAATGTCGAAATGGAATATGACTCAAAGAAATTTCTTTGTAAAGGAATCTCACCATTTATACATTGTGTTATCTCACATTGTCAATGTGAATATCTTCATATTTCTGTTCCTACCAGAAAATCTGCACGCCGACCACAAGTTGCCTATACATTAATTATACACATAACTGAAATTATGGGCACAATTAGTTGGGAATAAAAATGCAATTTACTGATAAGAATATATTCATCAAATTTGGGAAAGGAGCCAACATAACATTCTCAGTATGCTTTTTTTTTTTTTTTTTGTCAGTCTCTTTACTGTTGTGATGTAATCCTCCATCCCTTCCTACCTTGTGCTAACCTTTTCATCTTAACATTCCACTTACAACCCATATCCTCAATTATCAGCTTCATGTATTCTAATCCCTGACTTTCCTCTTCCTCTGCAATTCTTACCTTCGACTGTTCACCTCCACTAACAAGATAACGTTAACCAACCCTGCATGTCTCCAAATGACCTACCATCCTGTCTCTTCTTTCTGTTAGACTCTTCCACAACCTTCTTTCCTCACCCATCATTTCCAAAACTCGTTCATTTCATACTTTATCTGTCTACTTAATTTTCAGCATCCTTATATAGCACCACACATTTAATGATAATGTAGGAATCAGCAATGACCAAACTGACAATTATTTTTTTTAAAATCAATAACAACCAAAAATGACTGCCACAAAATTATTATTTGGCATGTTAAACAAGCTATCAAAATGCCTATAAAGGAGTAAACATTTAAAATCTTCAAGAGACTGGAAACATAAGAAGTTAATTTTTCTGAAATCTGCCAAGTGACTGTATTGTTGCTTACTACTTAGTTACTTCCCATATCTGGACTGCTTCAAATAAAAACAATCTTGTGGTAAAAGGATTGGCCACTTAGAGCATTGCTATGGTTCAAGAAGACTCTAAAAACGATTTTCAGGGAGGCTCCTTCTTTGCAATCCAATTGATGCTTATAATAATGCCAATATCGAAAACTTAAACTGCAACATTATATTTAATGTTTCACATTTTTATGACATTGATTATTTATTTTGTTTTTCGGGTTTATAGTCACAAAATTTTCTGTCAGTATGGTTTTGGATTAGATTTGTAATATTATATACTTTTTACCATTATAGACCGGAAAGAAGTGTTATGGAACTAATCAGACTAATGTATTGATGCTTTATGCAGTATCCTATCTTATTATAAATAGCAAATATGCATATTGTTTAGAGAATTTCACCTTTGATTGCAGAGTTTGATAGTGATGTTTCATATTTAACAGTTTGGCAATATTAGTTACATCCATCGCGGAGATAGACAACAATATAGAGCATCCATAAAACTTGCATTACAGGAATAATAGAAAAATAGAAGTTTCTACTGGAAATGGTGCTGTAAGAGACTGCCTCAAGTAGTGACTGTTAAGCGAGGCATTTTGTTCATGGTGGGGGCCAATTCAAAAAGAGGTTAGGGAGAGAGATTAGTGATCTGGAGCTCATACCTGAACACTACAAAATATCAAAATTAATCATGAGCAGGTAAAAAGAGCAGATATTAAAATAATATAAAATTATAAATACATAAATATAAGTAAATAAAACTGAACACTAACCCAAGCTAAGCGTTACCTCTGGTTAGTGGTGGTTCAAGTTAGGTACTGGGGTTGGAAGAGACTATGGAGAGAAGGGAAAGTTAAAGCAATCATTATGTACTATCATTAATTGAGACCAGGTGTTTGACTGATACCCAGTTAGTACTGGTATGCAAGCTAACAGCCTCTGGGTTCAGAGTAGTTCATGCTGTTTAGGAGGACTCTATAAAAATGGACATGAACGTAATTAAAATTACTGGTATTAGTGTCTTGGAAGATGGCATTAGCAGCTGCTACTGGGTGCTTTGGATTCTGTGTGAATATGGGTGGTCATTTATTCTTATGGCTAGTGGATTGGTAATCAAACCTATGTAGGAATCAGGACAGTGGTTGCATGCTAACTATATTACCTGGGAGGTTTCATACATGGCTTGTCCTATGATAGGAAAACTTTCCACAGTGATGGGGTTGGAAAAGATTGTGGAGGCATGGTGTATGTTGCACATTTTTCAGTGGGATCTATTACATGGGAAAGTACCTTGGGATTCTCTGGTGAGACAATTAAAGACTGCATTTGTGGACTAAAAGTTGGCTAACATTTGGTGGTTTGGTGAAGTACATTCTAGGATTTGCAAGGAGGATTCTGGGAGAATGAATGACATTTCTGGGCAGATTTTCAAGGAATAATAACCTTGCTGAAGGATTCAGTTGATGGATTTGAGGCCTGGGAAGTTCTATGTAATCAGGACTCAATTATGTTTGGTATTTGGTTGTGGGGCAGAGCAGGTTGTGATGTTACCAGTAAAAGTTGTTTATGAAACAAAGCCAGTGTTTATCTATGGGATATCAATGTATGGACAATATTTTTGAATACTTTGTGAGGGACTGCTTGGTAGAGCATATAAAACTATCAGAATTAAATTGCTGTTGTACATTGATGGGATTGGTGTCGACCTAGGAGCTGAGGAATCCATTAGAGAGAGACAAATCCCATTTTAAATGCATTGAGATTGTTTAGGAAGTTTAGAGGGCTGTTATCTGCATGTATCCAGCTCATGAAAATATCATATTCAAATCTAAGGTACATGACGGATTGGGAGAGATTCTCTCCAAAAATTCCTGTTCCAGGTGGCCCATAATTGGGTTAGCATCAGAGGAGGGCAAGGTTTTGTAATCCAATCCCTCACTTCCTTAGTACACCCTCATCAGTCTTTCCATTAAATATAACAATTTGAAAACTCTCCCTAACATCTGCACAATGAGTTCTCCCAAATTGAGTTTTCTATCAGATGTTATGGTAAGAGATATACACTTAAAGTCTTCCATAACAATCCCCAATCTACAATCATCACTTTTTTTTTATTTATCTGTGTATATAAGAAGCTGAATCTTCTAGACATTTATCTTTGCTTCATTCCATAAGGACCTAACCAGCTACATATCTTATTCAGAAACTCCTACAGCTATTCACAGTTCTCTCCAGTTTTCATCCTATTATACAACATTATGGCATCAAATTCTGACTGTAAATCACCAACACAGTAATTTGTTAGAATAAATAAAATCGATATGATAATCTCTGACGCCCCTGTTTCTACTTGTCAATCTTTTGATTTTGCATTTTCCTTTCTAAATCTTTGGTTCCTACTCTAGTTAATTTTTCTACCTAGCAATTCATCTTTTTATTTACTCCGACGATTTGTATCTCTCCAACAATTCACGATTCACTTGGTCAGATGTCTTGGAGAGAACTACACTATTAACAAGCCTCCCCGTTTCTTGCCCAATTTATTAAAAATACATGGCATATAGCCCACTAACTGAAATTCAAGTCTATATCCTTGCCTAAACCCTTGCTGATCTTCCATCAACCAGATTCTTTCCTTACAGCCATATCAATTACTCTATCAAGTTACCTACCATGGAAGCCAAATTAATAGGCCTGTAATTTTCAACACTATTCGTCTCTCCTCCTTCATGGATCAGTACATCAATTGCACTTTGCCAGTCATCTGGCAAGCAGCATGTCCCAAGATTCCATTTAAATACTTTTTCATGGCATGGAATAATATTGTGCTCCCCTGTCTTCAATACATCTGCAGTAAAAATATTGCCATTGGCCCTTCTATATTTTTTTTAGTTTTGTTAGATCCCTAATAGGTCCCTGGGAATAGATCTCTGGTGGATCAGTGGTCAAGACGCTTACTTTCAAAAGATTCTGGCTCCAGTTGCAGGTTCAAACCAGTGTGGGCAGACATTCATGAGAGTTATGAGAGATGTGTTTGATCATCTGAGCTATGCCAGGATCTTCCATGGTTTAGACTTCACTTTAAACCGTAGGGAAGTCTCCATAAATTATGTGGTTCAGTATACTGGGGAAGGAGGAGAGGGGTTGGGATAAAAGCTTCATTGGGCTACATGTGGAGAAGGGGGATTTCCTAGACATGCTACATAGCTTTACATTCATGTTATTTCTCACAATTGTAATAAGGTATAGAACACACAACAACATGTGGGTATTTATTTCCATGATTTAATTATCTCTGTATGTAATTTAGATATCCTATATACTAACAGTGATATGCATGCTTGTGACTTGAAGTCATAGCGTTGGGACACAAATGGCTGGCACATTTGAACTGACTGGTACATGTTGGTGCATTATTATTGAAAGCCATTAGACATGCCATACCTAGACTGAAAATCCCCTTACAGATGTCACCCATGATTTCCAAGGGAGTGACATTTCGTACTGTTTTGATGATTTGAAATAAGCTGTATTGATTAGGATCCCCCATGTGTGACCACACTGCTCATTGATAAAATAATTATAAATTTGTTCTGTCAAGTGAAATTCAGTGAAAATTTAATTATAGAGCATGCTGTAGTGCTATTTCAAGTTCAAAGTGTGGTATGAAGTGGCACTGCACAATTAACTTTATGTGGATTATTGAAAATGTTTTTCGAATGAGTTTTCATTATCCAATGAGTTATAGAAATCTTTTAAGCATATCAAAGAATCATTCCTTGCTAATTTAGAAAGAAAGGTGATATAAACTACAGCAAAATGAAACAAAAAAGGCAGATCTTCTTTATTTTTATGCAGGTTGTAGAGTTTGTTCTATTTTATCAATTAATGAACAATGAAGAAATAGGTTAAGAAGAATGTTTTTAGTAACACTTCAAGAAGAATAGGATCCCTGACTATACCTGACAAAGAGGTTTTTACCAATAATTGATAATTTGCAGGAGTGGTGTAGCATAACAGATATTCTAATGACATCCTTAAAATATGAGTTCCATGGCATGGGCCTATCAATACTCTTTTTAAGAAGGGTTTCCATAGCAACGATATACAGAGATTAACTAGGAGATTGCCTAGAGCAGTGCTAAGGAGAACTTGCAGAAAGAAGTCCGATAATGTATTTAAGAACGATGTATTTAAAATAATAAAAGAGTGAGTTAAATTATGAAGAATAACGGCTAACAGATTAATTATTTACCATAGCCGCACAAAAAGCATATTACGATAAATCAATATAAAGATAAAGCATAAAATATAATCACATCGTAAATGCAACACGGTACCATTTCTTAAAATTAAAAATGATCATTTTAAGAAATCGTACATGGCGACCGTGACAGGACTTGGGTGCTGCAGAAAGAATAAAGAAATTACTACATAAACTTACGAATTTGAGTATCTAGCAGACAACCAAAAATCAAGAAAAGAAGAGAGGAGAATCGTTGGAACTTGGAAGCACACAGCGCTACTAGCGGCCGAGCGGGAACCAGCCATGGATTGACAACATCTGCCGCAGATGCAACAACAGCTGAGTTGAGTGAAAGTTCAACCGCCAGCTACAAAATACGTTAAAGCTAAGTGTTTTCTAGACTCAATTATCTTTGTTCTTGTAATCAAAAAACTTGTTGGTTGTAACAAGAACGTTGACTATGGCAGAAACGGTGTGCGTGTTATATGTTTTTGGGAGTTTAACATAACCTATCTTTTCGAATTTTCATTGTTTATTCAAATAATTTATTATATCACGTCATTTTTTATTGATACTAGTTGTGGGACGCTGGGTATTGCTTAGCTTTCTACAGAATGGCTAATCAGATGCCAGGTGCAATGGTTATTTGTGATCCTTTGGGATCGGTAAATTAGAAAGATGAAACAGTCACTGTAGGTGCATTAGAAAAAATACTGTTTTGATTTGGGTCGCAACTAACAGCACAACTTACAGCTACACAAGGACAACTTACAGCTATACAGGCACAACTTACAGCTACACAAACACAATTAAGTTAGGAAATAAGAAGCTCTTATAGGTCCTTAGAGGATCGAATAATTAGATCAGAAACTGATGTACAGGCAAAGTTAGATAAGTATGTAGAAAGGGCTGAAAAACAGTGTACAAGGATAAATGAGGAACTAAAGATATTCAATGAGAGTCTAGTAATTAGAAGCTTTGAACAAAGTACAAATGCAATACATTGTGAATCATTAGGTAATACAATTGAAAGTAATAATAGTAGGCCTAATACTATAAGGGAAAAATATGAGATGAGTGATGTTACATTTAATGGTGATGTAAATCATGTAAAGGATAGACAAATTGTCAAAGAAGGGTTTCATGTAAAAGAGATGGAAGAGATTTTAATGAATGTAGATGGATTGGGTAGTTTGATGATTTTGAAGGTTGTAAACTGTGACAATTTTTCCATTGTTGGGGAGAATTATGTTTGTGATTATGAATCAAAGCAGTTACAGAATAATGGTGTTGAACATTTTCAGAGTTCTTTACATATTTTTGAAGTTGGTTTGCCATGTTACTGTTCTGGCAAAGTAAGATTAACTGTAAACAGAAAGTTGTTTTGTATGAATAACTGGGAAAAAGTAAACTGGAAATATAGAAAAAAGGTTTTCTTTTTTGTAGAGGGGTAAGCTATGCTTACTGCCTCATCCTGTGTACAAATTCAATCAGGATACTGAACCTAAAACTCAGAAAATGATGAATTACTAAGGTGAATGAAAAGGGCACAGGTGTGTACATATAAACTCTATCATATTGGATTTTTCTATTATTGTTAAGTTATAATTGGCATATTATTGTTATTCAGTGCCACAAAACACTTGTAGATTGTACTGATTGATGTTGCTGCACACAATTCTTCAACTGTAATGATAGTAAAAGTTTATAATCACTAAGTGGAAGCAGTCATTTACCAATATTGACGATCTTGGTCAGATGTGCAGCCTTCGGCTGTTACCACAGCATACCATTACATAAAAGTTTATTGTCTATTAAGACTTTCCTTTTAGGAAATATATAGTTTATAAGGTATACCGGAGCATTAGAATGAATATAATGAGTTGAGAAGAAATAAGGTGTTGCTATGATAGAATAAATGTGTTATGAATTAAGAAGTAAAATATCATATAGAGAGGGTACAGCAGGACAGTCAAGACTCAGTCCCCGTGAATAAGGCCACAATCCAGGCATTGCCTCTAAATGATACTGAAAAGGTCAGGATTTGGTCACACAGGCATAGCTGAGGTCCAGGTAGAACCTTCAAATGACTCTGTTGTTACATCTCATAGCCTAGATATGAATATTCAAGATGAAGTAAAGTGGAGAGAAGTAATTACTTATGGGGAGAATATAATGTAATGTATTGAAGAAATAATAATAAAAATGAAGCTGTGATGGTGATGCTAGATTAGCAAGAAACAATGGTGTCCCAGTCGTATTAGCGAGGGTTGATTGTACTGGTCCAGGGTACCAAACATGTGATTTAAATAATGTTACCGGTTATCCAACAGTAAAATTGTTCAAAAGGATCGGTCTTATGAAGAATATAATGTACCAAGGGCAGTTAATGGAATTTTTAACTATTTGATTGGTATGCTTGGTAAACAGGCGGAGGCCATGACAGCTAAAGATGATGTTACTAAATAACAGTGGTTTACAATAGCAATCTAAGTGGTATACTGGTGGGATGGACAATACTGTAGTGTAATATAACGACTGATTGTAGTTTTGGTTTTTCTTTTATTGTTAAGTGATAAGGACAGTAACTCTGTGTCACAATGTGTGTTACAGACAATATGCCGTTTCAACAGTCGCGGCTCATGGAGACCCAACTAGGAAAGTCAATCAAGCCATCAGTCCTCGTTATATGTGGAAAAAAAATTGTGTTTGTTAATCAAATGTACAATGTAAGCTCTCCTTACCAAAAAAAAAAAGTAACATTTACTGGAAAGTTTACCATGACCATTTATACTGGTATTAATGGAAAATGGTATGGTAAACTTGGGGGGGCTGTAGCATAACAGATATTCTAATGACATCTTTAAAATATGAGTTCCATGGCACGGGCCTATCAATACTCTTTTTAAAAGGGTTTCCATAGCAACGATATACAGAGATTAACTAGGAGATTGCCTAGAGCAGCGCTAAGGAGAACTTGCAGAAAGAAGTCCGATAATGTATTTAAGAACGATGTATTTAAAATAATAAAAGAGTGAGTTAAATTATGAAGAATAACGGCTAACAGATTAATTATTTACCATAGCCGCACAAAAAGCATATTACGATAAATCAATATAAAGATAAAGCATAAAATATAATCACATCGTAAATGCAACACGGTACCATTTCTTAAAATTAAAAATGATCATTTTAAGAAATCCTACAGTGGCTAGTGTCACTATTTCACTCAGGAATTTGTAATGAAAGAAATGTACATAATGCAAATATCAGTTGTGTCAATATATATACAATAAATTTAACAATAGTCTGTCATGATAAAAAATAGTAACTAATCTCTTTTGGAGTTAATAGGGAAAAAAGCTATGTGCCACACAGGGGAAAAAAAATGGGGGTTGAGACAAAAGCCATACAAGACAACATGGGGGGAGGGGGCAAGGGAGGCCATAGTCACATAGTTTAAGGATGTTCTCTAGGTACCAGAAGAAAGGAACTTGCCATCCTACCTCTGATACAATGGCTTAGTATTCCTCTTTCATAAGGATCCCTCATATTCTCGGGATCTATTCCCAATTTTCTAAGTCTCCTCATTTCCACTTATAAGGAGAATTTTTTCCTCTGATTATCCTCCTTCCATTTCTGAAAGACAGTCTCTAATGGTCTCATTAAACCAATTACTTAATTTCTCTGCATTTATCATATCCTCAATAACTTTCTCTAGCTTTAACCACAATTGCCTGAACACCTTCCCTTGCACTTTTTTTTCTATAACACAGCCATAGACATTTCTACATGTGTCATTCATAATATTCTCGATAGGCACATTTATTTTTTTAATTTTTTTAGAACTTATTCGATGTTTAGTTCCTTCATTCGTTACCTATTGCCTTGTCACATTTTAATTCCGCCGTGTTCTCCTCTTACAAACCATCTTGCCTTGCCGTAATAGTATGTATGTTCCACACTTTCTTTTATTTTCTAGTTTGGAATAAGTATTTCTCCTCAAGTTCTTATTATTGCCTTGAGTTTCGTGATCACTTATTCCATGAGTCACCTGAGACCCCACAAGGATCCATGTGGTTCTATTAGGAAAGTATCCATTAAGTTTGGTTCCCCTACCACTATGATAAATGCTTTTTCCCTCACTACAGTATTTGCTAATCTCTACTCACCTTCTTCCTAGTTAATACATGGTAAAAGGTCCCTGCTAATAATGATAATTCTATTATCACCTCTGAACTCTGCATACAGCTTTACTTTCTCCACAAGAGTCTTATTTTCTTCATTAATTCTTTCATTATAGTATGCAGCCAGGAACCTAATTCCCTTTGGTATCACCCCGTAAATCTACTCCCATTAACTCAAGACTAAGATCTATGAATACCTATAATCTGTAGTATTATTTGATAATCAATATGAAAACACCAACACTAATTACTTCTCCATCTATTTAGCATCCTCTATAACTATCAGGGAAATCCTCACTGTCATTCAGTACTTCCTTTATCTAAGACTCTATCCCTATAAATTTATTGTTTTATGCAACACTATTCAGTTACCAAGCTTTATTATTGTGTTCATTATACACGTAGTATCCACTAGTAATTAATGACTATGTCATATTTTCAACATTACACTTCAACACATTTGTTGCAACAGCCACTTTTTTTCATTTCATTAACCTCAACATTTATAATTTCTAACTTCATACTTCTGTGTCCCTCTGGCTACCCATTTTTATCACTCACCTGTAACCACCCCATCTGAAAAAAAAAAAAAAATAACGCCCATCTTAACTTGAATTGGGGTCTCTTATAGCTATCACAAGCCCTCCAGTTTAGGTATTGGCTTCTTTATCAACTTTCTGTAAGTTCTATTCCCCATTGACTTCAGTATTATTGCCCTATCATATTCAATTAATAAAGACTTTGAGTATTAAAACATTACATTGTTAAAAAATTATCACAGCTGTCTTAACAATACTTCAAGTGTTCATTTAATTAAATCACACTATTGTCTTTTTGTTATTCCATCCTTACAGCATTGAATTCCAAGTATTTGATAACTTATTAATACCTTCAGTTTTACTTCATTACAGCAAGTTTTTAGGACTAATATCTATAAGGGCATAAATATGATACTTAATGAATAAGGATAAGAGTTTTATGCCATAATTTCTATTGAAGTCATTAAATTTCTTACATAGTCATTGTTATTTAAGGTAAGTCACAGTTAAGAAAAATGGCCACAGTAATAATAAATTAAAATAAATGTGTGTATTGGTTTAAAATATATATAAACCAACGTACACATTTGTTTTAGTTTTCAATACATACGCTCCCAAAAATTTCATTAATGGGACTAATATGGAAATGATTAATGTGTAATATCAACCTAAGTTATTTTGTTATGCTCTACTGCTTGTGTAACGATAAAATGTCATTGCAGCACGAAACAGCTCACACCCCACCCTTCCTTCCATAAGGGCCTTGTAGTTGACAGGAAACAATAAAAGCTCGGAAAGAGAGAAAAAACAACTTGTTTCTTTTCACGGCCTGTTGATATTTTGGGTTGCTTTAATAAAACCAATATTCCATGGGACTTTGACTGTTAAACATTAAGATAGTGTTTGTTATGAGTCCAATGGTTCAATTAAATGTAAAAATTTAGAATTTTATTTGAAAAATTTAAACTCTGCCTCAGTAAACATCATCCCAATTTCAGTTGAAAAAGTTTTACTGCATGTCTTTAAACCTCAGTAAACCTTGAAGTCTCAGCTATACCCAAATATGACAAAGGAATCACACAGCTTGTCAACTGTAGTATACACACATGCTGGTGTCACAGATGCCTAGAACAAACAGGGTTATGACTATGACTAGTTTCACATACAATTATTATTTTGAAACGTTATGTCAATAGGTTAAATCACAAAGATAGAAACTAAAGGGTTGAAAATGTTGATTAATCCTCAAATAAAGGGGTATAGTCTTTTATCTCATTACCAATGTGTGAAATTTCATTCAAAATTACTTGTTAATATAAACTATGCATAAGGTAACATGGTTACTAACCTGGATTACTTAACTTTTCCATTTTTTTTAACTTAAAAAAAATAAAATAAGTGGTTGAACCATACCCAACCGCTGCTGTGTAACAGCTTCCGGAAATGGTGACGCTATTAGTGGAGGTGAGCGGGGTGGGTCGATATTTGTTATTTTGAGAAAATCGAATTTTTACAATCGAAAATTTGAAAACTGTCACACCCAAGTCTGTAATCATTTATTACATTATTTTTGGGAAAAATGACTATATTTTACTATCTCTGAAAATAATTCCTGATTTAAATTCTGAGGAGATGTATTGTAGATGTAACGGGCATTATAAAGAAAATAATTTTAGCATTCAGCCACATTTCTAGGTATTAAAGTTGGATAAAAATTTAGAAATCCTATAAAATATTTTACCACTGGTCTACATGGTAATAAATAGAAATTCATTGAGTAGATGGAAATCGGTATCTAACTACCTTTTTTGTAATAGCAATGTAGTTCAATATGAATTAAGTATTGTAAATTTAACCCTTTCCTACCGGCTATTGGAAAAAAAGGGAAATTTATAATTTCAATTACATATTTGTATAAATGTACTTGAAATTAAACACACATGTTTTTTTTCAAATTTTTTTTGGAACTCTAAGTGCTAATTACTAAGCCGGTACTTATAAGTACCGTCAGGGACTTTGTGTATCACATGATGTACAGAAATAGCAATTGAAATCAATTATGTTCATATTGGTATGAAATATTTGCCTCACGATATTAAAAAAAAAAAAAAAAAAAAAATCTTTTTGGTCATTCAGACACAAAAGACATTGTAGTGCAACATTTGGAATGATGTTTTTACTGTATTTTCTTCGTTCTACATACTTCACATCTTCATCAGATTTTTACAATTTAGGGACAGTTTCCAAATCTTACATTGTATTCATAGTAATGTACCACTTGTTTTTTTTGGTCTGTATGCTGAAAACTTAGAAAATTAATTTTTTGGCAATTTTACGCAGAAATTTAAAAATAAATGTTGTCATTGTCTGATTTAATCATACAGCAATACATCAACAGGCTCAACAATGCAGTGGACACTGGTATTGTCGAATTATATGGTGGTAAATACAGTGGTACTTATAAGTACCGTCAGGGAGGAAAGGGTTAAATAGCATGTAAATTTGGTTGAAACATATCATAATTTTTCTATTATTCTGAATATCAACCATTAACAAGTCAATTTTTTTTATTTCATCAAGGGTATTTGAGATGAGAAAGGTAGCGACTAGCTAAATAAAATTGCTACCAATGGTCAAACGAATTTCTGTTAATGTTTGGAAAGTTTTTGAACCCCTGTATAATAGGTTACTGCAGGACTTATTTAGAATATGGAGTAGAATAATAGTGACAGTACACACTAAGTCACGTTAAAAAAATCCAATTTTTATTTTAACTAATATTTTGTGGTTGTGTGTGTGGATGTTCTAGATCAATTTTTTCTGCAACCACTACATAAATTATCTGTATCCCTTGTCATATACCTATATCTCATTATTGACGTAACTGTACTACATGCTTTTTATAACCTCAAAGAATGCAATTGTGTGAAAGTACATTTCTAGGTCAAACAAACATCTGACTATCCCATACCACTACATCAGTTGATACCAAGTATTGGCCAGAAGGACACTGAATGAAGTGAAAATCCAGAACGTAGCTATTATAAAATATGGTGTAAGAGCAAGCAGGACGATTTCATTAGATGTTACGCAGCTTCCTGATTTCATACGTAAATATAGACGTATAAAGCAACAGCTGTGTGGTAAATATAGTCCCAAATTTACTAGGTCAAAGATAAGCATAGTTTCTTCCTACAAACTAAATTTAGTTTTGTCGAGCGTGGTGAGGGAACGGTAATGATCTGGACTCACATTTAGAAAGAGGTGGGTTTGAATTCCCGTCCTGCCATCCTGATTTAGATTTTCCATAATTTCTGAAAACACTCCAGGTGAATTCTCAGACAGTTCCTTCAAAAAGGTCTTGACCGAATTCCTTCCATTTTCTTTCTTTCAATACTTTTCTGCTTCTAATAATCTGGACACCGACGAGGTGTAAAGCCAAAAGGAAAAAATCAGTTAATAACCCCCGTCCCCTCAATCAATACCCCTGATCACTTACCTAATTACATGAAACACCATGTGACCAAATAATAGTTATCACCTGGCCACTAATTTCTTTATTAATTAAGAGTTTGAATAGAAATTTAATGTATTCAGTTGTACGGTTGATGATATTTCTAGTAATATCAAAATTTGACATTGAAGATATTGCACTCAGATAATTGGTTCTTGAAAATGAAATTTAAAAACTCCATAATAACATCTAACATCTAATGGATAACTAGGAGAGAAATTAGTTACAAAGTACTTAGCTAAACAAATATTTCGCAGTTTAAAAAGATATTGTGACCTCCTATATAGAATTTTCGATTCATCTTATATGTACGAATTTTAATTTTTATATCTTAAAATACCCAAGAGCATGCCTAAGGAATGTAGCATTATAAAAAAGGAGCTGTTTCGAGATTAACTTAAAAAGATATGTAAGATACAAACAGCGAAAAGCTGCATCACAAGAGTAAGAAAAATACTATTTTTTTCTAAATTACTCAATTACAATAAGCTTTTGTTGTTTTATGAAAGCCACTATTATTTTTCTTTCTAGTAGAAATTCAGCAAAATGCCTTACACTTGCTGAAGCTAAAGAAAGTTAAATGAACACTAGTAGGTTACTGTTTAGACACTGGTTAATAGATCAATAAGATTTTGCTGTGATGATTGCCTTATGACATTAGGTATGGAAAATTTGACTTTGTTTACAAATAAAAAGACGATAAATGATGTGAACTGTAAAGTGGAAAATCTTATAGCACAAAAGAGAATTAAAAAAAAAAAAAAATAAAAAAAACATAGCTGCAACTGAAGAAAACTGCAAAATGAAGTTCAATGTGCTCCGTCATCAATTATAGAAAATAAGTGGGTGTTCTAAATGAATATATCTACGAAGAGGCAAACAAAACGAACATCAGCTAGTGTGAAGTGAATAACTGGAAACACATGACAACAGAAAAGAAGTGGATAACAGCAAACAGAAGTAAAAACCGGGGTATTCCGGACATCAAATATTTGAAGCCACAAAAGAATGAGAAGAAAAATATGCTTCTCCTCTTAGGCATTCATGGGAGGTACTGTGAGAACATTCTAATATCTCTCCTTTGGAAAGATTATCAAGAAGAAAGTATAATGAAACCAAACGCGACGTTTTGTAAGTTATCAGCTGTACTGCTGAGTGGAATATAGTTATGGACTTAATGACACTGTTATAGTGATCTTTAGAACAAATGGCATACACTGATAAGTCAGAACATTATGATGATCTACCTAATAGCCGGTATGTCCGCCTTTGGCACGGATATCAAGCGGCGAAGCATCTTGGCATGGAAGCAATGAGACCTTGGTAGGTCACTGGAGGGAGTTGGCACAAATCTGCACACACAAGTCACCTCATTCGTGTAAATTCTGGAGAGGGGGCAATGAGCTCTGATGCCACATTCAATCACATCCCATTTGGTTTTGATAATGGTTCAGGTATGGCGAGTTTGGGGGCCATCACATTAATTGCACCTCTAAACACTCCATCACACTCCTGGCCTTATTACATGGTGCATTATCTTGTTGAAAAATGCCACTGCTGTTGGGAAACATGGTCGTCATGAAGGAGTCTACATAGTCTGCAACCAGTGTATGATACTTATTTGCCATCATGGTGCCTTGTATGAACTCCACTGGACGCACTGATGCCCACGTGAATGTTTCCCAGAGAATAACTGAGCCGCGGCCAGCTTTTAATGACAACCTGCTAGAAAACATTAATAATTCAGGTAGTGATATGAAAAGGTACTGCTTAAACTTTGAAATAGAATGTTTAGAATGATAAAATTACAGCAGACAAGGGCTACATCTAAATTATAACAAGAAAATAAAAATCTGTGGTAGAATACTAAATATAATTTAAAAAAACTTGAGTTAAAAAAGATATGAACCTTTAAAATAAGTTAACTTCTATGGACAAGTGGTTGCTAAGCAATAAAAATGTTAGCAATGATAAGGAACACAACATAAGGAAAGTAACTATCTGTACACTACATTCCTAGACAAATGGTTATTGAAAAGTAACACTGTAGAAACACAAAAGTCATTGACAGAGACAGAAGCATGTAATTTTTCATACAACGTAACTTAGTATTAAACAGTAGTATGGTGGAGGAGCAAAGAAATGAGATTAAATACCAAAAGTATTTCAGAGGCAAATATAAGATTAGTGATAGCCAGAAGAGCCATAGTAAAATCTTATATCAAAATGTACAGTATATTCAGGGGAAAAATAGGATTATTGCTAGATGAAACTATTCCTAACATCATTTGAATATACACTAATAAATTAATTAATTCCAGGTCTACACATTGAAGGATATACTGTGTGAAACAGTTGCAGTAGGAAATAGTATAAAGGCGATTGAATTTCAATTTGAGAAAAAAGTGGACTTTAAAGTATTAAAAATAAAATCGCAATTATTGACTGAAAAAATTTGAAAATGTCTTGTATTTCAATCTTCATACAAAGGAAAAGTAAGGAAAGTAGTTGTTATAGTGGGAATATACAGAGCATGTGTAGTAAACTTTGAAATGTTCTACAAAAGGAACCTACCAGGGGCTAGAATCTCTATGCAGTTGTCATGACTATGTAATTCTAATAAAAGATTTGAATATCGATATATTAAAGAGCAATAAAATTTTAAAAGTGCTTGGAGGCAATTTTAGTTGTTTTGACCAATGATTTTCATAAACAGCCCTACAAGGGAAATTGGAATTGCAAAAACAACAATAGGCAATATAACCGAAACAGGATTTCTAGCCGAAACCGAATCTTCGGCCTCGATCTCAGTTTCTGCCGAAACCAACACTTATTCAGACATATTAAAATTTCTATTGTATAATGTAATTAAGTTTATTTTTACACATATACAGACAGTTAGCTCGTGTTCCATGAAATTAAAAAAATAATTTGAAGTATGTAACAAAATAATACTTCATTTATGTTATACCAACAATTTAACATGAAGAAAAGTAATAAACATATTAAAGACTTACTCTTGCAAATAAACTTTGTCAATAAGCAAGACCTAAACATAAAGTACAGGCTCATTATTGAGAATTTTAATTGAGTTAACAATATTTTTAAGATTAATTTATTATTTTGAATATTAAAAAATTAATCGCCAAGTGCTACCAACAAGATTTCAATAAATAACTTATTTATTGAAATTTTTTATGTAGCACATGGTGATTACTTAATTGTCAGTCCCAACAAATAAAGAAAACTACCTAATTATCAGTCTCAACATAGATTACAATATTTAATTGCATTACAATCAAGTACTTAATTTTAAAAAAAAAATCTTAATAAAATCAAATAAAATATTATTATTAGTTTAATAATTATTTTTAGTATTCCTCATTTAAAAGTTTTACATTGTAAACTAAGAAAAGCAATTTTTCTAAATTTTCACCAAGCAGCTGTAGCAGCGGTCTGGTGGCTCAGTGATTCAGGTGTCTGACTGGAGATCGAGGGGTCCCCGGTTTGAATCACTGTCTCGACGGTGACACAGCTTGCTGTGTAATGTGAAGAATGCCATTACGGGTCCTTGGTTCAGATTCCACGTTAAACTGTAGGTCTCCTGTACCCAGTAGGATTGCTGGGTTTGGTTAAGGCAGCCACGACATGGGCGGAATGCACAACCAAAAGACACCCTTTCACCCGGTCATTATGACCACATGGAAATATTATCATCCCAATCAGATTATTCCAATGATATATGTATATTTGTCCAGTGGCACTAAACATCTGTTCTCTTGGATCACTGGTAGGCAGAGCAGAAAGATACCTTATGACCTCTTTTCTCGGGGTAGGAAATGGATAGCTGTTCCAATGACAATATATATCAGCATTGTATTACAGTAGTGGCTGTGACAGATAAGACTGAAATCTTTCATTCAAAACAGTTTTTTGATCTTCAGATACAGTTATCTCCATCTGATTAGGAGTAATAATAGTGTGTATCCCAAAGACTCTCTTTTTCCTGCTGTATGTTAAGGGTAGCAACATCATTTCCGTAGAAACTGAGGGAACATTTTCTCCACCGCCAGACAGTATTCCATTAAAAAAGATATTATTTCTGTCTTTGAAACATTCACTTCATCAAAATTGAGATATTTCTATTTAATTCTATGGTCCAGTAATTGTCACAGCAATCAATGAAGGGTGCCATTTTATAAAAGAGAATTTGATGTTCAAAGACTCGTACTGTGAGTTTTTCATGTTTGGTACCATCTCATCTTCGTTTTCAGATTGAACTTGCAGTTGCCGGGTTAATAGTGATATCAGAGGTATTGCTGTTGATATGCATGCATCATCAAATTATGAATCAAGTATATCAAAACATCAGTGAGGTGCTTTACAACAACTCATTCTTACCATATTAAACACTGTACAAGTTGACTACATTCTTTTGCTCTAATAGCCTTTGTGACATCAAGTATGTGCTGCTCCTCCTTGCATCGACAACTTGCACCAAATTGTGTTCTGGCAGTCCACATTGTTTTTGAAATTCTGTCAATTTTGTGTTTGTTGCTCGCTATGGCTGAAATGGCCTGTGATTTTTCTGAAATTTTTAACTAGTCTTTGGTTTCTTTGCCTGAAAATAGTGCTTGTTTTATCACCAACTATAGCATGTTTACTATACAACCTATAGATTCGTAGTGACCATGCATGGCACAAACCATATTTGCCGTCCTGTCACTCAAGACCTGAAAAATCTTGCCTTTAAAACTCCGTTCATTCACCATCTTTGTAAACTTTTTCCCAACATATTTACTGACATGATCCTGTACCAGCACGCACGCATGCAATATAACTTTTAGGCGTTGATGATTTTCATTAAAATGAGCTGTGAAATTGTTTCAGATATTAGTTTTAGCATTCAGCCATTGGTTTTTTTCCATTAAAATATTGATTTTAGGGTTTTTAGTCTTAATTTTCTCATATGTTTGTGGCATCAGTGATGTTCTAAAATATTTTTCAGATTTCATCCGATATTTGTCAACCGCGTTGGGATCAGTGAAATTGATTCGCCACAATACTTCGTCTTCCACCAAAGCATAAGGCAGCATGTCCTCAATTCTCATGAACTTTCTTGATATATACCAGTTGTATAAGAATTTATATTTCTCCTGCAATAGTAATCTGTTTGTAAATTTTTTAGTGACATTGTCACTTGGTTTGTTATAGCACAAATATTTAGTTCTATGTTCCTCTCATGGTTTTATGTAATGTTTTTGTTTTATTTAATGATGGTGCATAATCATAATAGTCTACCTACAGAATTAATGGTTCACTTGAGTCAAAATTAGAGAAATAATACTGCCAATGAATTATTTGTTTTTGACATGTGAACTTGGTTCAAATTTTAAAAAATTATTTGCGAAACATGGGTGCAGTTTGAAAAGGAAAATAAACTTGCTTCTGGAAAATTGACAGATGATGTGATTACGACATGGCTAAAAACCCAAGTATCTTGCATTTGATTAAGAAACATTGGATGCTTTGTTGTTAGATATTCCTCAAGTTTGTTATTCCCTGACACAATTAAGTAAGAATCAAGGATAAATTGTATGCATAAGTGATGTGTAAGCTCGTAAAGTATAAAAAAAGAAATAATAATAACGTTTTTTTTTTTTAATAATATGAAATAGTTAGACTTAACTGAGAGCAGCAAGTTCGCAAGTCCAGAACGTTAACCAAGTCACACTGGTCCTGTATTCGTCAGTGTGTAAACAACGCTTCCTAGGAAGACAGTTTCATTGAATTTGTCTTGGAATCACACATTTCCAAAATAATCGCTTTATGATTGTTTCCATAGTTTTGTAGTACGAAAAATTCTACATCCTGGAACATGGTCATCCACTGGTTTGTCCACAGACCACATTATGGGTGCAATATTATCGGCAAGAATTATCAAAGGCAGTATTTAAATATTTGTCATTATAGTTTTAATCTAATCAATTGGAGTAAAATGTAACATTGAGCCTCTTTTTGCCTTGTTTTAATGCAATTCCGTTACTTACAACTTTTAAGGTAGATTTCACTATCTGAATTTAGAAAAAGTATTACTGAAATGTAGGGGGAAGGTTGATGAAGTTACTCCGCCAATAAGAATCGTCAGTGTCAGACACTTAATACCTTCCTGCTAGTCAATCTTCCTGTTTTGTTCCACGCATTGAAAAATGGACGTCGCTGAATGAATTATCTGCCAATGGTACCATGGGTGGAGCTAGCAGATACACTACAGTTTCCTCTGATGGCCTACTGTTCTGGGTTGCCAGATTGTTAATATTAGGGTGATTGAATTTGAAGTACATTGCCAATTTTTTTACCAATAAGTGCACCTTTGACATTATAAAATTTATTGTATGTAAATGATATAAGGGAAAATAAACTAAATGAATGAATGAAATCTTTCCCTGCATACCTGCTACAGAGATCTCAATCTCTTCATTCTTAAATGAATTTTGCCACATCAAATTATCACAATAATCTGAAAATACTATTACCAGCCCTGCTACAACTCATACACCAATGCTTCTGCCTGTACAAACACTTGTCAGGAAAGGGACGTATTTCTAAATTTTGCGCCATGGGTGAATATAATTGGCCACCCCCGTAACTTACCCGATAGGAAAAGTGAAAGATGCAAGGAGTTGACAAATAAAAACTTATACTTTGTTTCTAAAGTTAAATTACTTTGTTAAACTTGCAATAATAAAATAACTGCAATGTCCCAAACTGTTGGCAAAATCATCAATAACATCATCATAGCTCAATGGTTTTGTCAAATCTGCCTCTGTATTAAGGATAGCTAAGATATTTAAGCATTCTTTGCTTAAGAAAGAGGGCATATATAACTTTCAATATTTTTTTTCAGATTGTACATAATATTTGAAGAGCACACATTCATCTTGCAGACCGTCCTCAAGATCTTCCGGATAGAGCCGTTGTAATTCTTTGGTACTGTACTTTATTTCTTCTTCTCCTTTTTTCTCAAGTCTTAAAAGGAATGTAAACTTTTCATTGATATTATGAAAAGCCATCTTTCACCTTTTAAGTTCACTTAAAAGCTGGTCACAAATTGGAAGAAATGCATGCACCCAAAAATGATCACTTGCTTACAGTAGCACTTCCTCCTCGCCAGATTCGTCACAACTAAGTTTTCTTTTGATTGTGCATTTTTGGAATCTTTCAAATTCATTCACCGGAGGTTTCCTTTTGCTGGCCTCTTCATATATTTTGAAATAATCTATTTTTTTTTACAATAAATAAAATAAATGATTCGTAAAGACCTTCAACGACTTCAAGGTCAATATCTACACCTTGCAGAGCATTCGAGACTAAATGAAATTGTTTCAATATGGATCCACACAATTCAGACATTATGGCAGTCACTGAAGTAGATATTTGTGACAGCAGCCCGGCCGCCTCACTGCAGACCAAAGGTTTTTGTGATGAATCATTTTTTTATCTTTTGAAGAGCTGCTGTAATCTTATTCCAGTCACTATTAAGACTAGTGCAGGCATCATCTCTAGCTGACCATCGAGTATTCAATACACTTTTTAGAAAAACATTCTCAGGCTCAGTCAGGAATTCTTGTAACAGTTTTGACCGTTGTGTTGATATAGTGAAGAAAATTTATAAGTTTTAAAACAATCTGAAAAACTGAATAGCCTGTTGGTAATATTGAGTGGCTGATGACCCTATCAAATTTAAAGAATGCGCGGAGCATGATACATATATTGCATAAGGGCATATTTCCTTAATTGTTGCCTGTAGACCCTTGTAGCATCCAGACATATTGCCAGAATTATCGTAAGATTGACCTCTGCAATTATTAATGCTGATATTAAAAGTCTCAAGGACTGCATTCAACACGTCTTCTGATTTGTGACCAGTGTTAGGAAGGAAACATAAAAACCATTCAACAGGTCACCTGTTTTCTTCGATGAATCTGATAGTTAAAGAAAGATGGTCCACATGAGTGATATCAGGGGTAGAGTCAACCCTAAAGGAAAAATATTTTGCCTTTGGGATGTTTTTTTTTTTATTTTTATAATAGTGTGGGTTACTTTACCAGCCATAATTTTTGTGACTTTCTCATAAGTTGCAAATAACAAATAAGACACCTTTACCAGGATTACCCATCTTTTGTATGTCTTTTGCCCAAAAAGGATCAAATCCAGCAATTGCTTCTAATATCATAAAGTTTCCCTTGTGAATTGATCCAAATTTGTCTGACCCTCCGCGGAAAGGTAATCCCTGAGAAGCCAGTGCTTTTCCAGCCACAACTACCCTCTGTAAGACACATCTCCAAAACTTTTTTTCATTTTCCATCCATTCAACTAATTTTGAGTCAACTCTTGTCCAGGCCATACCTCGCTGTTTAACAAACAGTTTTTATGTGCTAAGCTATTTTTGTGTGTACTGACTATTATAAGCATATTTCCAATCATTGAATCCATCTTGGGAACATAATGGACCTTTCCCACTGTCAAATAAACGACAGGGACCACAAAAAATTGATCCAAGAGATTTCGAGTATATCAGATAATTTCGAGATACTTTTTCTCCATTTAGCAGACATTCTTTAAACAAATCTTTTGGTAAATATCGCCTGCCACCACCATCGATGAAATATTTAAATTTAGAAAAATCTTCACTTGAAATATTTTGATCAAATCCTTTTCTTGAAAAATAATCTTGTAGCTCATCATTTACAGTCCATAATGTGGGATCAGTTTCAACTAATAATGAGGGTGCTGCAGTGTTTATTACCAAATTGTTAATGTGAAATTGCTGTGTCGCTCTCGTTGCATTACTGGTTGAAGGGGAATTAATTAAATTCATGCTATGTTCAGGCAGGGAACAATTGAATCATCCATAGTAACAGTGATAGAATCATTAGTGAAAATCAGAATCTTGCTTAATATGTAGTACAGGCACTGCTGAGGCATCATCAATGGTTTTAGTAGTACATCGTGCCTGCAAACAAAATTAAAAACAATTGCACATATGTACAAGCCCTGATCAGTTCCTCCTCACCTCATATTACAGTATCAGTAGGATGTTATTTTAGCGAGTAATTAATAATTGTCAGATAATAAGTTAACCAAGCCACATTTAATTTAAAAGTATGAAAATAATAATAAGCTTCTCCTTATATTCTTCACTACATTCCTATACGTTAGCAAGCGTCGATAAATTGCGTCTCTCTGTCAAAAGGGAGGGGGGCTGGAGAGAGATTGGGTAGGAAGCTATCCTGGGCTAAGCGGTGGGGAGGGGAGAAGGAAAGGTGGAGGGTGGGTTTCGAGACAAGCCATGAAGCTTTTCATTCATATTATTTGTTACTGTTAAAATAATGTACAGAATGCACAGAAGCGTGCAAATATTTATTCCACCGATGTCAAACTAATCGGCATATAATTTTCATCCCTATTTGTAACCCTTCCTTTATGAACCGGTACTACTATAGCTCTTTTCAAACCCTCTGGTAAGCAGCAAGACTCCAAGCTCATTTTAAATCAAATTTCAATGTAAGGTGTAATATCATATCCCACAATCTTTAATAGAGCTGTAGTAATTTTATCTACACCAGCCCCTTTACATTTTTTTAGCTTTCTGAATTCCTTCATCATTTCCTGAGAATCTATTTCAACTTTAATAGTTCCCTCATTTGTACTTTTTGGAAGATTCATTCTGTCTGACTTATTCCCTCCCATCATTGGATAAATGTCCATAGTGGTCTCACTGAACCAGTCACTCAATATTACTACAATTTTAAAATCCTCAGTGACTTCAACTCTATTCTCATCTACAATTGTCTGAATATCTTCCCTTCCCCTCAGTTTTCTAATACAGCCATAGAAAATTATAGACACATCGTTCAGAGATCCACCTGCACCAGTAATATTCTTCATAAACCCATCCTTTGCTTCTCTCTTTGCTATTATTAATTGCTTGTATTTGGACGTTAACTGCTTTACTCTGAGTAACACTAAATGCCTCAACTTCTGTTATCGACAGGGATCAGCAAGCTTAACTAACACCTTAAATTTATTTGGTTCCTATAATTAGTTTAGACGTTACTCAGAAATTGCTTATAATCTACTGCAGCCGGGTTCACTCGCACACTCATTTTTGGCAAAGAGTGAGGGCATTGTTAGTGTAGGACAATTCGTTTCTGAAATGTCCTTAAACATGGAATTTAAAATTTAACTTTTACATACAAGTATGAGCGATGACTCAGAATAAGTGAAAAAAAAAAAAAATCCACAAGAAACAATTTTCATTAACATTTGGACAATGTTTCGTCATTGTTCAGTTTCAAAAATTTTTGAGGTCTTGTTCTGAGCCAAGTCTGTACTTTACAATGAGTAACTTTCTGAAACAACGTGTTTTTTCTTTGTAACATGGATTGCTCATTTAAAACTGAAACGAAATCTAATGACTTTGTCATTATGTATGCCATCTTTTAGCTAATTAGACACAAAAACTTGTACTTGAGTTGTTTGCCTTAAAATCTTATGGATAGTTCAAAAACCGTTATTTTCCTAGATCATTTTTAGGTTTATCAAGCCTTATTACGTGGTTTAGGTCAGTTAAAATTACTAGATGCATAGTGGACCAGTCACTAGAGTTTTATTTTATTTTAGATCAACAATCTATAACACCGAGAGAAAATGAGCTGTTTCAGAAAGCAACGTGATTGAACACTGTATAGACGACTCAGAACAAGATCTCAAAACTTTTTGACACAAAACATTACAAGACTTATTGGCATACTTTTAGAAGAATTGTAGGGTAAATATATGAAGCAAAACATCTATAAATAAGTAGCTATTGCAAACTGCTGAATATACCTTATCTGTAAGGAATTTTGATTCTATCTTTGATATTAGAGAATGAGCTGCACCTAGAAGAATCTTCATTTCTTTTAATGAAAAACTTTTTTATTTAATCGGTTTGCTGTATAACCTAATTTTCATTTTTTATCCTTCATTCAGCTTCTTTTCGATACGCATGACCACTAGGATGTTTCTTCTTGGCAACAGCACTCATGACAAACTATTGAAACTAAGAGAATGAAAATAATACAGCTGAGTGACATGCAACACACTCACGCACGATTTTTCTCCTTCCACTCCCCAACGTATGTTACCATGCCAACGAGAGGATTGTGATTAATTACTACGCAAAACCTACCACAACACATTTACCTACATTGTACTCAATGTAATAAAAATTGAAACAAATAATAAATAGATTTCCGTGAATATCTTATACCAAAAAAAATTTATACGTTAGAGGTCCATCCTTCGGAGACGATCGTAAGTCCCCACCAGAACAAAGAGGGACGATCCTCTGGACGCCCCTCTGGTAGCTTACACCTTGGGTGATCACCGCCTACGCCCTTAGGAGAATATGTCCCCGTGTCAGGATAAGGTATACATTCACTGTCAAAATAAACCACAGTAACTTCATATCCCCAAGCAAGATTTCTGTGTTACAATTTATTTGATCTTTTCACAGACAGGAGGTTCCAGACCAACAATTAAATACTGGTTTTCCTGTTAAACTTCCTTACTCTTACCAAACCACTTCAATGTCTGGGATGAAATAGCTATTTAAAAAAAATTAAATTACATATTCGTTGCTTCAAGGACAACTCTGGAAGTTGAAAGGCTTAAAAGTTGTGATTCTTTAATTTTACCTGGTCAAAAAATTAAGTCAGAACTGAAAGGGCGTTGTCGCTACTCAGAGGCAAAGATATGTGAGAAAACGAATATAAAGATACAGAAAAACAGGAAATTCTTTTTTTCTGTTTATATCAGAATGGTTGAACTAGAAGTCTGGAAGTCGAATAGGGAATTCCGTTTATCTTTTGACTGAATTTCTTGATTTATGTTCATAATAGAGACCTGTTCGGACGCCAAATGGGCGTACCATGCCCAATCTTAAATCAAATTTAATAACTAGGGCCCAAACCAAAATTTACTGTCTGGTATTGAATTTTAACAATACAGATTACCTCTACTACTTTAAACGAATTCCTGCTCTTTGTCAACCGTGGGAATTTTAGCGTGTTTTTAAATTCTCTCCAGAACTATTACGTTGTGGTGAGACCCACCGCTAGCTGTTTGAACATCCTTGTGTAATAATAATTTTTCCACCTACTATTTAACTTCTTCTTTTTTTTTTTTGCTTATGGCTTTACGCCTCATCGAGGTTATTAGAGATGTGGAAGGAAAGAGACCAGAACATTACCACTCACTTACCATGCTTGGTCTGTTTTAACTACAGCTACTTGCACCTAGCTATAGGGGCGCGCCAAAATCGTATTTGAAGGCAGCAAATTTATTTCGCTGTGAATTTTTTTTACTAGCCCTATGACAATGGGGTTGCCATTTCTTATGCTGCAGGTTGGTGACTTCAAATATTATATAATTGTTCGGTCGATTTGCCGCTCACCTGGATGTGCCATCCACATGTCTTGCACGCCTTGCACGCCCACTTACCGTGGGCTTGGTTATGGTAAATAAATGAATGGAACAGAGAAAGTGTGAAGCGAACGTCCACAAGAGCTCCAGCGAAAGTTGCTTTGGATAGCATTCAAATATACCAACTCGTACAGCTGGAGTCGTATGTTAAGTAGTGCAGAAAAATTTATGAGAATTTGGCACACTACACTCACTAACAATGAAATCTGCTTATTTGATATATTGTATACTTGGTCTGGGTAGAGGAATAATGCAACCATTATTTTTTTAATTAATGGATGGATATGTATTCATGGTGTAAGTTAACTTAGAATTCTTCAAATTCTAGTTTGTCACTTTGATAAATGGTGAAAGGGCATAAGGCAGAAACCAATACCGCAGCCTAGAGTCGTATAGGCAACGAATTAAAGTTGTATAACCAACTTAACTGTTAATACAGACCATAAACCAGCCTTAAAGAGTGAAAATAAAAGTGAATTGGTGAGCAGCAGAAGGAAAATATTCCATGTGAATTAATTTATCTGGAAGCGAAAAAAAACGTGTTAAAACAGTAATGGTAAGTGGGAGATAAAAATTTACTGTTGGTGGTCTGTAGTACTAATTGAGGTTAATATTTTCCACTTGTTCAATATCATGTAACATTCTCCATGACCTCACAATTAACATCCAAAGAGCATGGAATATTTTCCTTTTGCACCTCACTGACTGCTGAATGAAATATATTTCAAATATTTCCCTTTTTCAAAGTTTATTTCAAGGTAAAATCTAAAAAAATTACATCAGAAATAATTGCTTATGTAAAGATAGGTAAAGAGCAGAAATCACAATACACATATAATAAACTAATAAAAGATTGTGACTAAGTTTGAATAGTGTCTCCCTCTTAGACTGTCCTCAAGCATCTAGTTAATTTCTTCTGCATCACTTTCCGTAGACCATTGAAATATTGTGTTGTAGAAATATTTATGTTCATCTGGAATATACTGCATTATCTTGGCCACATCCATAATTTTTTTCTGGTTAATTGGGATTTTGTTGTTATAGGCAGTGGCGTAGCTTGCGTTGGTGACACCTGGGGCGGTTATCGATCGTGTCACCCCTTGAAAACTTAAATTCAAAATTAAGTAAAATATAATATCTTATAAGTGTAAAATATGATATTAATAAAATATATTTAAATAAACATTTATTGTTGTTAAAAAATTATAGTTAGTAAAATTTTAATATTAACATCATTTAAAAAATACACAAATAAACTAAAAACAATTGTTTTCAAAATCTTCTCTTTTTAGCTTTAACAGCTGCAAACTCATAAATCACATCTTCAAAATTATCAATTTGAGTTACTTCATGTTCAATAGTCAATATGGCAAGATTTTAGCCATGTGTTCCTCATCGGTAATCAAAAGTGGTTTTAGATTAATTTTAACTCAAGATCGGGCCTCAGTCCGACACTGGGCAGTCATTGGATTGGTTTATGTTTTGACGGTGCGGATAAGTGTCGGCTTGCTGGATTTGGAGAGGGTTCAGAAATTTCCCTTCCCTTAAGACTAAATGCTGTTTTAATGTTATTATTTGCCTTAAAAAAGGATTTTTTTTCATCTATGTACATCAGATGTTCGTAAAATGTAGGAAGAGTCCTAGCATCTTCGCATTAAAAAATCAAAGCTTTGCCAGAGTTGAAGATCAATTTTAAGACCCACAAAAATTGCAGCAGAGATCCGCATTTGTAACGGGAACCTCCCACACCCTAATTGCACGCCGTAACCAGACGCAAGACTAATCTAGAAGTACTGAAAAATATGTATTCTAACACACAAAAGTAGATTCATGTTTTTTGATAGCAAAAATAGATGGGATAGAAGAAGAATATATTTTTTATTCTATCATGTTTGAAAACTTATTTTTCATTACACCTATATTCGGACTGGTGCCTCAAATGGTTACTGCGTGCGATTTGGAAACTGAAGGTACCAGCTCAAATCCAGGTCTCGACTGTAATTTTTGCGGGCCTTAAAATTGACAATTACCACTGGCAAAACCTTTATCTGTTAATGCGAAGGATGTTCGGTGGTTCGAATTTCACATTGATCTGTCTTCTTTTCAAGTTAGGTGACTACGATATAGGTGCACTGCGAGTTTCCCAATAAGAAACTCTGTGACTAGAACTTTGAGATAACATGAAATTATTATTTTTACTATACAAAATCTTTAAGACCTATATTTAAATTAAAATATGTAATAACATCATTCTTCACTAACAAAAAGTACTGATTGAATCGAAAAGAATCTCAGACAAAACAAACACGTCAAGTGCGAAGTGATTGACATTTCATTGAGATTGCGTTGATACTGTTAATACTGTGCTGGGATACTATTTTTGTACATAAAAGATCAACCAGTTAGGTGATTAGGTGAGTCAGATAAAAAAGTATTTTAATGTACTTTCGTACTAAAACTGTGCAAAATAGAGTACAATACTGTATACTAAAGTAGGGTTATAATCTACCTGTCATCCCCAACACTGATTCCCTGAAAGAATCACTTGAAAACATTAAAGGAGACTACAGACCGGGTAGGAACACCGGCGTGCTATGGAAAAGTGTGGACGCTGGGGGCAAGCCTTCACTTCGCCGGCTGTCGTTGCTGTGACGGTACAGGCCATTTTTGGCAAAGTGCAACTCAATGTTTACACTTAGCAACTGATACACAAACTGGCGCATATTAAAATCCCAACACCAAGATGGTGTTGTGGAAAATGAATGAAATTTGACCCCAAGTATGCCCACATGAAAAATATTAAATGATTAAAACTTGAAAGTTTTATATGTAATAATATGAGAATTGCAATATCTAAATTCCAATTTTTTAAATTTTTTGTTCGTATAAGTGGCGAACAGTGTGGTGTAACATGACACTTTGCCAAGGTGAAGAGTGACAACTCTCTACACCCCAATGTCTAACTGTAAGAGAGGTCGGAGAATTGACGTGTTTTTAAAGGGTGCATCATATCATGAAATCTCCCGAAGGATTAGCTGTGTGCAATGTCAGTATACAGACTTGTTACACAGTGGATGAAAGAAAGCTCTAATACTTCTAGAGCAGGCAGGGGTCCATATAGATGGATAACAGCTTGTGAAGACCGCCAAATGGTGTGGGTGGCTGTTGCTGGCAGATGGTTGACTGCAGGGCAGATCCAAGTAGTGGTTACAGATAGTCACCCTCCCCCCCCCCTCCACAGACGATAGTAAACTAATTGCTTGAAGCTGGGTTATACTCTCTGGCCCCTGTGCAATGTGTCCCATTAATCTAATTTCATTGCCAGCATCAACTAACCTGGTATAATGCGAAACACAAATGGACATGTGAATGGCGCACATTTGTGTTTAGAGACGAGTCTCGATTCTGTCTTTGCCATAGTGATAATCGACGACATGTTTGAAGGTGTAGTGGAGAAATGGCTTACCAGCTGTGATTTCAGAACGTCAAGCAAGTGCAGCCATTGGTGTCATGTTTTGGCGGCAACCAGTTTCGACAGCATGACTTAGTCGGCTGTTGTTGAAGGCTATGGCAGCCCATCATTATGTGGACGGGGTATTGCATCTTATTGTGATACTCTTCATTTTCACGATCCAAATTGAATCTTCCAACAAGATAATGCCCGTCCTCATACTGCGGCCATCGTCAGAGAAGCCTCGCTAGGAGTTTCGATTACAATTTGGACAGCACGGTTCCCAGATTTGTTCCCAATAGAGCATGTTTAGGGTACCAGGAGTAGATACATTAGATCACATGGTCACCCAGCACAAACTGTGGAACAACTTACTGCAAAAGACATCCACGCATAGTGAGACATACACCAAGAAGACATCTGAACACTTGTGTCAATGCCAGCAAGGATCCACGAATGTATTGGTGCTCAAGTTGGGCGCATTTCTCACTGACAACTGTATCTAAAGGCAATAACTTAGCTAGATCCATTTCCATTTGTTATCATTTCTTCTAGGTATGGATCTGGATATATCTTCAAAGTTTCCTAAAATTCTACCATTCATGTATGCGTGTAGTGATTTTAATATCCGCCAGTGTGACTGTAGGGCGACCATAAGATTACGCTATAAATTTAAAAAAAAAGTCGAATGCTACCCATTTGTTATTAAAAACTTAACATAGGCTGTATTTAAATGAGTTTGCAACTTCGGTATTTGTAGGACCAAAGGATATTGAGAGGAAAGTTAACAGAAATGGCTTGATCCAAGTAGAAGCAATTCCAGACCCACATGGGGTCCCATTGGTGCAAACCCAGGATCCGGGTCCCACAAGTTGTGAGACCCTGGGGAATACTGTTTAGTCAGAGAAGCAACTCTACATTAAGTTCCTTCATAAAAATAGAAGAATAAATAAAATTTAAAAACGTAATTAAACGTAATTAAAAAACCAACAGGTCAGGTAATAAAAGAACATTCCTTTGCAATATCTGCCCTTCTTTACATGAAGTTCTTAAAAAGTGAAGTATTTTACTGCCCGCCTAAGAAATACGTAGCTACAGACTCCTAAATATGACATAGTATGTACTCAAGACTGTCTCCACGTGTAAATTTTAGATTTCTAGCACCTCTCTGTAGCGTATAAATAAAGATGTTCTAAATAGCTCGAATGTTCGTTCAGTTTATGATAAAAGCTCAATTTTTGTTCAGGAACAGAAGTTCGACATCCCTGTCGATTTAAGGAACCCGTAAGAATTTAGGTACCCATATTCGACAGATAGGTTACCCATAGTAGAAACCTTCTTCTGTAAATTTGTTATGGAAAATTCTTAGAGAATCATTCGCTTATTTATTTCATTGCGATCATATTTGCATATTCTTGATCAGTAGAAAGCATAGCAAACTTACATGAACCTATATGGAGTTAAAGTGCTTACTAATGTTACGATTTTGCTAGCAAGATACGCGGTTCCGACTATTTAAAACACATGCTCTTCAAAAACTGATTACCAACGTCAGACGACACCATCAATGAATACTTGGACTCGTTCGGATTGACTTGAAACTTGACAGTATTGCTAGTTTAATACAGTTTTCCGAATCATTTTATTTGCATAAATTTGGACATGAAACGATTTCATGTCGAGTACAGGTGCACTGTCAACAATGGGTAGGTACAGTGTTGCCATTTCTATGGATTTATCCGTAGATCTACAAATTTTTATAAAAAGTTGGGATTTTCGGATTTTGTTAAAATATCTACGGTTTTTTGCAATTTTTTACTATTTGTTGATTTTTTTCTTATATTGGTGTTTTGTTAAACTTTGAGCGTATAGTTTTAATTCATTACAGAATTGTCAATAATTGTTAATCATTTCCTTGAAACCGCTCGTGTGAACGAAAGTTTGAAATAAAGATCATATTTTGTTTGATTATAGGTTTTTAGATCTTAAAAGACTGTAATACAGAACTATCGGCGCCCTCTTTAAGCACGGTGATATGCTCGTTGGCACGGCTTACAAAGCAGTGCCTTTTGAGAAGGCTTAACCTATTTGCAAGAGTCAAAGTGTTCGCAGTGTTTAATATTTCCTGTTACCGAAGATATGATAAATTTAATGTCAACAAAGACAGTAGATAATGTATAGTCCCCCCCCCCCCCCCCCAAAAAAAAGGGTAGGCACAGCAACAGCGGCAATGAAAGTCACGATATGTAAAATATGTTCACAGATATTTCTAACTTTTAATGTAGAATATTATTTTGTACTAGCTGATATCCGTGACTTCGTACGCATGGATTAAGAATATGTTTGCCTGAATTGAATATAGAAAGTTGTTCATAACGAAGGATTGGTCTAAAGCAACATCATGTCGGCATAATACGACAGGAAAGGCATCACTATATCATTCTATCGTCGAACCTGTCTCTTGAAGAGAATCAATTTCCAAAATATCTAAAAACAGAAGGGGAGGGGATGTAGAAGGTGGGGGGGGGGGTGTTAACTAAGGGCAGCTTTATTTCAGCTTGGACGTTTCTTCTTTCTTCAGCGTGAGCATCCAATTCTTGGGTTCTAATAACTTTAGCTGCTCGTGCTCTGCTAGAGCTACAACTTAGGCCAGTTTACAATCGCAAGGCATGTAAAAAAAAAAGGCAAATTAAACTGGTGTCACAAACATTTAAGCAGGCACAAAGTAATAGGAAATAGAAAATCGACATCTATACTAAATACTACGTTTTTTTTTTCTCTAAACAAAATTTATTAACAAATGATACAGTAACATAATGCGCGAGTAGCATACCTTGAGCAAGCAACGTAACATTACAGACTAACACACACATCCGTCTCTCTGTCATTTTGATAAGTTCTCAAAATTTCGTGACTACAACTGTGAATCATACAGAAAAAAATGTCCCGTGCCCTCCCTGCAGATTTTCTTGTCAATTTCCGTCAATATTGGTATAGGCATTTAGTTGTAAAAACGTAACAAAAGACAGAGACTTTCTTCCGCATTTATAGTATTACTAGCTTGTTCCCTCGATTTCGTACATGTGGATTAAGATTTTTTTTGCCAAAATTGAATATAGAAAGTAGTTGGTATCGAAGGTTTGGACCCAAACAACACTGAGTCCGCATAATATGACAGGAAAGCTATCACTATATCATTCTACCATCGAACCAGTCTCTTGAAGAGAATCAGTTTGCAACATATTTCTGTCACCATTCGATAAGATCTCAAAATTTCGTGACTACAACTATTAAACATACCGGAGAAAATGTCCTGTGCCCTTCATACAGATTTTCTTGTCAAATTCCATCAACATCGATATAGCCATTTGGTCGTCAAAACGTAACAAAAAGACAGAGACTTACTTCCGTATTTATAGTATTATTACACCCACACACACTCTCTCTCTCTCTCTGACTGCGAACAACCCCTGATGAATCATTTTTCTCCTTGTTTCAAAGGATAAGTGTGCAAAGTTTTATCGAGATAGGATGAAAACTGAGGATTTGTATGAAGAACAAACAAAACAAACAGACATACATTCATCTTTATATATATAGATTACTGCAGATCACACACACACTGACTGCGAATCACCCCTGAGGGATCAATATAACGTAAAAATTTGTACACCTACAGCATTGCAAGACTACCTACGATTTGCCTCGCATTGCACCCCTAACTTTGTGATATCTACAGTTTAACATTCAATCCGAATAACATACAGCCCAGGCGTGACTCTTACGATCAAAAATTTTTAAAATTTTTTTTAGCTTCGACGGAGATTTGAACCGGAGACCACGACCCAAACATTAGTAAGCAAGCACTTTAATCACTGAGCTGTCTGACTGCTGCATGGAAAAACAGTACACAGACATCCATATCCAACATGTCTGTCTTTCGCCGTTCAGTAATATTTCGAAATTATGAGACAACATATATTATTTATACAGATAATTTTTCAACCAAATGTAGACAGTATTTTTCTCCTTGTTTCAAAGGATAAGTGTGCAAAGTTTCATCGAGATCGGTTGAAAATTGCGGATTTGTATGAAGAACAAACAAACAAACATAAACAAAAACATACATAAATTCATCTTTATCTATAGATTTCGAATTTTAAAGACCTTGAAATAAAAAGTATTCTTAATTTTTACTCTCTCTTCAATAATTATTGTTTTAGTCTTTTAGTTTGCGAATCTCCTGATTTTGGTACCCAATCTATGGACATTTTAGCTGCCATCTACGGATATTCAAAGCCAAGTGGCTGGCAGCACTGGGTAGGTACGCAGAGTTTAAAACAGATAACGCGAAATGTACTCAATTTATACATCACGAATCTGTCAGATGATAAATTCAAAAATTACTATAAAATACTTCAAGGCACTTGTGAATCTTAGCTAGAAAGCTAATGGAATTCTAAATAAGCAAAACAATTTTGAAGCCTAGACTTCGCATATTCCAAAATACTCTTGGTTTTTTTTTTTTTTTTTTTTTTTTATTTTCAAAGGAAAATCTAATATTTTTTCTTGAAATAATTTCGAGGATTTACAATTTTACTGCCTAATTACCATGATTGAAACAATTTTATATATATATATAATATATCCTTTAATTTTAAAACTCCCTCTCTTTATAAAAAGAAAACTTACATTATATCCACCACCGCTTGTAAAAACCAAAAAACAGGCAAGCACTATGAGTTCCTGTGATTGTTGGAGCTACAGAGCAGTGCTTTCTTTGTTTAAAGCGCACGGTCTTGCCAATAATTATACCCTACTGTAATGAAAGAGCACAGCACCCTGGATCGTAATTGAAAAAGCGATAGATCAATTTAAAAAAAAGAAATATTCCAAACATTAAAGGTAGACATGTTTGGACACCAAAGGATAAAAGAAGTCTATCAAAAAGAAATTTTTTGTATCATACTAATTTTTATACTATTTTTGAAATGCGGGAGTCCCCCCCCCCCCCCCCCCCCTAGCTACACCACTGGTCATAGTTACGATCAGTTGGTAGCATCAGGCTACCATGATGTTTGTAAAGTTGAAAAATATCATTGCTCAATCCATTTATAAATTTGAATTCTTCAACAAACCCTTTTTGATCTCTCCTGTGTATGAGATGTCTGTATTGACTAATCTGGAAATCAGCTCGATGCTGGAGCCTCTTTATATACTTCTTTAATATTGAGGGCCACCATTCCTTGTAGCTGACTATCTGATGAGTTTTGACATATCTTACTTCAAATGGTGATCTTTTCTCTGCATTTTGAATGAGGGTGTCATACTGTAAAGATGTGTATATTCGATCTTGCTGTCACACAGTTCTCTTCACAATGGCAAAATCTCTATCACATGGTAGAAAGCTATGTCCAAGTATTGGGAAGCACTGATGATTTTTTTTCAAACCAGTCAGTCATGGTAAGACTCGATAGAAACATGATCAGGGAGTGGTTTCGATTTTGTCCGTCACAGGAATCACTGAACACATGCAGAGTTTTCACTTCAGGTGGTATTCTTGTGTTTATATAATCACACAGAAAGCTACAAACTTCATCAGGTCCCTTTTTACAAGTTTCCTCATGGTAAGTATAAAACACAGATTTACCATTTGCAAGGTTGTGGATACAAAACACAATGTGCGATAATTTGCTCATATAAATCATTTCCTGAACTGGAAGTAAAGGAAGAGGGAGACTTTGTATGTAATCAAATACTATTCCTCCTTCGTCAATTTTGTCTTTACATAGTGCGATTACTTTATTCAATTTCACATAAAATTTCTTGGCTCTGCATTTATGAACGAGAAGTTCAGCTGTTGCAACCCTTTTGGCAGCATTATTAAGTGTAGGGGATTTTATTTCATTTCTGAGTTCCTCACATTGTGAGCACACATCTACTTGAGGACGCCCAAATCGATAGTTAAAATTTTCTTTGAAGTACCTCAAATAATATTCATATTTATCTTTCAGGTCTTCATACTTATCCAAAAATAATTCAAACATAATCTTACATGTCAAACCACACTCCAAGTACACTCTAGGCAATGGTGTGTAATGGGAAACCTTTGTGGGAAACGATGATATGTGCTGATGAATCTGTGTTATTATATCACTGGGAATACGTACACGCTTATTATGCTTACCTTGTAAGTTGGTAGGCAGTTCATTCTTCTCAACCAGGTGATCCAAACGAAATACTGCCTTGCTAGAAACACCGTGTAAACTTAAGAAGGCTTTTCTGCAGACTTCAACTCGTGAATTCCCTTTTACTGCAAAATACTTGTAGCCTGATGTGATTTGCTTCGAGTGCTCATATTTAGATCTATCTCATGCCACATCATGTCTCTCAATGAAACTCGTCAAGTATGTATCTCATTCATTTTTCTCCCTACAAACATAAACTTTCACAATAATTCTGTCCTCTTGTTGATCAAAATTCAACATACACTGTTTTTTACATCTGCAATCTTCACCAGTTATCTTCTTTTCTACAAGAAAACTTTTGTCAGTCACAGACTCCTCCCCTTTATTTCAGGCTTCTTTCATATGGTGTCTCAAATTTCATAAGCATCTTCTTTTCTTCTGGGGGCTATCTTCTTCAGATTCTGACAGTGACATGACACTATTTTGTCAAAAATCACTCTTTTTCTATTACAACACACACTTGACACAAAGTTTATACTATTATAAGAGCACTGATTCACTGACAACAATTACAATGCTAGAGCTATATGTTTGAAATAGCCCATCAATGTACCAATATAAACATATAACAACAATATAAATCCACCGATCTCTCCAATACTTCCTCTTTCTTTTGATGATTAGTGCACTCTGCTATAGAAAGTCAGATCTAACAGAGTTGTGACATTCCTGGAATCTTTTCTTTTTGCATGTTACTCAAATTTTAACAGCTTATTTTAACCAATTAGAAGTTGAGGAATTTTTTCTCTGTATAGGTCAATAGGTGGAGGTTGGGTTGACGAACAAAATGGCTATCTCTGTTTAAAATGGCCAAAAAGTGGAATGTTTTGCTTCTGCATCTCACCAATTCAAATGTAAACTTACCCAAATAACCATAATAGTGAATTATCCATCTTGATGAACACAACACTTTGTTACAACATAATATCACTGTAAAACTATACTTTTCAATGCTTTAAAAGTTCTTCATAAGAACAATCAGTCACTAGTTAGTAAATTCTGTTATAAATAAACCACGATCAAGAGTTTAAAGCATTTACAATATGAAAACACCAGTATTCACGTAAACTTGCACCTTCAGAAAATCTTATGCTTAAAGCAGTATCGGAAATCGGCTATTAGTGTGGCATAAACATTTCTTCTGGTATAACATACTAAAATTTTAGATCGTTTTATACAGTCAGATGAGTCTTAGATAGTTTCTAAATTTAAACACATTCAAATCTCCATGCTGGTAGATAGTTTTAATTATCATGAACTCGCCAACTAAAGTCAGTAAAGGAAAATACTTTTGGTATTTGTAATAAAAACCATTGAAATTTTTTCCTTAAGCCTTTTTGTTAAATAGGTGGTACTTGTATAAAACTCAAATTGAATACTATTTTTTGGCATACGGCATCACGGGACGAGGAAATTAATATTTTTGTAAATTGATTGCAAAACAATCATGACAGCTAGAGAGGAGAGTGAGAGCTTTTTGGAAAACTGAGAGACTAGAATTGAATAAGTTTTAGAATTCAAAATATTATTTTTCTGCACCAGATGTACACACAAGGACACATATACATGACTTTTAGAAGATTTGTAAACCCGACTAATAAAATAGCAAATTTTGGTATTAAATAAACGATATGATTAATAGAAGACCTATAAAACTCACTCGAACCTTCTAACACGTACACAAATCAAGTTATTAGCTTTTGCACCTTAACAGACTTAATTTGTACAGTAAAACATTTAAGTTTACAGAAAAATTCATAAGGAAGTAAATTACTTCTTGCACATTATTCTAATTACTATTAAAGTTTCAGAATACGTTTCACTCTGCCAAAATTTGTAGAACTACGTTATGTCACGGAGGGCTACACTGGGAGGAAGTTAATGATCCTATAGGCAGCAGACACAGCGTCTTCCAGTCAGTTGCGGTAAATCTCTGGAGGTGTGAGGACACATTGCTCTGTATCACGCTAATAGCGCCGGGTAATGAAAGGGGCAGAAGTCAGGAGTGGTCAGCCATGCTGATTGTTGCCCATCATGGTTTTTCAGTAGTGCAGTTCTGTTCGAACAACTAACATATAACTTCGAATATCATTTATCTGGAGGGTTGGTCTGTATATTAATGTTTCATAACCTACAATCATTTCGGTGAAGAAACATCCGATTGCTTGTCAACTGTAAGAAGTGTACATTATTCAAAAAATATAACTTTGGTGACTTAGTAACTTGAACAATGATTTTGATTTCATAATAACTATCCATCCTCTTGTAAGCTACCTTACATTTGAATCTTTGATAATCAGCTAAAAAAGCAATGAGGAAGAGGGTTAATGTTACTACAAAGTACTGTAGCTTAAAAACAAATTCACGATGCACTAAAATCAGAAAAGTAAATAAACAGATAATAATAAATAAATAGTTTATAATAGGAAACCACTTTTAAACTTATTTAAATAAGCATAATTCTTAACTCCAAAATTGTAAACAACCAATTTGGGTTACGTGATTATATCGCTAATTTTCCAAACGTTTTGAGACTGTAAAGCACTAGTATAATAATAATTATACTAATGAGAGTAAAATTCACTAATAATTTGTAGTTTTAAATAGGTTAAAAATAGTAAACAAGATTTTTTTTTAAACAATGAGCCATGAGCACCCTCCAATAAAAGATTATAACTTCAATAGGTAATTTTCGAGTTTAAAAATAGTTTTATGCAACTAAATAATATCCTGTCAAACATTCTTTAAGTTTCCAGTAGTTGCAAGTCGTCTAATAAACGATATAAGTAATTTTAAAGTCGCAATATAAAACGAAAATGTGGTCACTTCTAAATTGAAATTACGAATCTTTAATGCCAATTTGGTAACTAAAAACACTTGTAAAATGCTTAAATAAATTAAAGAAAAGGTCTGTAAACTATATCCTGGTAAAATAAACCATAAATAATAAAATATCAATTTCATGAAGAAACGTAAGACAAAGGTTTCAACTTCGGATTTTTGAAAATCAATAACTTTTGGAATACTTAACAGATTTGAAAGATAGTTAGCTCATTGGAATCAGCAGTCGTATAAGAACATTTTTGTAATAGTTTAAACTAAAAATTATAAACTTGAAAAACTACACTCTGTAAGTCAAAATAACCATACCAGTGCACTAACAAAATAAATGCTTTACGAGGATTTTACGAAATTTGGAACTAAAACCCACTAATCATAAAACACTTCTTAGGAGACGCTCTACACATAGTGGTTTCCTGAGAGCCCTCCGGTAACATATTTTTTTTGATTTCGGTAATAAGATGCCAAAAGGAAATGCAGGTTGGGCAGCGTCAGAGCAGCGAAGAACTCGGTGGCATTAGGACATGTCGTTAGAATCAGGCGCATTGTGATGTGGGGCATCATGGAAAGACACAGAAACAGGTAGTAGCGTTTGGAGCTCTTCAGGGAGGCCATGTTTGAATTTTGAACTTAATAACGCATGTGTACAGTCAGTCGGAGAGTGTAAAGTTACTGTTCGGGGTTTCGGATGTCCTGTTTTGCTTCATTTCTTGCAATGTATGTGTGATGAGTGGTCTGATGCCTTAGCTAACTCCAATATATGTAATATGTGGAACTTTTTTCAAGAATACATTGACTTCGTAATCTGAACTTTACCGTTTCTCATTTCTAAAATAATACCTTTCTTACCTAGGGTTTATTTAGGTAAGTGGCGACTGATTCGATTGTGCAGTTAGTGATTTCTGAAGGTTAATCATGGTTTCTGAACATTTCTTAAACATTAACAGTATTATGAAGGTGCAGCAGTTTAGGTGAAGAAGCCGATACATACCCCGGTATGTGGTTTCGTCCCTAATACTTTCCTTTCTTGAGGTATATCAAGCAAAGTGGTGGCCATCTTTTAAACTATGACAGTTGATTTTTCCAGAAGCAAATTACACAGGAAACAGTTTTATTTTCAGCAAGATTATGACCTCCGAAACAAGTTGTAAGTAAGTGGTGAGGTGCATAACTGATATTACAACCCCGATATCGGTTTTGTCCCTTACAATGGCTATACCTGTATTAGACACAATTAGAAGAGTAGTTTGGATTGGATATTAAGTGAGAATGTGTACATGCCCTAATAAAGTGTCTAAAATTAGTACGAAATGCACTCTAATGAACTACAGACGACATAAGAAACTTGGCGCAAAGAAACACGTTATTACAAATGAAGGCTTTTATCAGAGTACATCCAAGAGATTAGGCATAAAACTGGACAAAACAAATACAAGGCAACAATTATATTGATACAAAAAAAAAATTCTATTATTATCTTCAAAATCAGAAGATACTTCCACAAAAGAACCAGATATCAGAAAAACGAAACATTATAAAATTCTGCTGGACAAATCTCTTGTCAAATTAGATAAACTTAGTTGTACATCCATATTGTATATATTTATGCTATGAAATACTCTCTCAGTTCATATACACCAAAATTAATATGAAGGCAAACAGACATAGCGATGTAAAGCTTAGAGAATTAAGACCCAAAGTGGTTGTAATATTGTTGATAAATAATGATGCATTGAAGATGTGAAATACGAGGGTGGCCCAGAAACTAATGCACCACATTTTTGTTTCTTCAACAATTATTTATTGACCACAATGAAACTTATACACAAGAAAGAATGATGTTTCTTCTACACTCACTATTTTTCCACTTAATCTCCTTCCTGTTCTATGGCCTTCCTCCAGAGCATGTATGCCCTGGCGGTATCACTCCTTGTATGGTTCACGAAGCCATTTCTTCACTGTGCGAATCACCTCTCTCTCATCCTCAAAATATCTCACACGAATGGCATTCTTCAATGCCCCAAACAAGTGAAAGTCTTAGGGAGCGAAGTCAGGGCTATATGGTGGATAACACTGTGCAACCTTGTTTGGTGATGTGTTCGAACGTCCTTAAACTTGTATGAGAGTGTCCGTTATCACGTTGAAGCAAAAAATCACCTGGATTGTTATAGCATACAGTCGCTGGAAGTGCTTCTTGAGTTTGGTTAATGTGTTCACATATGCCTCAGAATTAATGGTGATGCCTCTTGGCATCATATCAATGGGTATGACACCATCATAGTGCCAAAGGACAGTGATCATGACCTTAGCAGGGGATGCAGTTGCTTTGAATTTTTTTTTCTTCTATGGAGAGTCAGGATGGCACCATTCCATCGATTGCTGTTTTGTTTCGGGCTCAAAATGGGGAACCAAGGTTTCATCACCTGTCACAATCCGGGTCAGGAAGGCTTCCCCCTCAGCTTTGCAGCAACTCAGAAGAAATGTTTTTCCTGAGAATTTTGTGTTCCTTCGTAAGACGGCGCAGAACCCATCATGAACACTTTTGTGTGTAATCAAGAGGTCTGACGATTATTCCCACAGTTCCTTGCTGATAGACAGCCAAGTTGTGTAGCAAGGAGTTTGTTCGGGGGGGGGGGGGGGGGGGGGAGGAAACAGGCAAGCGAAAACCAATAATATGCATGCCACAAACAAGTTTATTAATGAAATACATATATATTCTGTTAATTATTTAATTTACTAATGAAATATATATATATATTAGGTTTCGAGCTATTTCATCTGCAATTTTATCACAATTTTCTTGTAAAAATTTTCTGCATACACTAAGCATACACAGACAGTTTAGATATTGAAGTTTTATGTGTTATTGTTGAAACTAATGTTATTTGCAAAAGATCTGATGGAACAAGCTCCAAACTGGCCATCCAGTGGAAGCGTATTCGAGCGAATACGCTTAAATTCATGGGAACTGTGTTGTTGTTTAGACACCCCGTACACTAAAAGCAGATTCACTTGACTCTGTCACAAGTTCTCCATTGTTTACCGCAACCAATTTGATTTCTTCCTGATGTCAGTGAGTATAACAAAGGAATATCGGAAAAAATACATATTTATTTACTTTTTAATTAAGAAAGTAAATGTAAATTTCTTTTTTTACGCCTTACATCGGCAAAATTTCCATTCTCACATCCTATCATTGGCGACAAAATCTACTTTTTTGATGTATTTTAATCTTATACCATGCTAGCTATTTAACTTTATCTTGAAAATATACTGATACAAAAGATAGTTTTATGTTAATGGAAAAATAATTGCTTGACAATTGGACACAAAAAAGTAATCCAAAAGGCGGCTGAAACAATTTCGAGCTAAATTCTAGTAAACTAGTGGCCTTATACAAACTAGATGAAATAAAGAACGCCGTAAATAATCTTTATAAATTGATGGTACTTTGTTCGTCATATTATGCAATATACAATACGGACTGTTACATATTAGAGATTTATTTTTTTGCTGTCATCAGTCTCTCGACTGGTTTGATGTAATCCTCGATCCCTTGCTATCTTCCACTAGCCTTTTCATCTCAATGTACCCCTTACAACCGATGTCCTTAATTATCTGCTTCATTTATTCTAATCTCTGTCTTACCTTCGACTGTTCCCTCTACTAACAAATTAACCAATCCTGCATTCCTCAAAATATGACTTACCATCCTGTCTCTTCTTTCTGTAAGACTGTTCCGCAAATTTCTTTCCTCTTCCATCATTTCCAAAAGTCATTCGTTTTGTACTTTATCCGTCCACTTGAATTTTTGCATTCATTTATAGTACCACATTTCAAATTGTTTCAATTTTACTTCTGTCTCCCTTTCCTTAAGTCCAAGCTTCTCTGCCATAAGGTGCAATGATCCACACATAGAGCTTTAAAAAGTTCTTTCTGAGTCCTAGAGCAACATTTGAAACTAAAAGATTTCTCTTTAATTAAAGATTAGTCGTGACTAATTACAGTCCACATAATAAATTGAATGTTTGAGAGAGAAGCGAAGAAATTGATTGCAAATTTTATAATTATTCCCTGGATGTGTTGTGTTTTGATGGATAAAAATGGTTTAAATGAACTGAATCACTGTTTTGAATGTATTATAAACTAGGGAGTGCATGGAATATTAGAATATCGTAATTAAAAACGTTATGTGGGCCATAATGTTTTAAATGCAATTTTTAATTTCTTCGAAATGTTTGGCTTTGTAAATATGCTGCTATGTGTTTGTATATATCTTCTATTTTCAGTTAAAAGTTTCTTTATGATTTTGACTAATTTTATGTAAGTTTTAATTTTTTTGTTCGTTTAGTATCGTTTACGTGATTGTTGGAGCTCAAAAAAGCTCTATCGGTGCCTTTACATTCTCATGTCCATGGCATGACGTGCGTGTATGTGCGAGCAAATACAGACAATTTCGGATCTCATCGCCCTCGCGTATATTCAGGCGACTCAAGCGCTTACAATGGACGGAGTCACATACCATTCCCTGTGTTTGGATATCAGCGATTTGTTCAGGTGCATACAGGCGTACTTGCAAGATTATTTTTCGCTAGAATACATGCCCACTGGACGGCCAGCCTCATTGAAAATGTTTAAAAAAAAAATAACGACATACTGAAAGAAATTGAATGCACAGAAACAACGTTGACTCGGATGTAGATAACAAAAACCTGTATGCCAAAACTGAAACACAAAACGTGAGTGTAACACTGGTTAATCTATTTACTAAAAGGATTCCCAGATATAATGATCTCAAAAAAGTGCAGAAACTTTTTTAAGTTTTTGAAAAAGTTTTTATTTATGATCATTCCAATCAAACCGATGAATGATGAGGCAGAAAGAGCCTTCTTGGTTGCTTGCTATATGTGTAATTATTTTCAAATAAAGTGATAGTTTCAGTGTTTATTAGATAAAAAGATTGTTTTTCAAACTGGCGTGATCTACTGTAAGGCATGTAATGTATTCTAAAACTGAATACTGACCATAATTGATTATTTAACAAATAACTAGAGTTAAATTTAAACCAAATGTGTAAAAGCACAATATGTAATCCCAAAACACTGCTTAAGAGAAGCTATCAAGGAATTTAAATAAGGTGTGAAAATAGATCCCTTTCAAAAATCGTATAGAGACCCTGCAGGGTGATTGGAACGAAGTTGTTGGACAGATACAATGTGTCGGACTTTCACATCGGTTCCAATTGTAGCTGCAGTTCTGATAGATGTGATTAAAATATTTTAGCTCTCCATGTCCGCGTTGCTGCAATGATCTTTTATGAAAGACGTTTCTCTATTAATATGATCCATGCATGTATACATGTTGATCATTTTTGATTGTAACTCAGTGGCAACATGTTCCAATGCATATAATAAATTCTGACTTAGTAGCAGCGCACTGTAACTGGTAAGCACCTCTCCTCACTGCATCATTCCCTTCTCTAGAAACATTTGAATGTACATTGGCATTGTCTTCAAAATTCTCGTTAAAATTAGCAAAACATGTATACTTTTGAGACCACCGGGTCTCATATAAAGCTGAAATATTGGCACGTACTTGCTCCATAAAAAGGTTTCTCGTAAAATGTTTATGATGTACTAAATGGTGCTAATTGTGTTTCATATTTCTGTAATTTGATTTAAACTATTTACAACCTTGTTAAGTCTGTGGCTTGTACAATAGAATAACAAGGCTTTTTTATATTTCTTTAATCCCACCAATATCACCCACAAATTTGCTAACACACCTGTCAGGTCCATGTCCTTAGTTTTCTAAAAACCTGTCGATTTCTGATGCTATAATTAGGCCATCAGTTCTACGATTCCAAGGAAGTTTTTGTGTTGTTGTTGTATATTGTTGTTGTTTTAGGGCGCGTCGAAATTTTTTTGCGAATTGTATTTTTATCTTCGTCATAAAAACTGATTTTATTTTTTATGGAAAGCTATTCTTTCCCAGCTTTATCACATGACTCATCTGCCAATACAATATAAGCATAAGCCTTCTTTGCGGCCTGCATAATTTCACTTTTAATAATCAAGTCGCACAGGCCAATGATTGTGTTTTGGATCTGTGGGGAGATATACATGATAGTTCATGATAGTTTTCTTAACTTTTTGAATATGCTGTTTCAAACTTTCAATTCTTAGTTTCAGCAAATCTTCAAGAACATCTTGATGTTACTCTTTACTTCTTAAAGGCAAGTCATTTGTACAGGACCGGCTTAAGGAATTTCGGGGCCCCCTACTTCTTTTCTAGATGTACTCTTGCCTACACTTTTGATAAATTTTGTGACTTTATACACACACAAACACATATATAATCTTTGTGTAGAGCTCAAACAATGATTAAAGAGACAGACTGAGGTTTCTCTAAATCTGTGTACAAAAGCGCCAGCATTTTGTTGAGTATTAGCTGAACGGGACCAACTTCGCTGAGTCTTTGGTGTTTTATCAATGAATCTCATATGGATCTCCCAACTAATGTTACTTTCATTTCTGGCTAAGATATGCTGCCCATTGTGTCAAATGAAATTGTTTTTATATTTAATTTTATAATGATTATATTTATAATACACTTTTTGCATATGAAATGTACTTTCTTGCCTTTCTTTTCTAGTATGTACATATAGGTTTTTGTGGCTGGAGACACGTGAGCAGGCATATACATTTTAATTCAATAACTTTCATATGAAATGTCTAAAGATGGATGAGTTTATTCGAACGAAATTGCATAAATTGCTGAAACAGGTTCAGAGCAAAACATGCCTGTAAAAATATAGACCAATTGTAATTATATCAGATACGACTTTCTGAAAAATGAATCTGATGAACGACTTCTCCTGGAACTCCACACTTCGGAAGCGTCTATTGTGAACACAGCTTGTTAACATTATGAATCTGTAGATCATTTATTTTAGCATGAAAATTATTCGTTAAGTAAGGAAAAATTTTGAAGGAGATCGTGGTGGGGCCCCCTCAAGCTTGGGACCCTCGTGACTGCAGTTCTTGCAGTAGCCTTAAACCGGCCCTGCATTTGTACAATGTACCACAGAAAATAAACGAAGATATTATTGATAATATGATTTGTCGATTGTCTTCTACTTCCTTCTGGTGAGCAGTATTCATCATTACAGCCACCAGTATTCTTTTTTCCGAGACGTTCTTAGCATCGATAGCTGCTGATTGATGATAATGTGATGAAACATATTTTTTCAGTATTCATTAATATTTTTAAAGTGTCAGAAAGTTCGAGTAACAAAGTAATTATAATATACTAGTGGAAGCACGTAAGTATGGAAGCAACCATGATTAAATTTTCGTTTCAAATTAGTGGTTTCAGCATTTACAGAAAAGTTGTAATTTTCAGGAAGATACCCATCAGCGTTTTAGCGTCTCTCTCCTTCACCATTGTATGTAATTCATAAGACTGAAATTAATATTAATCTGCGCCTGTATGTAGTAGTATAGATACTGCCACAGAATGAGTGAAACAACTTGACAGTTGGACCGATGCAATGCTTCTTCAGGTGAACCCGGGTACCTAGGACAAATATACTGTAAATTCAAGAGTAATAAATATTTTATCACAAATTATATCTTAAACTATTGACTTTATCACAATCGCTTAGTGGTAATAAAAATAATTAAAATACAAACAAATACAGCAATTAGCTAAAGTTATTAAATAAAAGTCGCACTTTTTGTAGGTACTGTATGTAATACTATTAAAAGCCATCCTTAGACTTATGGTAAATACAAATTAATTACTTTTAAAAAAACTTCCTTATTTCCATTGTTATAAAAAAAAATTCCTAGCGCTCGCTCCGGCGATGTCACAGTATAAACGATCCGATGCCTTATTTGCGGGTCAAGTCAGTCTGCTGTCTATCGGCACGCAGTTAAGATGGAGGTGACCTTGTTCGAGTTATCTCACGCGGCACAGCGATATTTTGTTACCATGGATAACGAAAACTGTTGCCTTTTAATACAATTGTACGGTGCCAAATTTTTTTTGTGGTAATAGCAAATTTGCAGCCTAATCAGACTGAGATGGTATCATCTCTATTATCGCCACAACCATCACTTGAAACTCCAATCAACGAATCTATAGAATCTACTAATAACATGACTAGCTCAATACATTTTACCTAATTAAGAAGTAAGTTCTCATTAAAAATGGCAACAGAAAATTGAATAGCAATAAAAAATTTAGTGTAAAATGAGTGCACTCTGCTTATAACGTACATCATTCACAGACCCCATGTTGAACCATTGCTGAAAATACGCTATCTTTCGGAAGAATCGAAAACTTTGCGCGTGCACTCTGAAAACTTCAAAGAATTCGTATCTAAAGTTTTGTATTCGTACCATTGTTGGAGGCTGAGGAAAAAAAATATGGTGCATTAGTTTCTGGGGCCATCCTCGTAATGTTAGTTTTCATGGTTCTTTATATATCGTTCAGTTGTCATATAAATTTACATTTTCACTAAAACATACAAAGCAACAGAAAAATGGAGTCTTGCACAAGGTGTTTATGAACCAACCATTTGCTCCACTTTAAACACTTTAGGGCTACCCAAGCTTTTGTAACAGTACATGGGAACTTGCGAATTTGACGTTTCAACAGCTTGGATTTATATAAATACATTTATTTATTTATTTTATGCAAATAGACCTGTAATGATCATGCAATACTTAGTCATTTTCTGTTTGAGTTTCTCTCGTTATTCTAGTATTCTCACATCGGTGTACTAAAGGCAAGTTTTCTCTCTTCTGTCGAAGTTGCGCCGGTCTTCATGGCTTTGGTTTCTGGCATGACCACCCAGTTGTGTATTTTTTGTCTGAAGATTTTGATATCTGGGATTTCTGATCTCTTGATATTTGTTTTTTCCTGGTCTTGTCTTACTTGATTGCACCAGCTGTTAGGCGTATTTATTGGTTGCATGATGTCAAATATCTGCTTAGTTAATCTGTGATCTGGCATCATGTAGATGTAACCGTAGAATTTTAATCTGTGTTTTCTGATCTCGTCGACTATGTTTGAGTGGGACACTACTGTTTTGTTTGACTTTAATCTGTAGCCTTATTCCACTTTGGTTGTTCGTGATGATTCTTCGTTCATCTATTTTGATGTTCTCATTGCCCCTCTTAGAGTTTAGTGTGAGTCTGTGGGGTAGAGAGCATTGGGTTCAATAAATGTATTGAAGTGCCTAGTTATTGAATGGATTCTAATGTTCTTTTTGTTGCAGACGTTGAAGGTCTGTCCGAAAACCTTTTTCATCTTGTTGAGTCTGTTTTGTTGTGTCCTCTTTTCGAGTCCTCTTGGACTGACAATTTAGCCTAAGTATTTAAACTCAGTGACTGTTGATTTTCTCTATTTAGTGTAAAAAAAAAAAAAAAAAAAAAAAAAACACTTGATTTCTCAGAGGAGATTTTTTGTCCAATTTTATCTGCTAATTCATTGAGGGATTCTATTTGTTTTGTGGCTTGTTGTTCACTGTCTGAAAGAATAGCCACATCTGCGAATGCCAAGCATGAGATATTTACAGCAATGTAGTCTTTATGGGTGTACCACCGGATAGTGTTGTGGAATCATTCTTACATGAGATATTTATTCGGTTTCTGCCTAGTTTTACTAGGGAGTTCGTTTCCTCCAATTCTCTAATGACTTTGTCCAGGGCTATATTAAATAAGATTGTTGAGAGACCATCACCCTGTCTATCAGTTTTTTTCTTGAATTATCTGATTTATTAATTATCTTGAATTATCTAATCCATATTCCCTTACGATGTTCAGTAGGCTTTACCTGTCAATGGAGTCATACGCCTTCTTGAAGTCTACAAACGTGCGTATGGTTTTCTTGTGCCTGATTGATCTATATTTTAGGATGGATTTTAGTTTAAAGATTTGCTCTGCGCATGATCTGTTAGGTCTCAAGCCTTTTTGGCATTCACAAATTTTGTGTTCGATTTGTTCTTGTACTCTTTTGCAGAGACAAGCAGAGAAAATTTTGTAGGGGACTGATAGTAGAGATATTCCTCTATAGTTTTTCACATTGGTGCACTCATCTCCTTTGTGAAGGGGAAGTATGAGAGCACACTTCCACTCTTTTGGGACTTCGTTTGTCTCCCACCAATGTCTGATGATTTTGTTAGTTTTTGGAGTTTATTTATTTTATTTATTTATTTATCAATATTGTTCCATGGATCCCTGCTGAGGAAGTACCTCTGGGATGTGAAACATGTCATTGTTGATACATATACACATAATATGAGTCATATCATAGTAAATATATATATATATACATATTTTACAAATACAAGAAATAATAATAAACATACATTTTTGCAACTGAGTTTTGCTAACGTCATAATGAGTACAATTAATTATTTTCTTCAAATTCTTGAATGGAGTAGAAGGAGTTGCCAATAAGATAATCTCTAAGTTTTTGTTTGAATACATCTTTATTATCTGAAAGCTGTTTTATACGATTAGGTAGTTTATTAAACAGATGTATCCCAGAATAATTAACTCCTCTTTGTACTAATGACAGAGATGTTTGTGTTTTATGCAAGTTATTTCTGTTTCTTGTATTGAAACTGTGTACCTGTGAATTAGGTGTAAACAGGTTAAAATTTTCTATGACAAAGCTCATGAGAGAATATATATACTGAGAATACATTGTAAGAATATTGAGTTTCTTAAAGAGTTGTCTGCAAGAAGTTCTTGGTTTTACCCTACACAGAAACCTAATAGCTCTTTTCTGTGCTATGAAAACTTTTTTACTTTGTGAAGAGTTTCCCCAAAAAATTATGCCATATGACATTACTGAATGAAAATATGAGTAGTACACCTGTTTCATTAATTCTAGATCTGCTGTTAGAGAAAGTGTTTGTATTGCGAAGGTGGCACTACTTAACTTTGCCAGTAGTGTAGTGATATGATCATACTCTGTCCTAGATTTTTCAGGAACTCAGCCACTTTGCCATCTTCTCCTGATGCTCTTCCGTTTTTAGTTTCTGAATGTGCTCTCTGATTTCTTCAAGTGTTGGTGCTGATAAATCTGGACTGATTTTTCCTAATTGTTCTGATAATCCTTGAGTTTGTTCTGGGCAATTTAGCATTTGCTCAATTGAGTTATCGAGGAGTTAACAGTTTTCTTTGTTGTTTAGTGCCAATTTTCCATTTGCATTTTTAAAGCAAAGACTCTGTGAGGATAAGCCCATAATTTTGTTTGCGAATGTTCTAAAATAGTCTCTAACAATATAATTTCTGACGTTTCATTCGATTGAAACCATTTGTTTCTTGAGGTATTGTCTTCTTGTTTTTGTGAGGGTTTTCGTGGCTAGCCTTCTCTTTTCCCTGAGTTCTGTTTGGATTTTTGGTGATTTGTGAGCCCTATACTTCTTGTATGCAATTTTTCTGTACTCTGTTATTTTGTTGCATTCTTCATTCCACCATGGGTGTTTGTACTTCTTTTTTAATGGAATTTGTTCTTTAGCTGTTGCGCTGATTTTGTCTTTGAATTCTATCCAATTATTCGCGGGATTTTCATCCCTCCTCTTGATGATTTCTGATGACTGTAGCTTGGTAAGATCGAATTTGGGTAGTGGTGTTATTTTTTTGAAGCAGTTTCGATGTGTTATCGTAATCTTAACTCTTGTGAGATAGTGGCCAGAGTCAATGTTAGCCCCTTTTCTGACATCAACATTGTGTATTTCTTTCTTGAAGTTTCCTGATATTGCTGCATGGTCAATTTGGAATTCTCCGATTGTTTTTACTGGTGATCTCCAGGAGTTTTTCGCGCTTGGTTTCTGACGAAGTGATGTAGATATGATTCTGATGGTATTCTTCTGGCATAACTCCATTAGTCTGATTCCATTCCTGTTGGCAAATCTGAGGGCCGGAAATTTTCTGACTGTTTCTTGGTATTCTTTCTATCTTCCTAGTTGTTCATTGAAATCTCCGAGGAGGATTGTTACATCTTTTTGTGGGATTTTGGTGACGGTAGTGTCTAGGTTGTTCGCAAAGTTTTCTACATGTTTATTTTTTTTTTCGTTTGTCTATGTTTGTTGGGGCTTGTGCGGCGATGATGATATAGTGCGTGTTTTTGAATTATAGTCTTAGAGTCTGTAGTCTGTTGTTAATGGGCGTGAATTCTTTTACTGCATTCAAAACCATTTTGTGGACTGCGAAGGCCATTGCAACTAGTGATGCTCATCTGCCAATCTTTCTCATTGTTTTTACTCTTGAAAATACTGAAGTTTTCAAAGTCCATTGTATCTTCGTCTGTGAATCTGGTTTCATGAAGTGCAAGAATGGTGATCTTCTGTTGAACCAATTCAGTGACTACTTAGTGTAGTTTCGCTTGTTGGATTAGTGTTTTGATGTTTAGTGTGCCGAAAAATGTATGCTGTTTTCGTCTGGCCAGTTTGCCAGAAGATTCCGACTTCTCCTGTTGTGTAAGCTCAAGGCCCTCAGAATCTGTGCTGCCTTGAATGCTGACTTGTTGTCGGGTGGATCGTGCACCTGAGGTAAGTTTCTTTTTAGTCACACAATTCATGACAATAGTTTGTTGAGTATGTACCATTTGGCTAGCCGCTCCTTTGAGGTACAGACGCTGCCTTGTTTCACCATATATATTGAAGCTTTTCACGTAAAGTTGTTTTATTTATGATTCCATCCGCAGTAGTATTGAAGGTACAGATAGCATTCATTGACTTACATTTGTTTTTTTTCTGTATTGTCAGTAGCTGTTAGGAAAATGGTTTGTGCGGGCTATAATAGTAGAATTCCTGCTATATGTATTCAGTCAAATTATCTCTTCAGAATTCATATGTATGGTTGTTAAAAAGTCAACAGGATCCAGTAACTTATAAAGCATGTCTTTTTATTATAATTTTTAATTGTAGGTAGCAGATGTATCAATACGAAATACTCCGAGGTGTTAAAACATTGAGTGGAATTCTATTCTAATTTCGAGAAATTAATTACATTTCCCTGCACTGGTTTAAAATGGACACTAACCTCAACACTAGCTTTTGTAACACTACATGGGAACTTGTCATTTTTACGTTTCAATGTCTTGGAATATATATATATATATATATATATATATATTAGTGAGCATGAAATTGGTCATTGTAGTAGAATTCCTGCTATATATTTTCAGTCAAATTATCTCATTAGTCAACCACTTCCAAAACCTACTTGTAAATCAATTTTTTTTTTTTTTATAATTGTAAGTAGCATATGTATCAACCCAAAATATTCTGAGGTGTTAAAACATTGTCTGGAATTCTACACTCATTTTGAGATATTAATTATGTTTCCCTGCACTGAGTTAAAATGGGCACTAAGCTCCACCCTAGTGGTGGTGCATAGTTCTCACAGAGTGATGAATCTGCCCCATGCTGTGAAACAATTTGGATATTATTCGGCATTCTGCGCCGTGGTAATGTGTAACGAAGTCTTGGTATCCGCTATGTAACACGGCATTTACCTAAACATATTTTTGAAGACACCAAAACCAATACGGTAGACAACTTTGAGGATAATCTACAAGAATATGCTGTACTTGAAGGGAGCTCGCTAGTTGCTACATTGTTACAAGCCAAATAGTTAAAAAAAACTTTTGTTTCAAAATTAAATCTTAGGATAGTAATGATAATATGTTGAATCTGTTTTTTAATTAGTTGGTGACCAACTACGGAGTTTTGAGGATCAAGAAAGGCAGTTTGCGCTCTATTGAAGATGTCTGTGAATTATGTAGTATTGAACCTCCTGAAAAACCTTTTGTTGTTCCAGAAATCCTAGTATCCATGTGCTATCAGTCACTTGACCATGAACATTTGTCGAGAATACATCCATTTGTTATTTTTTCTGTTGAATGGAAGTCCAAGGAAGCTGTTACCAGAAAGTGAACCTGAATAAATTTTAAAACCTGCAGTCTTGTGCCTTAAATATTACCTAGGTCATTCGCTCATAACCTTGTCGGATAACTTTCCAAGCTGGTTTTCTCCCAGTATAATGAAGCATTTTCACTGATTTTAAGACAAAATAGGGAGACTTTATACATTCAGCTTACCATATATGAATCAAATCTTTTACCTGCGGCTCCATATATTCCGTATATATTCTGTTTTCTTTTTCAAAATTAATTCATGGTTTAGCCAGTATACAAAAAATAATAGTCCTCAAGTGCATTATTTAAAAGTTAATATATAGTCTCTCCTGTGGATGACCATTTTTTGAATCCAAACTGTGTACCTAGTAGGAACTATTTACAATACATGATAATTTTAAAAAATCATTTAGAATCCAGGAAGTAAAGAAATGGAATGGTATTTATGTTTGCACATTACTTCTCCTTTTTTGAATAATGTTTTTACAACTGCCTATCTTAGTCTATTTGGAAGTATCCATTTCATTAAGGATTCATTGCAGACCATGGGAAGTACATGACACATGCAATGTTAATATCTTTTAATTGAAATGTTATCACAGCTATAAGAACTTTTATGTTAAAATTGTTTTACGAGTTTGCTTATTTCTGAGATTAGAGACAATTGTACCCACACAAATCTATTTGGGAAAGCAGTTTGAAGAATACTACAACTGAAGTAAAATGTTCATTAAATATTTTAAAAAGTTCCCCTACTTTACTAAGCAAAAATCCATTTTGTTCTATTTTTGTCATTTGAATGTTTACATATTTACGTTTTGTATTTTATTATATTCCCTAAAATTTTCATTTTATTACTGGAATTCTCCATTTGTACACATAAATACATGTTTTTGGCCTTAGAGTAAAGTTTATAATAAGCTTTGAGTGCACAGCTAACTGATTATCGTATTTTTATGAAAATGTTCCTTCGCATTTTAACAGAAACACTAATACTCTTTGTAATCCATTGCTCACCAGTTCACTGTTTGGCATATTGAAAACTTTCCTTTCTTATATAAAATTTTGTATTATTATCCTGTGAAGTGTTCACTTCTGACCATTTTCCACTATTTAAATTGCTTTTGAAGCGCAACCTTATTTTTAATCAGAATTGCAGTACATCTGAACTTGATACTAAATAGTGCGCATCATGATCAGAGATACCACTCATTAGGGAACATGCTGTAATTACAGTATTGAGAAATATCGACAAAAACTATAAATTGTGGTTCTCCTATTATTTTTTATTACTGTAGAGTAATTTAACTTAAATAAAAACACAACAGCCTCCATATTTATTCTCTAACTGCTTGGCTTGAAAAATAAAACATTGAAATCTCTAAATAACACTATTTAATTTTTCCCTGCAAAACAAAGTACCAATGAATATAACTATGATAATAACAGGCTGAAATTTCCAAAGGGAGACCTGAAAATGCTATAATTATGAGCTGTTGTATACCATATACTGAGCAGTGCCCTTAATCATAGCGACGCTTTGTGAAGCAGGTTTGTTCGAGGCCCTTGTCTTTCGTGCAAAGTTTGTGAATCAAAAGTTATTTCTGATTATTGACAAGAAATGCAAAAATTATACATATAAAAAAATTGAGCTTCAAAATATTATTTTAGAGGTTTATAAAAGTTAAATATAAAGATGACAAATTATTAATAATGATAAACTAAGGCACATAAATGCATTAAAAGATATGAGCAGGGATTTAAAAATTATGTTTGTTGCTTTTCCTGAAATTAAATTCTTTAACTAAAGCACAATAATCTAATGATTGGGCTGTCATTTTAAACTGAAAGAAATGAAAGCAAAGACTGATAGCCTATCTTGTGTCATTGAATTCCTCAAATATTTTAAAATAATTTTTAACCTTTAAAAACTCCTTTCTGCAAACACAAATGTCACAGGTGTGGTGGCAATAATTCTAAGGACTACTTCGATAGTGAAGAATACTTTATTTAAAATAATGTCGTCGTTTCCGTTATATACATGGATAAACAAATTAAGTTCTTCATACAATTCATGTCCATCAATATCAAATGTGTCTCCTATTGTTAGAGAAGTTTGTTGGTCACTGCATTTCTTCAAAGTTCGCAATGATGAATTTCCTTTGATTTTTTATGTTATTCATGAAACCATATATGCATCCATAATGTTTAAATGTCTCAAATCTAGGATAGCAGCTTGTGCATACATTGTTGTAGTGACCTGACTGCCATCCTCTGATAACCCTCGAGGCACTCTGTCCGCCTTAGCGGTTAGACAAGTGCATCGAGCATAGAAGTCATCGATTGTTCAGATATGTGTCTTGTGATAGGGTTTTTACAGGACGATCGGGCTAATAATTGCTGAATAATTACGTGTTTATTTGTAGAAGGTTTTGGAAGGCATATATACCAATAACTGTATGTAGACTCATCAGTCAGAAATTTATGACCACCTACCTACTAGCTGGTATGTCCTTCTTTGGCACGGATAACAGCAGCGACACATCTTGGCATGGAAGCAGTGAGACCTTGGTAGGGTGCTGGAGGGAGTTGGCACAAATCTGCACACACAAGTCACCTCATTCATGTAAATTCTGGAGAGGGGGTGATGAGTTCTGACGCCACATTCAATCACATCTCATTTGGTTTCGATCAGGTTCAGATATGACGAGTTTGGGGGCCAGCACAATAATTGCACCTCTAAATACTCCATCACACTCTTGGCCTTGTTACATGGTGCATTATCTTGTTGAAAAATGCCACTGCTGTTTGGAAACATGGTCATCATGTAGGAGTCTACATGGTCTGCAACCAGTGTACGATGCTTATTGGCCGTCATAGTTTCTTGCCGAGCTCCGCTGGACCCATGGATGCCCAAGTGAATCTTTACCAGAGTTTAACTGAGCTGCCGCCAGGTTGTCTCCGTCCTGCAGTGCAGGTCTCAAGAAACTGTTCCCCTGGAAAACAACAGATTCCCACACTCCCAGTGGCATTATGAAGATGGTATAGGGATTCATCAGACCATTCACTGCCTCTGCGCCAACATCCAGTGATGATGATCACATGCCCATTTCAGTCATAGTTGCCCATGTCGTGGTATTCACATTGGGACATGCATGAGTCATCGGCTGCATAGGCCCATCATTAGGAGTGTTCGGTGCACTGTGTGTTCAGACACACATGTACTCTGGCCAGCAATAAAGTCGGTTGTTAGTTCCACCACATTTCACCACCTGACCTGTTTTACCCATCTGCCCAGCCTAGAATGTCCGACAACTGTAATGAGGGGTGGCCCTCCCAACCCCTCGACACTTGGACATGGTTTCACCATGCTTTCACCAGTTGTTGAAGACACTTACCACAGCACCCAACAAGGCGTGCAGTTTCTAAAATGCTCGTGTTGAGCTTCAGGGTCGTCACAAACTGCCCTCAGGGGATAGATTGCATGCCTCCCCATTCTAAACATGGATAGCATGCTCAGTGATACTACATGCACCATGGATGTGTCTGACTAGCAGTCATTACAATTTTATTAATAATTTTTTAAATAGTCACCGCAGAGATTATCTTGTTCCACTTTCTCCCCCGACCTCTGGCATTTTGACCACCACCTTTGATCCATTTCTTTTGCCTTTGTTTCATACATGTGGCGGTCGAGATGTGATCACATCTTACCCCAAACTATATGTCTCATTTCTCACATTACTAAGGTTTATCACGAAATATTGTGCATTTTATGTTTGTTTTTGTGTTTTTTACATGTTCATCTGGCCCTCCTGCCTTCATCTGTGGTAAGTGATGGGTTATTTTCCCCTATCCTATCTTATGTTTAATACCCAACGGCAGTTTCATTGTTTCCATTATCGAAATGATGGTTAGAGATACATAAAACTTCAACATCAAATGTTCTGGAATTTTGAATCTCCCTGATGAGAAGTGAAATATGCCAAACAGCAATTAATCCAGATTTTGTGTTTTGATAACAGGAAAGGTTATCTATATAGAGTTCGCCTGTAGTAAAATTTGTTGTGACACTGTAGTGAAATTAAAGCCTTATACAAAAAGCTAAATTAAGTTTATTCATCATCAAAGCAACCACCAATAAATTACATTCCATTATAGCTATCCACTGGTATTTCAAAATGAATGTCAGTCATCAAACTCTACATTTTCTCAAATGAAACAAAAGGAGAACACTTAAATACATTAATCTTCTAATATAGTAAAATTATAAAGAGAATATTGTCTATATTTTTCATACATTTTTCAAAAAATGTATTTGGACCACTGTTAATAAACTAAAGAGAAAGATCAACCATCTTTTAAATTATTTTCTGTCTATTTTTTTAATAATTCACACAAACCCTGATAGATTTTTACTAGGTTTGATCCAGTTATGGTTGAAACGACTTGTTGGCTCGTTGTTTGATTAGTTTTATATTATTATTACTATGCCCACAGTGAGTTGCCACTGTGTGGATGAATTGTTGGACTTTGTGTCCCTCTACTAGACTTTTTCATAAATTGATGTTACCTGCTTTACTTAATCCACCTAAAGTTAGAAAGTTTTGACCATGCACTGGTTAAAAATGTCTGGTACTCGGCTGACGTGATAAAGTTAAAGTCTTACAGGTTCAATAGGATTCGAATTTGGCCGCCAGCCATGATACATGATACATGAAAACATGGTTTGTTCTTTCAAATTGTTGACTTACGAGGAATATGGAAGTTTGAAATAAAGTACACGGGACACTGATGGTACAATTATAAACAGTTTATTCATGTCTTAAAGTTACCGATAGATACCAGACATGTGTTCACTTAACTTTTCAACAATGGACACTTGATCTGAAATTGTCTGCAGGTTGATACAACTGATTTAATTCCTCACGATTTTACCAACAAACATTCCTTTGATGCCACTCAATGTTTATGAGGACACACGGCTCGGAACCACCAAGCATTCACCCGATATTCTCAGAATCACAATGCACCAATAGACTGCATGGCAGCTACTCATCATACTTCCGATCTCGACCAACCTTTACCAACTCCAGATTAATGCTGTCCGATTAGTCATGGCTGACCACTACTTTTGGCCAGTCACAATCATTCTTTAATGTCACTTGTTTCTTCCTTATTAAAACTTCAGAGATTTTCCTCCCTACCAGTCATTACACTTCTTTCAACTTTTTCTTATTCTTCCCACTTGCATTCTCTCCCTGAAACCTTCTCTTTGGCCGACTGTTACATGAACCAGACCAACTTATTCTTTCTCGCTTCTAAGTCTGCATCTCAGCGCTTGTGTTATATGGTCTCTGGAGTAAAATAAGGATATTTAATTTTGATGTGATGTAGAGAATCTGATAAATTAGGGAAATTGAGTGATCATTTAATTATTCCATGGAGACTATTCAATTTCATTTATTTCCTCGTGACTCTTTTTCATGTTTTTGTTCTCAGTAAATACAAGAAAACTTCTCACTAAAGAAATTTCATGAAGATTCTATGCTGTTGCTATTGTTCTTTTGTTTTTTTTTTTTTTACTTTCCAATCTAAGTACAAACATGTATAGAACACTAACCTTATTGTTGATTTGTACATATTTCTTTTCTTTGCAGAATGCCTGAAAAATTAGTCACTAGCTAATTCATTTGTTTAGGAAACCAGTATATTTCTTAATAGTCCAAGTAAATGAAGTTTTCGGGAAACAATTAGTTTGTAATAAAACTAACATCAATAAAATTGTAATTTAAAAATGATATTCTATTCATAAAATTAAGTAAAGGTGCCTTCATAACATTTTTAGATTGATTGATATAGTCTGCAAATTTTATTGTAGTGTAGTCAACTATACCCATTACAATACTGACAATTTTACGAAAACCAAGTGCCAAACACATAACAGTCCTAGAATTATTATTTGGGCATAATAATAAAGCTATCAAATTACATATAAAATGGTAAACAATTAAAGAGGATCAAATGATTGAAACATAACAAGTTAATTTTTCTGAAATGTGTTGAAGGAAATGTTCTTCAGATTGTGATAAAGCTAAAATCATATCTTCAAATTTCAACAGTACAATTAAGCTTTTAATTTTACTTATTTTGATAATCTAAGTGGAAACGTACTTTGTACTTTGTACTTTACCTTGTACTTTGGAGTCGCCATGTAGCAGTCTTTTTGTCGCTAACCTGCAGCTGTAAGTTCTTTATATTCTTTTTTTTTTTTTTTTTTTTTTTTTTTTGACAAGGCCTAAAAGCATACAGTGTAATCCATGATTGTAATACATTACATTCATTTTACGTAAATTCCAATATAAAAGACTGGATATGTTGGATATAGAAAGTTATCGAATTACAGGTAAACAATTGCATAACAAAATAGATAAATACACCAGAAGATGTACAATCACAGGATACATAGTACATTAATTACATCAACTACATTTAAATAATCTACTGGCAATTATTTTGTAGATACACTAGAAATAAATTTTTTCACAAAGAAGAAGGAATCTGCTAGACATTTAAGATGTGTTGAGAGCACTGGCATACCTAGGTTAACAAGGGCCTTGGTGAATAAATAAATAAATAAATAAATAAAAATAATTAGCTTTACCATGTCATGTAAGGTTTGTTGCTGGCAGGGGCTCCCTGAACTGTGGGGGCTATAGCTAAGCCACTGGTTGGTAGCTTATAGAACATATGTAACCATGAATACTGGACCCCTTTTTGAGCAAATGACAATGAAAATCATTTTTTCTTCTAGTTGCCATAATTGTGTATTTTACAGTTTGTTTCAAACAGAGTATAATTTGTTACTACAGAGGACATTAAGGTGTATACATACTCAACCACCAATGTTAAAATCCCTAACTTCTTGAACAGCTCTCTGCATGAAGTTCTATTATTAACCCCAAACAAAATTCTTATTATTCACTTTTGGGCTCTGAACAATTTGTCTCTATGAGTAGAATTACCCCAGAATATTATTCCATATGACATTGAGGAGTGAAAATAATCAAAATAAACTAGTTTCCTCATATGGAGATCACCTATAGCTGAAATTGTACACAATTTCAAATGTGAATAAAATGTTCTCAGGTAACTAGTCGAGTTAGTCCATTGTTTAACCACGACATTTCGGCGGTCACGATCTCTGCCGCCATTGTCAGTCATCACAAACTCTGCCACCATTGTCAGTCAGTGACTGACAATGGCAGCAGAGGTTGTGACCGCCGAAATATCGTGGTTAAATGATGGACTAACTTGGCTAGTTACCCGAGAATATTTTATTCATTTGCAATGCCGAGAAATTCCCCAGTCTTACATAATTTTCAAATGTAGCTGCACAAAATCGCTTCAGTAAGTCAGAAATATGTACCTTACAATTTAAATTATGATCAATATGCAAACCTAGAAATTTCACACACATTACCTCCTGAATGGACTGGCCTCACACTTTTACATCTATGTCTGGTGTTAATCTTTGTGATGTACAAGGCCAGATTAAAATAGGGCGAGGGCCATACCAAAATGGGAAGAAGTTGATCTTGGCCTTTCGCCATCATGGGTAGCAGATGGGGAGGCTCCCGGAATCCTAGGCGGACCCCGCTATAGAAGGCCTGTAGCTTTTGCTAACTCCTGCTACGTGGCTAATCCGGTACTGGTGATGTACTGAATTGCCTATATTGAGTTTTATCGAAGTTTAAAGACAAGCCATTAGCTGTAAACCAAGTCAAAGACATAATTGAAAGTATATCCTGTAGATAATTCTGGAGTATTTTTAATTCCTATGTTTGTGTCATCTGCAATTAGGACAAATATTGAATTTGTAGATGCAACACACTATATATATATATATATAGCAGTCCCAATACAGAACCCTGCGGTGCTACACATCTGATAAATTCCCTCTCAGAAAACAGTGGACCACATGACGCAGCAATAAAATGTTCCAGTGACACTTTTTGTTTTCTATTAGGAAGGTAAGAATTAAGCAATTTATTAACAATGTTATCTACATGCAATCCTTATGCTATTAAAATATTTTATAATGAATATCATATACAGAGAAACTTTTATTGATTTCAGTGTTGGTAATGAACTTTCATATTTAATAGTTTGCAATATCATTGCCATCCATTGATGAGATGGAAAACTATTCAGACCAATCACATACAACCACATATTTTAATGTTATACCATAAAATGTGCTGACAAATCATAACAGAACAAAAATGGGTGGAAAACAGTTCCTAATGAACATTGTTAGAATATATTATTATGAAAACAGATACATAACAATTAGCAGTGTTTCACTACTATACTTATTCTTGTACCAAACACTGTTAAAATACAGCTATGTATATTTGATGGTAAAAGTTTATACTTAACAACAACAAAAAATTTGTAGCAATAATGAATTAATGGTTATATAAAAATGTGAATATAATTTTTAAAAGCATCTTTCAAATGGTATTAAACCTGATTATACTACCAGCAGATATCGTCAATAATTTATTTCCAACAATACAAATAAGTGTCTTAGAAATTCAACCCAGAAACACTGCCCATTTTAATTAACTGCTATATTGATATAATTTTTACTACATAATTCAATATAGAGTGCAGTTACCAGGAATTGCAGAAATGAAATTTTCTGATGGCATATTCAAAATTAGAAATTTTAACAATGCCATTTTCAAATTATATCAAGTAGCACAATGGCATAGAAAACATACATATACTATAAAACATAATGCAAAAGCTAACACAATAATAATTTCAGATCAAATTAATCAAAAATTATTTTTGGGTGACCAGCTGGATGGTGTGGTAATAACACATTTCATCTGACAGATCTGCTGTTTTTAAGTGTCAAGTAGCTTCCAGCTCTACATCTGATGAAGTCAGCATAGCCAGCTATAAAAATGTTGTGTTTCTATTACTCCATCCAACTGGAAATCTGAGAATATTACATTGTATCAGTAAGCCAGGAAACTCTCCACTCACACATTCAAAAAATTACCTTTTTACATAAAATAACTCATAAAATAGAACAGAAATAATTTTAAATCATATCGAGGAAGATAATTGTATTCTAAAATGAAAAACTGTAAAACATTTTGACAGGAGAGATATAGGTAGAAACTTGAAAAGATTCCATAACACTTTTCTCAGTTAGTTATACTAATATATATCATTATTCTTTAAGTTTTCAGTATTTTGTACCTCACATGAACCATTTTTCTTACTGTTAAATATGAAAGAACAAACAAAACCTCCGGAACAATTTTGTGTATTTTTCAAACTCAAATCTACAATCTTCAAAAATGTTCTCAATATAACGATTTTTTGATCCTTTAAACAGAGCTTTAAATTTATTATATATGTCATCTTGTTTAAAATACAAGACTACTCTTTCTTTATCAGAATAATTCAACTCATTTACATCTCCAACATAGCAAAGGATTTCCCGATTGCCTTAATTATTTCTGGCTGTCTCAGTAATATTAGTGTATCTATTTCAAGTGATGACAGTTCATCAAGACATTTAAAATAAGTATCAGTATCTTCATTCAACACATTAAGGTAATCACTTACTAAGCAATTAAGTTCTGCTACATGACAGTCTGTTTTTAAACACCTCTTATTATTTCAATGCTTTCTTCTGAACTTGGGGAATGAAATACTGCACATTGATCTTCATGATACTTATGAAATGTCTTTGGTATCATTACACCAGATTGATGTTTATAGCAACTTGAATTGCTAAATTTTTCATTAAAATTTACATGTAAGCAGACCAACTGACCTATCAGTGCTTTCTACCACTTTAGGTACCTTCATTCATTATCATTCTTTGAAAGTTCTATGACAGGATTAAATTTTGTGGTAACTATCATTTCTTCTTTTATTGCCACATGCTTCTCTTCTTACAATGTCTTCTAAATTCCTTGTGTGTTAAGGGAAAATGCCCAAAATCTATCCCCGTTCCTAAATTCGTTCCCCCCTTTAACTTACATGCTAAGGTCTGAAATCTAGTGAGAGCGTAGGAAAATCTTCATAATAACACAGTTGACTGCTGGCAGTGATGTAGTTCCTTTGTTGTGTTCATTTCCACTCGAATATTTCAAAAATAAGTTTTGTGAAAGCTTGTTACAGTGTGTAGTCAACTTTGATAGCTATACTGACATCTCACAGAACATTTTCCATTATCTTATAACTGGTAACTATAGATTACTCTTTTAACATTGTATTCCAATGATTGCAGACGTGTAGCTATAGTCATTTGCTTAGAAGCAGTCACCAGTTTTATTATAACCACAGTCCTAAATCTGTCCCCTCCAAAATTTTCAAATCCATCCTAGGGGCAGATTTAGGACTATCATAATTAATGGAACATATGTTTTAAACACAAAGATTTATGGGGAAAGTAACAGTTTTGAGAATGACATAAGTTCTCCTTTTCCATCTGGTCACATGGAAAAGAAGACCTTCAATCTTTCCTGCATCACCTGAACTCCATTCACAGTCAGATACAATCCACCATGGAGGTGGAACAGAATGACCAACTACCCTTTTTGGATGTGCTGTTAAAGAGAAGTTCGGATGGCACACTAGGGCACAGTGTTTACCGGAAGGCTACTCATACAGACCAGTATTTACATGCCACCAGCAGCCACCACCCGTCACAGAGGGAAGGAGTGCTAAATACACTGGTTCACAGAGCACGTGTGATTTCTGACAAAGACAGTCTGTCTGCTGATCTAACACACCTCAAGAACGTGTTCCAGAGTAATGGCTACGACAACCGCCAGATTCAGCGAGCCTTCAGGTGGAAGAGTACTCAAGAACCAACTGAGGAAGAGGACAAGCCAACAGCCACAGCCTTCATCCCGTACGCCGCCGGCAATGTATCAAGCAAGATTGGCAGAATTCTGTGCCAACAAAACATCAAGTGCATTTACCGCCTGCCGGCCAAGATTAAAGCCCTATTTGGCTTGGTTAAAGATGATTTGGGTCTCAGGAAACCTGGCGGATATCACATACTGTGTGAGTGCGGTAAAGCATACGTCAGGCAGACAATTCACACGATCGAAGAACGGTGTAGAGAACATAAATGCCGCACCGAGCTACAGCAGCCGTCAAAATCCGCAGTTGCCGAACATTGTCTCAAGACATGGCATACTATTAAATATGAGGACACTGATGTTCTGAGAAACACATCTCACTTCTGGGACTGTGTGTATAAGGAAGCCAATGAGATCTGGCTATGGAGTAACCTCAAAATCAAAGACAACGGGTTCCAACTAAGCCAAGCTTGAAATCCAGCATTAAAAGCGGATCCGCAAAAACCAGAGACGAGGCATTGTGCGCGAAGGAGGTGGTGTACAAACTGATGGTCACTGCTCGACGCGCAGCAATGTACCACCCCCACCACTACAATTGGAGCGCCACAGAGGGAGTGGGAGGGCGGGGTCGGAGGGTATAAATAGAATTTTTTTTTAACTCCTTAACATCTCTTAACAGTGAGGTCTTTAGAGACGGGAAAGGATCGGTGGCAAGGAATGGGAAGGGATCCGGCATTGGCCTTTTGAAGGAAGCATCCCGGCATTTGCCTGGAGTGATTTTGGAAACCATGGAAAACCAAAATCTGGATGCCTGGACGGGGATTCAAATTACCATCCTCCCGAATGCGAGGCCAGAATGCTAACCATTACACCACCATTCTCGGTGGTATAAATATCGACACCCGCAGAGCAGACCAGCAGTCGCGTCCTGGACTGCACTCCTCATGCTGACCAGTGGACGTTACCTGAAGATGATGGCATGTTACGCCATCGAAAATTCGTACATCTGGGATCAATTTACCTGACTGCATGCCCGAGAAATCTTCAAGCATAGTTTAGATGATGGCAATATTATGGATTGAAGGTTTTTGGATCCTGCAGGTGGCGCGTTACATGACCACACATTCCAGTTCTGTTGTCTTGTGTTCAATGCTCGGTTGAGGTTCAGACACTTGCAAGTCCCCCACATTATGTCACCTCACTGAAGCATTCAAGTTCTACACCAAGTTCTATTGTTAAAATTACACATCCAAGCAACTACAGCCTCTGTTCTCAAATATCACCTACCACTGGGTAGCAGATCAAACCCATTGCTGTGCAATTCTGCTAGTTTTTACTACAAAATTCTTGGTTTAACTCCCGGTTTGATTGTTTGAACAAGGTGACATCAGATTTGAGTCCACTCTGAGTAGCTGTGTTAATTTTGCCATTATTTTTCTTAGGGATTTACAGTTCACCAGCATTTCATTCAGGGGTGTGGGTTCAGTCCATAGTGTTTTTATTTTTAATATTCTTCTAATTCCTGTCTCGCTGGCCATTATATAGCCAGTGAGACATGTAGTGTTTTTAATTCGTTTGTCAATCTGTTTGGCCCTTTTACAACCATTCAGATATTGTACAGTTTTAGGACCTGGTGGCCCCTTTATAACCACGTCTTTTTTGTAATTTATTTTATTTGCTGCCTGTATGATCGAACCCATTACGGTCAACCATGCAGACAGTATTTTAGGAGATTCTTAAACCACAGTATGGCTGGTAATTGTTTGGGCGCTAATGACCTCAATGTTGATGCACCCTTAAGCAGCGGCAACAACAACAACAACAACCCACTCATTCTTTCAGTTACTTTAAACCTCACAAGTTTATTATGAGAATTGATTATAAAGATATCCAACATGTTTGGTCTTCTAGTGCTCTGCTTAGTCACTTGTATAAAGCCTCGTACCCATACTAATGTATTTGCAAATCTCTGTTTCTTTGTGTTATTAATCCATTTCCAACCCAGTTGATGCCTAAATTTAAATCCTCATCAGTAATGACCATTATATGCTCACCTCTGTAAATTTAGTTTCTCCCCAAGATCCTCAGTTTCATAATTGGTTCTCACACTACACTAAGCAACCAACACCGTGATTTTTTCTTTTTTTCTGTCACCCCAGAAATCTACCACTGGTAATTCATGGCCATGATCTATGAACACCATTGATCTCTAGCAGTCTTTGCTAACCAATATGAAGGAATGTGGTGGTTGAGTGGATTTTTTTTTTAATTACTGCAGAAAGCAATGAGCAACTGATATGATGAAAGATGGAATCAGTGGAAGACAGTAGGCAGGTAAAGAAGGTGTTTGGATTGTGAAAGGTTTATAATTGTGATACTGGAAGAAGGATTAGGAGGTACATGGAAGAAGCTGGCACTTTATTTCAGGGAAAAAAGCATTGGAAAATTTTGTTTTGTAGGTGAGGGTGTCAAGGACTGGAATAATTTACCAAGAGAAATGATGAACAGTTTACCAGAAATAGAGAAGGCATTTAAAACTGGAATTCATAAAGGACAAAAGTAGGTAGTTGGCGGAAAATCATGCCATGAGAAGGTGAGGGAGGTGGGATGTTACCAGAGGAGCATGTATGCACCATCACAGTTGACAATAAATAAAATAAAATTGTAAAGCGTGTTGTCCTACTGGCTACATCTGTGATGTATAAATAAATCAATTTTAATAATTACACATAAATACTTCTATAATATAAACATGTGTTTATGCTACAAAGATAGGTTTAATTCTTTACTATTAGATGATATTAGAAAGGTAATAAACTTATATGTGTGTTTTCACTTTTAAAAAACTTTTCTGTGTTATTGAGTCACTAATGCCTGTTTTGTATGAATGTGTGTTAAAGAAAACTGGATCTTTGTGGTTCTTGTATGAGTCTGGAGCCTGTGAAAGCTGTTCTTATTAACTGTCCTCGACTTACAACCCTCAATATTTCATCATGTCGAGCTCTTCCTCATGGAATTAAAAGACGTCATGAGGGTCTTGAAATTACTGAACTCCGCCTTAAGGTTAAACGTTGAATGAATGATGCTATGTCAATAATTGTCTTTGGTATTAATTATAAGAAAAGTGTACAAATTTAAGGTATTGGAAACAAGTTTTGCAGGCTTTAAAACCTTATATACTGTTGCTCAGTTTTTTTATATATGTCTAATATTAAACATTTCTTGTAATTTTTCACTTGTTGAATGGTTATTCATAAAGAAATTATTTCAAATTAAAAATTTTGTTTACATATTTTTAGCATTTTTCTTATAGTGGTATATAGGCTGAATTTTACATTTGTCTGACCCCTGCCAGCAATCCTCATTCTACATCACTTGCCAGTGTATATTAAATCATGCTTCCTGCTGAGTACAATGTAAAATGACTGACCCTAAAATTTGTCAGTATTTAAATTTTATGCAAGAATCTATTTAATGTTTGTGTTTAGATTGTTTAAACTACTACTCCTTTTTTCTTCAAATTTCATTAATATTAAGATATTAAGTGTATGCAGTAGACATTATAAAAATTATTTGCCTCCTTGGTATTGATTTTCTGTAGGAGAACATTACCGAAATTATGGATAGTTATCTTTTCCTATTGTTTATTCAGAAGTTATCATATATTGAAAAGGATATTATTGAAGTTAGTCTTGGTAACTATAGAAATGTTTTCATGCATGATGCACCTTTTACTGTGTTATACACAGGATATCACATATTAATCAGTTCTCTCATATAATCATCCCATTAGTTTGTGACAAAAAAGTATAATTTTGTAATGACTTTTTGATTATTTTGCTTCCCAGTGGGGAAAAAAAGTTGACTGAAATTGAATAAAATCATTCCAACTGTATAAGTAGAAAGGAAGGGGTGTGTTGTAGCATAATTAGGTTAAGGACAAAGAGGATGACTAACAATTATTATAAAGAAGGGCACAGAAAGAAACATATAACATTTTTGGACAAAGCCCTTCTTCAGCAGTAGGAATGACTATATGAAATTATCGGTGGGATGACTAAGGTGGGTTACAGGGTGCAGGGTAGTAAGGAATGGAGGGTGCACAGTTTACTCAGGGAAATGGGGTAGTCAGCGATACGTACACTGGTGGAAAAAGTTTAAATAAATACATTCATGTCTCTATCAGGGATCCAAAATCATAAAATAATTAAATAATAGTGATAATAAGTTGGCTAAAAATGAAAATTTCTGTTATTATTAGTGATGACTTCTAGGAGATTATAGGCCAGACACAAAAATGAAAAGGGGTGAGGAATGGATATGCTTTTCTGTCAGTTTCCAAAAGAGTCCTGAGAGACTAGTATTTCCAGGGAAGCTTTTACTGAGGGTCTAGTGTTTCCAGGCAAACTTGTAACTACACTGACCGTGTAGCACCTATTGAGCCAGTTGGTGTTATGATCTGCTGCTGGATGATCCAGAACTTGAATGTGCACATCTAGTTTGTGGCCATTTATCCTGGTGGACAGTTGTGGGTGGTACTGTCCATTTTTATCTATTTCAGTAAGATGTATAGCATGGTTTTCAGAGCAGTGCTTTAAACCACTGTAGATTTCTTACGTACTATATTTGGTTTTAGAACGCAGCATCGTGTTAGTCTTGGTTAGTCAGCAATTTCCAACCTGCCTATTCCTCACATCACTCTCACCCTAGATATTTTTAAATTGTTACTTCAATTCATCGGACCATATGTTACATTTCATAGAGACACTTCATATTTTTATATATATTGGTTTTGACCTTTTATGTAGGTAGAATAAACAATTTTTCATTTTTTTAAGCAATTTCAGTGGTGGGTACTGTGCTGTTACCTCAGAATTGTTCATTTAAAGCATTTTGAATGGTTCAAGCTTAGCACTTCCTTCCACAGACCAGCTGTCTGCGTCATCAGCATGATATTTGAGTTGGTGAATGAGCACTTTGACACACATCCTCTGTGGTTGTCTTCAAGGATAACACTATGCCCTCCCAGTCAGCTTGATTTAGCCTTCCTCTTTTTGTTGCTAAACTTTGCATTAATCTATCATTTTGCAATTTGGATACATTTTTTGTCACTTCATCTAGTTTGACCCACAATTGCTCATTTTTCAGTATATCTTCTGTTTTCATGTTCTTTATTTGCTGAAATTCTTCAACTCTGACTACTGCCATTAGGATGTATTCCCAGATGATGTGTTCAGTTGTACCCTCTTCCCTGCACTCACACAAGCTTGTGTCCTTTAGTTCTCTTTAGTGTAGTAGGCTAGGATATGTCCTAAGTCCAGTGATGAATTAGGCCATTTGACAGATCTAGGTCACAAAGATTTAATATTTCTTGAATTTTTGGCCAAATACTGTAGTTTATCCTGCCAGTCATTCTACATGACCATTGTTCTTGTCATTCTTCGATGAACACTGTTTTTATCTCTCGTGCTTCTGTAACTGGTCTTGCTAGAATTTGTTTTACTTTTTCCATATGACCCGCTTGTAGCCAATAATGTGTTCCTCTTCTTTTAACTTCTAGCTACAGTAGCCAAACCCATAAAGCAACCAGTAGAGAACCGGTTGCTTTTGCGCCATATACACCACTTATCAGTATGCATCTGTAGATTTCTGAATGCCTCGCGAGTTTTAATTTGTTTTAGCTTATGTGCCCTACCAGCAGCATAGCCCACAATCAAAGATATTATACTGTTGTGGTACCTCTTTATCATGGACATTGGAAAATGACGTCTTCTTTGCCCGGTACTAATCAGTTTGTTCTTCACAATTTTGGCACAGTTGCACACATCTGTTATATGGGCAGCAAATTGAGTCACTGGTCAAGCATGACTCCCAGATATTTACAAGTTTCAGCTCTTCTTGCGGAGACGTTATTGACTTTTATTATTGGATTTCTCATTGGTGGCCACTAAGAAACATGAATTGAGTTTTGTGAAGTGCAAGGGTTAATTTCACTAAAGTGCACCAGTTTTGAAGATGATTTCTACATTCTTGTCGTATATAGTAAACAGCAGGCTTTTGTAATACAAGGTTGGAAATGGAAGACTAGACTGTGCCTGATCCCACCTGATGAATAATTTGCCAAAAATGCTGAAACAATTAAGATATTAACTTTGTAGAGAGCGAAAGTGGGTGGGTGCGGGAAAGGAGACAAATGTGTGGATAGGAAAATTGCCACTGGAGCGTGCGATGGTTTTTTCATTTAGTTTGAGAAGAAAATACAACATTTTTCTTTTAATAATTATGGGAAATTACTTACCTTGATTTTAGAAATTTTAGATATCTTGTGTTTAATTTCAAAACTTCCTCGCTTAATACAATTATTGTCCAAGAAATATGAAATTATAGCAATCGCTGCTTATCAAAAACCAAACGCAGTGACCGGTTTCCTGTGATTGTTGGAAGCATAAGGCGATGCTCTCTCCGTTTAAGCAGGTAGAATGGCCATTAATTATACTCTACTGCAATGTTTCCCTAACTGTGATGCATGGACATATCCTAAGGGGTTCACGCACACACTAGAGCTAATAAATGGAGGCATGAGAATAAGCGAAAGCTAGCAACAATGTGAGATGCGAGTCAAGCTATCAAATGATAGTTCTAGAATAGGCAATTTACAATTACTATTATTGTAATTAGTACTCTACTGAAACGAAAGCAAACAGCGCACTGGATTGCTTTCAGAAAGCGATAGATCAACTTTAAAAATATATTTATAAAAACGGCAGGAGTGGTTCAACACCAAAGGAGATGAGAAATCTATCAAAAAATGTTTCTTTTCTTGTATTACACTCGGGGCAGACCGCCCCCCCCCCTCCACCACTCCCCTCCCTAGCTGCGTGTCCCTTTTTGCTGTTGCTATCAACAGCGATAAGGAGTTCCATTCGAAAATTATTTGTTGGCTATTCATCATCTAAAATGGGAGGTGCTTAGAGTCAATTGCCACTCGTGCTTAACAGGCTGAATGAATGGTCAGTACACACTGGTTTTTGTTTTTCTGTCTAGAAAACCTGGTGTGTACATTTTAGTTGTAGCAGATACTTGTAATACACTGATCTGCCAGAACATTATGGCCAATATATCCGCCTTTGGTACGGATGACAGCGGCTATGCGTCTTGGCCTTCGTAGGTCGCTGGAGGGAGTTGGCACATTATCTACACACACGTCACCTAATTCCCATAAATTCCGGGGAGGGGGGTGATGAACTCTGACACCACGTTCAATCACATCCCAGATTTGTTCGATTGGGTGCAGTTCTGACAATTGGGTGTACCAGCATATCAATTGCAACTCACCACTGTGTTCCTTGAACTACTCCATCACTCTCCTGGCCTTGTGACATGGTGCATTATCTTAGTCAAAAATGCTACTGCCATTGAGAAATATGGTTGTCATGAAGAGGTGTACATGGTGTGCAACCTGTGTATGATACTTATTTTACTTATTTGCAATGATGGTGCCTTGCATGAGCTCCACTGGACCCATGGATGCCCATGTGAGTGTTCCACAGCTTGTCACCATACCACAGTACAGGTGTCAAGAAGCCGTTCCCTTGGAAAACGAATGATTCATATACTCACATCAGCATGATGAAGAAGCTATCAGGATTCATCACACCATGCAACACTCTGCCACTGTGCAAATGTACAGTGAAGATCATCACATTCCCATTTCATTCATGGTTGCCGATGTTGTGGTGTTATCATTGGTACATGCATGTGTAGTCAGCTGTGGAGGTCCATTGTTAGGAGTGTTCGGTGCACTGTGGGTTTAGATACACTTGTACTTTGCACAGTATTTAAGTCTGATATTAGTTCCAACACAGTTCGCCACCTCTACTGTTTTAAGACTCTGTCAGCCTACGAAGTCCGACATCTGTAATGAGGGGTGGCCACCCAACTTCCGACGTTTGGATGTGGTTTCACCTTGGTTTCTCCACTGGTTGAAGACACTCACCACAGCACTCCTCGATTGCCCGACAAGTCAGGCAGATTTCAAAATACTCGTTCCAAGCCTCTGGGCCATCACAATCTGCCCTCGGTCAAGCTGAGAAAGATCACGTGCCTTTCCCATTCTAAACACGGATAGCATGCTCACTGATACTAAATGCACCATGCGTGTGTCTGACTAGCAGTCATTCCTCATCAGGTGACGCTGCTATCACCTGGAAGGGTTTATATCGATAGTAGGAAGGTATTCATAATTTTCCGGCTGATCAGTGTACTTTGAGGAACATTATTTTAAGTTTTAATGAAACAGTCCTTTTTATGGCCCTCATTATTGACAATAAACTCAGCAGGCTTTGGCATCTTATGGATTTGAAGGCCCAAACCTTAAAGGCTCTAACTGTTTTAAAATATTTGTGTAGTATCTCACACGAAGCAGACTGCTCGTATCTACTACAACTTTATACAGCTTTTGTAATGTTTCATTGAATACTTTTGGCTTAGGCAGTTGCCTTCAGATATTGGACATTTTCCACCGTACAGGAATTCTACTTGACACATTTGCGTATCACACCAACCCTATTCTCAGCATTTGTGCTGATGCCGGTGATCCACAATTTGTCTTCCAGAGGCATTTCCTGATGGTGTGACATTTCACGCACATTGTATCAACACCTGGCAGTCCCGTTATGAAGCAGTTATGAATCCACCTTTTGAACACTTCTACACTAACCGGCATAAAGCTACCAAACCCTTCAGATACCATACGAGGGCTATTCTAGAAGAGTATGGTGATGGGTACCCCACGATTTATCACCAAGGTAGGAGTAAATCTCTTCCCTAGCTTTTAAGAAGGACCAGAATTCTTTTGGACCTGTCAGGATACAACAAGTTGTTTACTGCTGCCAATGTTTTTAATTATGTTTTTAAAGATACTTTAAACGAACATTGTGCCCTTACCTCCGTGTATAAGGTTGGTCTAATTAGGCTAACGGAGTAGGCTGCTCTGTACTGTTCCCTCAAGTGACATACACTTAAGCTGGATGGCAGGTGCAGCATATATACTGCAGAGAGTACACCTTAGTTAAGTCACTCGAGAATTTGAAAGTAAGTCACATCATATCTTGTGATTATCTCAGCTGTATTCAGGCACTGGGCAACACGGACCCAGCAGACCGTCTAGTCGAGGACAAACTGGATGCCCTCCACTGTTTTGAAAGGTAGGTATTATTCTGCCAGGTTCCTGGTATTATGGGAATCAGGGGAAGGAGGCAGCAGATGAAGCTGCCAAATTAGTCTGTAATAAGGTGAGAATCGATTTGATCTGGTCCCACAGTCAGACCTTGTCTTGATATTGAAATGGAATATTTTCTATGTATGACAGAAGCAGCAGTTGGTTGTCGAGCATAAAAAGCTCTCGCTGGTCAAACCAACTGTTCTGTTGGGGTGCAGCTCCTTCCATCAGACAGAAGGTATGAAGTTATCCATACTTGCCTGCGTATCGGGCACTGTCTTTTGATTCTAAGTTTTCTTCTCTGCCGGGAGGACCCAACAGTATATAATATTTGTGGTGTATGTCTGATGGTGCGTCATATTTTAACAGACTGTATGTAGTTTTTATTTTTAAGGGAAGACATTGGCTTATCTAGTAATCTGTCCCTTGTTTTCATCAACAACATTGACAACATCTTCAAGATTTTAAATTTCTGTGTATTGGCCGGTCTTGTTCCAAAAATTTTGGACAGTTTGGCATAATTTTTAAGATTGTAGGGTGTCTTCTTTACAGCCACCCATACAATTACATTGTTTGTAAATGCATTAGTTTTTACTGTGTTAATTTTTAAATCTGGTTGGTCATTATACAGTCAGCCTGACATTATATTGTTTTTATGTGTTTTTAATCCTGGATGGCTCTTTTACAGCCAACCAGATACTGTAAAATATTTAGTTTTTGGTGGCCATTTAACAGCCGCTTAATTCTGCTGTCTGTATGGACGATCTTTTTCAGTCGACCATGCAGACATTATTTTTTGGGCCAAATTTCCAGGACGTTAATGACCTCATTGTCATTGTGCTGTAAAGCCCGAATAACAACAACATATATTAAACTCGCCACCCTAAACATTATTTGGAAAGGTATTGAATAGTCATTGTCATTCTTCCGCCCTCCTCTAACTTGAGACATTTTTTATATTATGGCAACTGTTTTGAAACCCCTTTCTTGATTAAATGGTAAAGCATCCACATCATTATTAGGAAGCAGTATGTTGCGAATGGAGCTATCAGAAAGTTTTCTCACCATGATGGTGATGACTACGTGTCCATCATCCCTATCTTTCCTTAATATATTAAAGTTTTTGTGGACTAAATTGTATGTGTTGCGCAGTCATGTTTCAGTATAAGGACCACATGCGCCTTCTGTTCTACAATTAATCTTTGAAAGTCACTCCATTTCAGGAGTAGACTCTTTGCGTTCCACTGTATAACTGGTAGCTGTGACCATATAGCCATTCTTTATTAAGAAGTTTGATAAATCTATAGAGTGTATAGACTCAGGGAGGTCCCAGTTTCTTCATCTCCTGTACCATTTTACTTAGTCATGACTTCTTGAATTATCTCACAGAATGTATGAGTTATCGTGGCAGTTTCGCCCATTTGTGAGATATCCTGAGACTGGTAGCCCAAATATGAGCTGTCAATTTCTTAGAAATGGTAAGCCAATTATGAGCTAACCACTCCATTAATCAGAGACTGCATCTTATTTAGACCATAACGGACCTATTCTCCTATCTCAATACATGCTATCCGTTAGCTCGGAAAGTTTTAATCACGATTTTCTGGCATATAGCCGCCATACAAATTGAGAGGTATTATTACAACGTCTTGAAATGAAAAACTCACAGGGCTGGCTGAAATAATACAAATATCCATAAAATTGCTTAAAACACTTGTGTTACATTCAAACACATTTCACATACATTTCAAAAGCTATTTTTAGCTTGTGTGCAAAGAGAATGATCTCGTGCCATACAACCTTTTCCAAGCGGTGCAACACACACTGGCCCAGGCCCTGCCATGCTACAGTGCAGGCGCTCGATCAACAAACGCTGCCCACACTAGCTGAGCTGGCCAGCATCAAAGATTGTTACATAAATATAACAACAATATGCTACCCTGTTTACTAAACAATAAAAGTTTGTGGAAAACCCAACAATATTACAAATCTAGTTTCAAACATTAATACTTAAAATTAATAAATTCAACATAAATCAGTATTATTATTGGTAATAACTGTAAATTAATAGTAAAACTGATTGAGGTGTTAGTGATAATGTTACAGATGAGACTGTTAGCTTGCCTTTCATCTATTGAGTCATTACCTTTATTACTATTTTAACATTAACTTTGATAGTGTCTTCTGGTTGCACACTGTTGGCTCGTTGGATTGAGTTGCAAACATTAATAATAATAATTTTGGGTTTTATGTATTGAGAAGACGTGCTGGAAGTCTTGCTCTAAAGGGTGGAAAGTCTGTTGATCTGTGTTCGAACAAAGGAAACCCATTTATCCTGTTCCCAAAAGCATTTTTCTCCTTAAATATTCTCCTGACACAATCTTTTTGGACAACATTTGCCTTTGGCTTTGTGGTCACCTTCGCAGTATACATACTATTTGAGATAATTTTGACTGTTAGCGACACTGTCCTCCTCCCCATTTTAGAGTCATCTCTCCTTTCCTCTGCAAGTTTTAGAAATATATCGAAACCTTTAATATTTGACACCTTAAAACTCATGTAATGGATTTATATCTGATCCTATAAGTATGGACAAAAATGTTTGCAATGGATTTTTTTTTTCATTTTGCGATCCATGTAACTTCTGTTAAATCACCGATCATGATAATCGGTGTCGCCAATATGATATTAGTTCTGAGTTCCTCATCTGTCAGCACAGTTGGAACAAATTTAATGACTCATTTTTGTCCAATTCTGTTTGCTGGTATGTATGCTTTCAGTCCCAATGACTGAAGTAGTACTGCATTTTCGACAAAACTATTAGCTGAAATAGCATTTGTGAAGTCCAATGACAATCGATTTGCCCCTGTTGGTTAATTCATTTCAGACCACTTATCTTGATTTAGAAAATCTTGCCGAGGGGTATCTGGTGAAGTATTGAAACCTCAGATTTATGTTCAATTACCACTACATATGGATCTTATACAACTTATTCCGTAATACAGATGTGTATTGTTTATCTTCATTTCTATCATCTCTGCGGGCAATCTGCTGTCTTGGTGATGTGCTGGAAATTCCACGACCGCCAATCCTTTTCTGATTGTAAGGAAGGTGTATTACAGAGATCTGGCAACATTCTATCTCCTTATTCCTTTTGCTTGTTTTTTTTCACTCACCTTCAATTCTTCTTCCTTTTCTTGTAACGCTTCTTTTGACCACTTGTTTGCGCTTGTTCCTCGGACTATATTTTTCTTCCTCATTGCCTTCATTAAAGTTGTGATAATTCTTTTTTTCATCGTCTACAATATTTCTTGACCACAATGGTACACGGTTGTTGCGGAACTTTCCTCATCTTTCCGAGAGTAGGTTCCATCATTTGACTCCACCAATTTTCCTCACCAGCACTAGCCGAGAAAACCAGAGAGATGTACTATATCCTGTGAGCGTCGAAGCTTGATTGCCTTCTTTTCACATACAGCAAGTTTGTAAAAATTGCAACTGCCAGAAGGTAGGTCTGAATCATTCTGAAATCGGAGGATGTATAAAACAGTGGAACCATAATAGATTATTAAAATTGCAGAGAAATAGCGTGCATTTAAGTGCAGCAGCACTGTTTTTTGTGTGGTCGGATGTGTCAGTCAGTGCAGAGCCTCCAAACAAAGTGGAAGCATACAAGAAAGTGCCAGTATGACTCGTCGATGACAAAGGGCAGTGCCGAATTATATTACCAGAGGGCACTGGAGGCCGATGGACAACACAGCAATGACACCATGTTGGCTGAGGTATGGCCGGGGGATATTTAATTCTATCAGCCGGAGATAGTAAGTAAATCTGAGAGTCAGTCTCAGTCGTTGCTCGGAGCTTTAGGGAGAACTTCACCAGTCCCAAGACATCACAAGTGGGCTCGAGCTCGTATGAGAGCTTTCCAGTAGTTCAGATGATGGAGATTGACGTTTTGGTATACATGCAGAATAGGTGTGATTAGAAGGCTGTGATTTCTAAGGGTATAGTTCCTACCTGCCGCCTTAAGACGGCGCCACCAGCGCACACAGGAAAAGAAAGTTGTAGGAGCGCGTGCAATTGAAATAGGAGCCCGCACATTTGAATTACAGTTTCAAGACGAATACCATACATGGTCAATAAAATCACCACCTTTTAAATTTCCAAGTGGAACCATGTTTTATTTGTATCATAAGTGTATTTTAATGATGTACGTTTATTTCAGTAAATTTAAAAAAGCCATATATACCCAATCTAATTTTCACACTTGTCCTGCATTAGCGCCGTCCAGACGCAACTTATGCATGGTCAGTAAAATTACAACGTTGTAATTCCAATGTGGAACCATGTTTTATTCGTGTCACAAGTGTACCTTAAGTATATACAATGTATTTCAGTAAATTTAAAAAGCCATATATACCCAATCTAATTTTCACACTTGTCCTGCATTAGCGCCGTTCAGACGCAACTTATACATGGTCAGTAAAATCACAACGGTGTAATTCCCATGTGGAACCATTGTTTTATTCATGTCACAAGTGTACCTTAAGTATATACAATGTATTTCAGTAAATTTAAAAAGCCATATATACCCAATCTAATTTTCACACTTGTCCTGCATTAGCGCCGTCCAGACGAAACTTATACATGGTCAGTAAAATCACGACGGTGTAATTCCCATGTGGAACCATGTTTTATTCATGTCACAAGTGTACCTTAAGTATATACAATGTATTTCAGTAAATTTAAAAAGCCATATATACCCAATCTAATTTTCACACTTGTCCTGCATTAGCGCCGTCCAGACGCAACTTATACATGGTCAGTAAAATCACGACGGTGTAATTCCCATGTGGAACCATGTTTTATTCATGTCACAAGTGTACCTTAAGCATATACAATGTATTTCAGTAAATTTAAAAAGCCATATATACCCAATCTAATTTTCACACTTGTCCTGCATTAGCGCCGTCCAGACGCAACTTATACATGGTCAGTAAAATCACGACGGTGTAATTCCCATGTGGAACCATGTTTTATTCGTGTCACAAGTGTACCTTAAGTATATACAATGTATTTCAGTAAATTTAAAAAGCCATATATACCCAATCTAATTTTCACACTTGTCCTGCATTAGCGCCGTCCAGACGCAACTTATACATGGTCAGTAAAATCACGACGGTGTAATTCCCATGTGGAACCATGTTTTATTAGTGACACAAGTGTACCTTAAGCAGGGATCCATGGAACAAGATTGATAAATAAATAAAATAAAATAAATATACAATGTATTTCAGTAAATTTAAAAAGCCATATATACCCAATCTAATTTTCACACTTGTCCTGCATTAGCTCCGTCCAGACGCAACTTATACATGGTCAGTAAAACCACGACGGTGTAATTCCTTTGTGGAACCATGTTTTATTCATGTCAGAAGTGTACCTTAAGTGTATACAATGTATTTCAGTAAATTTAAAAAGCCATATATACTCAATCTAATTTTCACACTTGTTCCATATTAGCGCCGTCCAAACGCAACTTATACATGGTCAGTAAAATCACGACGGTGTAATTCCCAAGTGGAACCATGTTTTTTTCGTGTCAAAAGTGTACTTTGATGATATAAGATGTATTTCAGTAAATCTAAATAGCCAAATATAGTCTGTAATTGTGACAACTACCTTACAGGCAAACCACGCAGGCGCTTGCTACATATTCTATTTCTGCCCCAATGAACGAATACTGCTGATTAATCTGTAATAGGTCTTACTTCGCAGTTGATGAACAAGAATTGAATAAATAATATCGTCAAGAACAACATGTTCTGACGGAATTATTTATTGAATTATTGTTCAGCAATTTCGAAAATATGTCTTCTTACCTGATTAATAATGCACAGCCTAGTCATGCATTCCTAACGGCCAATATCAGTGCTACATAGTCAAAGTCTCAATCTCCACAGGACCTTCCAGAACATCAAATTTAATATGTTACATTTTCAACAAATTTTAAACCGAACTGTGTAGGGGGAGGGGTGGGGGTTAGGTCTAATTATGTAAACGTGTCGGTCTGGAGCAACAGCGAACGAACACAACAGGCAAAAAAAAAAAAAAAAAAAAAAAAGAAAAGCGGAACACCAGAACAGTTGTTTTTGTCGGAATATTTGTAAAATTATATACTGCTTACTACATACTCTATTCTTCTAGTTACTTAAGACACCTATGGGAATTATATGATGTTATTGTGTGATAATTAAATATTTAATATTCGCTTGTGGGAATGCTTATCACCTTAATGGAACTACCTTTTTTTTAAAACCATTTCAATAATCGGTTTTTGACATAACTATCAGTAGATGCTAGAAATGATGATGTCTCATCACCACTTCTCATTCTAAATAACATCTCACTATTGGAATGTTTGTGACTTTGGAAATTTGCAGGCGATGCTTTACCTTTTTTTGCCCTGATTTGATCAATAGAGAATGTTAAATCGTCATGAAACCAAATCTTGCTCCTTTTCGGTACCCTTACATGGATTATTATATCTCATGTAACCAAGCTGCATTATTATTATTGATTTGTATTCCAATGTTATTGTAGACAGGGAGAAAAAAAATATATAGTTGTCCCAAGCACCCATTTCAATTTAGACCTTTTTCAGTTTGTTTTTCTTTTTAAAAAATAAAAATAAAAAAAGAAGAAGAATCCTTCCAGCTTTACGCTTTGTCAAAGAACGGAAAAAATCATCCATTGTCCCTTCAAAGGAACCATTCCAGTAATAACGTGGAGGGATTTGGGTAAACCATAGAAAACCAAAATCTCGATTACCCGACAGGGATTTGTAGGCACGTCCACCCGAATGCTCAACCAGGGCGTTACCTCTCACCCAACACGTTCAGTTCTAGCCACCTACTTCTGCCAAACAAATGTTGCTGGTTTTTCTCAACAACCCGAGCGTAGCGGATGAGTGGTTAGCGCTCTGACCTCACATTGGCGAGCTACATGGTTTACCCAAATTACTCCAGGAAAATGCCGGAATGATTTCTTCAAAAGGTCAAGGACGAATTACTTCCCATTCACTATCAACATTTCCATCCCGCATCTAATTACCTCAATGTAATCGAGGTGTAAAGCCACAAGTAAAAAAATAAATAAATAAAAATTGTGGTCAAGGAAAACGCGTGTACAACTAGTGGAAATCTTTAAATGAAACTACGTTCCAGGTACGAAATTAAAGGGTAGATCGTATACTGACAATTCCAGTATCGCCACAGCAGATGCAGAATATGCAAAACATTGGAGAAAATTAGAGACTGTATATTTGGCTGGAAAATTTACTAAAATACATCTTATATCATTAAAGTACACTTTTGACACGAATAAAACATGGTTCCACTTGGGAATTACACCGTCGTGATTTTACTGACCATGTATAAGTTGCGTCTGGACGGCGCTAATGCAGGACAAGTGTGAAAATTAGATTGGGTATATATGGCTTCTTAAATTTACTGAAATACATTGTATATACTTAAGGTACACTTGTGACACGAATAAAACATGGTTCCACATGGGAATTACACCGTCGTGATTTTACTGACCATGTATAAGTTGCGTCTGGACGGCGCTAATGCAGGACAAGTGTGAAAATTAGATTGGGTATATATGGCTTCATAAATTTACTGAAATACATTGTATATACTTAAGGTACACTTGTGACACGAATAAAACATGGTTCCACTTGGGAATTACACCGTCGTGATTTTACTGACCATGTATAAGTTGCGTCTGGACGGCGCTAATGCAGGACAAGTGTGAAAATTAGATTGGGTATATATGGCTTCTTAAATTTACTGAAATACATTGTATATACTTAAGGTACACTTTTGACACGAATAAAACATGGTTCCACTTGGGAATTACACCGTCGTGATTTTACTGACCATGTATAAGTTGCGTCTGGACGGCGCTAATGCAGGACAAGTGTGAAAATTAGATTGGGTATATATGGCTTTTTAAATTTACTGAAATACATTGTATATACTTAAGGTACACTTGTGACACGAATAAAACATGGTTCCACATGGGAATTACAACGTTGTGATTTTACTGACCATGTATAAGTTGCGTCTGGACGGCGCTAATGCAGGACAAGTGTGAAAATTAGATTGGGTATATATGGCTTTTTAAATTTACTGAAATACATCGTATATACTTAAGGTACACTTGTGACACAAATTAAACATGGTTCCACATGGGAATTACAACGTCGTGATTTTACTGACCATGGATAAGTTGCGTCTGGACGGCGCTAATGCAGGAAAATTGCGAAAATTAGGTTGGGTATATATAGCTTTTTAAATTTGCTGAAATACATCGTACATCATTAAAATACACTTATTATACGAATAAAACATGGTTCCACTTGGAAATTTAAAACGTGGTGATGTTATTGACCATGAGTGATATTCGTCTTGAAACTGTGGCTCCTATTTCAAATGCGCGCTCCTACAACTTTGTTTTCTTTTCGTCTTGAAACTGTATTTCAAATGCGCGGGCTCTGTGCGCTGGTGGCGCCGTCCTAAGGCGGCAGGTAGGAACAATACTCTGAGAAATCACAGCCTTCTAATCACACCTATTCTGCATGTTTACCCTGCATGAATACCTTCCGCGGAATTCGTTTAGTAAGAAGAATACTATAAGGTATGTGAAAAAAGCACTCCACACTGGAAAATGCTACGCTATAAGGAACATGAAGAATGTCATCCTCCAGCGCACAAAGAAGAGAAATGGGAAAGCAAGACAATTGAATAAACTTATAACGAGATATCGAATTAATGCGTATGTCAGATTCATTCTTGAGGTATGTCAAGACTGGCCAAGAAATTGGGGTGGTGACGAAACGGTTGCCACAAGCAGCAGCAGCAGCGGTTATAAGGGGATGGCAGCGCCGCATCACAACAGTCACAAATTGTGGAGAGATTAGGTTGATCCCAATAGAAACGACGAAGGACGCTCATCGACCCGATCATTAATGTTTAAGGTTGTATCGCGATCACGGTCCAAAGTAATGTTTGTTGGACTTATGTAGGTCGTTTCTAAAAGGCACCACGTACTACAAGGACGATCACGTTTAGAAAATAAATAATGTCGATGTACTTTCATAGTGATAACTAAGCCACACTTGCGTCACTGTCCTACGTAATAATCACTGGTCGCGAGGAATGTGCCGATATCGCGGATACCTAACACACCTCGTCGGTATAGATTGCGCTTTCTTTTTATGCTATGTTCCGTAACCCAGTCCTCAGCAAGGTTCTATGGAACAAGAGTAATAATTTTTCAATGTGAAACTTTTATTCCATCGCCTCAAATTTTTTCGTCCATCTATCGCATGTCGCATTACAGCCGGCCAGGCGCATGCGCGCAGGTATCACGTGACCTAGAGCGGGGCTGAGGTCTCATTTCCGTTAATACTCAGTTGAGATCTGTCTGGCGTTGACCTGAAGCAAGGTAATCGGCAACTGACGGGTGCTTTCTAATCTTCTGTTCCGAAAGTGTTATTATTTCGTCCATCTATCGCATGTCGCATTACAGCCTACCACGGAGTGGGGATGAAATGAATGGCGCTCGGAAGAGCAGCCAAATCCAATATGGCGGCTCCCATAGCTCGCATCAGTTGACCGTTTAGCAATTACTTTCTCAATTATTGGTGCAAGTGCTCCGCGGTATTTGTGTGTTTTGCTCAGTGTATTGATGTAAATGTTCTTATTCACTTGATCCTGATGGATAACGATACACACAGTGAGTCAAATAAACCGGTCAATGAGGGAAAAACCAAGAATAGTAAGAAAATATCTGACGTTGAATTAATTTTATGCCGTAGAAGACAGAATGCTGAGAGAGTTCGTGCTTACAGGGAAAGGAAAAAGGCTCTTGGTGAGTTAGTTTAATTTTTATAGTGAATTTAATAGAATTATTAGAACTTTCTGCTGGTGCATATTGTTGTGTATACACTGATAGAAAGATTTGTTAGTAATTAAAAATATTGTTAATAGTTAACAAATTAATTATTAGAGACCTTGTTTTAGCCACAAACAAATATTTCTTACTATTTAAAATATCAATTGTAAATTACCAGTCAATAAATCTGATATTCATTTATTAAATATTAACAAATCATTTTCAATAGTAAGAAATATTTGTTTGTGGTCAAAAAATGGTCTGTAGTAAATTATTTGTTTAATATTAACAAATCTTTTTAAATACTAACAAATCCTTCTATATAATATTGACGTATCGGAAGAAATCGCTAACGGTAATGTAGGAAAGTTGATGCATCTTGAATTTGACGATACTAAATTAATTAGAGTACGGTTACTATTTCCGAACAAACATGTGGCGAAAACAATCCGATAAAAATTTGCTCATTGAAACGAGGAATTGAACATTGATAGATACGCCATGCCAGTTAAGTTAGTAACAACTTCGACACCGATCAGCATTCATAACAGATATACAGTAATAAAACGAACATATTTTCCAACATCAGCTTTCAACGCATCAACGAATCATAAAGCGCAAGGAGGAACATACGATTAAGTCGTTAACCATTATGAAAATGGCAATACTCACGACTTAGTTTATGTAGCTCTTAGTGGCGTCACTAGTTTAAATGGCCTTCACTTTGTATCGGAAGATGGCAAAAAAATTTTTTTATCGTACTGGTCGTCGAGTTACTAAACAAATACGGGATTTAAGAATATAATTAGAGCGACTTTCTTTGAATCCACAGATTACTATCGCCGATGCAATCTCGAATTTTACTATGAGCCAACCATGGAGGAAGGAATATATGGAGACGACGCAAGGGACTTTCGCCATATACTGGAGTGAAACCGGGTGGAGAGAAGTGGGGAGGGGAGGCCGCCATATTGCTTGACAGGAGAAACACGGGAAATAGGCACAAAAACCTAAAGGGAATCATAAGACAACCGTGGCACCGTAATTTGATGATGGATTATTATGTAACTCGACTAGGCACATCAGAAATGAAGAATGAAATTTTTGATATCTCGCTTAGTTCTCAAGATATTGTACCTTAAAATTGACGTGGTTAGGTTGAAATGCGGCCTGGACCAGAAAAAAACTATCGCCATATCCATATTTGATGATGAATTCGGACGTAACTTAATGAGCAGGTAATTCTTTTTAACTTGAATAACAAACTTTTTATTTCTATAGTCCTTAAATTTTAGTTGATGTTCAAATAGGTTATATTTTCACATTCTATTTCAGTAATTGACAAGAAAGGTTTCAAAATTTAGAAATATACTTGTAGACATATTTACAAACAGAAACAAGTCATATCTGAAATTTTAAAAATATCATAAGTCAATGTTTAGAACTTTAAAAAAAATTAATACTTCATAAAACCTCATAGTTTCTTAGCTTAGCCTACTTAGAAGATATTTTACTGTCAGTGGCCTATATAATTTTACTAGAAAAATCAGTGCATTCATAAATCAGAAGCTAACAGCTAAAAATAAATAAATTGTTCTCTTCTGGTATACACCGCATTTCAACATGCCAACATTTCCACTAATATTGCCGCTACAAAACCAAACTATGTAGACACATCTAAACACAAGAAATGAATCGCAAACTACATTTCGGACAACAAAGTTTATTTAATCACGTTTAGTAGTTCACACAGCACAAATTATCACAATTAATTTCATCGTGCACTTTCAGTGTAAACTTAAACGTGAGTAATGCATGCAGAATACCATATTCACTGTGTCGCGATGTAAAGATGACCCGCTTAAATTAAATTTCCAACATTTGTCTACAATAAGGCTAGCTTTTCAGGTGCAAAAGAGTAACATATTTTAATTGTCTACACTACACCAACAAACATTTGAGAATGATATGATCCTATTGAGAGCAATGAATAAATTTATAGCGAATGGCACTAATGTTGCAGTTGCCTGTCAGATACTTCAAGAACGATAATTACAATGTGACTTACTTATGAAACCCTATTCCAGGTTTTTTCCTATCTCGTCTGTTTGTGCAACTATATGTATCACAACTTGGCATTATAGAAAACTTTAGAATATTAGAAAATGAAATATTCTCAGCAGCTGACAGTGCAAACAGTCCAATGTTTTGGTACTCCTACGATGTCCACCGCGCAAGCGCAGTTTTTTCAGGAGGTTTCACGGATTTAGCGTTATCTCCTCTGCATAAATTCCTCCCTCCATGGAGCCAACGGGGTTTCTCGATGATAACATTCAATGTACAAAGTTTACGAGCTCATTCAGAAGATGTTTCTACATTATTGACAAAATCAGTCAACACCCTTGTTTTATGTGAAACTAATTTAAACAATACTGAGGAAATTAATATTCCTATTTACCATTCTGTGAGTCGACAGAAACATATTAATTCTCTATATGGGGGAGCTAGCTATATGACAGAACAACGACATTTCATTGAGAGTTCAATTGGAAATGCAAGTATATATAAATAACATGAGTATTACTCAAGCAACTACATCCGAATCTGAAGTGGGAGGTTTTTGTGCAGCTATTTGTCAACTTGATGATAACAGAAAACTTGTAATTGCATCATTTTATATTAAAGTAAATCAAAAAATTAATGATATAGATTTTCTAGGTTTTCATCTTGCTCCATTTGCTACGTCTTCGGCACAAATTTTCCGTTCACGAGAAATATATTCGCGAATGTTATTTTATCTGGTGATTTCAATACAGATTTTAAGAAAGAGGAACCTGCTCCACTTACTGAATTCTTGAGAGAAGTATTCAATCTTGAAATGAAAATTGATAGAAATATACCAACCACGAAATGTGGTACTACAATCGATGCGGTTTTTTCTAGATACATTGAAAAAAAATAGAATGTAAGATATTTTTTACTTATTTTAGTTACCATAAAATGTTAATTACATTTATAAACTGTGAGACTCGAGGTGAAGATGAAGTTATCGATAGAATAATTGAAGTTTAAAATGATTCACTGTTTTAAATAAATATTGTTCTAAGTTTTTAATACGCATCTATCATCTAAATGATTGTATTTATTATATATTCCGTACTCTAATACGTAGATAGAAATTAAAATTTATATTTGGAAATCTTGTTTACAATTGATTTCCCATTATCATTCCCATTTTCCAATCATTAAGTTATGAGCACTAGAAAAAATGGGGAATGTTGAGTGACAGAAATCTTTACGGTGAAGTTAAATTTAATAGAAAATCCTACTCACGCATGCTGCGTTGACAGTGTCTCATGTCAGCCAGAACATTAATGTTATAATTCTTTTCTATTGTTCCACGATAAGTATGTTCAAGAAACGACAGAACTAAAAGAATTGCTTTTACAGGCAAGCATACTTACAAGACCACTGCCAAAATTTTTAAATCCGAAATCTTGTTACGTGTTATATATTTGACTGAACTCTTAGATAAGTCTGTACTGTTTCCAAACAATTATAATACACAGCAAACGTTGAATATTAACGTAAATTTCGAGTCATTTTAAGTTGTTGTAGACGGGTATAAAATCTGCTTTTTGTTGTTATCCAGTACTTGCTAAAAACCAGCATTTTGTTTGAGATTGGTAACTTTCGTGTTATGTGTGAACTCTTAACGACTGTAAAATGTCTTTAAAACAGTAAATGAAACGTATTCGATGTTCCTATAACTCTTTTATTGCCGAAATGTAATCAATATTTCGGTTTATGAAACAAAAAAGCGGAAATATATTTCGTTTTATGGTAGGTGGATGTGGCTCAATTTTAATTGTCGTGAGACTGTACCACCTCCAGTGTATAGTACTGTCTTCGTAGATGTGTATAATGGGTTGAATAAGTCCCAGGAGGAAATGTAGCGATGTGCAATTCAGGTCGTTCGGATTAATATGAGCATGGTAGTACCTGTAACAAGTGTTGTGCCTAAGCTGACATAAAACTAAGTGGCACCAATTTATATTTCTCATTCCCATGACTACCATCTTCCTGGACCCACATGGATTCAAGAAGAATAATGGCATGTTTATTTTCAAAGACGTTGCTATATGCATTGAGCTCTCAGACAACATCATAGCTACACATTGTATTTCTGTATCCTCACCATCACTTTGGGGTAATGACCCAGCAGTTGATGGCTGACACATAGCTATGTTACCATGGAATACCTTGGAACGCTGATGGCGTATCCTTCAGCAAGATGTGCTGCCTTTTACATGAAGTAAACAATGAGGATGATTCAATTATTTACGTTAAAGGATGGAAGAAGGCTCGATTGTTCCAGAAAATTATCAAGAAGAAAGTAATGCTACAATATAGAAGATTTACGATGTTCACCACTGAGAGAACTCAAGGGGAAAAATAATTTGGTAAAACTTTGTAACTTACATATATTTTGTAATGATATGTGTACAGTTGAAAATATATTTTTAATCGCCGTTTGGTGGTAGGAATAATCGAATTAAAAATTATATACTATCTTGTGATTTAAATATGATAGATGAAATAAAAAATAAAAATATCGGGTAAAATGATTGTCTTTAAATATTACCACATTGTATTATATATTACCCTATACATCAGTTCCTTTATAATCTTGTTCAATTTTGCGCTTAAGTTCATAATGCAATAACAGATTTTTATGCGTCTTAATTTCTAGCTTTGAACGTTTATAGACTAGTGTTGAGCTGAGACTGTATGACACTTCACTGACATGTACATAATAAAATTGTAAATCTATTATACCCTGCATCGAACAACGGGGATAGTCACGAAGCACTTTCGCTGATAATGTATTCACAAGTTTGTTGTAGTACTCGGTAACTCGGTAAAACCAAGGCTTCATGGTGCCGATGGTCACTGCAGGCAGGGCATCGACCATGTTGTCCCATGTTGGTTCGCCAAGAACCACACCATAGCCATGAACAGAATTGTTGTAAAACCATATAGATTTCGCTCCAGCCCCTGTTCGGGACGAAACGGTATGGCTGCCAATTCAGACATTTGTTTGCAGATACTGTTGTTGAAAAAGTCACCAATTGTGTAGACCAGCTAACTCAGTACATCCCATTCATTGAGTGTGAGGGTAATTTTATTGTTTCCAACTTTTTAGAGTACAACTATGGTATTAAATTCCAGTTTATGTGACAAATCTATAGTGTGCTGCTTGGTGTCACTGCTGTTTAATTTGTAGCATGTTAAGAACAGAAACATTTGAGTAGTCCATTGTTTCTTTATGGAAGTGCACTAGACGCGAGTATTCCTGGAACTGAGGATGACCTGGCTGGTGTGATGGTATTTCTACTCTTCTTGAACTAAAGATATTATATTTTTTACCGGTGGCACCTTGTCACACCGCATTCCTTTCCACTGTCATAATAGCAAGAGACAGCTATAAAGCATGAAGACTTCTAAAGCATCTAAACAATGATCCAGCTGAGACTAATGTGCTTCATTATATAACTGCCACCCATACATCGCACCAGCTACTACGAAATGGTAAAGCTAATTACAAATCCAAAATGCTTAAACTGCGAAAAGATTACCGAGGGGCAGAATAACGACCTCACAACAGCATTCAACATGGAAGAATTACAAAAGGCAATCAGACATAGTAAAAACGGAAAATCAGAGGGCTTTGATGGTATCGGGACAGAGCAAATTAGAAACTTTGTTCTTACAACAAAGGAATAGATCCTTCAGCTCTTTAACAACTGTATGAGCAGATGTCAAATTCCAAATATATGGCGGAAGAGCCAAGTGAATGCCTTGCTTAAATCTGGCGAAGAAGGAAAGATTCCATAGAATTTTAGACCAGTTGCACATCTACAAACTGCTTGAAAGAATTATTTTAAACTGGTTCTTGCCTGTTGTTCAATCTTTGCTTTTTCCTGAACAAGCCTGAATTCGCCAGGGTAAAAGCTGCACAGGACAATTACTATTTCTCACGCAGTTGGTAGAAGATTGATTCAAAGTTCTCAAGGTAACAGGGATGGTATTTGCTGATTTGTCAGCAGCGTATGACGTCGTCAAACATTAATTACTATTAGTTAAGTTCTACAACAGACCAGATATTTCAGTCTTAGTAAGTTCATTGCTACTCTTCTGCACAATCGCTGATTATTCGTTGAGTTCCATGGACAGCGTAGTCGTTGGAGGTTACAGAAGAATGGTCTACCTCAAGGAAGTGTGCTGGCCCTACTATTGTTTAACATATATACAAATGATTAGCCAATGTCCCCCAACAGCAGCAGTTTCCTGCATGCTGATGACCTTGCTCTGACCTCACAGAACAAAGAGCAGTGGAGAGCACCCTCAATAATGCTCTTGAAAGTTTTTCAAGGTAATATAGCACAAACCATTTAAAACCAAATTCTGCGAAGATATAAGGATGTGCTTATTATTTAAGGAATACAGAAGCCACTGGTAGGTAATGTGGTTGGGGCTCGAAATGGAACACTGCGACATTCCAAAATTTGTATGAGTGACTCTTGACAGATATCTTACATTAAGCAAACATTGCATGAATTCCAAGCTGCAGGTTTCCACTAGGAACAATCTCTTAAGGGAGTGTGCATAAACTATGTGGCTCGGTCTAGGGGAGCTGGAAATCTACGCTGGTCTATGGGGGGGGGGGGGGAGGGGGCGGAGGGAAGGGTGTTCCGAAACAGGCCATGTAGCATTTCGTTCATATTATTTGTTACAGTTAAAAACACACAACAGCATGTGAGTATTTATTTTCGCCATTTAATTATCCCCATATTTAATTTATAATAGTCTGACAATAGAACACAGTACAAAATGTCTTCTGGAATCAATAGGGAAAAAGGCTACATGCTACATGGGAGGGGTGGTGTAGAGAATAATGCTACGTTTGGCTACATGGTGGGGAGGGGGGGTTCACAGGAGGCCAAAATGGAGCTCGTGGTTTATGGACGTTCTCGTAGAAAACTGACTGGATCACAGTAGGTTAGCCAACCGTGAAACCATTTGAATCTTCTTCCCTGGCAATATGTTATTCGGCTGCAGAGTATGCTTTTCCTGTATGGTGCTACTCAACTCATATCAAACAGGTGAACATTGCACTTAACGACACCTGCAGAACCGATAAAAGGCTGCATAAAATCTACTCAAGTACTATGGCTCCACTGCCTCACAGGAAAATCACCAACTTCGTTTCGAAGAGGAATAGCAGCGAACAAGGTAAGAAAGAAAGTTGACGATGAAAGAACACATCCATTGCATTGGCTCTCACCACACAAGCAAAGAGCGAAGTCCAGGAAAAGTTTCCTAAAAACATCACTGGAAATTACAACTATAATTGAGAATGCCAGGTTACAATCAAGGCTGCCATTCCCAAAAGCTGGGAAAGATTGTCTGAATTTTTACTACCTGGCTATGAGAAGAGTTGGTTGATACGGAAGTCTCGGAATATGATACAATTAGGAGTGGGCAGATCCAAAGTCAAACTAGCAAGATTGGGCTATGCGGGGATTGATGGCATCTAGTGCGACTGTGGAGAATATCAGACTGTTCTGCACATGCCCTAGTATCGACTGTGTCTAGCATCCTGCTCGATGGATGATCTATATGAGGCTTTGGGAAATGCACTGGAAGTGACCAAGTTTTTGGTCTGGTACAATTTGATGTTTGCAATTGTGTAACAATATGTCTCCGACACGAAATAAATAAATAAATTATGGCGCATGTAGAAACTTGTCTGAGAGACGCTCAAGGCTATTACGTTACACATGTGATGATACATATGCTTTCATAATGGCGTGCGACTGTAAAAACCAGTTTGAGTAGCCTGGGGCAATGACGTCATGGGATATATCTAGCTAGACAGAGACGGAAAATGTGGCTGTAACTATGACGTCATTGGCTATGCCCCTCCATTTCACTAATGGTCCATTTGAATCTCCCGCCAGTGACGTCATAAGACATTGGTCACCATTGTTTTATTTGAATCGCCTTCCATGCACAGAACTTAAAATAGTGACATCATGTAGTCGTGTGCGATATCTTTTCGGCCTTCTCAAAGAGTTTAAAGAGCTGGAAAAGTCAGTTGATATCTACTGATGTGCGCCCATTGTCGTTGTATTTTCATTCTCAGGAACAAGTTGAATACAAAGTTATGTTGGGAAGGACCTTTCTTGCAATTCTGAGTATTCTCAGGAACGAAATTGTGCAAATTCTTAAAGTGATTGGCAAATTTATGCCTCCAATTCCCCTATTTGTGGAAAATTATAAACTTCATTAATTTGTTAACATAAGATTTGCTTCAGCACCAAAGTATTTTAGTTAAATCTGTATCGTCATTCCTTCTAGCCTCTAACAATAAAAATTTTGATCCTGCCGTCGAAGATCAACGGAAGGAAACATGTATGATCCCAGTACATCTTGGGCTCAGGTACAAACATTCTGACTGAGGAATCAGTCGCCAGTCATTGAACAATTGGCTTCCGAACATATACTGAAATGAAGTCTTTCACTGGGGTAATTAGTAAAATTATTTCATCAATCAGTCAGTAATTCACTTCTCAGTAACCCTTAAGTTCGCGCCTTCATAAAAATACATATACAAACAACAGGAAAAATTCGAAATATATTTGGCACGTTTAAATGAAACCTGATTCCAAGAACATTGGTTGTAGGCTACACTAAAGAAAAACTGAATTATTAGAGCTGTCTAGTGTAGTGTACAACTGTCTTTCGACCAGAAGACGAAGGCGATTCTACTTGGCATGGAGTTTACAATAAATTGGCATATACTAATTAGCGACACCAAAGCAATCCTCCAAATTCATAATTATGTGAAGTGTCGAACATTTCTTGCGATGGTCTTATAGATTTTTTCGATCTCATTGAGGTCTGGTGACCTTGATGGCCAAGGCAGGCAGTTATGGTCTGTGGAGTGTTAATTCAACCATTCTAATTCAATATGAGGGCGATGGCATTGTTCATTGCCCTGTTGTAATAATTCCCAGTGACGTTGATATATGAGGGACAATGTCACACATACCAAGGGTCCCACGTCAGTGCAGATACGAAATACTCCTTAACGAAAATACAATCTCCACAAGCATGAAGAGAGCTCTACTTGCAAGATGGATCAATCACTTCGTGGCGTTTGTGTCATACTTGTAACATGCCAGCGGCATGTATCAACGTGAATCACAACTCGTCAGGATAGGCAACATTATTCCAAATTTCTAGGGTCCATTGACGATGATCCTGCCAGTATACTAACCTTTGAAACCTGTGACGTGCAATCAGCAGAGGATCCCTCATGGAATACTGGCTTTTGTACACCAGTCCGAAGAAATGGCTTGGGATGGTGACATTAATCACACGTTGTTGTGCACTAGCTTTAAATTGAAGAATGAAGCGTTGCACTATTAGTACAGTGAGGGATTGCCTAAGATAACCACGCTAATACACATACTGCTATCCAAGGCTGTTGGCCCTGTCGGGATTGCTTTTCTCAGAATTGACATTAATATCCGAGATCCTGCACATGTGATATAAAGTGACTCATTCATCAGTCCTCAACAATATGATACTGTTCAAAAGCATATAGGTTATTTAGTTTACTCCCGCTGCGTTCTACTATTACTGACACCGTGATCATTATTTCCTATACAGCTTACATCATTTTCTTTCCATTCACACACGTACAGCGCCACATTTGTGTATGTTGGGATGGTTCCTCACAATAGCTGATGGGCGTCTCCTACTATATCCCTTCCAAACTATTACCCTTTCCAATAGGTGCAATTCACCCTCCGCCACACACTTTTAGTGAATCACGTAGTAATAATAATAATAATAAAGATGATGGTAATAATAGTAATAACACCAACTGTATCTAGGTCTATTGCTGTTCTGTGTTTAACATATGCAGTATCAGACAAACGGATTGAGAGATGGCGATTCAGTGTGCCTGTTATAAGTATTACCTCTTTCTACATCATCAATATAATCTGAAGTTATTAGAATGACGTCGACACTGAATTTCAATGAATGAAGATTTAGCAGAAACACACTCGTCCTCGGAATAGCTAATCAAGGAAGTTGTTAAATTCCACTCATTCCATACATTATTTCTATAAGGTATTATTTTTGTCACAAGCCATTATCTTCCTTCATACTCAATCGAAATCAATGAATGAGGTGTCATTTTAAAGCTTATGGTCCCCACTTTCGTCACATCATATTTTAAGAAAGGAATTTTTCGTAATCCGACCCTTAAAGGGTAAAAATATCAATATTTGTAAAATGCGTTTTTTGTGGCTCGAGGTATTTATCTGCCTGGTCACCTAACAGAAATCGATAAATGAATTAGGATTATGAAGAGTAATATCTCTGCTTTGGTGACATCATTTATTAAGAAAGAAATTTTTTGGAATTCAACCCTTAAAGGGAAAAAGTACCATATTAATGGTTCTTCAACGCCTTTTTGCGCCACGAGCCATTTATCTCCGTTAATATATATCCCAAATAGATAAATGAGATATCATATTAAAGATTATGGTCTCCGCCGTGGTAACATTATATTTAAGAAAGGATTTTTTCGTAATTCTACCCTTAAAGGGCAAAAGTATCAATATTATATCTACAAGGTTTTTTTTTTTTTTAATCGAAAAATCGATAAATATCAGGTAAAATGATAAATTAAGAATGAATTTTTCGGAATTTGATGCCGAAAGTGGTCGCACGTATAAGACAGTTCGGAGCCAAGTCCCTAGATTACAGCAGTAGATATTACATAGTTGTCAATTAACTGTTTTTATACAATAAGTAGCTTTTCGAATATTTTTTTGTTTTTTATGGAAACATTTTTGTTTTGTTTTACAATTCTAATGTAAACGTTTTATTCGCACAGCAATACATATCACAGAGATGTTGGTATGCTGTGTGCATTTTGTTCAGGTTGGTTGTATTCTGCTAAGCTCAGTGACAATTTGTCATAGATACAGTGTGTCTCAAATTTTTTAACTGTTTCGTAATATGTTGTATGTATTTTGATGCTTACCTATTGCACTAAACAAATAAATATTAGCGACAAAGGTGCGGTTCTACTTTTCATTATATTACAACCATTCAACTTCACTATTCATAGTATTTTATTAGCGAAATTTTCGCACGGGTCTCTAGTTGACATATATCGTGAATAACTGACATTCTAGGAACAGCTGTCAGTAGACTTCATGTAACTCAAAGGGTTGCAGGGAACCATGGGATTTGTTTAGTAAAAGGGTGAGCAGCTCATAAGATGTGAAGAGCCTGATGAAATACAACATTCTAGCAGTAACTTTCGTATTGAGGCAGGAAGTGAATGGATTGTACGGAAGTTGAAAATAGGAGATTAAAAAGCTAAGCGTGATCCTCAACCTGAAGGTTGGTTGAATCGTCCCAAAGGAGACATACAAAGCCTGGTATAAGATAAGGGAAACACAGTTCCTTTCATCCTTTCTTAACTCTAACCCGGTAATCCTACAGGGTACAGGGGATCTACATTTTGCTTCACATTACATAACAAACTATGCCAGAGTTCAATGTTGGGTGGAGGGCCAATAAAAATCTCTCTCGAGACAGGGATTAGTTTCGGGGACCTTTGGATCTCCAGTCAGACGTGTTAACAACTTCCAGAAAGCAGGAGCTAATGAAAGGTAATAGATGTGGTACTATAGGAACCTTAAACGAGAGAGACTAACATAATGTTACCATGGAATATGGTGGAATGCATCCATTCTCTCACCATTTCTGATGCCACAGCTGCAACTACTTTATGTCAATGGTGCAGCACTCTAGTTTGTGGGAACATTTTAAAATTTGATGCAACATGTCGGAACAAAAGTAATATAACTGGGTCAAAAACGTCACCTGAATCAATTTAATAAGATTTTGTATGCATGTGTCATGTTTCAGTTTATTCCCTTGCATTATGAGTCATACACGGAAATACCGCATTTCTCTTTAGAGTTGCAACCTGTCCGGTTTTCGATCGGACTGTTCGATTCTAACGCGATTGGTCCGTGTTCGGGTCACTGCGCACACAAAATGTCCGATTATTAAGAAATTTTAAAAATTTGAGTTGATGGTTTCTCTGATGTGTAGGAAGTAAACAAGGTCACCGCGTCTTGTTCCTTATTCCATCATCCGCTGAACGTAATTCAACTGTTTCGCTCTGTGTTCAAAAGTTTACGAAAATTAACGGAATATCGGATTATTATGAAGCGATTGGTTTATTGTTTCAGTTACCTACACTATGTCGATGATGGAACATCGTGTTCATTTTTTTCGCGGAGAATTAAGGAATGATTAGTGTTACTAATTTTTATGTACCAGATACATAGTGAGTCACCAAACGAAATACAGAAACGTTATTGTCGCTTCAGAGACGATTGGTTGTTGAAGGACGGGTTTAAAACTTGGATGCGTAAGGAAAACGATTGCACCGCATAAAAATTACTTTTACTGGCATAAAGGCAATGAGAAACGGTTTCTTCTGCAGAGGTTTTTGTTATTTTTCAGTTCGTGATTGTCATAACAATTAATTGTAATAATAAAAAAGTAATTTACCTATAAATTTTATTTTTTATAACATACTAGGCTACCCTTCCCCCCGACGCTACGAGCAAATGTCCGGTCGTGGAAATCAGAAAAATTGGCAAGTCTATTCACTTTGCTTCTTGTTCAAATAGTTGAATTTCGGTTAGAGGCACTATAACACAGATAACTGCTAAAGAGGTTTATAAATTACCTTATACTAATTTTACAAGAAACGTTCCCACAGAAATTGCGACATTCTTCTTGTGTCACCGATAATGGGGCGTCTCAGAAAATTATTCAGCAAATGTACTATCAACTTTAAAGACATAATCATAAATAAACATCGTCTTTGCTATATAAATTTAATAATCATAAACTGGAAGCAGATTGATTCTCATTGGCTAAGAAACGGTCACGTGATTATTTGATATAGAGGGAGGCATTTTAGCGGTCATTTTGTCGCAGTATTTGCAAATACCATCTTAGTCAGTGTGTAAGTATGGATATTACAATAGGTATTGTTTAAATTTTTGGCGGATTGTTTCTTTGGAAGATTATTTCTTTTTTGGTCCTAAATGACATAAATTGACTGAATCATTTGCATTGTTAGAGAGTAATTTTTGCTAGAGCGTTGTATGTAGGTACTAAAGGGGGGAAACTTGTGAATTTTATTTATCCGGTCACTTTCTTGCGGTGCATTTGATTCTATACCTAGAAACCAGATCTATTTTGTTACACAACTGATTATGAAACAGTGTTATAGGAAGACTGCAATTTTTATTCCCATTGCTTCCAATCTAACGTTTAAATGAATGTGATCCCCTGAACGAAGTTTTACAATAATGTAAAATGCGAAACAAATTGAAAAAACGCCGCGATTTTTGTTTTAATTATAAAAACTTCATTTTACGGTGATTGTTATTCCGACAATAACATTATTAGCATACGCAAATTTTGAATCATTTACAGAGTGAGTGAAATCTGAATCGCTCTCAGTGCCAACCCAAGCTGACATTGTTATCGGAATTTTACAGAATACGAGATTTTACAATAAAATCTGATGACAGTCACTTTACAAACAACAGTAAGTTTGTTACGAAAATGGGTAAATTCATTTAGTATTTAAACATAGTGATTACAGAATAATCTGTGGGGAACCCGGAGAAAACTCATCCTACTACCATATATTATTATGTATGTAGTATTATGACAACATTACCTCGCGTGGCGGGAAGGTATTCTAGCGGTATCACGATCTCCAGTAATCCCTATTAATCAATATATGAACGATATCCAATTAAACTTTTAGAATGATAATATCTAGCTGTTCATTATATCGTGTCACATGGCACACAGACACTTAAATTCATTGAATATATATATATATATATATATATTACATTTATGGCATTATTTGTTTCATTGTTAAGTATGTACCTCTATGGCATTGCCTTTCTGTGTTATATAAGTCTATATCACAATGATAGTTTGATTTTGAATGTAACCACCATTCATTTGAAGATGCATTTTTAAATTTATCTTCCAATTAGCTTATCTTGAAATTACAAGTGATGAAGAAATATTGAAATTCAAATCTTAAATTTGTATTGTTGTATTTTAATTCTTAAGCATGAAGTGTATAGGAAAAAAAGTACTACTACAACACTTTAGGCTAAGTATAATAGATTAATGCATCCTATGGGGCTATCTAATTCCATTCAGTCACTGCTTTTAAATTGCTGAAAATTTGTTAATGTGAACAGCACTCAATACATCTGAGGCATTTAATTGAGTAATAAGAAACTTAGTGAAAATATTGCTTATTGTACTAGCATTAAATTCAAACAAAATAATTGATGACTAAACCGAAATTCTATACTTTGCATTTACACTTATGATTTTATTTTTTTAGAAAACTTCAGTAGTTAGTCTGTTTCCCAGTTATAAATTTCCTTTGTGCTACTCATTATAGCAGCTATATTGTTAAGTGTTGTGTCATAACATGTAATAGAAAAAGAAGAAATACTTCTTTGTTTCGGCACTTATATGATAAACATAATAATAATAATAATTACAACTGAGCTATCTCCACAGTGGCAATATATTGCTATCCTCAGGTCATTATAACTACAGATCTCGCTCAGCCTATAATTATTTGATTTTTGGTGTACCTCCCATCTGGACCAACGATTTTTGCGTTGGGTATATTACCAGCTTGAGCATTCATGTATCCCAGGATTGTGTGAGATAATCATTCTAAATAGTCTGTTACAGAATTTTCAGAACCTGATCATGAGTACTCCTTTAACTGTTAAGCATCTTCTTTCTATCTTGAATTTAGTTTAATGATTCATTTGTTCACATACTTACAGTTAATTTATCTTTCTTTTAATTTATTGTCTACCATGAATGCTACCTGAGCACTTTAATTTTGCTGTTTTTTGACTCCACTATATGTCACAGTATAAGCTGCTAAGCCTTTTGATCCTTGGAGTTTCTTGATTGTCTCAATTGTTAGTACTATATTTATTTTGCTGTGCTTAACCTTCATTACCAAATAACGTTTGTCAAAATACAGCCCTCTGGCATTCCATACCCTCACAAATAATTGATCTTTTAGACTGGTATCTACTTGTTTGTCCTTTTTCTAACACAGTCCTTCATCACTAGGGATCCGATCTTTAGGACATGTCATATTATTTTCCTGCTTATTTTTTGAGCTGTAAAATTGAATTAAATACTCATTGAACGTTTCTGATTGTATTTAAATGTATTTTATGTAGCATATGTCTATGATTATTTTAATTTACATCAGGAACTAGTCCCTTCAAACAACCAACAATTGGGAGGGCCAGGGGTTTTTCAGTTAGGTGCACCCAAAACCTAGCTATGGAGTTCCAAATTAAATGTGCCAAAAGTCCGCTCTTATCCACTCTCGACTGCCATAAAACATGCTGCCAGAGCATTTCATAAATTGCTTGGTGGCCACAACTAAGATGTGAGGGCAGAATTCGCATATGCTTAAAAAAGATGTGGGCTTCCTCACACTTTTGTTGTGACATGGGCGACAACTTTCCTCTCCACTCGTAATGCCCAAAACAGACCATTTATCTTCCTTCCCATATCTATGCACTTCTTATTGTTCACATCTTTTTTGTTCTTTTTGCCTTCATGCAGTGCTTCCTGGTCCACCATCTTTGTGATGTAACTTCGTGAAAATATTCTACAAAATTTAAAAAATGGAACTGAACGCTCTGCTTTGCAAACCCTCCAGTTGGGGGGGGGGGGGAGGCTATAAGAGATAACCTCACCACATTTAAGCAAGAAGCTAATCGATGCCTTTTAGCTTATTTCCTTTACCTGCCAAGAACAGTGACTCATCACCTTCTAAATTAACATTTTGATTTTTAACTGTACACTCGTTTTCTCACGTTTATTTCCATTGATATGTATTTCTTAATGTGATCCAATACTTACTCTTTCTGATGACTTCCTCTACCAACCAAATTACCAGATTTCATCTAGACTTTGTAATTTTAGTATACTTTTAGTAGCATTCTCTATATTATAGAGACCCATTACCATACTACAACATACATTATATTGTCTGCTTCTTCTAGATTATCTTCCATATATCCATATAACTACTGAGATTGAGATGAATGTCTCATTATAGAGCCATGATTCCATTTTCTTTCCATACAAATTTTCTTGCTCGGTTTGAATGTCAAGTTTCATTATTTGGTAATGATATTAGATTAAAAATGGTATGTATTGCTCGTAATTACTGAGACTGCTCTCAGATGGGAATGAAACAAATACATCTAATCTGATAAATAGGGTTACTTTGAATGAAACCTACAATGAGAAGGATGTGTGGGTGCTGGTAACAGGTCATAGAAGAAATATGGTTAAGAGGATGACAAAGGCAAACACTTACAAAATTGTGGGGAAAAATAGGTTTGACCTACTGTCAGAGTCAGGAGGAGAAGAGCATCATGTAGATGTAGGAGAAGGTAAAATGCAACAGGCCTTCGGGAATAAGGACATGCAAGGAAAAAAATCAGAAAAAAGGGTTCTGCTGCTAGGTGGTTGCCATGGGCGAGTTGTAGGACCTCTTCTGCAGGATCAGTTAGGCACAGGTTACCAGGTCACAACTTTTTTTCAAACCTAACGCAACATTAAGTCAGGTAATAGAAGATATAGATTCTCTTTGTAGGAGTTTTACTAAGGACGATGGAGCAGTGATAATGGGACGTGTGAAGAATGGTATTGATAGAAATCTTAGTTATAGTATAGAGGGGGACCCGAGGAAGGTGGTGAAGGAGCCACAGCATACCAGAGTGAAACACATGCAGGGCCTAAGTCACCATGACTGGCTACAATTGAACTATGCTCTGAGGCAGGTAAATGTGTAAACAGAAGTGCTACATGGGAAAGACATTAGTTCGGTCTTGGGGGTTGTGCCTGTTAACACCATTGGTAGGTGGGGTTTCACTAGGTATGGCCTACACCTAAATATAAGGGCCAAGGGGTTACTTTCGGAGTTATTAGCTAAAGCTGTAAGGGAGCCCATTTTCAATGCTGATGGGGTCAGAACTGTGCCTTTTTTTTTTTTAGGTTAGGGGCCGCCAGCGAAGAGATGGATCAAAGTGATACTGATTGTAGATCCACGGTGGGTAAAATCACAGATGTTAAAGAAATAGATGAAGTTACTGAAACAATAACTGACTGGAGTATAACAGTGAAGGAGGAGGTTAATGTTGAAAATATAAAGCCAATAATAAGGGTGTTACTGATGAACTGTAGAAGTATAATGAACTAAGTAATAGAATTTGCAAACTTAATTGAGATACACGAACCAAAATTAATAATAGGGGATAGAGTCTTGGTTAACCCTTGCCTACCGGCTATTGGAAATAAAGGGAAATTTATAGTTTCAATTATATATTTGTATAAAGGTACTTGAAATTAAACACACATATTTTTTTCAAATTTTTTTTGGAACTCTAAGTGCTAATTACTAAGCTGGTACTTATAAGTACCGTCAGGGACTTTGTGTATCACAGCATGTACAGAAATAGCAATTGAAATCAATTATGTTCATATTGGTGTGAAATGTTTGCCTCATGATATTCAAAAAACCAATTCTTTTTGCTCATTCAGACACTAAAAGACATTGCAGTGGAACATTTGGAATGATGTTTTGACTGTATTTTCTTCATTCTACATACTTCAGATCTTTATCTGATTTTTACAATTTAGGGACAGTGTATACCTCTGTTTCACAATCTTCCATCTTTCAGTGTGGAATGGTATGACTTGTGTTGTTTGAATGGATGAGGACTTGGTGAAATATATATAGATGACCTTTTCTTCTTACCGATAACCTTCATAGTCATCATACCTTGTGCAAAGGATCTTCTAAAAAATTTTACAGACTTTTTTTCAAATATCGGACCATTTATGTTATAGGCATTGACAAATACAACATCCAGAATTCCCAAAAACAATCTTTACCATGATTTCGGTAATCTTCTGTCAGCATTGCACAAAGCCATCAGCTGATCAGCAGTATCAACCCCACACATGAAGGTATTGTAGTCCTTGATGACTCCTGAGCATGAAATTGTTGACTTCAATCCATCTTTTTTTTTACATATAACTAGTGGGGTAACAACAGGGTGGCAGGATGGGCAAAATGCTACGGGACCTACTGCCGGAGGTGGCCCCCGATGACCGGCCAGAGAGGCCCTCTGGTCCAAGATCCACCAGGTCACCAACCCAACCCAAGAGAGGGCTCATCTGTTGAAGTTGCGATTGACCCCAACCAGTGTAGTGGAATTTCACCACTACCATGAAAATTTGATACTAAACGTATGACCTTTTTATCCTTCCATTTCCAGTAGCAAATATCTAGGTTTGTAAATTCATTGTCACAATCTCCTCTTTTTAGTTTTCCATCAGCAGATTGTTAGAAAGTCCCTTGCAGTAGGGTCTGATTCTCCCACAAACAAAAGTTGTTTCAGTTTTTTAATAATGAAACTGATGAAAAATAATGATAATACTAGATAACATCGTCATTGCTCCATTTTTTTTCAGTCAAGACCACTCTTTGTCCTAATGAGTAATCTGAGAACATTCAAGTCATTTCTTCATTTTTGCCTTGATAAATTATAGACTTCTAAGAGAAGAGCTTCAGTCAGAGCGTATTTCATAAAAATATCCATTTGAAAATATCTAAAACAATGGTAAAACCAAGTATATACTTGATAACTCTATTGACCAATAATCTGTATAAAACTACCCACAACTCCCTGACGGTACTTATAAGTCCACGTTGGTTTTTCTAGATTATTTAGCAAAGAAACTAGAAAAACATATTTTATAGGTAAAAAGTGTTGGGTTAAATGTTCAAACTAAAAAAGTAATAACAGAAATTGACACTTACCAAGTAAAGTATTATCCAAAAATTCATTGTAATATAGCACTTGTTACTCTGGTCAGTATGCTGACAAGCCCCAACTTAGAAAATTAATTTCTTGGCAGTTTCAAGCATAATTTAAAAATAAATGTTGTCATTGTCTGACCTAATCATACAACAATAGATCAACAGGCTTAACAATGCAGTGGACACTGGTATTCTCGAATTATATGGTGGTAAATACAGTGGTACTTATAAGTACCGTCAGGGAGGAAAGGGTTAAAGGAAGAATTACTGGACAATGAGGTTTTACCCAATGATTATGGACTGTGCCACAGACATAGAGGAGCAATTGGTGGAGGAGTTTTCATATTATTCAGCAAAACCTACCACAGTTTACTGGTGTTCATAGATCAGCTCGATGAGTTACTTGGTGTAGATTTCTGGGGTAATATAAAATAAAAAATCAGGGTGTTGGCTGCTTACCACAGTTGAAGAATGACAGATGAAGATAAGGCTCTTGGAGAGAAATTAAATTCATACTCAAATTTCAGAGGTGATAATAGAATGGACATTATTAGTGGGGATTTAAATTTACCAGGTGTAAACTGGGTAGGAAATATGATTAATGATATAAGGGAACAGAGATTTGCAAATAGCTTAATAAGGGAAGGAGGATTTGCACAAGTGGTAGAGCAGAACACTAGGGGACAAAATATTCTGGATATATTCCTAATAAAACCTCATAATAACCTCAGGGGTGTCAATTAACTGAAGGAATAAGTGATCATCAGGCAGTTGTGATGGATATTAGAGGATTCAGTGAACCAGTGGCCAAAATTGGAGGGGAAAATAGGTAAAATTGTAAAAAGGCACAGATTTCGAACTTGAAGAAATATTTTAGAGAACGTTTCAGCAAATGGAAGGAATGCTCAAGTTCAGTGAAGTCAAGGTAGGAAGAGTTCAAGGCAATAATAAGGGGAAAATAGAAAGGGGAAATAAATAAGAGAAGTAGAGAACCTGTATACTAGGGAGGTGAGTATTTTAAATAGATTGGTAAGAAGAGAATATAACAGAGTTAAGAGATAGCAGGATAGCAGGAAAAATTTAAAACAACTAAACAAGGACTTAATAATATCTAAGAATGATGGGTTTATGAAGAGTATTGTCAGAGCAGGGGGACCATTGACTTTTACATCGAGAAATTTCTATGGCTATGTTAGAAAACTGAGGAGAAGGAAGGGTGATGAAATTCTTATAGATAAGGATGGAGAAGATATTACTTGGGATTTCAAAAAAGGCAGAAATATTAAATAACTGGTTTAGTGAAACTGTTAGGGACAATGAATCAGAAACAAGATAGTCTAAATCAGAGAACGAGCTTATGCAAGATATATCGGATTATATGTACAAGGGAGGCCAAACTGATATTGTAGCACTAGATCTTTCAAAAGTTTTTAATAGAGTGAGCCATAAAATGGTAGTAAATAAGGGAAAAACTGTTGGATTCGATGAGAAAGTGATTTTATGTGTATATTTTTTTTTTAAAGGTAGAAAACAAAAAGGGTAGGAAATGCAGTATCAAAAGAATTGGAAGTAAAAATAGGAGCACCACAGGGTAGCGCATTGGGACCATTTCTATTTATTATTCTAATAAATAATTATGTTGATGGTTTACTATCAGAAATTAGATTGTTTGTAGATGACATATTGCTATATAAAAGGATCAGAATGGTAGAGCATTGTAAACAGCTGCAGGGTGATCTGGCCAGAATATCTATTTCTGATAAATATGGAATAAATATAAATGCAAAGAAGAGTCAGCTTATTAGATACAAAGATAAAATACTGAAGGTTGATAATGAGAGGAGAAATAAATGCTTGTTGAAGACTTTAAATGTAAATATCTTGGCATTACATTTGATAAGCTTAACTGGGCAGGACACATTCGACAGGTAGTAGGAAAAAGGCACCAAAAGTCTGCTTTTGTTGGAGAGTAGTAAAGGAATTAAGTAACAAAATTTGGGTCAGACCATTGCTTGAATATGGTAGTGTGGTATGGGACTCACATTTTGAGAGTTAAATACAGGAGTCTGAGAGGGTGCAAACAAACGCTGACAGACTTTTTTCTAGAAATTATCGGAGAACGCAATCAGTGACAGATATGATAAATGAGCAGGAATGGGATTCATTGGAAGACAGGAAGAGGGTGAATATAGTCATGGGAGTGTACAAGGCATATATTTATGTTGAGGCATGGGAAGGTATTGGTGTAAGACTTAAACGTTACGCATGGAGGGGAAAAAATGACCATGACCACAAGCTGGCACTTGATCTCAGGTGCAAGGGCATAGGAAAATTCTCTTTTTTAGTTAAGGGGGTTAGGGATTGGAATCAGTTAAAAAGAGAAATGATTAATAATTTACCAAAAACTCTGAAAGAATTTAAAGCTGAAATTTGTAGAGGGAAAATGTAGGTGGGTGCAGGAAAGGGGAAAAATGGATGAGTAGGGAAACTGCCACCGGAGCATGTGTCCCATTGAAGTTAAATTAAATTACACTCTTTTAGTCGCATGCAAAACAAAAACTGTCTTGATAAACTGTGGAAGTTTGGTTTTGGGAACTCACAAATATTGAACATGTGTACAATTTGTCACACAGTATACATCAACGTGTTAGTCTTGTACAGAGGTTTCCAAACTTATTTTACTATGTCTCTTATTTTTTTAAATAATAATTTTTGCATTTATCTCCCCCTTTATTTAATAATATATGTCATTGATTCTTCTGCCAGCGATATTATCAGCAGCCAGTATTGTTTGCAAATGATTCGGCAAACATAATTGCAACCATACAAATAATTTCTATCAAAACTAGAATTTCTCCTATTGTATGTGATTTTTTTATATTTCTCAATTCTGTAAGAAGCTTGGTATGTAGCTAGCAGTACATTTGATTAAATATAAACTTGTTTTTGAATGATTAATTTTTTTTCTTTTAATAAATTCTTTTCACTTACCAACGTATTCATGATGTATAGTTTAAAGGCAATATTATAATTTGCCTGGTATCATACTACCTACAGCCAAAACTTTCTCACAAAACAAATACATTTATTTCTCTAAGATATCTATAACACTTGTGAATCCTAATGAGAAATATTAGTCGTATTTTCTTGTACCCCTTCTTATTCCCTATTGGTTGTATTCTCCCTACTTTCATTTGTATCATCAGGAACTTCATCACTATCTTCATTGTAAGTGTATTTTCTCTTATTACTAGTAAAAAATGTATCCATTTGTCAAAAAAATTGAAAATATTGGTATATTAAAAAGTACAATTTAAAAATTTCTAGTGATTGTTATATGCAAAAAAAACCCACAGCACTCCATTTTTATGCTTCTGTGATACTTCAGCTACAAGTGAGGTATTTGAAGTTTGTACAACTAGCAATTCTAATTTGGAAACAAGCTTCAATGTATTGATACCGGTGCAATCCATTTTCCGGCAGGTGGCAATGAGACATTTAAAATATAAAATTATAGATTAAGAAGTTTATTGTTACATTATTAAAGCTTACTTATAACTATATATTTTTTATTTATATATGTTGTGTTTGAAACACTAAAGTAGTGTTAAACTTTTTGTCCCTTTCTTTGAAATAACCCTCACCTCCAGGAAGTGTGCCTCACAGTTTGTTAATTGTTGGTCTATTTCATCACAAAATCTCATTAACACTTACCACGACTCTCTTGTTCAACTGTGTGGACAAAATGATTGTTTTAGAAAAGTACCTATGGCCAAAAAGTTACATGACATGAGATCAGGATTCCTGGCTAATCGTCTTGTATGAAATTCATTGTCAGCTGCCACATGTGCAATCCACTGTTAAGGACGTGAATCACCCTAATAATATTTAAAATACCACAGTCAGTGGGATGGTTCTACATGCTGCAGGAAGATATTGTTTACCCTATCCTCATGCAGCTGAAGCATTCACTAACTTTTTATTATATAAGTGGCACAAATATGATTCATTCTTTTTTCTTTTGGTTTTGTAGTTCATCAAGTGTTACAACTGCTGACCCACCCGATATGTACATTTTCCCCATGCTTTTACATTTGCACAAATAGCCCATGGTATCATATATTTTGTATCAGTAACAGACTGATTGTTTATTGGGTGGTTGTTTTTCTAAAATGTATTCTAAAAGTTGTACAACTGTTGTGAGATTTGTTCAAGCTGTTTTAAGAATGCATAATTTCTCTGTTTCATTAGTGGTCAGTTTGCTATTTTTAATTTCTGACTATAATGAGCTGCAGTACTTCCAACTGCCAAAGTAGTAAAATACCACACACCAATGCAATTTTAATAAAACAGATAATGTTTATTTTATGTAAGATTGAAAGCACTAGTTTAATTTGTAATAATATTGTTTACATAAATAAGAAATAGTAGTATTATGCTTACCATCCACTATTGAGAATCAACGTAATAAAACATCATCATCACTTGACATTTTGAATTCATTGGGTTGTTCACCCTCCGTTCGACAACTACTACAGTTCTACATCTATTCTCTCAATTCACAAAATTGTGGGTAGTAGAGGGTGCTTTGCACCAGAACTAACTCTGTGCATTCCAATCGCAAATAGAAAGAGGGAAGAAAGAATTCCTACAAGTGTCCGTATGACAATTAATTCCTCTAATCTTATCCCTCCTATTATTTTGACCCAAATAGCTTGGTGGAAACAACTATTTCGTTGTATTCTTAAATCAAAGCTATGTTTCCCAGTAAATTCTATTAATCCTACATCATGTTCCTGCCAGCCAATCCCAGCCCAATCTATGTATCAATTCTGTGATCCTTTTCTAAGCACTGTGGCATGCAGTCATGGACTGAGCAGCTCTTTTTTGTGAAAATGATGTTGATTTTTTTTTTTTTTTTCTCACTAAAGTGATTGTACACTCAGAATTTGTCCCTAAAAATCAGTCAGTAAACCAAAAATTGTATTTGGAGGTTATGAAAAGGCCACACAGAAGTTTGGCACAAAAACGTCCGGCTTCATGGAATTCCAGCTAGTGGATCCTGCATCACGACAATGCTCCTACGCACACGGCTCTGAGTGTTCACCAGTTTTTGGCATCTGCAAAGACAATTACCTTGACCCATATGCTCTATTCACCAGATTTAGCATCCTTGGACTTCTTCTTGTTCCCGAGGATGAAAAGGGAAGCTTTATGCCAGTATCGAAGACATAAAATCCAATTTCATGAAGGTGCTAGCAGGTATGAAAGAGAATTAATTTTAAAGGTGCTTTCAACACTGGAAGGAACATTTGGACACATGCATTAATGCTAATGGAGAGTACTTTGAAGGAGATTAAGGTTGTATTTGGAAAACAATAAAGTAAATGCTTTCCATAAAGAAATGCCAGTTATTTTTGGCCCCCCCCCTCGTATACTGCATGCTTGAATTCTCGTTAAAATGCGATTGAGTGGTACAGAGTCAAAAGTATTCTGAATATCAAAATATATTGCATCAACTTCTGATCCTGCAGCAATAGTTTTGATCACATCATACCAAAATAGGGCCAGTTGTATTTCACACAAACTGTTTTTCTGAAGTTTGTGCTGGTTTAGTGTAAGAAATTCATTTTTGTCTAGAAACTTCATAATGTTTGAGCATATAACACACTACAGAACTCACTGCAAGCAGTTGTTAGGGATACTGGCTGGTAGTTTCTACAGTCTTTTTTTGCTCTCATTTCTTGAAAACTGGAACTACTTGCTCAATTTTCAGTTTGTAGGTACTTTTCTTTTTAAGCATGTGTAGCCTATATCTGACAGAAATAGTACAATTTCAGCTTTGTAATCTAAAAATAATCTAACTGGGATACCATGAGGATCAAACTTCAGGTGCTCTAATTGCTCTACATTAACTGCAGCATCTGTTGATAATGAAAACAAATTGGCATGTTATCCATATTTTCGTTAGTGAACAAATTTGCCAAACTCAGCATTCAGTACATTTGCCTTGTTGTAGCATTCATTAACCATATATCTGTCATGTATTAGTGCTGACATACTGTTGCCCTGCCACTGACTTTTCTTACATATGATGATTGATTTTTATTTTTTTTATTTTTTATGTTTCTCTTATGCAGTGATTGCAACAGAAGTCATTAAAGGCCTCACATATTAGATTTTAAGAAGTCCTCTTAACTCAACTAAGTTTTCTAGAACACTACAGAATCTTGTTCTTCCTTAGTGTGCATGTATCCTCCTTTGCTTTTTGCCCAACTTTTAACTTTATGTATATACCACGGTGGATCATCCCTTGTGTTATTGTCCATTTTGGTTTATGTATGGCCATAGCTTCCCTGATTATACGTACAGATTGATGTTATTTCTTGTCAATTAAGTCTTTTGTTACATTGATTATCTCTCAGGTAAGCTCTATTAAGAAAATATTCTTTTAAGGTCTTTTCAAAATTGTAAATAATCCTTTCCTTTTTCTATTAGCATTCATGTATTCATTTTACAGTTGCCATTACCTCTTTATGATTGTTTATTCCTCTGTTGAATGAAATGTCTGTGAATAATTCAGGCCTATTTGTAATGATAAGATCTAAAATGTTTTCTTTAGTGTCACAACACCACGTTGGTTCAGTAATAAGCTGTTTAACCCTTTGACTGCTGTAGACGCGTTAACGCGCGTGGCTACTACTGCGTCCAGGTGCTCCAGACGTGTATACACGCGCCGCCTTGCCGCTCTGTCTCTGCTCCAGACGTGTATACACGCGCCGCCTCGCCGCCCTGTCTGTACTCCAGACGTGTTAAGACGCTAGCCTCTTAGCGGCCTGGCTATGAAGCCATATTTCCACCCAGGGTGGTTAGTTGTTTTCCTCATTCGGCCCTTGAGGATTGGCAGCTGCGATCTAATTTGTGTTGCTCTTTTCCTTTTAGTTTTCGCTGAGAAAATGGCATACAGTCATTATTTTTTTAACTGCTTAACGTCTCTTAACAGCGAGGACTTTAGAGATGGTAAAGATTGGGGGGCAAGGAATGGGAAGGAATTCGGCTATGGCCTTTTGAAGGAAACATTCCGGCATTCACCTGGAGTGATTTGGGGAAACCATGGAAAACCCAAATCTGGATGCCTGGACGGGGATTCGAAGCATCGTCCTCCCGAATACGCCGTCGTGTTTGTACCGCGGAAGAAATCATGGAGATTCTTACTAGAAGCGACAGTGAATATGATAACTTTGATATGGATGACAGTGATAACCCTTCGACAGGATCTCGATGTAATTTTCCTATGCTGTGTACATCAGCTAGTGGAAAATGACCATTTTTCAGAGTTTGAAGCTACAGATTGTGCGAGCGAAATGTGTTGAAAAAGAGAATGCTTTAGTGACGCGTTTGACAGTATGTGCTTGTCGATTAAGCTGCAGGACACAAGTGTGGATTACGTTAACATTCCAGCAGTTTGTCATTTTTCCTGATATTTCTAACGGAATATCATGATTTCTATTGCTGATGAGACCAACAGACACGCGAGAATCAATTCACACTATATTTTCACTATGAAGTGGTTTAAAAAGTTCTTTTTCCACATTCTCGAACACTGCATTTTAAATGCTCACGCTCTTCACCGCGTAGTAACCGGACGAAAAATGCCAGTTGCAGAGTTTCGTCTGTTGCAACCATAAATTTAAATTTCGTGAGGTATTTTTCAGGATTTCCTGACACCCCCCCTCCCCGTCTTGTAAGATCAGGTCCGTGAGACGCCCCCCCCCACCCCCCCTAGAAATCGCCCTCGCAACTTTTTGAGACCTTTTTTACAAATTTCATTCATATTGCAAATTCAAAGAAGAGCACGCCAATGCGTAAATGCGCTGTATGTTCGATACAGAAAGTGCGTCGAGAAACCAATGCAGAACATGTAATGTATCACTGTGTGTTGCACCATTTTTCAATGCTTATCACACAAAAAGAATTACTAACCATGGTTAACTGCAGAGTTTTAATTATATTACATTTACTACGCTCACAAACTAAAAACATTTCAGTTGCTGTAATATCTATTTAGTATATGAAGTACCGGCATGTTTGATTACGCAGACACTCACTTTTAGAGGAGTTTTAAACTGAAAACCTTTAAATGTTATATTAACTGTATTTATTTTGTATCTGGGGTTTCAAACCGCAGAGCGACAGCAGAAGAACGCCACACACGACGCTCCAGACGTATTCAGCACACAGCGGTCCGGTCTAACGCGGCAGGCCAGTGCAGGTAAACAGCTTAGGCGTAAACAAAGCTGCACTCGGCGAGGGCTCGGCCGGGCGAACCGTAGCAGTTAAAGGGTTAAGGTCAAGGTCGATAAATATGACGAGAATGATTTTTTTAGTCTTTTTATCTCTATTACTTTTGTTGTGTAATTATTCTAGTCAATAAATGGAAAATTGAAGTCACCTTCTAGTATTGTTGTATGATCCTGAAATCTTGAGCTATGTTATTTAAACCATTTCTTAACACCTAGCTAACAAATTATTTTGACATTAGGTGGATAGTAGAAGGCACCATTTAAAGAATTAATCCTGGCTGCATTATGTTTATTCCATATGATTTACGAACTAAATTGGCCTTTATTTCATTACTTGAAATGTATTTACTGACTGTTATAAGTACAACCCATCCATGGGAATACAATCTATTCTTATGGAAAACATTCATACTATTATTAAAAATTTCTGCAGAACTTATATGCAGTACCTACTGAGCGTTTTATATATGACGCGTCCATACGAATGGCAATAATCTTCTGGCACAGCGCCGGTTCGCTTGCCGCCAACTCACACCGGGAAGCACCAGTGCTGAGGAACGCCTCTTGCATGCGTCGATTTCTTACCTTATAGTACGTGCAGGAATTGTTGGCCACTGTCTTCAATACACAATTTACATCTTCTAAGGATGTTTTGGCAAACTCTGTGCAGCGTTTATGAAGAAATAATATTAATGTTACTTCTTATGTAGATAGATGTAACATTAGCAAATGGGAAAGCTTTCCGATTAGTCCAAAACTGGAAAGTTGGGCAAAATCTAACAACATCAGACCAGGACATCATCTATTTCTCCATATCTAATGCCTAAGAGCAAGATATGATAGACGAATATTAGTCATATTCCTATAAAACAGGTTGGAACCTATTAAGAAGATCCTTTGAACTACCAGCACTGCCAGAAATGTCAGATAATGTTGACCTAAAGGTGATAGAACTGACGAATGTGATACAACATGCCATGAAGGTATCAATAGTGCAAAAGAGAAAGCTCAATGATAAAAGATGTATTCTGTGGAACGATACGCTTCAGAGGTTAAGGACAAAAGTAAGGAGAACTCGAAGGCACTACCACCATGCTAAAACTGCCACTGAACATAGCTGGACACTGGATCAGTACAGGTCAGTGAAAGCTGAGTACCATCAGAAACTTCAGGATGTTAGAATAACCAGCTGGGAGACATATATAAGCAAAAACTTGCTATTAAACCGATGGGGACTTCTGTATGAGCTAGCTGCGCAGAAGATAAAATCACCTACTATTTTTTCTATGCTCAGGAAAGGAGATGGAAGTATGACAAGCAGTTGGCAGGAATCAGCGGAACTTCTCCTGAAAACTCTCTTGCCGGACGACCAGCAGGAGTCCGATTCAGAGGAACACAAACTCAAAAGGCAACTAATGAATAACGAATATGAAAACGACATAGTGGTTCTTCCATTCGCTCACGAGGATGTAAGTACCGCAATAAGTGCACTGAAGAGAAATAAAGCACCAGGACCTGATGGGATAACAGCAGAAGTCTTGCAAGCCTTAAGTCAGCAAATAGTTCCTTACCTTACTGAATTGCTGAACGCCTGCCTGCTGCAGGGAAGGATACCTCATAGTTGGAAAACGTCAAGCATAAAAATTATAAGGAAAGGAGAAGATAAGGACCCTACACTACCAAAGCCTTACAGACCAATTTGCCTGCTAAATACACTTGGGAAAATTCAAGAAAAATTACTATGTAAAAGAATTAAAGAATTCAGATTATTGAAAGGTATGAATCAGCAGCAGTTCGGCTTCCGGAAAGGCAAGTCAACAGAGGATGCGATAAATGAAGTTCAGAGGATAGTCAAATCGACAAACAAAAAATATGTCATTGGCATATGTATCGACATTTGATAACTTATGGTGGCCGAGTATGTTCGCCAGACTATGGGAGTTAGGATGCCCACAAATGTTGTATGAGAGCTTCAAAGACTACTGTCGTGGAAGAACTGCAACACTTCAGAGCTCTGGTCAGAAACTGACAAAGCATCTCACAAAAGGATGTCCACAAGGTTCAGTAGGAGGCCCAGAATTCTGGGATATTGCTCTGGAACCTGTCCTTAACAGACTCATGGGTCTGGCAGAGCTTGAAGGAATTGTTGCTTTCACAGATGATATCTTGCTGCTGGTTGGAGGAAATAATAGAAGAGAGATCGAGACAAACACCAAAGAAGTAATGAAAGTAATGGAATGCTGGTGTAAACAAGTTAAGCTCCAGCTAGCACCAACAAAAACCCAATACATTTTGATGAAAGGAACACTAAAACGTAACCCCACTGTGAAGCTTAGAGAAAATTCCATTAAAAGATGCAAAACAGTAAGATACTTAGGAGTTGTTCTGGATGAACATAGGAATTTCAAAGATCACATTGACTATATATGCCAAAGAACGACTGCAGCAATGAACAAAATAATTAGCATTGGGCAAAGAAGATTTCTAATCCCACTGCCGACTATAAGGCTGTATCATGGTGCCATTACCACAGCTATTGCAAGTTATGGAGCGAGCACATGGGCGCATAGGTTTAGATTGGTTAAACCTGCAAGGGATATCAGATGTATGCAACGAGGAATTCTCTTGCGTCTTACAGGCACATTCGGAAGTACCCCAACTGATGCACTTAAAGTCATTCTCGGAATATGTCCTTTAGATCTGGAAATAAGAAAAAGAGCAGCATGTTACTGACTACGAAAAGGAAACTTAGACAAGATAACTGAAATCCTGGGTCAAGTGGCAACCATGAAGATAGACATCAAAAATTGCATTTTGAATGAATTGCAACAGCAGTGGAACACTTTGGAAACAGGAAGGAGAGTATTTAAAATTCTTCCTGACATCAGAGAGAGGATACGTATGAAGCACTTCAATCCATCCCAAGGGTTAATATATTACCTCACCGGTCATGGACCATATGAAACATATCTTCTTAGGATCTATGCGCGTGCGGATCTCCAGGAACACCTGAACATAAACTGGTTGAATGTGCTCTAGTTGATGATCAAATCAAAAAGTACAGAATGAAGCTCATGGGGGAAAACTATCAAGGAAATTATGAAAGACAACCTCCTCCTGAATGAACTCGACAAGCTGGCAGATGCTGTGTCAGGGAGCAGTATCGGCTTCATCATAGCCAGCAACCTGCCGGAACACAGCAAACCATTGAAGGCATGAGACAAGATACTCTAAACAGATGAGATACAAACAATGCTGATGCCGGAAGTATGGCTTCTGGAATTTACCGAAGCTTATTTCTTCAATGGATGCCAGCGTTAAACGAACTTTTGAAAACTCAAGATGTCCAGTTATTTAGTATTAGTGGGTAATAGTTTTTACTAACAAGTTGATAAATTACAGTGTGTAGTAATTATA